>CM039602.1:8571557-9171557 GCA_022457205.1 Saccharum spontaneum | reverse complement strand
CCCCTATCCCCTCCGCATCCTCCCTATGTAGTTGGTTTGGCGAATAGAGCCCTGTAGTGCCCGGCCGAGCAGCTCCGGTGAACTTTTTGCCGCCGTCCATGGCGGGAGCCGCTCGGGCGTACCCCGTGGTCGTGTTTTACTCTGGGGCGAGTTCGCCTTCCTCTCCGCATCGCCCTAGTGCTCTCTGTTTTGGAAACCGTGCACCCTAGCGACGGTTAGACCAACTCCGGCGAGGTCCCGTCGCCGGCCATGGCGGCGCCGCCGTCTCCTCCCCTAAATCCGGCGACCGGTCTCTCTCTTCTCTTCCCCATCTTTTCTCGGCCGTCCATCATCTGATCAACGACTCAGAGAGCTCAATACCCCTTCGGGGTTCGTTTTGTTAAAGAGACCCCCCACTTTCATCTATTTAACCCGCAGTCCTCGGTTCTAATGAATTTTCAGAATTTCGAATTATTTTAATTCCGAAATGTTTTCAATCTATTTACAGAATTGCCACTACAGTAAAACGTGTATAAAATCGTCGTTTTAGCTCTGATTTGACCCGTTCAACTTGCGTTAGTTTCATAATTTCATAATCTACGCAATAGTGCTACTGTTAGACCTGTTAAGAGCTTTTGAATTTCTCAAATAAATCTAGTTAATAGCTAGCTTTTGGAATAGTAAATGTCTCGTAACTTTTGCGTTGTAGCTCCGATTTTCGTGCAATTCGCGTCAATGTGATCGTAGCGAGACGTAGATGATTTTGGTAAACATTTTATTCAGATTTATTTATTGTTGGTGTACTGTTCTAATAGTAGCTATGTTTTGCTTGTATGTCTGCTCCGAATTGCGTGTTGTACTTCGTGTCGTACGAGTTCAGACAGTGAGGAGTACGTCGGAAATCCGGACGCGTACAAGGAGCAGCAGGACCAGCAGCAGTTCGTGAACCAAGGCAAGTATAGCATGGGCCTACCTTGTTGTTCTATTCATTATATAACATATTCATCATGCATGTGTCCAATATTGCTCGATTATAAGGACTTCCTAGCAAATTGATGACCTATACCTTGATTCCTATGGGGATTAATTGCATTTGGGTAGAAAGCTAGTGCTCTAACTAAACATGATCTACACATTGATTAATGGAAACAATGGATAATCATGATGATAGTAGTGGAACTAAAGGGTGATGGTGCAAATGATGTTGATCATGTTGCCCTAAACCCTCCGTAAGGACTTATCTGTAGGGCAAAAGCTGGGACTTACAGTGCAACCGTGGGAGTTAAATGGCTCTGACTTTAACTCAGTAGTGGGATCTTTTCTAACTTGTTAGAGGTTACCCGAAAGGGCGCAAGAGGGGCTTGCCACGTTGGGTATAGAACTGCCTCTGTTCAGATGTGTATAGCCTGCGGGAATTGTGCCATCGAAAGGGGGGTTCTCTATATCTGCCTGCCGAGGAAACCTAGCGGCCCTAACATGTTAGAAGAGGCCTATGGAAGGCTTCATAGTGTACCCTGCTTGCTCACCTTGGAAGTGTTAGGGGGTCGACGGGCCCCGGGCATATGGGTAACACGACTCACGGGTAAAGATGCACAACCTCTGCAGAGTGTTTAAACTGTTATAACAGCTGTGCTCACGGACACGAGCGGCCCGGAAAACTCACAAAATAAATGGTTACTTGTTACGTGATGAACTATGATGATGAGGTCACACTGATGCTTTCTCTTCCTAAATCTAGTAGTGGATCATGTGGGATAAATGGGAGCTTGAGCATAATTTAATAATGATTATTAATGAAATGTTGATCTACTGAAAATGCTAACTGCAGTCAACCGTGTCTACCCTTTTTGAGCCTCATGAATCCTCATACTATACTTGTGGAGTACGAATGTACTCACACTTGTTGCTATATTGTTTTTGGGTAAAATCCCGGATGGGTAACAGATGACAGTTTCTACAAGGACTTCCCGGAGGATTTCTAGGTTTGGGTCAACCAGTCGTCCTTCCCTGTGGATCAGACACTACGCCTGAGAGTTGCTATTTACCTTTCCATTTGTTTATGTAAGAACTACGTGATGTAATAACGTTATGTATGTACTCAGTGATGATACTTCTGTTAATTTGTCGGCTTATGTGTGCGACTATTCCTGGGGCGCACATAAGATGTATGCACTCTATATTGTCCTTTAATTGGAGTGTGACAAATTGGTATCAAAGTTGTGTCGACTGTAGGACGCAAACCTAGGTAGAAATGGTCGTTTCTAGGAGTTTGACTTTATTTATTTATTTGGTACTACCTCACTCTTGATATTTTATTAAAAATTTTATGCTCTATTCTTTATTCTATTGCATAAAATATTGACTCTGATAATATTTTATATCAAAACTATAGATGCCTCGTCTCAGTGCCGCTGCTTACGTCGCCCAGTTCGTTCTAGCAGCACCTGCTCCACCAGCACCACCAGCAGTACCACCAGTGGAGCCAGAGGTCGTCCACATCACTGACGAGGAGGAGGAGGAACCCATGGAGGAGGAGGCATTTTCAGATGCTGCATCTGATGGACCCGCTTTGACTCCCGTGGCAGCACCCATTCCACATGTGGATGCACCAGTCCCCGCTGCTACACCTCCACCAGCATCCCAGGCTGCTTCTGCACCAACACCAGTGCCCTCCCCAGCTGCATCAGAGGAGCCAGAGGAGATAGGATGGTCCACCAGGAACAAGTTTAAGGAAGCTCCCGAAGATGCCCACTACCACAATCTCCTCACCACCATGTTAGCTGAGTACTATCCAGAGTTTGCTACCTCTGTGAAGTACTACTGTGCGGAGCACACACATCCAGTGGAGGCGACGTACTGGAAGACCAATGTGATCATCACCGCCTGGAACAACACCGACCAATCTCAGGATATTGTGAACACCCATAGCCACCGAGCCAGGCGTGCCAGTGTCTATGACAGCATGGAAGATGCTGCGCACGCGGCGTACCTGCATTACCATGGTAGGCGTTTTGAGGATATGAAGAACGATCGCTACCGGTATCTCCCATGCTATGACCTGAGGGAGAAGACATGGGCAGTGTTGGCCCCTCCAGCTTCTGATCCCACCTTGGACACCACAGTGAGGCACCTCAGCGCCATGCAGGAGGTCAACGAAGCACTCAGGGAAGAGCTTCGTGCAGCGCAAAAATCTGAAAAGCGCCTTCAGAACCAGATAGATGAGATGGCCGTTCAGCTAGGACAGCCTACCATTTACAAGAAGAAGGCTAGGGTGTTCACCATGGTGGATCGCGCTCCTTAGATGTTTGCCGCCCCGTCTAGCTAGATGCGTTTTAGAATCGAGAGTCGTGTCAAGTTCGTGTATGTTTTGTGAACTTTCCGTTGTATCGTTGGTTGCGTTGATGGACTTGGTTGATTTGGAGTTTGTTTGATTGCTGGAACAGTGTGGGCTTGTCCACATGTTCTTTTTATCAAAACCTTAAGTTAGTGTTTGTTTAACTTAGTTGGGGTTAATTTCTGCTTTACTGCCGTGCTGTTTCTCAGAGCAGTCTACAATGTTTGTCTCATGTCTCTAAATCTCTACGTCCAAAAATTATGAAATTTTTGTGGGAAGAACTAGACTTGTGTACCTTTCATTTCCCACTGGAATCACCTCATTATCAATTCTGGATTGAGAGATATGCCTGCTGCAACCTGGCAAGTCTGTGCAGTCTGGAACCTAGAACGGAAATTGTTTAGCTCAGTTTTGATGATGTTGCCGTCTGTATCAGTGAAAAAGTTCTATACAAAAGTTGTAGCAGACTCTTTAAGCTTTCCAACGATGTATGCCACGCCTATTTTGGATTTCTGGAACTTGAGTTACACTCCAGTTTTCGGTCTGCTGTTGTAGACACTCGTCCAGAAATTTTCAGTTATGTTATTTACCTTTTGTAAATAATTTGTAAAATTTTTGGGAGATCTCTAAAGTTTGCACATTTGCTTGGAAACAGATGGCCGCCAGAGGAGGACGTGGTCGAGGCCGTGGCCGTGGTCGTGGACACGGAGCTTTGGTGGACCCACCTCCGCCACCGCCGGTGACCATTGAGCAGTTGATGGCCATGCAAGCGCAACTCATGCAGACCGTGATGGACCGTCTCGGTGAGCAACCCGCAGGAGCACCCCCACCAGTGCAGGTCCGTGACAAGCGTGGTGAGTTTCTGAAAGGACGCCCACCTGTGTTCACACACGCCTCTGAACCTATGGAGGCGGATGACTGGCTGAGAGCTGTGGAAAAGCAGCTAAACATTGCTCAGTGCAACGACTTGGAGAAAGTCTTGTACGCCTCAGGCCAACTCCAAGGAGCTGCTCAGGATTGGTGGGAGTCATTCCAGTATGGACGTCCAGAGAATGCTCCAGAGGTCACATGGAAAGAGTTCACAGAGAACTTCAGGTTCTATCATATCCCTGAGGGACTTATTGAGCTGAAGCAAGAGGAGTTCCGGGCTCTCAAGCAAGGGTCCATGTCAGTGGCGGAATACCGCGACAAGTTTGCACAATTGTCGCAATATGCCCCGGCTGAAGTGGCTAGAGATTCTGACAAACAGCGTCATTTTCTGAAGGGGCTGTATGATGGACTCCAACTGCAACTGATGTCCAACAAATATGCCAGTTTCCAAGAGTTGGTGGACCGCGCCATAGTAATTGATAATAAGCGTAAGGAAATGGACCTCAAGAAGAGGAAGCTCCAGGGACAGGCATCGGGTAGCAACACTCGCCTGCGAGCCTTTCCGCAGCAAGGTTTCCCGCAGAGGAACCAAGGGCCACCTAACCAATGGAACAAAGGCCAGTACCCCCAGAGGAACCAGTACCAGCAGCGTCCCCAGTACCCACCGCAGTTGGGTAATCAGAGTCAGCAGCGCCCCCAGCAACAGCAAGCTAGCAACCAAGCTCCACGTCAGGGAGTGCCCAACAATGCCCCAATCAAGAGTGGCACCCCAGGCAACCCTAATGCCTGTTACAACTGTGGAGAGGTGGGACACTATTCATACCAGTGCCCGAAGAAGCAGAACCGGCAGGCCCCGCAGAACCAGCAGAACAACCAGAGACCCAACGCTCGACCTCCGTTCACTGGCAAGGTGAACCATGTGTCATCGGAATCAGCTCAGGAGGCGCCTGAGGTTATGCTGGGTACGTTTAGCGTCAACTCCATCTCCGCTACCGTACTTTTTGATTCCGGTGCCTCGCATTCTTTCATATCCCAAGCTTTTGTTAGAATGCATAGCATACCCCTGTGTGCCATGAAGGATCCCATGTTAGTTAATTCACCGGGGGGTAGCATGCCAGCAAATTATTGGAGCCCTTCTACTAGTATATTCTTAAGGGGGGTAGCTTTCAAGGTAAATCCAATTGTTCTGAGAACCGCTGGAATTGACCTCATCCTGGGAATGGATTGGATGAAGCAACATAGAGCAGTGATACAATGTCAGGAGAAATCTGTGGTTGTGACATCTCCAAGTGGTGATAGAATTTGTGTTGAAGTGGAAGTGCAAGCGCAACCTACCGCCACCGTCAATCAGCTGAGCGATGTTGCTAACCAGGAGGACCAGGTGGTGGATGAGTTCCTGGACATGTTCCCCGATGAATTGCCAGGTATGCCACCCGATCGTGACATCGAATTCCTTATCGAGCTTTTACCTGGAACTGCACCCATAGCTAAGAGACCATATAGAATGGGGGTAAATGAATTAGAAGAACTAAAGAAACAAATTAAGGAATTGCAAGAGAAAGGTTTTATTCGTCCTAGTTCTTCACCTTGGGGAGCACCTGTTATATTTGTGGATAAGAAAGATGGCACACGAAGGATGTGTGTCGATTATAGGTCCCTAAATGAAGTCACCATCAAGAACAAATACCCACTCCCTAGAATTGATGATTTATTTGATCAGCTGAAAGGTGCTTGTGTGTTCTCAAAAAATGACCTCCGTTCTGGATATCACCAACTAAAAATTCGTGCGTCTGACATACCCAAGACAACATTTACTACCAGATATGGCCTTTATGAGTACACAGTGATGTCTTTTGGACTGACTAATGCACCTGCATACTTTATGTACCTAATGAACAAAGTATTCATGGAGTACTTGGATAAGTTTGTAGTGGTATTCATAGATGATATCCTAGTATTCTCCAAAAATGAAGAGGAACATGCCGAACACTTAAGGTTAGTCTTACAAAAACTCAGGGAACATAAATTGTATGCAAAGAGGAGCAAATGTGAGTTCTGGCTGAAAGAAGTATCTTTTCTGGGACATGTGGTCTCTAACGGTGGAATAGCCGTAGATCCCAGTAAAGTGCAAGATGTGTTGAATTGGAAAGCCCCAGTCAATGCTAGTGAAATTGGTAGCTTTTTGGTAGCTTTTTGGGTTTGGCTGGATACTATAGAAGGTTTATTGAAGGGTTCTCTAAGCTAGCCAAGCCTATGACAGCCCTATTAGAGAAGAATGCCAAATTTGTTTGGTCAGACAAATGTCAAGCTAACTTTGAGGAGTTAAAGAAAAGGTTGACAACAGCCCCGGTGTTGGATGTGTGCTTATGCAAGAAGGAAAGGTTGTGGCCTATGCATCCAGGCAATTGAGAAAGCATGAACTGAATTACCCAACCCATGACTTGGAATTAGCCGCAGTTGTCCATGCTCTGAAAATCTGGAGGCATTATTTGATCGGACATAAGTGTGACATCTACACTGACCACAAGAGTTTAAAATATATTTTTACTCAGTCTGAGTTGAACTTAAGGCAACGTTGTTGGCTGGAGTTAATTAAAGACTATGATCTAGAAGTGCATTATCATCCTGGAAAGGCAAATGTTGTTGCCGATGCACTTAGCCGGAAAAGCTATGCCAACGGACTTTAGTTGACATTTATATCAGCAGAGTTGCGAGCTGAAATAGAACATCTCAACTTGGGTTTTGTCAATAATGTAGTAGAATTGACTATAGAACCTACATTGGAGCAAGAGATACGTAAAGGTCAGTTGGAGGATGAGAAATTGAAAGAGATTGCTGAGCAGGTAGTGGTTGGAAAGGCACCAGGTTTCTGGTTGGATGAGAATGGTACTCTATGGTTTGGAAAAAGGATATGTGTACCTGAAGTGAAAGCCATCCGTGATGTGATTCTGCGAGAGGCACATGATTCTGCATATTCTATACACCCTGGAAGCACCAAGATGTACTTGGACCTCAAAGAGAAGTATTGGTGGTATGGTTTGAAACGGGATGTGGCTGAGTATGTGGCCATATGTGATACTTGTCAAAGGGTGAAAGCTGAGCATCAAAGGCCTGCAGGATTGTTGCAACCAATGAAAATACCAGAGTGGAAATGGGAAGAAGTTGGTATGGACTTCATTACTGGATTGCCCGCACTCAACAAGGATATGATTCGATCTGGGTAATAGTGGATCGACTTACTAAGGTAGCCCACTTCTTGCCAGTCAAAACCACTTATAGTGGTGCAAAGCTAGCGGAGTTTTATATGGAAAGAATAGTATGTCTACATGGGGTTCCAAAGAAGATCGTATCTGACCGAGGAACTCAGTTTACATCACATTTTTGGCGTAAGGTACACAGTGCTTTGGGAACCAAGTTAAATTTCAGTTCGGCATATCACCCCCAAACTGATGGGCAGACCGAAAGGACCAATCAAATCTTGGAAGATATGTTGAGAGCTTGTGCCTTACAGTATGGTGCTAGTTGGGATAAGAGTTTGTCATATGCTGAGTTTTCATACAACAACAGTCACCAGAAAAGCCTCAAGATGGCGCCATTCGAAGCTTTATATGGACGAAAGTGTAGAACACCTCTATTCTGGAATCAGGCAGGTGAGACCCAAGTGTTTGGACCTGATGTCCTACGCAATGCAGAAGAACAAGTGAGGATGATCAGACGCAATGCAGAAGAACAAGTGAGGATGATCAGGGATAATTTGAGAGTAGCACAGTCCAGACAGAAGAGCTATGCTGATGTCAGAAGGAGAGAGTTGAGTTTCATAGTAGGTGACTATGTGTATTTGAAAGTGTCACCAATGAGAAATGTGAGAAGATTCAATATGAAGGGCAAGTTAGCACCGAGATATGTAGGACCTTTCAAGATTCTGGAGAGACGTGGAGAAGTGGCTTATCAATTGGAATTGCCAGAAAGTTTAGCAGGTGTACATGATGTGTTCCATGTTTCACAGTTGAAAAAGTGTCTGCGGGTACCAGAGGAGCAGATTCCCTTGGAGGAGCTTACTGTTAAAGAAGATCTCACATATGAGGAATATCCGGTAAAGATTCTTGAAACTGCAGAAAGAGTTACCAGGAGCCGCACTATAAAGATGTGCAGAGTGCAATGGAATCGTTATTCAGAAGATGAATCTACGTGGGAAAGAGAAGAAGATCTGAGAAAGTCTTATCCACAGCTTTTTGAGTAAGCATCATCCAATCTCGAGGACGAGATTCTTTTAAGGGGGGTAGAATTGTGACACCCTAAATTTTCGTATTATTTAAAAATAGATAAATTTGAGTTAAATATGAATTTGTGTGCATTTAAATATAGAGGATAATAAATTTTGTGAAATTAAAATTAATCATAAGGTTAATCATTTGTTTTTGCACTCATGCTGTTGCACTATATTTTGTGATGATTGGTTTGAGTTAAAGTTTAAAAGACATTCAAAAACATTTGAAAATGTGATTGAAAATCAAAATTTGAAAAAGGAAAATAAATTCTTTCCCGTTTTCTTTCCTTCCTCGGTTTCGGCCTGTTAGCCGATTTCCGGCCGGCCCAACCAAATCTCGCCCGCGCCATCCTTCCTGGGCCGCGGCCCAGCCCACGTCACCAGCAGTCGTTCCCCCCTCTCCTCTCCCGGGGTCACTGACACGCTGGGCCCACCCATCAGCTTCTCCCCCAACCTCCCCCGCGCCTCGCTCGGACGCGCTGCAACCGTCGAGCCGCACCACGAACGGAGATCGTGGGAGCGTTCCCCCGCGCCCGGCCTTAAAGGGAGCCGCAACCCCCCCTTCGCCTCTCTCCCGGCTGCATCCTCGCTCCATTCCCCTCCTCATTGAGCACACGAAGCTGCTGCAAGGCACCGCCGGAGCGCCCCGTCCACCGTCCGCTCCTCCGCATCGCCAACGACTCCGAGCCGCCCTCGTCTTCGTTTTGCCGCTCGGTGAGCTTCGCCTCGCTCCCCTCTTTCTCCCCGTCCATCTCCCGTGGCGATTTGTGGCCTCTAGGGCCGGCTTACGCGAGCTCCGACGAGCCCCCCCGGGCCGGCCATGGCGGGTGCCCCTCGGGCTTTTCCCCGGCCGCGTTTGTGGCAAAAACGGAACCCCTATCCCCTCCGCATCCTCCCTATGTAGTTGGTTTGGCGAATAGAGCCCTGTAGTGCCCGGCCGAGCAGCTCCGGTGAACTTTTCGCCGCCGTCCATGGCGGGAGCCGCTCGGGCGTACCCCGTGGTCGCGTTTTACTCCGGGGCGAGCTCGCCTTCCTCTCCGCATCGCCCTGGTGCTCTCTGTTTTGGAAACCGTGCACCCTAGCGACGGTTAGACCAACTCCGGCGAGGTCCCGTCGCCGGCCATGGCGGCGCCACCGTCTCCTCCCCTAAATCCGGCGACCGGTCTCTCTCTTCTCTTCCCCATCTTTTCTCGGCCGTCCATCATCTGATCAACGGCTCAGAGAGCTCAATACCCCTTCGGGGTTCGTTTTGTTAAAGAGACCCCCCACTTTCATCTATTTAACCCGCAGTCCTCGGTTCTAATGAATTTTCAGAATTTCGAATTATTTTAATTCCGAAATATTTTCAATCTATTTACAGAATTGCCACTACAGTAAAACATGTATAAAATCGTCATTTTAGCTCCGATTTGACCCGTTCAACTTGCGTTAGTTTCATAATTTCATAATCTACGCAATAGTGCTACTGTTAGACCTGTTAAGAGCTTTTGAATTTCTCAAATAAATCTAGTTAATAGCTAGCTTTTGGAATAGTAAATGTCTCGTAACTTTTGCGTTGTAGCTCCGATTTTCGTGCAATTCGCGTCAATGTGATTGTAGCGAGACGTAGATGATTTTGGTAAACATTTTATTCAGATTTATTAATTGTTGGTGTACTGTTCTAATAGTAGCTATGTTTTGCTTGTATGTCTGCTCCGAATTGCGTGTTGTACTTCGTGTCGTACGAGTTCAGACGGTGAGGAGTACGTCAGAAATCCGGACGCGTACGAGGAGCAGCAGGACCAGCAGCAGTTCGTGAACCAAGGCAATTATAGCATGGGCCTACCTTGTTGTCCTATTCATTATATAACATATTCATCATGCATGTGTCCAATATTGCTCGATTGATGGTCCTAGCAAATTGATGACCTGTACCTTGATTCCTATGGGGATTAATTGCATTTGGGTAGAAAGCTAGTGCTCTAACTAAACATGATCTACACATTGATTAATGGAAACAACGGATAACCATGATGATAGTAGTGGAACTAAAGGGTGATGGTGCAAATGATGTTGATCATGTTGCCCTAAACCCTCCGTAAGGACTTATCTGTAGGGGCAAAGCTGGGACTTACAGTGCAACCGTGGGAGTTAAATGGCTCTGACTTTAGCTCAGTAGTGGGATCTTTTCTAACTTGTTAGAGGTTACCCGAAAGGGCGCAAGAGGGGCTTGCCACGTTGGGTATAGAACTGCCTCTGTTCAGATGTGTATAGCCTGCGGGAATTGTGCCATCGAAAGGGGGGTTCTCTATATCTGCCTGCCGAGGAAACCTAGCGGCCCTAACATGTTAGAAGAGGCCTATGGAAGGCTTCATAGTGTACCCTGCTTGCTCACCTTGGAAGTGTTAGGGGGTCGATGGGCCCCGGGCATATGGGTAACACGACTCACGGGTAAAGATGCACAACCTCTACAGAGTGTTTAAACTGTTATAACAGCCGTGCTCACGGACACGAGCGGCCCGGAAAACTCACAGAATAAATGGTTACTTGTTACGTGATGAACTATGATGATGAGGTCACACTGATGCTTTCTCTTCCTAAATCTAGTAGTGGATCTTGTGGGATAAATGGGAGCTTGAGCATAATTTAATAATGATTAATAATGAATTGTTGATCTACTGAAAATGCTAACTGCAGTCAACCGTGTCTACCCTTTTTGAGCCTCATGAATCCTCATACTATACTTGCGGAGTATGAATGTACTCACACTTGTTGCTATATTGTTTTTGGGTAAAATCCCGGATGGGTAACAGATGACAGTTTCTACGAGGACTTCCCGGAGGATTTCTAGGTTTGGGTCAACCAGTCGTCCTTCCCTGTGGATCAGACACTACGCCTGAGAGTTGCTATTTACCTTTCCATTTGTTTATGTAAGAACTACGTGATGTAATAACGTTATGTATGTACTCAGTGATGATACTTCTGTTAATTTGTCGGCTTATGTGTGCGACTATTCCTGGGGCGCACATAAGATGTATGCACTCTATATTGTCCTTTAATTGGAGTGTGACACGTACACACCATCCACATATGTACTACTCCTACATTGGGGGTAGGCAAAAAACATGCCATTCCATCCAGATCCACCCAAAAATATTTTACTCCTACACTGGGTGTGAACACCAAAAACATGTTTGTTAGGTTTTCCATCCAACAAATAAATGCTCCAAGTTCTTGTTGATATTTCTCTCAAAGTTTTGTTGCAGAAAGAGACATATGCAAAAGTTATTCATAAAAAAGAGAAAGAAAAAAAGAAGTTGAAAAAAATGGATAAGTGTCCGAGATATCTAAAACAATGGGTACTAAGATGCCCGCCTGAAAAAAAAGATGAATAAGTAACCCCTGCTCTCTAGCAAATGTTTCCAAATTTCAAAAGAGAGATGTTTTCAAGTAGCAAAGTAGAATTAGGTTAGCCACCATATATATATCCACCATATATCCACACACATGCACATCTTGATTTGACTGTATGACTTAACTCTCTTTGGATCCATTGTTTGACTTTACAATATATGCATTGCATGTATGCTCTAGCTTTCTCCCTACCTAAGAACTCCACATAAGCCTTAGTAGTAGAAAGAGGAAAAGGCATAACATCTTTATTGCCTTGGTGAGGATCCACAAATACCACATATTGAGAGACTTGAGAGTGTCATACAATGGAATCTTTGAGTTATATTTTGAAAACTTACAAAAACTCCGGAGCAATGGTCGAACAAAGAACTTGAGACATAGTGCTTGACTTGATGTTGACATTTCTTACATCACTATGTACTAAGTTGTGATCCATAGCATGATGCTCAAAATGCTGGTAATTATAACTACACTTGAAAACTCTAAATAATATTAAACATAAGTATCCACAAGCGCACAGATAAATCACCTATTGTAGCATTCTACCCAGAGTATTCCAAGTATTGTTATTTATTTTAATCCCAAAGGAAGGACCGTGAGGCAAATGTTTATATGACTAAATAAATGTGCAGACCTATGACAAACCAACCACTCTTATGCTTTAGCAGGGGTAAGTCAAGTAAAAGATAAATAAATGATAAATGAATGTAGCATGATAATGGTATTCCAGAGATAGAAAACAGAGACTCACTAAAAGTAGTATGACTAATCTCGAGATTCGGTTAGAGTAAAGAATTCCTAAGTTATTCCTAAACATTAAGTCTTGCTGCTCACTCTAGCATATATATCTTCATCTATTAGTAAAACTGAATCAATGCAAAATTATAAGGAACATCTACTAGGGAGAATTGGAAACAGAGTCTTCTTCTCCTTCGAGACCAAACTCTACCATGTCATCTATATATGGGGGATGGACTACAAAGGACTCAACCAAGCTGTCACCTTAGCGATCTACCACATGTCCCAGCACATAGTCGGCATTCGCAGGGAATTTCATATCTAAGCACCACGCTTACATAATCAAAGCTATCTAACACTCGCGCAAACTGAATTAGGTACTCTACAAACATATGCAAATGCAAATCATCAAATAATACTATATCCAATATATAAGTAGAGCAAACTAAGAACATAATAAAGAGGCACATGTTATTGAAATAGAACAAAGTCTTAAATGAGATACAAAGGCAAATTACCAATCTCTAGATTAGCAGATCTGAAATCCTGAGCTATCACCCAACTCTACTTGAATCTTGATAGAAAGCCTATACTAAGAAATTGAAGAACTAGAGCTCTCTCTATCAAATTTCTAGAAACCCTAATATTTGGACTACTCTTGACATATGATCAGGTGCTTCAGGGGGGTCAGGGCCTGTATTTATAGTCCTGAGGAAGAACCGTCAGCCCTTGGATCAAACCGACTTCACGTACGGCGGAGATGCATCCAAAGAGGCGGTGGAGGAATACTCCAAAAGGGCATGGTAGAATCCCATAGGGGGCCAGGTGGCATGGTGGTGGGGCCGGCCGACCCCACCTGGCAGCTGCTGGTCCTCCACTTTAGTCTCATGCCTTCTGGTGTCTTCTAGAGTCTTCTACTTCATATTTCGTCGTAGTTAAGTTTTGTGCCTTTTTGATAATTCAATCCTCATTTTTATTCTTCCTAGAATAACCCTACTGAAAATATGAATTCACCAAAACTCATGGAAATTGTTAGTTATAACCCCTAAGTTTCAATTGCTCAACACATGACTATTCTGTCTTTCAATTGCTCATGACCCAAGTGAAGGCTAAGAAGCCCCATAGTTGAAGGTAGTATGGGTAATTTGAATGTTAGATCAGTTTATTCTAATCCAGAGGAGAATTCTTATTTGAATGCCTATGTACTTTTGAAGCGTGAAAGCACTGTAGCAACTCCAGATCCATTGCTAAGATTAGCTTTGCTAAGGGACTAGCAAAGGTTAAGTGTGGGGGAGCTTGTTGACGGTCACTAACATCAATTATAAACCATCAACATTACCTGCATATATGCTTAATTACCTCACCAAACATAGGTATAGGAGTTTAAACTAATGAGTTCCACGAGTTTTGGTGCTCTCACCTAGTTTATTGGAAATTTAATTTTTCACTGAACAAAAGTATCTCAAATGATGAATTGGAGTGCACCATTGCAAAGAGCTTGCCGAGATGATCGAAACAGATATATTATTTGCTATATTTGGAGCCCAGAATCAAGAGATATTAATTCTGCATCAAAACCAAGTTGAGAAGAATCTAGAAGACACGAGAAGGTGTGCCACCAAAGGTGGGGCCCACCTAACATGGGGGCAGGTCGGCCGACCCCACCCCAGGTCAGCCAACCTGTGGGTCCCCCTATTAGCCACCACCTTTGCACGTCGGTTCTCCACCACCTTAGGGTTTACATCTCTACCCTTGATTGAAGTAGGTTTGATCCAAGGGCTCTGCTTCATCCCACCGGCCTATATAAGTAGCCCTGTACCTCCTAAGGCAAATGCATCCCTGAAACCCTAATTCATATCGCTCATTTAGAGATCAGGGTACACTTGAAGGATTAGGTCTAGACTCTCCAATGTAGTAGATCAGTAATTCGGGAGCGAGGATCAAGTTCCGGATGTAGTCTTGGAGGCTTGGCAACGCCTTATATCTTCACTTCTTCATCTTGTAAGACTTGTTCTCAATTTATCATATTCTTATCTACTTGGCTATGCTTACCTTGAATATATATATCTTGCTTAGTTAAGTTTATGAATACTTTTGTGTGCGGGTTCATAGAGCGCTTAGCTTGCTATAGTTTATCGATTGGGCTAAGTAGCCGAGCCTCGTGTAAACATGGTGCTTATATGATGCTCTGCCTATGAGTGCATCATGTTCTTTGGTTGGGTGGTAGTAGGGAGGTGACAGTCCCATCTATCCTTTGTAGTCCACTCCGAATTGAGCAGGTTCTTAAATTATAGGACCATAATCACATTGGCAGAGTTATCCATTGTGGGTGCTCTACCGTCTAAGTGGCATCTCGAATTGCACAAGAGTAGAGTTACTCTTAGCTTAGTTGGATACATATATACTTTAACCATGTACTAAGAATGACATAGGAATTCACCTCACCCGAGTTGACTAGTTTACATTACCTTAGTGACCTATCCCCTGAGTGTCATGATGCTTAACTCCTATCATCACATTTATCCTCTGCTTTGGCTATGTTGGTATGTTAATGGTTGCTCCTTTGCCATTACTCAACAAATCTTTACTCCATTGTTTCCCTATGGTAAAATATAAATAACGATACCTGGAATACTCCTGGTAAAATGCTATAATGGTATTCTATGCACTTGCAGAATCCTTCATATTCTATTTTCGTTAATAAATACCAACAAGTACCACAGTGCATCCAAGAGATTTGCAATATTTATGATAAACATATGCATCCACAACCATTCTCCTAAAAAGCTTGCAAACAAGGATCGATAGATGGTTGGAATCTTCGTGGAAGCACGTGGCACTAAGCGTGGTGTCCATGGCACAAAAGTTTCCATTTTAAGAGATATATCATGTAGAATCAATGTTGAATCTCGACCACTATTGTGGGGGTATTAACCCCTATACCCCTATGGCTAGACTTGGGCTGGTCGGTTAGAATAGGAATCCTTATACAGCCAGCTATGGCAATAGTAACCGGGCAGGATTAGTTTCTAGATTTGTAACCCTACCCCCCGGACTATATAAGGCGGGCAGGGGATGTAACGGAACCGTCCAAATTATAAGAGCACAAGTACAAAAACAATCACCGAAGTGATCAAATTCTCACACTTGAGCCCATATAACTCCGGTAGTCCAATGAAATCGCGAGGGATTTCAAACCAACCAACATACAAGCCAAGATCGTAGTGATTCAACATAACAAGTCACATGTTACAACCATTTCACAAGTAATTCAAAATATACATCGGAGTTCAACATAGTTAATACAACTTAAGTTCAAAAGTAGCGGAAGCAAAGTAATTTGAAACTAACAACACTCTTATTTCAAATACATGCCAGTATGAAGGTCCACTTTCCACAAAAGCATGAGAGAGAAGATAACTCAGAGAGATCATGCCCGTGATCACACTCCGCCTCTACGGCAGGAGTCAACCAACTCTTGCAGCCGTCATGATACATCACAACCTGCAACAAGTGGGGATAAAACCCTGAGTACAAGAAGGTACTCAGCTAGACTTACCCGTCAGAAACCAGAAATAAGGTGACACCAAGGATCATGCAAGGCTGATATGAAGTGGGCTAGCTTGACAACATTTTGCATAAAAGCTTAATATAGATAAGTAATCATTAATGCTTAAGCATCAAGTTAATTATTATTAACCTATCATCTATATTAGAACCTGTACTAGAGCACTCACTTTATTAGGAGCAAACAATATTAACCATAGCAGGTATAAATTGAGGCAATCTTTCCATCGTTATCCAATTAACCATCCGTTCAATTTAATGGAATCTACGTTGCCGCTGCTCAAGTCAAGTGCTCACTAACCGGGAGCGACGGCGATTCGAATCGAATTCCTATCCAGCTGGAGGGGTATTTCTAACACTCACCGCGCAGGCCCCTGCCAGGGTCGCACAAGCCACCTTTTGTACGATTCAGGAATCGCGGGTCCGAATGATGTCGCAACCCCAAGGGCGACACTCTGCCAGGTGATAGGGACTCTAACCCCCCCTTGGTCTCACGCCAATGTCCCCAAGCACATCCTTTCTCTCCTCCAAGAAGCAACCTACCATTCGATTCCCGGCCTGAACCATATTACTCGGCTTCGCGGTCGGAACGACTTATCCGGCCAACTAAGTGTTAGACTGCGTTCAACATGACTCAAGGACGTACAGCGAATCGGTCCTTAAACGACTCAGACGGGGATAGATCCACACCCAAGACCTCCATGCCTTGTTGCTTCACTATCGTCATCCCGCCCGGTCTCATTTCATTTTATTAACACATGGTTCCATTCCACGATAGCAATATAGCCAACCGTGCCATATATGGATATCCCTATATCTCGCAGGTGACAGGAAATCACCTGACTTCTACCGCTTAAAGCAGGGCTAAGCATCTATTCGATCCTAGTCTATGTAGGATTCAGGGATTCAAATATCTGGACAAGGAATGATATAATGCAACAAGGTTTTCAACCAACTCCTACCACTTAATGCAACAATACTTTATAACATATATATAATTAATTGCTTTTGAAGGTAGGAGGCTTATAATGCTCCGGGGCTTGCCTGGGATCCGACTCAAATTAGAGTATGTCAGATGACGTCACTTGGCGAGCAACCTCCAATCTACCACTTGTCTGGTCCTTCTATCTTCGGGATAGATCCACCAAACACCGTCTTCGGGTTTGGCTCCACATCAGGTCTTTCGCGTGTTTCAGCTAGCGTACCTAAATGAGGTGCAATAATGTATATGTATGAATGCATAGAAGTGAAATAAACAAAGCAATCAAGCAAACATACCAAAGTTCACATAAGCACCTAGAGCTAATTAACTAAATCCTCATGAAGGCATAACATAGAAGATAGCAAGCACATAAATCAAGGCACAATTATCATAAGATTACAGGGTACCAACCTAAGTACCATCAAAGATATGAGTCGCACTTTAACACACAAGCATGACAAAGTTAATCAAAGTATTAGAACTAGAAATTGCTACCTTCTAGACATCAGACCAGCAGCTGAGTAATTTAATCATAACTGGAGATCTACAACTCCAAATGACTTGCAAGAAGACATTATGGAAAGCTTATAAAATTGTCTACAATTCATTTAATATCCACTAAGCCTGATTCCCAAGTTTAATTGGTCAAAAAGATAAAACTACAGACTCTGGTCTGCTCCAAACAGAGAGCAACCAAATCTGGAACCTGACTTTAAACATCTATAACTCAAAAACTACTTGACCAAATGCCACCAAATTTTAACACAAGATAGATACATGAATTATATACAACTTTGTTATAGACAAGGTGCTCAGAAAACATAATTAACATGGGGTAATCTACATTGCCCCCAGAACTGTCCAGAAACTAGTAATTGCAAGAAATAATTATTAACATATGTTGTAAACATATAATTGTGTAAAACAAACTTTACCAACATTTCATAAATGACTAATGAACACCAGAAAACATAGTGTCCATTCCTAAATAAATTCTTTTAATGCATTTTCTTAATTTATTTAGATAATTAGGTGGAATTATGAACACCTATCAAAAGTGCACAATAAATTCTACCAAAATTACAGTGGCCTACAAATGCTCTCAAAAGTCTACTGTACAAATTTCAAGCCATTTGGACATGTATATCAACCTCTATGAAAAAGACAAATAGATATTGCAATAAATCATGTGAGAGCAAGATACACTAATAACTCACTCATATAACAACAAAAATTCATGAAATTATTTCCACACATCAAACATGACATGAGTAGCATGCCACAAAAATTTCACTTCATTTTGAGCCATACAACTGCAGTTATGAAAAAGACAAATGCGACTAGCATTGAAAACCTAATCTGAAAAATCTAGTTTTACAGCAAAAACATTAAACTAAAACATGCCATATTATAGATCTACTGCATAGATAATTTCACAAGGATTCCAAAAAGTCCTCATTTACTATTTTACGAATTTTCTACGATTTACTATGAATTTCCAAAGTTTCACCCGATTTACAACAAATAGGTCCCTCGAGGCACTATTCACTTGAGTCAATGACATTGCATTTAAGCCCTTCCCTTTAGTCGAATTCTACGACGAAACCCTTGGTCGGAAATCAGAGCAGAGGATGGCCGGACTCGTGGCTCTGGTCGGCTGTGGGCGTCGATGGCGGCGGTGGAGTGGCGGGGGAGGACCAGGGGTCCCGCGCGCACATGCTGGGCTGCCCAGCTTGGCCCAACGCGGCCTGTGGTGGCGCGACCACAGTAGCCGCGGTGGCGACGGCAGCTGCTCCGACGGCGGGGAGCATCAGCGGCCAAAGGCGCCGATAAAGGAGGTCCAGAGACGCGGCGTGGTGAGAGGAAGGTGGTCCTGCGGTCCATTTGGGTGGAGGGAGGCCGTGGGCAAGGAAACACGGTGGCTGCGAGCTTGAGTGTCGCCGGCCATGGCGGATAGCTGCACGGGAGCGAGGAGAGCGCGAGAGGGAGCGAGCAGGGGGTGGAGAGGGGGAAGGAGAGGGCGTGCTGGTGCCCCTCCTCATCGGCATCAGGGCACAGGGCGCGTGGCCGAAGGTGGGACGCGCGGCAGCGGTGGAGGCGCATGGCGGCCACGTTCACAGCACGCGTCGCCGTTCGGGCATTTCCCCGAGCACGTGGCGGGCGTCGGTGAGGGCGACGTGGGGAGCCAATTTGGGCCACTTCCAGGCCGAATTAGACATTGGGCCATAAACGAAGTTTGTTCACCTCGGCCTGCTCTACGTTTCCTATTTAAGGTGCCCGGCCATTTGAGCCTTGTAACAGCGGATAATTAAGCTCCAAAATGATAGTGTCAATATGTTAACAGCGATCACGGAAACTCGCTTTCGGAGGTCGAAACTCGATCAAACTTAGTGCAACTTTTTTGCATTCTCTTCTCCATAACATAATCTTGAACTTTTATTTTTGGACTAACTCAAGTTGCTTAATGAATTTCGGAGAACGCGGAATGCCAATGGCGACGACGATGAATTCCAGACTTAGAAAAAATTCTAAGTCTGAAAACAGCCGCTGATTCAATTTTCGAGCCTCTGTTTGACTTAGTTCCAAGTTGATCTGGCTCTTGGTTCAAAAACAAAGTTTGTTCTACATGATATAGACTACAACTTTCATTTAAGGGTCAAGGTCTGGATCAGCTTGTGTTGCAAGATATAAAGCTCCAAAGTAAGGTATATGAAACTGAAATTCGACCCCAACACTTAGAAATTTTCAGGATGGCTAACAGCAGGGAATTTCTGGGTTGTTAGACATTTTTGGACATGTTGTGCACCTTTTCAAGATTTGTCACCTTTACAACTTTTGTTTCTTATAAAATTTTCTACAACTTTGCTAAAGGGTGCACATTCATGCAAAGCTCCTAGGTCACACTTTTGAAACGGTCAAACAAAAGTGTTCCAGGGTCCATACATGGTCAACCATCACTTAGAAGCACATTTAGGCAAAATGATCAACATGAACATTGTTCCATGGAGTGTCCTAAGTGTAGTTAAGGTGTTGTAGAGGCCAAACATACCCACCATGCATAGGTTGCACAAAAGTGCAGGCCTCACATGCCTTGAAACATAGAACTCAAGTGAAATGCTATAGTCATTTCATGTGGTTGTTTCAAGATACATGCTACACATGTTCCACTAGGGTGTTCCACATGTGTCCAAGGTGTGTTGCACATATTGCATTTGTATGTTGCACAACACTAGTCCCCATGGGATGCAAGGCAAGTTTTAGTTATAATCCAAACAAGCATATAACTTATCATTTCATGTGACCTTTTTGATTCCAAACTTCATGAAACTTTTTCAGTGACCAAT
The DNA here is from genome assembly GCA_022457205.1 of Saccharum spontaneum. Lineage (NCBI taxonomy): Eukaryota > Viridiplantae > Streptophyta > Magnoliopsida > Poales > Poaceae > Saccharum > Saccharum spontaneum. Next base: position 9,151,083 of record CM039602.1, on the reverse strand, counting down.
ATAGATAGGTATCAAGGTGAGACACATGAAGATATGGCAATAACATCATCCAAACCTATATCTTTGAAGATGGCCTATATGTAAAGCAATGATGTAGCATCCAACTTTAAGTTAGGTTCATCTCCGTAGGTTAACCTTGACATTGTCATTTACCCTTAATCTATCATGTTTAAGCTTAAACCCCATACTTAATTGGTGATAAACACCTGGGGTGTTACAGGGGACCTCCTTAAACACATCTCATCATACATAGCAATACAAATCAGACACAAGACGTAGGTATTACGCCCTCACGGTGGCTGAACCTAGATAAAACCTTGTTGTGTCTTGCGTCACCATCTAGTTCGTAGCTTGCGCACATGTCTACCGACAAATCACTACCGTGGGCATACATCTTGGTAGACTGCCGACCAAGTTTTGTCGAGAGTGGCGCACTAGGTAGGGGGTGTGCGTACAGCTTCCCAGATGTGCAAGATGGTCATCATCCTTGACTTCATGACCATAGTAGATGGCCTCACATTCACTGTCAGCCAGATCACCTAGACCACCAGCGTCAACAGCTTTACTGCCACTACCACGGAGGAGGCGCAAATCCGATCTGCGTTGACCACATCTTCACCGGCTATGGCTCCGACCACACTGGCTATGGCTCCGACCACCCCAGCAATGGCTCCGACCACGCCGACAATTCGTCGACCACTACCCCGCTACAAAGGAAGGATGATCAACAACACTAACCTAATCAAAGCTATCGACTAGGTCGGCCACAAGCTCTCACAAACCCTGACTTTAGTAGATTCAATTCAAAATCAATCTACCAAGCAGGTACTTCCTCACCACAACAGATCTACCCGACCAGTTCAGGCTTGCCGTCCAACATGGCTTGATACAGATCTAGTGGTCACCGCTACTCCTAAAGGACAAATAGTACACCTTTGCCCGGTTCCTACACCCGGCCTCAGGCTCTCTGAGTACCGAGTCTCGACGGAGGATTGCCATGCCTTCCCACACGGCCTGAAAAACAGTGCTTCCGAGTACGCGTATCGTACACCTCATCTGTTCATGGGTCCCACAGAGCGCGACCATGTTTTAGATTTGTGCTTCCTAGATCTACCTCGACCATCATGAGGCAATGCTGTCAACATGGTCAGTATCTGGGAGCATCATGAAGGCTTGGTTCATACACTGCTTGAGGATGGCGACTCCAGCATTGGATCTACAAGCTCCATCCACACCGAGGCTGAACACCTCGAAGACGATGAATATGATCTGGACCCACTACCATACCCTCCAAGTTTCCCCTAGATCCCACGGTTCCCACCGAGATGTGGCGACATAGTGCTCAACGTCAGCAATGATGAACACGCAGTCATGGGAGAAACTGACGAGCAACGGCAGCTTCACGAACAGCGTAACGCCGACCGTGCCCAATGCCGTCGCCTAGAGGCTGAAGAAGAAGAAGCACATCACAGGGGACCCCAACCTCGAGATCTGGCTAATGCATTCGACAGAGTAGGTGATAGGCAAGTTTTCAGGACCCCAAGTGCCAACGTGGCCGTCGCCATGGCCAACCTGGATCGATTACCAGACACGCTAGAGAACTACGTGGTTCGCGAAGACATCAAAGCATATTTGACCATTGTCATGGGCCAAACCGTCGAGCTCGCCTAGTGAGCCTGAGCTGCTACAAGCACGTCCGTCGCATCATCTAGTCAGAGCCATCATTCCCGCGCTTCAGAACGTCCAAGTCTCCAACATCGCAACGATCCACCCCCACACAATCCCCCACGTGGTGGTGGCGGTGGTGACATGAAACGTCCTCAATTTCCACAAAGGGAAATCCACCGAAACGAAGTGTAAAATGACGAAACATTCCGTCAATTTACCCAAATCTTAGTGATACATAAAGTCATGCATGAATATCAGAGTACAATAGATTGTTTTACATAAATTATTCTCTTCACCTCGCAGGGTGGAACACATTCACTCAAGCATCCAGAACAACATCCGACGTAGATAGCAGCGGAAAAACGATCTTCTAGAACTAGCTTGAGCGTAGAACAGACCCTCTAGTCATCCCAATCATCGCCCTCGTAGTCGTACTCAGGCTCGGAACCTGTCAAAAATCTATCAGTACTCTTGGTACTGGCCATGCATCGCCCACCCTATGCTTGCAATGCTTTGTGGAAAGTAGAATGCATCGAGGGAAGTAGAAAGAAACCTATTTAGGCTGTGGTTTCCTATGCAAGTAGTTAATATTTTAATAGTAAGACATTCATCAGTTTTTAACCCATCTTATTCACATATTTTTCCCAATCCCATCACACACAACACATCTCATCTCACTCTCTCTGTAGGCGACGAGATTGACTCCTGCTCAGATCTTGTCTCAACTGCCAAAGCTAGAATCCAACACAAAACTTGGGGGAAAGATAGAAAGGACTCCTCTCTCTAATCAAGTGAAGCGTAGGTCATGGGAATGTCCATATCCACGAACGCAGCTATACGTATAGATCGATCAAATCTGCAGAGTGTGTACACCTGGTAATCCACAAGATCGCCATCCTCTATGATCGGGCTCATTTAGGCTGATTCTGACTACCTCCCAACCCATACAGTACCACCCTACCACTCAGCCCTGGGCCACCCCGGTGTCCACCGAAACGCTGAGACTGTGAGACGTAGTACCGGGCCCCCAAGGTCACTACACTGTCTTAGGAGGGTGTGGGTCCCCATGCCTGTACCTCCCTACACTATCATCTTCCAACCTAGTAGTAGTGGTACTGCCCTAGTCAGTCGGGTAATCGTCTCTCGCCCATCGGGAGCGAGTGGTGTGCATGAAGGTCCCATGGTTCCGGTTCTCAAGACATACCAGTCCTTAGGAGGACTAGACAGGATATCTTCTCAAAGGGGAAACACCGTCTTCCCCGTGCCACGACAACACCTCCACCAGGGATAACCAACACCCCAGTTCACCTCACAATATACCCGCCACAGGTATCTCTCGTGAGGGATGCCCAGGTCGCACCCCTCTAGCAAGACTTGCCCCAAAGACTCGTCGTAGGATCCTGTCCGATCGACTCAACCCTCGCCAGTCACCCAAGACGCACGCCAAGATCTCCCCAATTCTTTTATCAGGTTTACCAAGTTCTCGGCACTACGTGCCTTATACATACACGCCTCTCACTCACTGGCATCACATCACACATATAATGCGAGTAAGAGTAAAAGCAGTAATATGTAACATGTGAGCATCTGGCCTAATAGCAGGGTGAGCAGGAGTAAGGTTGCAACAAGGTAAAGGGCTCAAAGTAAAGCATCTACCATGCAGCCTATCAACATATTATTCCACAAAAAGTAAAGCGCTAGCAATTCTATATTTGCATGCGTAATAGGTTCTATGGAGATGGGTGGGGCATGGCACCTGGCAGGTCGTCACCCAAGTCCTCGCTGTAGTCAGGGTCGTACTCCTCTGTCAGCATGTCCTCCGGCTCTGTTAAACATAACGTAGAGTCGCATTAAGGACTCCTATAGAGGTGCACAAAGAAGTAACAAAAATTCAAAAGATCCAAATGCACTCAAACATAGGCCTAAGATGTAGAGCTCATTTTTTAGAAAAAATTAGAAACTAGTTTGGTATTTTTCTGAGTTAAAATGAATTAGTTATGAATTTCTAAAGATTAAATGATTTTCTAAAAAAGAAAAAGAAAAGGAAAAAATGTAGGCAGTGACACGTGCCACGCTTTGATTGGCTGGAACAGAGTGAGTCACTGACATGTGGGTCCCGTTGACTGGTCAACGGTCAACGGTCAACTTTGACCGGGCCGTGACCGGGCCTCGGTGGGCCTAGACTGGGCCGGATTGGGGCCGGACTGGGCCCGCCACATGTCAGGCGCTGGTGCTGCCACGTCGCCTATTCGGATTCAAAAATCAGGCTCAGGCTGGTGAGCTTGGCTCACGGTGGTCTCACGAGGATGGTCCACGGATTTTGAACGTGGTCCACGGTGGACCCAGTCCATCCTCTTCTCTTTCCCCTCGGCTCACGGTGCACTGAGTGCACCTAGTCACTTCTCTGCTCCTCTTTCCTTGCTTCCTCTTTCCCGGCTGCGCTCTCACCAGCAGCGAGTAGCCGAGCTCACGCTCTGGGGCTCAAGGGCAAAACTCGTAGGCTTGAGAGCATCGCGTGGTCTCATGGAACTCAATAGAGGGGTCAACGGTGCGGATTAGAGGGTCTAGGGGGCATGTCCATGGCGGTGGTGGCTCGGTCGGTGTGGTGAGCGGCGGCAAGACTCCCATGGCCATCCTGAGGTCCAATCCAGCCCTGGGATTCTCAATTGGACACATCCACGGGGTGCTAAGGCCACCGTTGACAACTTAACTACGTGGCAGAGCACATGTCTACGGTTGGGTGTGCGGCGGCTCTCCGGCACCTCCTCTGTTTCTCAGTCGTGCTACCGTGCACGCCACCGTCGGCATGGTGGTCACAAGCGGCTTCCCCGGTGGCTCTTTTCCCCCTTCTTGATGCGCACGGTGCATCCCTTGCCAAGGCGAATCGAAAGAGCTCCATCCCTTCACCTCTACTCATCTAACACGGCTTGTCCAAGGCTTCACCGTGGCGGAGCCCGGACATGGTGACTACGTGTGGGGCGTGCGTGTCATGGTCGCTCCTGAGCCCCTGTGGTTCGGCAGCGTCTCCACGTGTAAGTTTCGTGTGAGTGGGTGCGGGTGGAGTTGTGTGCTAGAGTCATGGCCTCTCTACGCTCGTTCCCAGTATGAGAATGGCGACGGTGGCTCCATGCCGGTGACCAAGAAGGTGACGGCGGAAGGGGTGTTGGGCGTACCGTGGGTGGCAAAGGTGGGAGGCTAGCGGTGCAGGGTGACCTGAGGCAGTGTAGATCTGTTGCCGTGCAGTGCAGAGAAGCCCCTCGGTGAAGGAGAAAACAAGCAGTGCCGCCTTCATCTCCGACGAGCTCGGACGGTGCCCCCACGGTCCCGGTTCTTCCTTGCGGCTTCTCCCTTCCTTCCCTTCTTCTCGAGATATAGTGTGTGCGGTGGTACCACCAGGGCAGCGGCAAAAGGATTGGAAGGGGCTTGGGCGCCAGCGCTTGGCTTTTATAGCCAAGCTCTAGGCATGGCGATGGTGGACGGTGATGGGGCAAGGATAACTACGTGGCGATCATCCAAGGGGTCGTAGTGGGGTTTGGAGGTGGTGTGGTGCTCACGCGGATGCCGTAGTGATCTCGGCTTTGTGCTGCCGCTAGCCTGGCTCGGTGCCTGGGTGGTTGCGGCCGTGGGCCATGGCGCGACGTCACGCTACTTGCCGAGGAAGGCAAGCTGCGTGGCTGCGGTTGGCGTGGGTGCTGCGGGGTACGGAGGCGTGAGGGTTCGGCGTGCAAGGCAGCAGCAGGGGACCGAGGGAATCCTTCCCTTGCGCGGGGCATGAACCGGTTCCCCCTCTGTCTCTGTTTTCCATTCGGGCAAGGCAAGAGAATCCAACGAGCGGGAGGAAGGGGATGAAGGCGGGTCCCGCTTGTCAGCGAAAGAGAGTGGTGGGGTCCAGCTGTCGGTGACGCAGGGGTGCGGCTTCTCCTGCGTAGCATCGGCAATGCGACCGAGGCTGCAGCGGCCTTGCTGGGCCGGCCCACGTGCGGGCGTGCGTGTGAATGGGATCGGGCGCGCGAGTTCGGCGGGGCCAGTTGGCGGGGTAGGCCGAGAGAAGCTCCTTTCCCTTTTTCTGATTTATTCAAAAAGCTTTTCTATTTATATTTTCCTTTCTCAAAAATATGCCAAGGCATTTATAGGTAAGAAAATATATTGTCTCTACTTGTATAACATAATGGGGCCTACTAAATATATATTTTTGGGTTTCCAATTATTTGATAAGATTATATTTGTACATTTAGTTATAAAAATTAGTTTAAGAAATGTTGTTGCTATTAATTCAATTCAAAGAACATAAAATCCAACTCAAGCATGTTTGGCTAAATGCAAAGATGTAATTAGCTATTTTAGGTGCTACTTGTGCAACTAGGTTAGGTTTCCTACATGACACCTCACCAGACATAGGTTATTTTAGAAAAAAAATTTGTAGTTGTGATTTTTGTTTCTTGGAAAACCCTGGGTTGTTACACGACGGCGGCGGTGGCGGCAGTGGCAGCGGTGGTAGTGATGATGAGGGCGGACAAGAAGGTGGTCGAGGTCATCATGACAAAAACCGCAATCGTCACGACAATCAAGATCAGGAGGTCAACCAGAACCCTCCTCGCGATCTCCGTCACCATCTTCCTCCTCGCGACGTCCGCAGTCGCATCACTAGTCGTGCTAATTTCTGCCAGACCCTTGAAAACATGCGCTGCATCCAGTATGACACTAAGCACGGCCCCCTGGGCCTCAAGCAGTTTACTCCTCATCTCCGGCAAGTCATCTGGCCAAGGAATTTCAAGCTTGAGAAGCTCAGGAAATACGACTGCAAGGAGAACTCCGAAAGCTGGGTCACGCTCTATGAGATCACCGTCTGGTCTGCACAGGTGATGAGCACAAAATGGCTAACTATCTTCCAGTTGTTCTTGATCAGGCAGGTCATCAGTGGCTTCTCAGCCTCCCGGAGAACCAGTTCGACAGCTGGTCGGCCCTTCAGCAAGCCTTCATCGACAATTTCATCGCCACATGTGACCAGCTGGGCAACAAGTACGACCTCGAGCGCATACGTGACCGAGAAGGCGAACCGTTGCGCGACTACATCAGATGCTTCTTGAATATGCGTCTCAAGATCCCAAGAATCACTCATGACGAAGCAGTCTCGGCTTTCATCAAAGGCCTCCACCACCACATCACCCTTAGAAGCAAGCTGCTCCAGAAACGGCTGTCTATGGTCTCCGAGCTCCTTGCTACTGCCAAGAACTACACGGACGCTGATGATGCCGAGAAGATCATTATGGAAGATGTGGGTGGGTCATCATGCCCAGAGCACCCACCGCGCTGGGATGAGAAACCAGATGACCTTGGTCAGAACAACAACCGTGAATGTCATGACCGACGCAACAACAACAATCGCGACCGCCAAGATAATCGTGATAGGTGGCCCGATAACCACAGTGATTACGGAGGCAAGGGCCCCCGCAAAGACGACCATGAGGTCAACGCGGTCAAGAAGCATGCTGGTCACCGTGACTATCAAGAGGATTACAACAAAGCTTTGAAGGGTCCCTGCCATATCCATCCCAAGTCCACCAGGGAGAACTGTCACTTCCTCAAGAACATCTATGCCAAGCAACTCGCTAATGATGATGCTCCAAAAGCCATTGACGATGGACTGTGGCGTGACGGTGATGACAAACAAGATAGAAATCCTCATCACCAATAAGTCAATCCCACCAAAACCATCCACTCCATCTTTGGCAGAAAGGTGTCTTTAGAGTCCAAGCGTGACCGCAAGCTGCTGAAGCGGACCTGCTTGAACGTCATCAACTCCGACGACCTCATCTCCGATCCCAAGCTCCAAGCCTGGTCCCACCGTGAAATCTCATTTAGCTGAGTGTTGGGCATTCTTAACGTCATTACCAAAAGTAGACTTAGTTTTCTAATTCTGATAACGGCGCCAAAAATGCCGAACCTATCCCTCATGCCACTTAAGCCAAGTTGTCATCCCCAACATGACATGAGAGACACGGTATTGAAATATGCAACTGCTCTTCTAAATAAATAATAAATAAGATCTGCAAGCGCACAGATTAATACCGATGTAGCATTTTAACCGGGAAGTATTCCAGGTATTGTTATTTATATTTTTACCACTGGGAAGGGATTACTAACATCAATGTTGATTATGGAATGGAATATAGGAATGAGTATCAATCATTGCATGTATAAGTGAGAGCATTCATCTACCTCTTGCATATAGGGGTAAGTGTCACATAAAATATAGATAAAGTATGAATGGTGACAAAGATAATTAATCTGATCAGCTAGCCACATATAATAATGATAAGCACCTCAACAGATATTCTAGCAAGTCATTAGCATGGTATTAGGATGAACTACAAGGATATTTCCTAAGTTATTCTTAACTATAAAGTCTAGCATATCATAGTTAGTGCAGGTACACTTGGCAATCATTGCGAAAAAGGACTACGCCCATGCATAGTGATATTATCAAGGAAGATGAGAAACATAGCAATCACTCCCCCGTAATAATGTTGCTCTCCCTGCCTTACACACGGGAGGGGGACTATATAAGAACCAACGAAGCTGTCACCATCGCGGACCACCCCACGATCCGGCATATAAGGTGCAATCGCAGATAAATATGGTCTAAGCACCACGCCTACACAATATTTATCATTTACCCATGGATCCGATGGATAAACGCTATAAGATCCTAAACATGTATATAATTTCAATCTAACTAAGCCAAGTGTATAACTACGATAAACTAAGAACAATATAATCGCAAACATAAACAAGTAGAGCATAGTCATAATCAATATATTGAAATAGAACAAAGTTGTATTCATAATATTGAAGAACAAAGATGAACAATGAAGAACAGTAAAGGAATTACCAAGAATCCTCTTGACAGATCCGGAAACCAATCGAAGATTGACTCCTTCTAGTTCTAATCCTATGTAGCTATGCTATACTAGAGATCTAGTTGATGTGGTGGCTCTAGGGCTTGATCAGAGACTCTCCTCCTGAGATTAGGGTTTGAAGAATGAGAATGAGGGAGTGCCTCCTCCAGGGGCCAGGGGTCCTGCTTATATAGCCCCCTCAAGTGAACGTGGGCCGTCGGATCAAACCGACATTAATCACACGGTTTTCCTTGATCCCTTAGGTCGGTGGAGCATAATCCGTGAGACGGAGCCTGATTGGCTCTCAGGCCAGGGCGGGCGCCCTAAGGAGCAGGGCGGGCACCCTGCCTCCGGGCCCGTTCGGCCTCCCGTTCGATCTCGTGGCTTCTGGAGTCTTCTAGATGATAGAAAATCGGTGAACATGTTATTATCTCTATGTAAACCCGACGTGTGGGCCTTTCCTCCGTATTTTCTGATAACCCCCTGCAGAAACAGACAAACACCAAAACTCATGGAATTCTGTCAGATAAAACCCTAAGTCTAGGTGTTGGTTGTATTTGGATCCTTTTCTTTATTTATTTGATAACTATATTTGGTACTTAAGGACCGTCAACACTGAGCAGACCGGTGGGCGGCAATTCCAGAACCTGGTCATTTCACCCTCGTTCTCGACCCTTGCATCAATAGCATCCGGTTCGAGAGGGTACTCGTGGACGGTGGCAGTTCCATTAACATCCTATTTCGCAGCAACTTGCCTGCCCTTAAACTAAGTCAGGCTGATCTCAAGCCTTACGATGCACAGTTCTGGGGCATCCTTCCCGGACAGAGCTCTATACCTCTCGGGCAGATCACGCTCCCTGTGCAGTTCCGCAATCCAAACCACTTCTGCACCGACTATGTCAACTTCATGGTCGCGGACTTCGAGGGTACTTACCACGCCATCCTTGGTCGACCAGCGCTCACCAAGTTCATGGTTGTGCCGCACTACTCTTACTTGGTGCTCAAAATGCCTACCGAGTAGGGTGTCCTTACTCTCAGAGGCAATGTTTACACTGCCTATACCTATGAAGAGGAAAGCTTCAAAGTGGCCAAAGCCACTGACCTCTCGATCCGCATGGAACAGACCTTGGTCAATGCCACCAAGACTCCCGTCGACTGCCTAGAGACCCAGAGCTGCAAGCCCCACGTAGGAGCATCAAGTCTAAGGACCACAAGGAGATCTAGCTGGTCGACGACGATCCCAGCAAGACGGCCCTTATTGGGGCCAACCTGGATCCTAAATAGGAAGACGTGCTCGTCAGGTTTCTAAGGGATAACATAAGCAAGTTCACGTGGAAACCCGCTGACATGCTCGGTGTCCCTCGGCACCTGATCAAGCACTCCTTGAACGTCTCGAAGACCGCAATACCAATCAAGCAAAAGATATGATGGTTCGCTCATGACAAAATGAGGCTATTAGGGCAGAAGTTACCCAGCTTTTAGCAACTAGATTTATCAAAGAAGTGTATCATCCGGACAGGTTAGCCAACTCGGTCCTTGTACGCAAAAAGAATAATGAATGGAGAATGTGTGTTGATTATAGTGATCTCAACAAACACTGCCCTAAAGACCCCTTTGGCTTACCTCACATAGACGAAGTCGTTGATTCCACAACCGGCTGCGAGCTGCTATCTTTTCTCGATTGCTACTCTGGTTATCACCAGATCGCTCTCAACAAGGACGATTAGATCAAGACGTCCTTCATTACACCATTTGGCGCCTACTGCTACATGACTATGTCATTCGAGCTTAAGAACGTAGGGGCCACATACCAGTGTGCTATCCAGCAATGCCTTGCTGACGTGATCAAGGATGACCTGGTCGAAGCCAACGTCGATGATGTTGTTGTGAAAACCAGGGCGGTTCACACCCTGGTCGACAATCTCCAGCGTACCTTCACGGCTCTCAACAAGTACCAATGGAAGCTTAACCCCAAGAAGTGTACCTTTGGAGTCCCATCTGGTATATTATTGGGCAACGTCGTTAGCCACGATGGCATACGCCCCAACCCGACAAAGCCATTTCATCTCACGACTCGACGAAAAGGGCCTCCCTTTCTTCAAGCTACTCAAGGCTTCGGAGAAGTTTGTTTGGTCAGAAGAGGCTGATGTTGCCTTCACGCAGCTCAAAGAATTCTTAACCTCTCCTCTAGTCCTTATAGCTCCTCAAAAAGACGATGTTCTTCTTCTCTACATTGCAGCCACCGATTGTGTGGTCTCCACAGTCATTGTGGTCGAGCGTGAGGAACCCGACAACCTTCATACATGCTGGCTCATCTCGACGGTACTGAAGTACCCAACTCCTAGCATATTGAGAAGCTTAGGCATTTCTACCTGTAGAGCGCATAAATAAAGATATGTACCTTTCTTGTACTTTGATTATTTCAATAAAGCATATATGTTTTCTTTTGGTCACTCTAACATGTTTATCTAGAGACTACTTTCTATCAATGTTTTATAAAAGACCAGTTGATAGACCACTATTTTTTCTCGAGTCCTCAGAGCTAGCCTCATCTTCGATTTCTCCCCATGCCTGCACGGGACTAGCTCCCTATGCTCCGGGTGGTCGGTGGGTGCTCCCTGGTCTGACCTATGTGCTCTCACATGTGAACAGGCTCCGTGCCTCGCAGTCTGACCACAGATCTAGCTAGGGCCATACGGATTCCACAAGATGACATGTCTTCCAACTGTTACAACTAAACTAGAACACTTATATGTTCTAACTTAGTTATCAAACACAATATACAAGCTTAACACGTTTTTTATTATAAAAAACAACACAAGCTTACATTGTTACAATAGTACTTTATTACAAGCTTGCCTGATGAGGTACAAGTTTACAATAAACTACACTATAGTCTACTCTACAGCTATAGGTAACCAGCTACTCGAAGGTCGGTGCTCGAGCTGGGCTTGACTCATGTTTACCGCCCATCTACGGTTGTGGCATTGCCTCTGCTGATCGAGCCTGAGCCGCAGGAGTCTGGCTAGTCGTGACCGCAGGCTCTGGCTGCTCCTTGCTTAATGATTGCCTGGCCTGGGATTGTCTAGTCAAGACCGCAGTCCTAGGTCGAAGACCCTGGAGCAGACATCATCGACGTTCCTTGCGATGGTGGTGTTGATGTTCTGCACAGGTTTATATCGCCGATTATCGTCGCTGCCAGCTGCAATAACAGGCCTCGCAGCTCTCTCGCTTCCTGCACGCTGACTTCCTTGGGGTATCCCTTTGAGAAGCGCATGAAGTCGATCAAGGGGTAATGCGCGTGCACCATGCTTAGCACATGGGCGCCCACAATCTCTCCGGCCTCCTTCACGAACTGTTGAAGCCAACCCCAGGCGAGCTGACACTTGTCTATCACTCCTAGCTGCTATACTCGAGGCTCGGTCGGTGGCAGTCCTAGATCGAATAAGTCAAGCACTGGCCTGATCCCTCGCAACATTTGTGTGCAACAATCCTTCCAGAGGTCATGATCCATTTGCAGCTCTACAATGTGCTTCTTGGCATTTGTCTTTAATGCTGCAAAAGGGCATTCTGGTGAGAAAACAGCCAAAGGACATCTATTCAGTCATTATGCCATGATCAGGAAAATGGCCACTCACTGGTTATTTCCTGGCTCTTAGTCTTCACCTCCTTGGTCATCTTCACCGAGTGGTCTCAGAACCGTGCGTGGTCCTCTGCCAACCGGGTGTTCTCCGCTGCCAATTGGGCGCACTCTTTGGCCATGCGCGTGTTCTCTGTTTGAAGCTTGGTGGCTTCCTCTGCCAGGTCTACAATAAGCTCCGGGAGACACATAAATACATATGAACAATATATTTCAGTGCTTGGGGGTGTGCAGCTAAGATGAGTTACCTACCATTTCCCGTTCTTTCTGACCAAGCTGGAGGACAGCATTGAGCCTTTGCGACTCGAGCTCTGTCTGGTCATTTTCAGCGGTCTCGAGCCGCTTGCGCAGTCGATCCACTTCAGTTGTCAGCTCTTTATTGTCTTTGGAGATGCCTTGAATCTGGTAAAAGCATTGTTTACAGTACTTTGCAGTCTTCATGAGGCCCTGCAAGCCAAATATAGTACCATATATGCATGACCACATATTTGAATTGATCTACGACAATGATCAAGGAGTCCGCTTACCTATACTTCCTCAATGAGTCGTCTTGCTGCTCACTCCACTCTCTCCGTCTCCTCATCGGTGGAGATCTCCTCATGGCAGACGTAATGGTCTCCATGTTCATGGCAGATATATACTTGTTGACGCCCATCTTGTGGGTGCCCCTGTATTTCCTCGATGACGTCGTCATCAGACTCTGCTGCTTGCTCGGCACCAGCTTGCTTTCACTCTTGGTTTAGCCCAGTGATCGACGACGTCGCCACTAATTTTCCCCTGGCTACGGTGTTAGGCAGCACACCTTGCGTCGAGCTCATGGTGGTTGTGGTCTGCTCAGGCATGCTCTGATTGGTCTCAGGGACTTGCCCCTCACTCAGAGTACCTAGAAGATTCTGCTCGGGTGCCACCTGCTCAGGCGCCTCCTGCTCAGGCACCTACTCAGGCACCTGCTCGGGCACTTTCATGTTTGCCACATTGACCGCATCCTTGAGCGTTGTTGGCTCCACCGCCCTAGAGGTCTGACGCACTGGTTGCTTGGGAGGATGTTGTGGTGGTGGTCAACACGGTTGCCCCAGCGGTGGCTAGTTGCTCGGGTCTCTCTGTTGATGCCAAGCTAGCACGTGACAACAAAACAGTTACCTTTCCTAATTATACGCTCGCTACTACTATTGACGCACTATTTAATGAGTTTTCAGGTACTTACAGATCTGAGCTCCGATGTATGGTGGTGAAGGTGTGACGCCGCGGTTGCCCCTGGCTTGTGTGTTGGGTAGAGAAACCCTGGCCTCCATCCTGTGGTGGTGGGCTGGCTTGCTGTTCAGCTGTCTTCACGCTGGGTGTTGGCCCCACTGGTGGCGTCTGGCCGTCTTGCAGCCCCTTTACCGGTGGAGTCGATCCCCCTGCTCGCTTTTCTTCCTTCAAGGATTGAGCATATAGGCGCTCACGTCCTCCTCTGCTTCGTGGTCAAGTCTTCTGGGCTCTCATTTGCTTGGGAGCTTTTGGCCCTCTTCTTCGATTGGTTGGTGGGGACTGGACTCTTCCCAATTCATGCCCAGGCCCTGAAGTCGTGGTCGTCCTCGACGTGCACGTAGCATTGCTGCACGTTCCAAGGTGATGGCTCCATGCTCTACGGGTGCTCGACTCCAGACGCCAACGACACGAACAGCTTATGTATCTCCACGCCGTGCACCTGTATACACGCAGAGACAAGACAAATCAGGCATTTTTACCCTACGGTGGTTGGCAACACTTCTCGGAGCTAAGGAGTTTGGTTGTTGACCTTCGGGGCTGGTCGGATGAGTTTATACGCATGCTGGATCCTCCTCAGGGGAGAGTAGCTTTGGTCTGACAGATTGAACAACTCCCCAATCCGGTGTATGACTTCGTCATGGTCTAGATCCTTCGAACGCATCCTTGTCTGGTTGGCTAAGCCTTGGTACTCGTACCCGCGCGTGCACCCTCCTCTGGCATGGCTACACACACTGGCTAATGAAGCTCCCGGCCATAGCCGGTTCGTCCAGGCGATTCCATGGGAGCAGCGCCATCAACTCCTCCACCTGCTTGGCTAGCTTTGGTCATTAATTCCAAGCCACTCTCTTGTTCAGAATATACCCAACATCGCAAAGCGTAGCGCTGTCGGGCTCTTCGCGAATGTAAAACCACTTCTTGTACCAATCTCTGAGAGAGGTGTTCTAGGGGCAGTTAAGGTACTCTTGCTTCATTCCATCCCGGAGGGTAAGGTACACTCCACCAGCAATTTTGGAGCCGCCTTAGGATCCCTTCTTCCTCAAGCAAAACAGATATCGAAAGAGGTTGAAATGGGGTTGGATTCCCCCGTATGCCTCGCAAAGGTGGATAAAGATAGAAACAAGGAAGATCGAGTTGGGATGCAGATTGCAAATCCCAATCTCATAATACAAACATAGACCTTGGAGGAACGGATGGACAGGAACCCCAAAATCCCGCTTGAAGAAATCTTCGAAGGAAACTATCTCACCAGGCTGGGGATTGGGGTAGCTAACGCTACCCACTGGCCGCCATCTAGCAAGCTCTCGGTTGTGAAGCACGCCCAGGCCGATGAGGTCATTGATGGTCGATTCGGTGGACTTCGACTTCCACCACTCCTTCCTCATCATTTCGGCCCTTTTCGCCGCCTCCATCTTGGCCATGCTCTACCTCTCTCACCTCTTTGCTTTGGCTCTGCTGGTGTACAGAGAGCGCGTTGCTCCTAACAGCGACAAGGTGTGCTAATGGCGGCAGCAGAATCAGAATAGGGCACACGGGCTAGAGGAAGAAGGCAGTTGGTTTGCAAATGCGACTTTTTGGTGTAAATGGGGAATGGCCGCATGGTGCCTATTTATCTCATTGACTGTGCCGTTCCACCTCTCTGAGATTCTTAGGATACGTGCGTGAGAAACGTGGCACAATCCCTTCAGTTTCCACTTTTTTCCCGGTTACTGCGCCAGTAAATGCGCCCCTCGTTTCCTCTGCAGGAGGGCCCACATGTCACACCCCAAAATTTCTATTTTGGGTTGTGCATAGGAAACACTAAATAAAATAAATGTTTTAATATTCGGATAAAATTTCCTAAGTTTAGTTTATGATAGCATCAATTTGATGGGCTATTGTTTGATGTGATGTTTGCTTGTTAACTCTTGTGTGTTGAGAGTGAGCGAGGTCTTTAAAAATATATTTAGTAGGTCGATCTTTCTTCTCCGGCATGCCTTTATATTTTTCTATAATCATTATTCCTTGTTTCTCATATCAAGTTTTCATCGAGAGCTTCCTAAAAATCTTATCTTTTGTAACGCAAATTACTCCTTTCAGTTTCTCGCCCATCAATCAATCTCTACAAACTTCTCGGGAATTTTTCTAGCTTTTTCTAGAATTTCTTCCCACTTTTTTATGAGTATAATCTAATTTTTAGATGCTCCAAATTATTTTATCATGAGCTCCAAATACTTTATTTGGGTTCCTTATGTTTCACAATGTCTCTGAAAATTTTCCCCGATTTTTTCGAGCTTTCCGAGTATTTTTCGTGGCTTAAACAATAATTTTAGGTTTTTCTAGAATTATTTTTATCCATGAAATTAATTAATTCCAAAAATAAATAAATATCTCATTTTACTCCAATGCTCAAAGCCCATGATCTCTAAGGCTAATGCATTTATTTACTAATGGGCCTTAATGTCTATTTAGGCCTATTAGTAGAGGTGGACGGTGCAACATCAATTAGTACCACATTACTAGTTGATATGAAGGTAGAGAGTTTTCCTCCCTATAAGTATGTACCTACCCTATGGGCAAAGCACACCAAAACTACCGTAAGAGGAGCCCATAGTTTGGGAAATCTCTTGTGAAGTAAATTAAATATTTCTCCTCTTTCTTGTGTCGTCCCTAGGCCGAGGCCCTTCAGATGGATGGAGGTAGAAGATAAAGTATTTACGGTTCTGCAACTGGTTCGTAAATATCTTTATCATTTCTTCGTTTTAATTCCGTCTTGCTCCATTTTAGTTGCGTTAGTTTCATATAGTTGCGCTCTACGCAGTAGTGCTAATGTTTGTCATGTCTTATAATTATGAATTTATTGATTTAAAATATAATTTGATTAGTATTAATTTAATAGTTTTTAATTGAAAGTGACATAGGTTTATAATTTCGTTTTTGTTGCTTTTGACCGTGGCGATGTAAGTGACATGTTAGCAACGCTGTTTTTCATGTCCCATGTTTATGAATATAATTAATTTGATTAATGTTTAGTCAGCGAGTGCTCTCTTTAATTAATTAAAAAGCAATTTAGGTTTAAGTCGATTAATATTAACTGGTTCTTGATTATAATTTGTTTAGTTTAAATATAAACATGAGATGGTTCAGTTAGTACTTGTATATGTGTCAGGTTATATAAATTATAAATATATAATTAGAATAATTAATGTTTATGTCATGCTCCTTTAAATTTAAAATGACTGTGTCGGCACTTTCTTAAAATGTTAACTCAATTAATATTCACATTAATGTGTTTTTATTTATAAACTGTTTAGTTAAGCATGAAATCTATAATTAATTAGATTAATTCTTATTTAATGTCTTGTTAAATTAAAAGAGACTTAGGTTTATATCTCGACCTGTTGTAAATAAAATGCTAACTTGATAAATAACAACTTAAATGTTTCATTGTTAATTATAACTTGCTTAATCTAATCATGAAACATGACAGTCAATTAGTTGTTGTCTCATGTTCGGTGCTTTCTAAATTATAAATGTTGAAGTGACTTAAATAATATTAATGTTTATAAATAAAAGAAACATAGGACAACATATATTTTATAATTTGTTTAGTTAAAGATGAAACATATATATACTTAATCTGATTAGTGGTTATCTAATGTCTTTTAATTTATTAGAAGCAACTTATGTTTATAACTCTGGTCCTTCATAAATAAATGTTAACATGACTAATATCAACATAAATGTCTTTTCAAAATGACATGCTTAGGCCAACCTCATAACATATAATGATCCAATTAACTGAACTCACATGTTTTATATTTCAAAACTATAAATCTTTAAATTGCATTAATGATATATAATTGTTCATAAATAAAATATGACTTAGGTTTAACTCTAGCATTTACAACTTGATATAATTTGGTTAGTTCAACTTTAGAATACTTCTCTAAAATGTCTATCACCTTAATTCATTAACCAAAATAGATCAAGTGTATAGTTTGTCTTCTTTAGTTATGTTGTCAATCTTGATAGACGTGTCCTCGGTAATGATAACTCCGTCCTTAGTCGTTCTTGTGTTCTCATGATCATAGCAACAAACCGTGACGCTTAGTGCGTGCTCTTTTAAAGCATCTTTTTTGTTTGGTGTGTTGTTCTTAGTTGTGTTTATTGTCTGTTTGTTCTGCTTGATTGCTACGAGTAGAAGAAGCATGGTTAATTAGCGCTGAAGACGAGGAGCTGAGGACCGACAGTCGAAGCAAAAGGACTTGAGACTAGAAGATAGCAGTTGAAGGGTTTGAGCAGCTAGACTTTGGGAATAAGGCAAGTATAACATGGAACTATCCTTGTTACCTATTCACTGAAATTATCATACATATGCATGTGTCCTCCTTGACAACCATAGAGATTATAACTTAGCTATTGATATCTTGTTTCCTTGTCACCTATGGGTTGTGCATTTGGGTAGCTATTGCTAGTGCTTAATTATGAACAATGATCTTGTAATTTGATTAATAGATTAAGCAACCAACCATTAAGATGATTTTATTACTGTTGAAAGGAGGCTAGAGCAATGGGTTATATTGTTGCTCTAGTTACTCTCCATAAGGACTTACCTATAAGTGATAACCGGGACATACAGTATAACTATGAGGGCTATATGGCTCTGGCTCTAGTTGTTCAAGAGACCTTTTCTAGCTTGTTAGTGGCTACCTTAATTGGCGTAAGAATAGCTTGACACGTTGGGTGTAGGATAGCCTCTAGTCTATGAGTATAGCCGAGAAGGAAGTGTGCCATTTGAAAAGGGGGTTCCTACATCTGCCTACCGAGTGAATCTAATGGCCCTAACTTGTTAGACGAACTTTTGAATAGCTTTATATGATTTTTGGTGTTTTGGGACTAGCTATCCCATGCATTTGGAAATTATGACTCACAGTGAAAGTGTACACCTCTACGCAGAGTTAAAAACTGGTATACTAGCCGTGCTCATGGACACGAGTGGCCTTGGAGATTCTTATAGAATAGTTGATCACTATTGTTATATCATGCTTAATTATTGTTGTTACTATTATGCTCATGTTAATGCTATTCATTATTCTTATTACAATTGATCATTGGTTCATTAATGGGAATTAGAATACCTTGATGCTACTCAATTGCTAATTACATGATGAATAAAAGCTAAATGCAGTCAAACAGTGCGTAGCCTTTTGAGCCTCATGAACCCTGTGTTATACTTGTTGAGTTCAACATGGACTCACTATTGCTATTTCACCCACACCTCTGTGTGTAGTGAGGTGCTGCTCAGAAGAAGGATAAAGAGGTAGTGAAGTTTCCAGAAGTCTTTCAGAATTCTTTGGCATACGGAGCCACCAGTCAACCGTCCCTGAGAAGAATGGAGCCTGAAGTTTAGTCACCGTTCCGCGATACTCTGATGTAAGTGTTAATATAGCTATGTATACGTTATATAATAACATTATTTCTGATACTTTTTCATTCTGACATATGTGTGGACTTCCTGGGCACACATATGATTATCCTAGTTTTTGTTCTTTAGAAAACTAGGTGTGACACCACATTGGCATGCTACGTCTGGTGGACGATTCATTGTGACACTAACAAGGCAGTTGACCATGATGATAACGTCACATCAGTCAACTTTTTTGTGATACCATGTCAAAGCAAGGAAGAAAGAGAAATACAAATTAACTACTATGAGTCAGACGGGAAGATAGTAAAAGATGCTCGGGGACTGGTCTAGCCACAAATTGCCATAGACCACCAAGCATGTTATATTCCTCGACCAGGCTCGGGGACTCGTCAACCACGTCTCATGCTGCTTGGAGACTCGTCGACTACGTCTCATGCTGCTCGGGGACTCGTCAACCATACCTCACGCTATGCTCGGGGACTGCTTCGACCTCTTCGACCACAGTTTGACGCCTGATTTCCTCGGCTACATGTAAAATTGGACTCACATATAGTTGAGCGATCATTACTTTTTAGACCTTGCTACAAGGTTCATTCTTCGCCTTCTAGCAAGCTTGGGGATTACATCGGTACGATGCACCTGTCGGTGTATCTCAGTATCAAAGTTTCCATGGAGTTTCATTTTAGACCCTGGCACCACGTGCCTGCATCACCTACTACCAGGCTTAGGGATTAAGTGGGCACACTTCACCCAGCGGTGAATGTGTTTATTTTTCGACCCCTATGCTTTGTTTACCCTGCTTATATTTCTTTTTAGAAATACAAGTGGGCACACTTCACCTGGAAGGAAATCTTTTTATTTTTTCTCTAAGCACAATAAATTCTTTGGACAACCTACTTTCTCTGGTAACAACGGTGGTCAGCTGTATTATAAGCTGGTCGAACGCGTGCAACAGCTGCTCGGATGGTGTTTTGACTAGTTGGAGACGTCAAGAACTCAAGCCTCACTGTTCGGAGAAGGTCAAGACGGCGTGTCGCATCATAATGCATAGTGCTCGAGGACTAGCTGTGGGGGTATTAACCCCTATACCCCTATGGCTAGACTTGGGCTGGCCCAGACCAGTGGGCCCAGCCCATCAGAAGACGACACATGGCCCAGTCGATCTGCTCGGCATCCCACGCAAGGAAGGAAAGCAAAATTGGAGATCAAACAAGATCCTAGTCGGTTAGAATAGGAATCCTTATCCGGCCAGCTATGACAATTGTAACTGAGCAGGATTAGTTTTCAGATTTGTAACCCTGCCCCTCGGACTATATAAGGCGGGTAGGGGACCCCCTCAAAACACATCTCATCATACACAACAATACAAATCAGATGCAGGATGTAGGTATTACACCCTCATGGTGGCCAAACTTGGATAAAACCTTGTTATGTCTTGTGTCACCATCTAGTTCGTAGCTTGCGCACCTGTCTACCAACAAATCACTACCTTGGGCATACCCCTTAGTAGACTGCCAACCAAGTTTCGTTGACAACTATTGTGAACAATGTTTTGAGGACCAGCGGGACATTGCTTAAGTTCGAGCGAGGCTGATGATGGAATGAATAGGGTTACAAATTTGACCTCCTTGAATGGGTCATTGTTGGGATGATGCTCCGCCTTTGGGATATTTGAGTGAGTGGCAGAAGCAATTTTCCTAAACTCTTCAGTAAGGCTCCCATGGGAAGGTTTTTCTTGAAAAAGATTGTCCAAAGGGTGGCCTATGAGAAGCTCAAATTCAAGGATGGCATAAATACGGAAGTCCAAGGGAACCTCGGTTTTGTTAATTTCAATTGGCACGGCCCTAGCAATCCCACAACATTCGAAGATGAGTCGTGACAAACTTTTGAAGAGCTTGTTGGTCGGGACTAGTGAGCTTTCGCCCAAACAGATTTCTACAAGGAATTCTAACATGATATATAGTCTCGACTGTGGGGTTGTGTAGGGCTTCTATAATAGTCCCCCTTAATGCACAAGGCATGGTTATGGAAGGTGAAAGAATCTGAATTGCTTCGGAAGAATGTTTCACTTCCATTAACCATTCTGTCGGGTACCAGTAAAACGGGGTACCCCATTTCACTGCAAAACCATCCACCAAGGCAAATATTATGGCCCATGGCCCATTATAGCCGGCCTAGGCCTTACTCTACTCAAAACCAAAGTCAAAGGACAAGCGCCTGAGCCCCCTAGCGCTCCTTCACTTCATCCGACTGCCCTCCGTCTCGCCCGACCCCTGTGACATCATCTAGGCACCCGATCCCTGTGATGTCATCGAGGCGATCGACCCCTTTGCACAGAAACTGCTTCGCTCAACCCCCCACTGTAACACACCACCACTGTAACACGTCGTGTCACGCAGGATCACCTAGGAACTTGTAACGCCTGATTCATGATCCGGTCAAGGCTTCCATGGATCTTTCTCGCTCTCCACGGTAGTAACAGGGAGAAGCTACGCTACGCCACAACCTATCATGTCTGCCTTTACGGGGCAGGGAGCAACGGCTGTCCAGGCCCCCCCATCTTTTCTCCAGCACAACTTTAGGGCCACGAAATCTTCTTCATCATGGCACCATGTCAGGGTATGGCTTCACCACGTCATCTATAGCCAAGGCACGTCGCCATCACAACAAACGCCTATGCGAACGCACGAACAGACAGGAAAGCTAGTAATAGGGAGCACCTTAGGGCCTATTCTTTCAATTTTCATACATCCAGATACTGTAACCCGACCCCTCCCTTTGCATACTATAAAAGGGGAGGGAGGGACCCTCAATGGAGAGGAGAGACAAAAAACAACACCTAGCAATGGCAATGTACTAAGCACACGCTATTGACACTTCTTAACGTCACTCGTGTTAGGTTGTCATCCCCAACATGACACCAAGAGTGTGGTTGTATTATACTTATGACATTTAACTAAATAAAGATATTATAGTATATATCTGCAAGCACACAGATAAATACACCCATTATAGCATTTCACCCAGGTATTCCTAAGTATCGTTATTTATAATTTTACCAAGGAAAGGAAAATTGAAATGGGACTATATAAATAATTACAATGGCTGTAGAGATAATCATTTGCACTTACTTAGTAATAAATATCAAAATAACTAATCACTTGTCATGAAAAGGGTAAGACAAATAAGATAAATGGTAAATGATAACCATGGGTATTCTAGAGACAAGAGGGAGTTAACATTATTCAAGTCAAGTAGTCATGGAGATTATTTTAGATATGTAAATCATAAGTATTTCTTATTCAATCAGTCTATTAATCAATCTAGCTATACACAATCATCTATGATATAATCAACATGTCATCTATGAATAAGGAATATTACTGAGAGAAAAGTCAAGAACAGAGTAATGATCTCTTCCCTGTAACCGCGTTCTACTAAGTTCTATACTCGAGGAGTGGACTACAAAGGAATCAATAGGAATGTCACACCCGCGATCTACCACATGGCCCGGAGCATAGAGTGCATTCCCAGACAAGCATAATCTAAGCACCACGCCTACAATATGCGAGCCACCCAATCCTATCCAGAATTGGATCAAGCTTTCTACAAACATATTCATAAACTCTCTACAAATCATATTCATATTAAGATGTAGAACAAGAACAATCTTAAGAACAGAATAAAGTTGAAATATAAAAATATATTGAAGTAGCATAAAGTCGAATGATGATTACAACGAAATTACCAAGTCTTCGATGAATGATCCTGATCCCAAGCAATTGCTTGCCTCTACTTGAATCAATCTAGACTAAACTCTAAACTTGAACTAGAACTCTAACTCTCTTTATCTCTGGAAACCCTAACTTCTGGCCTTGCCTTCACAAATGATGAAGAGATGATCTAATTCTTCAACTGATTTCTTGAGAGGGGATCCTAGGGGCTGTTTATATAGCCCAGGGCATGGAACCACAGCCCTTGGATCAAACCGACCTTGGCATGGGATTTAGATGCATCCTTATAGGCGGTATAGGTAGCTTGCAAGAGAAGGAGACAAGGCGACGTAGGGGAGGGCCGGTCGGCCTAGCCCTAGGGCCAGTTGGCCCCACCTAGCGGCGGGTTGGCTCGTGTCGCCTCATGGAGTCAGTTTAGGTCTTCTAGAGTCCCTATCTGCATCCATGACGTGGAGATTAGGCCGATTGCTTTGGTTTCTTCCTTTGGAAGGAGGATCAATTCTGTATTATGCAACTTAGCCCCTAAAAAACACAGAATCACTAAAACTCATGGAATTTGTTAGTTTAAACCTCTAAACCTACTGTGGTGATCTTTTTTATCATTTATTCCTCTTATGTTGACAATTTAAAATGATAGTTAATTACCATCAACAACTCCCCCAAGCTAAACTTTTGCTAGTCCCTTAGCAAAATTAAATCCATAGAAAACTAAGTTACTTCAAATTATCATCCTTCAAAAATACACAAGCCATCAGAAAAGAATTATCCTCAAAAAATTTTGAAAATTTGCTCTAGTTCCTTAGCCATGGGGTTTTAACTTTCACTTGAGCTTTGGATAATCAGAAAACAGAAGTAATTGTAACACCCCAGGTGTTTGTCCCTCATTAAGCAATGGGTTTGAGTTCAAACATGATAGATTAAGTGGAGATGACAATGTCAAGATCAACCTATGGAGATGAGCCTAACCTAAAGTTGGATGCTGCACCATTGCTTTACATATAGGCCATTTTCAAAGATATAGGCTTGGATGGTGTTATTGCAATATCTTCATGTGTCTCACCTTGGTACCTATCTATATTGATCCCTGGAAAAGTTTCATGAAGTTTGGAATCAAAAAGTCTCATGAAATGATAAGTCATATCCTTCTTGGAATGACGTGATTAAGTGAATAAAATTAAAGATCATCAACCAAACCTTGAAAACTTGCCCAAATGACTCTAGATGAACTCTACAACAAAAGTCATGAAGGGTTCATGTTGAGCAAAAGTCAAGAAAATGCCCCCAATTGGCCTAAAACCCTAGTTTATGCTCTATCGAGTTGCTACTTTGAGTAAAGTGAAAGTTTGACTCCTGTACTAGTTATGAGGTTTTACCTTAAACAAAAGTTATAGTTCATCTTGTGTAAAACAAACTATGTTTAATGGTCAAGAGTTAGTTTGGCCTCTAACCTAGTCAAATAGATCTCACAAGTTTGAACCAGCTGCTGTTTTTCAAAGCCAGAAAAGATTCTAAGTCCTAGATTTGATAGCAGAAAGTTGACATGTTTGCAACATTTTATCTTCCAATTTCATATGGTAGCTCAATTAGGTTCCTTAATATGAGTTGTAGTCCTTTTAATGATGGAAACAATGAATCAAGTGTCACTCAAAATGGAGCTTAGTTGGACCTTCAATAATAGTTTCCAAAACAGCAAAAAGCTGTTTTTCCACTAATTGACCTTGACATTTTGACATGGCACGTTCTCCCAATTTCATTAAACAAACTGAAGTTGAGGCAAATACAAAAGTTTGAGTAGACATTATGGGGAAGAACATACAAGAAGATGGCACCAGCTGCATTTCATTTTTGACCCTCAAATTTGATTATTGTCGTTGCATTCAAATCACTGACATTGTCAACTTTAGGGCTAATTACCTCCTAATCCAGAGCACTAATGGTCATAAACCCTCAATAGATTTTGTAGAGCATCGTGTGGGCTTCAAACTTTGTATTTGGCCCAAGGTCCCGTTCGGCCAGGATCCAACCCATATCATCGTCCACCTGGCCCACGTTGTAACCCGACACGTGTTCAGCAGAATGCCAAGAAGACCGACGTGTGCTCCGTGGCGTGGCGGCCATGCCTGTGCAGCGTCCCCACCAAACTGCCGCACGTCCATGCCCTCTGCCTCACCTTGCTGCTCCCTCTCGCGTTTGGCAAGTTCGAGCAGCACCAGAGCATTTCCCCACTCCCTCTCGCTCACTGCCTGTCGCCCTCGGTGCATGCACAGCGCGTGGACGGACGTCTGCCATGGACGAGCGAGCGAAGCTCGTGTCCGCACCAACGTTCTCACTGATGGCTCGGTCGTAGGCCAAGTAGAGCTCGCCACCATGCCCGCCTTGCCTCCCTTCTTCTCTCGCGGGTGCTCGTCGCGGCCAATTTCCACCAGTGGTCGCCGCCACCGTCACGGCCATACCGGCACTGCCGCCCTCAGGTGGCCAAGCCATCTTGGGTCACCTCGAGCTGAGCCAATCGGTCCTATGGACGCGTGGGGACTCACCGATGCTCGCGCTGTCCTTCCCCTCGGCCTGCCGCTGTCGGTGCTCGCCTGCCGCCGATGGCCGCGGCCGCAGCCACCTGCATCCGTGGCCAAGGGGGCATAGGCCACCTTAGCCCACACCGCAAGTGCGTGTGGTTGCGCCTTGCAGCCATGAAGCTGGCCCACCCATCCACCACCGTCGCCGACCACCGCTGGCCCGAGGCCGGGCCGGTCCTGTTCCCTCCCCAGCTCGGCGTCGGGAGGTAGAAGAAGACTTCATCTCCCTCTGTGTCTCTCTGTCTGATGTGCGGGACTGGCTAGACAATGGGACCCGCGTGTCAGTTTAAGTGGTGGCGGTTTTGGGTGCATAGCCGGGTACACCTAGCATGTCTAGAGTTAAGTAGTTAATTTTGTTTTTGAATTTCAGATTTGATGTAAATCTTCTAAAATTCATATCTCATGCTAGGTAATTCCAAAAATAGCAAAAGTGGACTTTTTGGAAACCTTGAGAAAAGATCTATGCAGTGGATTCATAATATGTTATATGTTTGTAGATGTTTTCTGATGTCTTTATTTAAGCTTTAAAAATGCTCCAAAAATACTGATAAACTTGACCAGAGCCATATCTTGAGTTTTAGAACTCCAAAAATAGTGATTTTTGTTTTGTTAATTTTATGATGACATGTACTTGCTAGGAAAAAATATTAAATACACTAGTTGTTCACTGTTTTCTTAAGGTTTTGATTTGACCTTGATAAATAAGGAAATCTACATTATATTGCTTGTCATTTTTATATCTTGAGTTGCGTTGCTCCAGATGATGTGAAATTTTTATGGTAGGCTTGTCATGCTATGGACGTACTGTGGTATAAATTTCATGGTCATTGCTTACTGTATGATCAAGTTACTGATTTAACTTATTTATGGATTGATAAATATCTTATAAATAATATAGAAATGATAAAATGGAAAATGTTGTTCCATTACCATAGCAAGATGTTTCTCTATCATATTGATTCATACTGTGGTCATGTGTTCATAGAAAATATGGAGTTTTAGGTTTAACTTGCTCTCACATGATTTATTGCTATAGCCATTTGTCTTTTTCATAGAGGTTGATGTACATGTCCAAATGGTTTCAAATTTGGACAGTAGACTATTGGGAGCATGTGTAGGCCTCTTTAATTTTGGTAGAATTTATTGTGCACTTTTGATATGTGTTCATAATTCCATCTAATTATCTAGGTAAATTAAGAAATGTATTAAAATAATTTATTTAGCAATGGACATTATGTTTTCTGGTGTTCATTAGTCATGTGTGAAATATTGGTAAAGTTTTTTTTGTCCAATTATATGTTTGCAACATAGGTTAATAATTATTTCTTGCAATTACCCCATGTTAATGATGTTTTCTGAGCATCTTGTCTATAGCAAAGTTGTATATAATTCATGTATCTAGCTTGTGTTAAAATTTGGTGGCATTTGGCTAAATAGTTTTTGAGTTATAGATGTTTAAAGTCAGGTCTCAGATTTAGTTGCTCTCTGTTTGGGTTCTGTAGTTTCATCTTTTTGACCCATTAAACATGGAAATCAGGCTTAGGTGATATTAAATGAATTGCATACAATTTCATAAGATTTCCATAATGCCTTCTTGCAAGTCATTTGGATTTGTAGAACTCCAGATATGATTGATTTACTCAGCTACTACATGTATGTCTAGAATTGTTGAAAATATATGGATGCTTGGTTACTTTGCTTGCTTGTTGTTGAGTGTGATTCATGTCCTTGGTGATGAAGTTAGTACACCTAAGGCTTTGCAAATCTTGAGTTATGTTTGGTATTGCTTCCCTTGCTATCTTAGCATAATAGGTGGTGTGATGTTTATTTGAGCGATGTGAAGTGCTTATGTGTATTTAGCGTAACCTTGTACTTGCCTTGATTAGTGTGTGATGCATCATCTATTGCATTCCTATATATTCATACACTTGCATCTTGCATCTCATTTAGGTACGCTAGATGCACCACATGAAGGATGTGATGTGGAGCTAACCAGAAGATAGTGTTGGTGGACCTATCTCGGAGATAGAAAGATCGGACAAGTGCTAGAATGAGGGAATGCTGACAAACTCTGACTTGAATCAGATCCCAGGCAAGCCCCGAAGCATTATAAGCCTCCTACCTTCAAAGCAATTAATTCTATATATGTTATAAGTATTGTTGCATTAAGTGGTAGGAGTTGGTTGGAAACCCTTGTTGCATTATATCATTCCTTGTCCAGATATATGAATCCTTGAATCCTACATAGACTAGGATCGAGTAGATGCTTAGCCCTGCTTTAAGCGGTAGAAGTCAGGTGATTTCCTATCACCTGCAAGATGTAGGGATATTCATATATGGCACGGTTGGCTATATTTGCTATCGTGGAAAAGAAACATGTGTTAATAAAACAAAATGAGACCGGGCGGGATGACGATAGTGAAGCAACAAGGCATGGAAGTCTTGGGTGTGGATCTATCCCTATCTGAGTCGTTTAAGGACCGATTCGTTGTACGTCCTTGAGTCATGTTGAACGCAGTCTAACACTTAGTTGGCCAGATAAGTTGTTCCGACCGCGAATCCGAGTAATACAGTTCAGGCCGGGAATCAAATTGTAGGTCGCATCTTGGAGGTAGTAAGGATGTGCTTGGGGACATTGGCATGAGACCAAGGGGGGTTAGAGTCCCTAGCACTTGGCAGAGTGTCGCCCTTGGGGATGCGGCATCAGTCGAACCCACGGCTCCTGAATTGTACCAAAGGTGACCTGAGCAACCCTCGCCAGGCATGACTCGGTGAGTGTTAGAAATACCCCTCCAGCTGGATAGGAATTCGATTCGATTCACCGTCGCTCCCGGTTAGTGAGCACTTGACTTGAGTAGCGGCAACGTAGATTCCATTAAATTGAACGGATGGTTAATTGGATAACGATGGAAAGGTTGCCTCAATTTATACCTGCTATGGTTAATATTGTTTGCTCCTAATAAAGTGAGTGCTCTAGTACAAGTTCTAATATAGATGACAGGTTAATGATAATTAACTTGATGCTTAAGCATTAATGATTACTTATCTATATTAAGCTTTTATGCAAAGTGTTGTCAAGCTAGCCCACTTCATATCAGCCTTGCATGATCCTTGGTGTCACTTTATTTCTGGTTTTTGACGGGTAAGTCTAGCTGAGTACATTGTCGTACTCAGGGTTTTATCCCCACTTGTTGCAGGTTGTGATGTATCATGGCGACTGCAAGAGTTGGTTGGCTCCTGCCGTAGAGGCGGAGTGTGATCACGGGCATGATCCTTCTAAGTTATCTTCTCTCTAATGCTTTTGTTGGAAGTTGACCTTGGTATTGGCATGTATGTGAAATAACGGTGTTGTTAGTTTCAAATTACTTTGCTTCCGCTACTTTTGAACTTAAGTTGTAATAACTATGTTGAACTCCGATGTATATTGAATTACTTGTGAAATGGATGTAACATGTGACTTGTTATGTTGAATCACTACGATCTTGGCTGGTATGTTGGTTGGTTTGAAATCCCTTGTGATTTCATTGGACTACTAGAGTTATATGGGCTCAAGTGCGAGAATTTGATCACTTCAGTGATTGTTTTTGTACTTGTGCTCTTATAATTTGGACGGTTCCGTTACAGCTGGTATCAGAGCAAGATTCAACATTAAACTTGTCGTATGTGTATTTAAAACAAAGATTTTGTTTTATAAAATCAGTTTTATCAATTTATAGCTATATATAGGTTTGTCAAATCTAAATTTTTAAACCTAAGTATGCCAGTGGTCAATTTCCTTATGCCCATATAAGGATTATTAGGTGGCTTATATAAGTACTAACTTCGGGGGTTTTCATTTATGCATCTACGCCTAGGCTAAGGTTTGTATGTGTGATAACTCTCCCACACTATGCTACCCGGTGTGTCATATTAGAGGTAGCTTTCGTATATGAAATAGCTATATATGTTGCTAGTTTACTTTTATGCAACGTCGCACCTACGCTCAGGTAAGTGTGAGTTGTGAGAGCATGACCGTACAACCCGCAATCTAGGGGAGAGCTAGTTTTCGTTACTAGATTATTTATATGTTACACACATGTATATATGAAGGTACTTAATTGTGGGTGATTGATGATTTGGGTAGTTTTGGTGCTACATGTACGTATACAGGGGTATATGTATATGGGAGTGCTTAGAATTTCACCTTCCGGTTTTCATTGTGTGCTATATTGGGGAATTGTTGGGCTGCAATGAAAAATTTTCTACTGGTACGCTAACCACGAATGCGTAAGTCGAATGTAGCTGTCGACTAGCTATATATCGAGAGAGTGCGTGTTATGCCACCGACATAGAACGTGATTGCCACCTTAGGTTAGCAATCTTGTGAGGATGAATAGGACGAAGCATGCATCTTCATGATTGTTGCCTTATGCATAGCTATGCTCCTCTCACCCTTATTCCATATTGAATAACTTGTGATTGATGTTATGTACTATCTTCCTTGTGTGAAGCTAAACAAGAATGCCTTACTCTATGTTGTTTTTACAAGCGTTTGCAAATGCTTTAAACCTCACCTAAGTAATTGTAATTCTTATTAATAAATTAAATTGGTTGGTATAAGGTAATAATGTTTAGAGCTACTAGAATGACATGTTTGTGTGCTCTCTTGTTAAGTAGAACAAAGGCAAGCTTTGCTTTGCTTATTGAACGTTGACTGCTAGAACAATTTCTGTTGTAGTGATGCTTTTGTGGTCATATTGGTGTTTTCTGTAGTTATGGAGAATACCAAAGTTGTAGCTAACTTACTCTTCTAGCTTGTCCAAAAATTTCATGACCCTAGGCCTTATGGTTTGGGAGTTATGACCTTTTGAAGTTTGCTGTCAGGTTTTGCTTGTGCTTTGAATAGATCTGAATGTTTGGTTTGTTTGACCTATGTGCATAAGGAATCATGTCTTGGAGATAATAGAAGAAGTGTAGTACTTTTCCTAAGCTTTCCAAAATGTCCTATAGCACTAATTGTGGTGGTCTAAATCTCTAGTTATGAGCTTGCAAATGGGAATGACAGAATCTGTCCAAATATGGGCAGAGATGTCTTCTTTATCTTGTTTGGCCTTGTTAGCTGTAGAATCATCTTAATATGATAATAATAAAGTTATATAAAACTTAATAAGCTTTATATCAAGTTAAAGATCAGCCTGGTTGGGTCTCTAGAACTCCAGTTATGCATTTTTGAAGTTATTGTCAGTTTTCTGTCCATATTGGTACAGATTTGAAACATCAGCATGTTTGGCCATGTTAACCTGTGATTTAGCTTTTAGTATGAATAACAAACGTGTGAAAAACTTCCTAAGATTTTCAGAAAGTCTAGGATCACCTTTGTGGGTGTTGATGCAAAAGTGAATCTGCAAACACAAAGGGCTAATACCCGAAATCGATATCCAAAGCGTGCCAGTCGATTTGACCTGTTAATCGACAAGGATGAAGATACGAGCACTTTGGTCCTGACAACAGCGATACGCCCGGAAGTCACGGCCAAGAGGTACTCACGCGGAACTCGAGGATCGATGAAAATTGCACTTAGAGCAATGCAACTCGCCGAATCAATGAGAACTCGTAAAAAAGGAAAAATATGCAAATTGACGAAGTCGCCAAAAAGTAGACGTAAATAAGAGTAAAAGCTGTTTTTTGATGTATATTGATTGATTTCTATTACATTGCCCTTCACTCTATATTTATATCCTGATCTATAGAAACATAATCGAATACGACTAGGATACTAAACTCAAGTCTAAGAACATGACTTTTACACAACTCAGACTCTACTAATCGTAAACAAGGAAATCAATTCCTATTTTATTCCATGATCCGCCTTAATTACGATGGTATTCTTATCGGTCTCCTTTCCACCAGCACATCCCCTTTTCCATCAGCAGCAACCTTCGATCTCCTTCCATCGGCACACTCCCTATTTCATCGGCTGCAGTCTTCACACCTTCCTTCATCGATACATTCCCTTATCGGCAGCAGTCTCCAAACCTTCTTCCATCGGCATCGGCAATAACACCTTTGACTTTATCGGCAACATTCCCAATCAAATTCATACACTGCCACCGCTTAAAACAAACTTATTCTCCTTGGCCATCAATTCACACGGCAATCTCTCCCTTGCTAATCAGTCTTTCCTGATTATTTTGACACGTACTAAAAACGGTGTCCACACATGCCCCCCAATTTCGGAGTATAAGATACCGATGCTCTGAAATTTACTCCAACTGATGCTTGCTATTATCTATTCCTTTGACCCACTCTTCCAAGCATAACATGATTTGTTACCAAACTCAATCAAATCTAGATCCAATCCACGTATCTCAATATATATATATTGCATTTTTCTAACCTTCTTTGCCTTAACTATGGTTGAGATACCAAAATAACAAATCTTCAACAATATCTCATCGCAACGCATCATTTTTAGAACTGAAAAATCTTGTATCAAGATATCCTTCAAGCTATGATTACTTGCTGTCAAATCTTCTGTACCATTCCTTGATGGTCGTGCGCACAGTTACCATATCCAACTGAACCACCTCGATTCATCCGCATACGGCATAGAGATAAGTCAAGAATACCCCTACCCCAGATAACCTATAAATAGATTCCTCCGGGCTGTTCATCTTCTACCTTCAAACTCCACCTTTTGACATTCTCACCCCGGCGGCAACCCTAACCAACAACTGCGCGTCTTCAACTCATCTGAATCATCATCTTCAAGTTCCCAGCTCGTGCCCTCATCCTCCTGAAGCAATGGCTGTCAACTTCGATGTCCCTGCGGTTTGTTCTTTTTCTTATTACTTTTACTTTAATCCTTTCGATTCCCTGCGAATTCTTACAGTCGACATTTTCTTTCTCTTTCATTTTCTCGATCTTCCAAACCTAGGAACTCCGCAACACATTGGTGATTCCAACCCATCAACCTCCTCTTCATTGCTTAGGTTCGATGGGCAACCCAGACCCAACTGATTTGATTAATGCAGAAGCCAATCGTATTCCCTTCAAATCTCAGAATTTCTCCTTGAATTTGTGGAAAGATACATTCCGTTCTTGGCCTAAACCCACCAAAGGGTGGAAAAATTGGTTTCTGAGGGTCAACAGGTCAATGCAAGTATTCTGGGCAGAGCGAAAAATAGATCAATGTATCAGGCTGTCCATTGCCGATATGCAGAAAAATGAATCTATGATGATAGCTGCTGCTCAATTTTGGTCTGACACCACCAACACCTTCATGTTTGGTCATGGTCCATGTGCCCCCACCCTTGCCGATGTGTACATGCTCACAGGCCTAGACATTTCAACTGTTGATGAAGGCCATATTTTCGGCAGAAAAGCTGAGTACATAATAACCACACGCAACATCGGCGGCTGGACGGGATATATCCAGGAGTACCAGAAGACTGGTACTGTCAACCAAAGGGAGCATGCCACATTCCTGAACATGTGGCTAGAAAAATTTATTTTCTGCGGACGATCGGTAGGACCAACTAATGCTTTCCTCCCAGCAGCAGAACTCTTGGCCAACGGTGTCAGATTTCCACTTGGCCGATATCTTCTGAGTTCAACCTACCATCTCCTCCACCAAGTATCCCAAAAGCTTATACTTGGCAAACCCATCGGCAATCTGAGAGGCCCATGGTGGTTTATTAATATGTGGTTAAACGCCCACATGCACAAGCGTTTACAATGGGATTTCTTTGCTCAGGAATTCCCACGAGAGATTCCCGAAGAACATGTCCTCAGAGATGATGAATCGGCAACACGCCCCCCTCTCAACTTTGGTGAAGCAATCATCGTCCTTCCCGGAACAGAAGCCAATGAGGATCAAATCGGCAGATTTTTTCATACTTTCTACCATGGCCTCCCTCGTGATCACAGGGCTTGGGTGCCTTATATTGACGAGGATAACAAATTTCCCCTCCTCTTCAATTTTGCCGATAGTGATCTGAACCAAGATAATGATCTCATGATGGCCATCATCACCCCCAGAGCAATTCCAGTCAATACATTTGGCAGTGGGAAAGCCTCCCACATTACTTATGAATTTTACAATCCATCGGCAGTATCTCGCCAGCTGGCTTTTGGGCAATTGCCCATTAAACTGGCTATGCCGATGTAATTAAACCCAGAGAAATCATCACCTCTAGAACTGAATGGAGCAGGATAGTAAGACTTGCTCCTGATGCCGATATTTCCAATGTCGATCTCTCCGCCTGGTCACCAGCTTCTTTCATAACAGAATCATATAAGCAATGGTGGCAGGAATGGAAAGAACAGCTATTTTCAACATCTGTTCACACATATCGGCACCAGATTGACCCCGATTATGCTATTCCTGATAATGCAGTAAGTTCCTTTCAACTTTTGTCCCTTCCCTTTTCTTTTATTATGTGTATCGGTAACTAACCTCCTTTGAAACAGGCTGACGATCCAGTTCCACCGATAAGCAAAAGCGGAAAACCCTTCAATCTCCATCCAGCCTCTCCGATTTCAGCAATCAGTTACAATGCCCCCACCCTGGAAGCCTTGACTTTCCAAAGAGCTCGTACCAAAATTGGCGCTTCTAGACCAAGATTGGGAACATCTAGGGCTTCTCCAAAGGCTGCTGCTTCAAGCCTGATCAAGGCTTTTAAGGTAATAATCTTGTTTATTATTTTCTCTGCCGATACACTTTATATTAACATACAACTATCAGGGTGTACAAGCTGCAACTGGATCATCATCGGCAACTTTATCGAGCACCACAACTTCTACTCCTTCCTCAGAGGTATTCTTTCATTATTTTTTATTTTTCCCATTAAACATCCAATCTTATACCTGTTTTTGCAGCAATACGATGACTTATCCGATATGGACCTTCCCAATTAGGGGACCATTTGCCAAACTTAGAATTTTTAGTCCCAATCGGTAAAATCAACTTCCAGACTAATTCACCATCGGCAAATTCCTTTACCTTCACTTTCTTATCATACCACCTAGTTACTCTCTTCTTGTTTTCCTCGATGTTAACCAAAGCTTTTAACCGATGACCTGCTACGTCCTCCAACTCATCTTTCATAAGGACATCATAATCATCGGCTGTCAGTTGATCCTGAAAACGCATCCGCCTAGATCCAATCTTAATCTCCCAAGGTAATACTGCATCGTGCCCATACACCAATTGATAAGGCGACACCTTGGTTGCACCATGACATGCCATCCGATATGACCACAAAGCTTCATTTAATATGGTATGCCACTTTTTAGGATATTCTCTGATCTTGCGCTTAATAAGTTTGATAATCCCCTTATTAGATGCTTCAGCTTGGCCATTTGCTTGGGCATAATATGGTGAAGAATTCAAAACTTTAATCCCCATACTCAAAGCAAACTCATCAAATTCACCTGATGTAAACATAGTGCCCTGATCGGTAGTGATAGTTTGAGGGATGCCAAATCGGTAAACAATATGCTCCTTCACAAAAATCAACCATGTTAGCCGATGTCACCTTTTTCAAAGGAATTGCTTCAACCCACTTTGTGAAATAATCGGTAGCAACCAGAATAAATTTATGCCCTTTACTCGATGGTGGATAAATTTGACCGATGAGATCAATAGCCCAACCCCTAAATGGCCATGGTTTAATTATAGGATTCATAGCCGATGCGGGTGCTCTTTGAATATTACCAAACTTTTGACATTCCTGACATCCTTTAAAATATTTAAAACAATCTTCAAGAATAGCTGGCCAATAATATCCATTTCTTCTGATCATCCACTTCATCTTGAATGCTGACTGATGAGCCCCGCATACTCCTTCATGAATTTCGCTCATCAGGCTTTTTGATTCCTCTATGCTAACACACCTGAGTAAAACTCCATCTATGGTACGATAATATAATTCATCATCGAGGAGTACATACTTTGTCGCTTGGAATCTTACACGTCTCTCAACCTTTTTAGATGGATTCTTTAAATAATCAATGATTTCCTTTCTCCAGTCATCGGCATCAACCACCAATGTCAATGCTTCTTGAACAGGTTGATATCCTGAAGCATGCTGAGCCAATCGGTTAGCCTCTTCATTATGCATCCGGGAAATATGCTCCAGATGAAAACTCCTAAACCCTCTTAACAATTCCAAACATTTCTCATGATATGAAATCAGGATTTCACTTCGACATTCATAAATCCCAATCAACTGATTTATAACTAGCATAGAATCACCAAAGACTTCAACAACATCAGCCTGTATTTCTTTAAGCAACTCCAACCCTTTTATCAATGCTTGGTATTCAGCTTGATTGTTTGTTGATGTGGCAACGATCGGCAATGAGAATTCATACTTCTTCCCTTGAGGAGAAATCAACACGATGCCGATGCCTACCCCTTCATTACAAGTGGACCCATCAAAGAACAATGTCCATGGAGCAACTTCCAAAGAATCTACTGTATTGCAATGTTGAGTAACAAAATCGGCCATAACTTGTCCTTTAACTGCCTTAGCCGATTCATAACGTAAGTCAAATTCTGATAACGCTAAAATCCATTTACCAATCCTACCATTTAATATCGGCATAGATAGCATATATTTGACTACATCATCTTTGCATACGACAATACATTCAGCCGATAGTAAATAATGCCTTAACTTACTATAGGAGAAATATAAACATAAGCATAATTTCTCAATAGCCGAATACCTGGTTTCAGCATCTATTAATCGTCTGCTCAAATAATAGATAACACGCTCTTTTCCTTCAAATTCTTGAATAAGAGCTGAACCAATAACAGTATCTTCAGTTGATAAATATAATCTGAAAGGTTTTCCATGCTGGGGTGGAACTAACACTGGAGGATTTGTTAAATAACTCTTAATCTGATCTAGAGCCAACTGCTGTTCATACCCCCATTTAAACTCCTGATCGGCTTTCAATTTTAATAACGGACTGAAAGCCTTGATCTTACCTGACAGATTAGATATAAACCTTCTGATGAAATTAATCTTACCGATCAAAGATTGCAATTCAGTCTTATCGGCAGGAGCAACAACCTTGTTGATTGCCTCAATAGATTTTCTACTAATTTCAATGCCCCTCTGATGCACCATAAAACCCAAGAATTGTCCTGCCGATACACCAAATGCACATTTATTGGGATTCATCTTTAATCCATGTTTTCTGGTGCACTCTAATATCTTTCGCAGATCGGTTAGATGCTTCGTGATGTCTCCAGACTTAATCACTATATCATCAATGTAGATTTCCACCAATGTGCCGATATATTCATGGAAAATAAAGTTCATAGCTCTCTGATAAGTAGCGCCGGCATTTTTCAAACCAAATGTCATAACTATCCATTCAAATAATCCCACATGACCTGGACATCTAAAAGCAGTTTTGGAAATATCTTCTTCAGCCATGAATATTTGGTTATAACCCGCATTTCCATCCATGAAACTAATAATCTGATGCCCTGCTGCAGCATCAATCAACAAATCGGCAATCGGCATCGGATAACCATCCATCGGTGTAGCTTATTAAGATTCCTGAAGTCAATACAAACACGAAGTTTTCCATTTTTCTTATATACAGGAACCACATTAGAAATCCACTCTGCATACCGACACTGCCGAATAAACTTTGCCTCAATTAACTTGGTTATTTCGGCCTTAATATCAGGGAGTATATTAGGATTGCATCGGCGAGCCAGCTGCTGATGTGGCCGAAATCCAGATTTAATCGGCAACCGATGTTCAACTATAGATCGGTCTAATCCAGGCATTTCAGTATAATCCCAAGCAAAACAATCTTTATATTCCTTTAACAAATCAACTAATTGCTGTTTACACTTGGAATCTAATTTAGAGCTAATAAAAGTGGGCCTTGGCCTATCGCCTTCACCAATATCTACTTCTATTAAATCATCTGCCGATGTAAATCCTTGCCCTAATTTTCCATCATCGGCAAATCTATCCATTAAAACTCTTCTTCAGAACCAACTGCTTGGATCGGTAAAATTTCATAATCAGCAACCTTGAGGAACTCTTTTTCCCAAGCTTCTCCCGATATACACCTGGTTCGTTCATAAGTATCTGATTCTGCCGATGCAATGATATAAGAAGAATCACCAGGAACAACTTCAATCTTATCTCCGATCCATTGTACCAAACATTGATGCATTGTAGAAGGAACACAACAATTAGCATGAATCCAATCCCTCCCTAGAAGTAAATTATATGCACCCTTGCCATTAATAACAAAGAAAGTTGTCGGCAAAGTTTTACTACCGATGGTCAACTCAACACATACTGCTCCTTTAGCTGGTGACACATTGCCTTCAAAATCCTTTAGCATCATATCAGTTTTAGTTAAGTCTTGATCTCCCTTACCAAGCTTCTGATACATCACATAAGGCATAATATTAATCGCAGCTCCTCCATCAATAAGTATCTTAGATACGGGCTGCCCATCAACTCTGCCTTTTACAAACAAAGCCTTGAGGTGTTGTCTCTCATCATCAGCCGGCTTCTCAAAAACAGCCATCATTGGATCTAACATTAATTGAGCTATCTGATCAGAGGAAACAGCCTCTTCTTCATTGTCAGACAAAGCCAAAAATTCCATCGGCAACATAAACACCATATTGATGTCTGCCGATGGACCTTTATCCTTGTGCCTTATCTACCACTGCTGGTTACCAGATTTCTCATTGGAGGGACTTTCTTCTTGATATAAATCTTTCTGACGATCCCGCTGCATTTTTCTCTTCCGTGTCTTTGTCAAACCTTCTGGACACCATTGAGGAAGCTTAGTTTTCCAAACTGGCTGATAAATTCTAGTTGTCTCCACGCGACGTATATTAGGGTCCCTGTAGAATATTTCTTCATCAGGGACTCTTGCATTTGCCATCTCTTCGAGTTCCTCTTGATTCCTTGGAAAATATGCAACACGTTTACCAAGCCTTTCATGCACACTAAGCCTGCCCCCCAGCCGATCATGTACTGATGCTCTCCTTCTGATCGGCTCATTAATGAGCAAACCTTGATTACCAGATTGAAATCTTCTTGCAGGATAATTAACTCCATAATAGCCATTACACTCTGGACAATTTTCAATAGTAGGTAACTTAATACCTTCTTCCCAACAATGAATAAAAAATGGACAATTCCAATGATCCTTATGCCGATTCCACTCTTCTTGACGCCTTTCCTCTTGTTGTCGTCTATACCGGTCCCTTCGCTGACGCCATCCTTCGTGTTGTCTTTGATGGGTAATGACGATGCCAGATCGAGGAGGCCTCCTAGAACCACCACTCTCTATCAATAGCCCCTTGCCTTTTGCATCATCGGTAGTTATCCGATGTTGGGGATCTACTGATGCATTCTTTTCAGCAGCTTCCGACGTCAACACCTTAATTTTTCCTTCAGCGTCCAACATATTTGTTGGAAAAGGATGTTGATCAATTTTCATTGGCTTTTGAATCTTAGAATTGCCAAATTTTATCCTGCCAGACTCAATAGCTGACTGTAATTGCTGTCTAAACACCTTGCAATCATTGGTACTGTGTGAAGTTGCATTGTGCCACTTGCAATACAGCATATGCTTCAACTCTTCTGCTGATGGGATCACATGATTGGGTGATAATTTAATCTGGCCCTCCTGAAGCAAAAGATCGAATATTTTATCGACTTTGGTGACATCAAAAGTAAACTTTTCTGGCTCTTTGTGACCAAAGGGACAAGATATTGGCTTCTTATTCTTAACCCACTCTGCCAAACCGATAACTGGTTCATTATCTGAATCAGAATCTTCCGCTTCTTCAACAAATGAATTTTTCTTGTTCCAATTTCTCTTAGGTTCAAAAACTCTAGTATCTTGATCAGAAATCCTTTGTACTAAATGACTTAGGCTTTCGAACTCCTGAGAGGCATATCTGTCCTTTAGGTGTGGCAATAATCCCTGAAAGGCTAAATCGGCAAGCTGCCGATCATCCAATACCAGACTGTAACATTTATTCTTTACATCTCGTAGCCTTTGCACAAAGCCTTCTACCGATTCATCATTGCGCTGTTTCATCTTTACCAAATCGGTAAGCTTTTTCTCATGAATTCCAGCAAAGAAGTACTTATGAAATTGCTTTTCCAGATCAGCCCAAGTGATAATAGAATTTGGTGGTAGTGAAATAAACCACGTAAATGCTGATCCAGATAGAGATGATGAGAAAAGACGAACTCTCAATTCATCTCTACAAGCTGCCTCTCCACATTGAATAATAAAACGATTAACATGCTCCATGGTTGATGTATCGTCTTGCCCAGAGAATTTAGTGAAATCTGGCACTTTGTAACGATTTGGGAGAGGAATTAAATCATATGCTAGAGGATACGGAGTCCGATAAGAATAAGTATTAACCTTGGGCTTGATCCCAAATTGATCTCTCATAATTTCTGCTATCTTATCGGCCCAAAAAATATCGACATCTTGCTGACGATATGGTTGAATCTCTGCTGGAGGCATCTGTTGATATCCTTCTGCATACCTTTGTTGCCCACGATCTCCAGCAATTGGCATATTTGCTACTAACTGTGGTTCATTAATCTGCTGAAAAGGATTCATCGGCTGAGCTGCCGATGCTTGATTCTGAAAACCAGCATGCATGTGACCTTGATGAACTCTTGTGACCTACTGATTTGGCTGAACTGTATGTTGAGTAGGAAACTGCCCTGACCAATTATTAGTATTCATCGGCACAGAATTTGCCGATGGCTGGTAGCTTGTTGGCATTGCGGGATAATTATATCCAACTTGAGGCATAACCTGTACTCCAGGTTGACTGATTATAGGAGCCTTCTGCTGCATCGGTAACAAACTTGCCGATGGACTTGAACCAGATGTTTGACCCAAAGACGCCTGAAAACCTCCCAGACTTGGTTGTGCAGTAGTTGTAATATATTGAGGCGCTTGGGCTATCGGCAAACCAGCCGATGTTATAGGAGTTTTTCCTGCTGCGTCAAACACTTGAGATAATCCGTGATTGACAGTAGATGGCTCCGGAGGCATACCATATCCCCACCAATTAGCAGGAGTTTGATTACTCTGTAGTACAGGACCTGATAAAGCTGATGCTGATAGATCTGTACCAAGCTGAACTCGTCCTGATAATGCTGAATCTGGACGAATCGGAGTAGACTGTGCATTAGATAATCCTGCTGATACTAGAGCAGAAGAAATCTCTATACCCGCAACGGCTGGAGGAGCCGATGGAGCAACAGCAGATGCTGCTTCTGGTTGATGATAAGCAGGCCCGACGTAATGATGTGACGCTTGCCCTTCTTTGAAAGTTCGAATCACAGCATTATGAACAGTATTGGACAGCACATTGGAGTGATTAATTAAAGCATGATTCACTGCAGAATTAACCATCTCTTGAAGTTTACCAGGATTAGGATCAAAGGTAACCTGCCGAGGCAACGGCAAGTCCTGCTTCTGGATGACTTGTCCACTTTTGTTCATGCTAAATGACTTTAAGCAAAGCTGTCTATATTATTCAATAGCCCTCTCCATAGCCTGCTTCTGAT
This sequence comes from Saccharum spontaneum, assembly GCA_022457205.1. Lineage (NCBI taxonomy): Eukaryota > Viridiplantae > Streptophyta > Magnoliopsida > Poales > Poaceae > Saccharum > Saccharum spontaneum. Next base: position 9,110,321 of record CM039602.1, on the reverse strand, counting down.
CGTCCTTAAGATCTTCTTCTGTTACTGCGATGATATTCCCAGCATCTATCTCATGATTAGGCATCTTGATTAGATCTGTCCCACCGGGCGTGCCAAAAGATGTGTTGATGCAAAAGTGAATCTGCAAACACAAAGGGCTAATACCCAAAATCGATATCCAAAGCGTGCCAGTCGATTTGACCTGTTAATCGACAAGGATGAAGATACGAGCACTTTGGTCCTGACAACAGCGATACGCCCGGAAGTCACGGCCAAGAGGTACTCACGCGGAACTCGAGGATCGACGAAAATTGCACTTAGAGCAATGCAACTCGCCGAATCAATGAGAACTCGTAAAAAAGGAAAAATATGCAAATTGACGAAGTCGCCGAAAAGTAGACGTAAATAAGAGTAAAAGCTGTTTTTTGATGTATATTGATTGATTTCTATTACATTGCCCTTCACTCTATATTTATATCCTGATCTATAGAAACATAATCGAATACGACTAGGATACTAAACTCAAGTCTAAGAACATGACTTTTACACAACTCAGACTCTACTAATCGTAAACAAGGAAATCAATTCCTATTTTATTCCATGATCCGCCTTAATTACGATGGTATTCTTATCGGTCTCCTTTCCACCAGCACATCCCCTTTTCCATCGGCAGCAACCTTCGATCTCCTTCCATCGGCACACTCCCTATTTCATCGGCTGCAGTCTTCACCCAGGTATCAAGATACATTCCCTTATCGGCAGCAGTCTCCAAACCTTCTTCCATCGGCATCGGCAATAACACCTTTGACTTTATCGGCAACATTCCCAATCAAATTCATACACTGCCACCGCTTAAAACAAACTTATTCTCCTTGGCCATCAATTCACACGGCAATCTCTCCCTTGCTAATCAGCCTTTCCTGATTATTTTGACACGTACTAAAAAACAGTGTCAACAGTGGGATGTCTATAGCCTCAGCTATGGTCGAAACAAGTAATTACTATGTTGCTGTCCATGTTTTGTGCCGATGCTAAGTTAGTCACCTTAGCTAGCATTTGTTTTCGGCTAAACTTGTAGTTATTTCTTGCTTTAGACAAAGCTTGTTAGGTGTGAGCCTGGTGATTAGTAATGATTGCTGTGTGTGAGCTTTTTGGCTTGATAATAGTTGCTTGCGTTGTTTGTTTAAGCTTCTTCATGTGTTTGCGTGAAGTTATGATGCGTGTATGTATGTTTGTTATCTAATTAGTGCCACAGTTGTCACTTTATTGTCCTCGGTGAGTATATGTTGACACTAGCTAACACCACTTGAATACTAGGTTGTCATCCCTAGCATGGTGCTAGAGCGTACTAAGGTATTTATAAACATAAAGGCTCTCTAGAAAATAATCTATTCTATCCGCAAGCGCACAGATAAAATACCTCATTATAGCATTTCACCAGGATAAGTATTCCAGGTATCGTTATTTATAATTTTGCTTAAGAGAACGGTGAAAGCGAAAACAGGGGTAAAATCTATCAAGGCTTATACTAGAGATAAACTTGCAAGAACATGATTACTACTGAGAAACTTGTCACACAGTCACTTGCTTTGGCAGGGGGTAAGCCATAATAATAAAGATAATGAAATATAAGCTCATGGGTAAATAACACAGTGATTAGAAATAGACTACTCCACATAAATGTAAGGTGACGTCGGACTAGCAAGAGAATGGATTCTAAGTATCTACTATTTACTAAGTCATAATCTACTCTAAGCATCTACAAGATCATATATAGCACAAAAGACTCTTCATTCATGTATAAGGAACATTGCTAAAGTAAATCAGAACATAGCAAGACTTACTCCGCAATACAAATTCTGCCTGTCCTATCAACGGAGGGTGGACTATATAAGAATCAACGAAGCTGTCACCATCGCGAACTACCACACGACCCGGCCAATAGGATACATTTGCAGGTAAATAACATCTAAGAACCATGCCTACATGTGATCTATCACTTAACTCCCACGTGAAAAGAGCTAAGCGCTTTGCAAACTCATGCATGAACTCATCATCAATCATAACTATATCACTTATAGAACTAGAGCAAACTAGGAACATAATAAATAAAGACATAATGCAATTAGAATAAAGTCGTAGAGAAAGATATGAAATAATACCAATCTTTATTGACGAAGATCCGAAATCCAGAGCGCTAGGCTCTACTTCTCTAATTCTATCTAATCAATCCTATAAAACTTGAAAGAATTGGGAGTAGCTAAATCTAATTCTCTGCGGGAGAGAGAGTTTCTAAACCCTAAACTTGATGGCTTCCTCTGATAATGATTTCTCCTCCTCCCCTGGGGTGGAGAGGCCCTACTTATATAGCCCCCTCAAATGATCGTGGGCCGTCGGATCAAACCGACATTAATCGCACGGTTTTCCTTGATCCTTTAGGTCAGTGGAGCATAATCCGCGAAGTTGACGCTGATTGGCCACAGGAGTAGGGCGGCCGCCCCAAACCCTAGGGCGGGCGCCCTGGGCTGGGCCCCGTTCGGCCTCTCGTTCGTTCATGTGTCTTCTGGAGTCTTCTAGATGATAGAAAATTAGCGCACATGTTAATATCTCTATGTAAACCCGACGTGTGGGCCTTCTCTCCGTATTTTCTGATAACCCCCTGCAGAAATAGACAAACACCAAAACTTGTGGAATTCTGTCAGATAAAACCCTAATTCTATATGTCTAGTGCATATTGATCCTTTTCCATGTTTAGTTGACAATTAAATTTGATACTTAAGGATCGTCAACAAACTCCCCCAAGCTTACCCTTTGCTCGTCCCTGAGCAAACAACTAAAACTCAGATGGATCAGGAGTTGCTTTGATGTTTTCTTTCCTGACAGGCACACATGCTTTCATATAAAATTCTCCCAGATTAGAGTGAAGTGTCTTGGGGATTAGCACCTGTACTTAAGCCTTAGGTAATTGAAAGACAAAATAATTAAGCCAAGCACTATTCCTCCTGTCTATACCTCACCTTTGTTCTGGAGTTTTGCATAAGTTTTCAAAATAAAGCTCAGAGTTCCTAGACATGATTCACTTCAACAGCCATACATATGTTTAATTGAACTGCGGATCCAAAGGAACTCAACATACAATTAAATCAAGATGTTCATGTGTGGTGGAGTAAATAATAGTGATGGTGATGATAAAACTTATCGCTCACTGTTCCTCATATTGCTATCTCTCCTCCTCTCTTGATCTTTTATTGGGAGAGAACATGGGCTATCTCTTTTTTCTTCTTTTTTTTCAGGTGGGTAGTAAATACCCCTAATTCTACTGTTGGACACTTATCCATTTTTTCCGCTCAGGTGGGTATCTTTGTACCCCTAATTCTACTGTCGGACACTTGTCCATTTTTACCTCTCGTCTCACTCTTTTTCTTTTCTTTTTCGAGGTTCCGGGCACTTGCCCCTTTTTATTTCCTCGCATATTTTTGCATAGCCCATGTCTCTTTCTGCATTTGATCTTTTAGGAGAGAGAGAATAATAATACTTTGGGACGGTGAGTGATAACAATATTTTTAACAGATTTTTAATGATTGGTGTAATAGATGTGTGCAAGTGAGTATCTTGATTTAACCACATGAAAAGCTCCTAAGGATCTACACAGCTCAATGAAACTCGAAAGATACAGCAATTATAGCAAGTATGGTTGTGGTAAGAATCTTATGCTAGGAACTCATCATGTGATTTGCAGGTTTTTTTTTCAAAATAAATTTCCAGAACTTAGTGTTGTAAGAACAAGATAAACAGCAGCTCAAACTTTATATCATGTCTTATCTTTTACCTGGACTTTAGTTTTAGGCTCATGTTCCCACAGATAGTAAATTTCAGATTTTAGCAAGTCTTGGGAGAACTCTAATATAAAAGCTAGGCACTTGAAGGTAAGTAAACAGAGCAACTGTTCATCATTTCCATCATACATATTTTTGGATTTTCTTCATTTATGTCTAGAGATTGAACTAAACAGGAAAATAAAGCACACTTATCTACACACTCTTTTTATTTGGTTTTCATTTTTTAGGAATGCAGTAAATTAAGAAAGAAAATATTTATTGGGTTTTCTAAGTTTTTTTAAAAGATATAAATATCTAAAACAGAAAAAGAAAAACTGAAAAGTAAATAGGAAAAACAGTTAAAACTCACTCGGTAACTGGGGAGGAACTCCCCCAAGCTGGTTGTTGTCGTGGCTCTCAATGTTGAAGTAGCACAGCATGGTCGTGACGTTGTTGTTCAAGGTTGTAGTGTCTTCCCTTATTGCTTGCACTCTAGTGGCTTGCTCCCGGTTCCATTTTTGTTGCTCCTCCAGGAGTCTTCCGTGCTCTGCTTGCGTAGTGCGGATGTCGAGGAGAGTGTTGTCGGTGCGGGTGCAGAAGGCGGCAGTCTCTTGGTAGTAGTCCCCCGAGAAGGCGTAGAAGGCGTCGGAGTATCTTCCTGTATCAAACTGGGGCTGGGGCCTAGACCCTGAAGCTCCATATGGGTCAGTGGAGTACCTTCTTGTAAAAGACGGGTTCTCCCACTGGTGATATTGTCCCTCCGGCCATGTCTCTTGTGGTGGTTCTTCTGGCTGGACGTGTCACGCCCATGGGTCCCGAAGAACTCTAGGGTTGTAATCATTATAGTGCAGATGTGCTGCCTCTTCTGGCCCGGGATCAGCTCCTTGCCATGTATGTTCCTGATGGGTGGCCATCCTTGCGGATGCCACGCGCTGTGGAGCTCTCCGGTTCACCGGTGCTGCAGTCTCAATCAAATAATTTCGAACAGAATATATGGCAAGGTCCGGGTTAGGTAACCGAACCTTGGTGTTGTTGTCATACAGCATGTACATTATCCCTGCTTCCCTTTTTAACATCCGTGCGTATCTAAAAGCGTCGTAGCCGTGATAAAATCTAGGTTCCTCAATGAATTCTAACGATGAATTTTCTAACAACTTAAGGCTAACGGCTAAACGAGTTATGAGTGAAGTACACCCGACAGGTCCCTGAAGAGTAGGTGTGCCAAGCCAATGGGCAACTAAAAGAGTAACAGGTGAAACTTGGATTTTGTTTATGGCGGCATAAATGAGTTGTAGATCTCCCACATGCACCTTTCTCAAGTCATCACGAAGAAAAAATTGTACCCGAGCCATTTGTGAAACATCCGGAGTGTAGGATGCTCCATGTCGCTGATTCGGGGTTGGTAAAAGAGTTCGTCCCTAGAGATTTCTCTCCAAAACTGATGTTTCTCAAAATTGGGCAAGCCGGAGTCAAGGTCCAGAATGCTCCGTGGAGGAAAACCGAGGTGATTACTCAGCTCTCTCCAGGACAGCATAATGTCCTGCTTGAACATCTGAAAAGAAATTCCCCCCTCACAATATTGTAACGTGCAAAGAAATTCAATAGTAAGGAGACAGGAACCATGCTCAGTGATATTCCAAAAATTCGTCCATCCTATCATTTGAAAAATTAAGTCAAATTCAGCAGCCATACCTGTCTCTTGGAGTAAGGCAAAATCGATGGTGGGAGTGTGAATGAATGTCTTGTTTTTCAACTGCTGGAGAATCTCCTTCTCCCTGCGATTCCTGAGCCTAAGGTCTCCTGTCTTGAGTAGGACCTTGTTTGGTGCACCCGACGAAGACGATGGAACTTGCGGAGGTGCCGGATCGACACTCATCTCCGACTGGCGTGAGGAGAGTCGAGACGAACTCCTCGTACCACTCCTGAGAGACTTGGCCGCGCTCTTTACTTTCTTAAACATCCTGCAGAATAATAGGGACAAACAGAAACTCGTGGAAATATGTGAGAAAAATATGTTAGTGGTTAGCTTTTCGAGAAGTCAGTCGTCTAGGGGTTAGTCGTCCGAGAGAATTATAAATTTTAGCAGCACTTCCCCCTAAACAACTTTTAATTCCGCTTAGGACAGCGGGAACACTAATTACTAGGTGATCTCACTCTCTATCTCAAAAATTTTCCAAACTCTCTTCCACTCTTTCTTTCCCTTTCCACTCTCCTTCTCACTCTCCCACTAGATCACTTCTTCTGAAAGTCGAGAGCTCAAGCTTGCATATGTTTTCTGGAATGTGTGTGGGATGAGAATGAGGTAGAGAGGTGGCCTTTTATAGTTGGAGCTGGGGGCAGGGCGGGCGCCCTGGCCAACAGGGCGGGCGCCCCACTTGAGTGCCCTCTATGGCTGAAACTTTCCCACTCCCTCACATGCTTCACTCCTACGCCAAATAATGCTGCATAGGTGGTGGTTGGTCGGTGGAAGTTGTCTGGTTGAGTGGAGATGAGTTGGTGGGTGAAATTATGTGATATGATGTATGTAAGGTGTAGTGTATGACATATGGGACCAAAGGATGTGGGTCATGCTTCTAGAAGATTGCTATAAATAAATATAATGCAGGAAAAATTATGAGAATTGAAACTAAAAAATGATCATGGAAAAATATTTTTGTGCCTCCACAATAATTAATAATTATGGGTTTTTACACACCACAAATATTATTTATATGGGACTTTTGATTTTTATAATAATGCTATGGATGAGTATGACTAATGCAAGAATTAATTATGCAAAAAATTAAATGATGTGGATAAATACCGAATTACCTCCCGGCGAGGGTTTGGGAATTTTAGGTCCCCCAAGCTGGACCTCCAAATCTTTTTAAACTTCTGAATTGCCTTCCTCTGGAGATGGTGTCTCTAGTGGTTTCTCTTCATGAACCTCCTCCACTGTAGAGTCTCTCTCTGGTCTGGGCTTGAATGTGAAGTGTTCTTCTTGTTCGTTTATGCTGAACTTGATTTCTCCCTTACTGACATCAATGTGGGCATTGGCGGTGCTCAGAAATGGCCTTCCAAGGATGATGGACACTTTTGAGTTGGGGTTCATGTCCAGTACCACGAAGTCTACTAGCACAAGGAAATCTCTTATTCTGATTGGGATATTTTCTGTGATGCCCATCGGGTGTCGAACTGATTGATCTGCTAGTTGTAGGCACATTGATGTTGGTTCTAGGGTTGTGTGTTCAAGCTTCTTGTAGACTGATGCTGGCATCACACTGACACTTGCTTCGAGATCACAAAGTGCATTGTTAAAGTGCTGGTCTCCGATTGAGCAATCAATGGTAGGACATCCTGGATCTTTCTTCTTCCTTAGTGGTTGGTTGAGGATGGCCGCACTACATTCTTCTGTCAGCTTGATTACCTCAGTGGTGGGCAGTGGCCTCTTTTTGTTAAGAATATCTCTAATGTACTTTGCATATGTGGGTACCTGTATGGCATCAAGTAGAGGTATGTTGACATATAACTTTTGAATGACCTCTACAAACTTACCAAACTGCTCATCCGACTGTAGTCCTCTGTTTCTTCTGGGAAATGGCAAATAGTTGGTGTCGTGAAAATCTTTCCTCATTTCTCCAGTTCTTGATGGTTGTAGCAGATCTTCTGCTTCAACTGGTCTCTCTTCTTCTATCATTGCTGGTTGCACTGGAGCTGGTGTTTTTTGGTTCTCTCTTGGGTGTGGGGGATCTCTGGTAGATCTCCCTCCTCTAGTAGTTATGTTCTTTACCTGCTCATGGTTAGTGGCAACAGGCAAGACAGCAGCTAGCTTAAGCTCTACCCTCTTATTAAGAGTGTTTTGCTCATCAAAGGCAGTTAATAGAAAATCTATTTTATTGTGTATATCTTTTAAAAATGATTCATTTGTATCTAGCCTTTGTTTGACTTCATCATTAGTTTTAGTTTGTTGAGCAATTATCTCCTTTAATGAAGGTTGTTTGAGAATATTACCTGAATTCATACCTTTGCTATTGGGTTGACTTGAGGTGGTTTGATATTTGTATACTGTCTCTATAGCCCTTTGATCTTCTTTGAACTTGGCCCTCTGGTCAATCCAATGGAGCAAATCTTCCATCTTAGTTGATAGTGCTTTTACTTCTTCTGGTATTTCTTCAGTTTGATGACAATGTTAAGTCTTGTCTTGGAACTAGCTTTAGTTTTCTGCTATCTTATCCAAAAGTGTCTCTGCTTTTCCAATTGTAAACTCCAAGAATGATCCTTCAGCAGATGCATCTAGGCACTCACGAGACTTTTGGGTTAATCCATGATAAAAGGTCTGCATAAGTAACCATTTGGCCATTCCATGGTGAGGACAATCTAATATGTATCATTGAAAACGCTCCTATGCTTCTGGAATGGTTTCTGTCTTCTGTTGTTGGAAACTGACAATATTTCCTCTTAAGGCAGATGTTTTGCCTATAGGGAAAAACTTTGATAGAAAGGCATCTGACAGGTTCGTCCAATTTTTGATGTTTGCTTGATTGGTGTAGAACCACTTCCTCGCCTTCCCTTCTAGTGAAAATGGAAAGAGGCGAAGTAGTATGACGTCTTTGTCAACTCCGTTGATGCTAATTGTGCTTCCAATCTCCAAGAAGTTCTGTAAATGTGCACTAGCATCTTCGTGTGCCTTCCCACTGAATTATGTAGCTTGCACCAAGTTGATGAGGTTTGACTTGAGCTCGAACTCAGGTACTCCTTCTTCTACTTCAAATCTTGGACCGGTAAGAATGTTCTCAAGACTTGGGGCAGAAAATTCCTGTAAGGTCTTCTGTGCCATCACTCCAACAATTGGTAGCTAGCTTCTTCTTCCTTGATTGCTTTGGTTCTGATGATGAAGAATTTAATTCACCAAAGTCAATCCTGATATACCCTGTAAAAAATATAAACATAGGAAAACAACAGGGTGAACCTGCCAAAGCAGAGGTGCCTTGCTATGATTTCTCATTTATATAGTAGCTGTTATGCAATTATTTCTCAATAGTCTAGTCTAAAATTTTATTTGAATAACCTTGACCGACTTCCTGACTTTCCTTACCGTTCCCCGGCAACGGCGCCAGAAATGGTTGTTGACACTAGCTAACACCACTTGAATACTAGGTTGTTATCCCTAGCATGGTGCTAGAGCGTACTAAGGTATTTATAAACATAAAGGCTCTCTAGAAAATAATCTATTCTATCCACAAGCGCACAGATAAAATACCTCATTGTAGCATTTCACTAGGATAAGTATTCCAGGTATCGTTATTTATAATTTTGCTTAAGAGAACGGTGAAAGCGAAAACAGGGGTAAAATCTATCAAGGCTTATACTAGAGATAAACTTGCAAGAACATGATTACTACTGAGAAACTCGTCACACAGTCACTTGCTTTGGCAGGGGGTAAGCCATAATAATAAAGATAATGAAATATAAGCTCATGGGTAAATAACACAACGATTAGAAATAGACTACTCCACATAAATATAAGGTGACGTCGGACTAGCAAGAGAATGGATTCTAAGTATCTACTATTTACTAAGTCATAATCTACTCTAAGCATCTACAAGATCATATATAGCACAAAAGACTCTTCATTCATGTATAAGGAACATTGCTAAAGTAAATCAGAACATAGCAAGACTTACTCCGCAATACAAATTCTGCCTGTCCTATCAACGGAGGGTGGACTATATAAGAATCAACAAAGCTGTCACCATCGCGAACTACCACACGACCCGGCCAATAGGATACATTTGCAGGTAAATAACATCTAAGCACCACGCCTACATGTGATCTACCACTTAACTCCCACGTGAAAAGAGCTAAGCGCTTTGCAAACTCATGCATGAACTCATCATCAATCATAACTATATCACTTATAGAACTAGAGCAAACTAGGAACATAATAAATAAAGACATAATGCAATTAGAATAAAGTCGTAGAGAAAGATATGAAATAATACCAATCTTTATTGACAAAGATCCAAAATCCAGAGCGCTAGGCCCTACTTCTCTAATTCTGTCTAATCAATCCTATAAAACTTGAAACAATTGGGAGTAGCTAAATCTAATTCTCTGCGGGAGAGAGAGTTTCTAAACCCTAAACTTGATGGCTTCCTCTGATAATGATTTCTCCTCCTCCCCTGGGGTGGAGAGGCCCTGCTTATATAGCCCCCTCAAATGATCGTGGGCCGTCGGATCAAACCGACATTAATCGCACTGTTTTCCTTGATCCTTTAGGTCGGTGGAGCATAATCCGCGAAGTTGACGCTGATTGGCCACGGGAGTAGGGCGGCCGCCCCAAACCCTAGGGCGGGCGCCCTGGGCTGGGCCCCGTTCGACCTCCCGTTCGTTCACGTGTCTTCTGGAGTCTTCTAGATGATAGAAAATTAGCGCACATGTTAATATCTCTATGTAAACCCGACGTGTGGGCCTTCTCTCCGTATTTTCTGATAACCCCCTGCAGAAATAGACAAACACCAAAACTCATGGAATTCTGTCAGATAAAACCCTAATTCTATATGTCTAGTGCATATTGATCCTTTTCCATGTTTAGTTGACAATTAAATTTGATACTTAAGGATCGTCAACAGTATACGAGTGTCGAATAGCTTTATCTTAGAGCAATACTCGAGTTACGCGAAATGATCTCTTGGTGTCGTCTCCAATTAGGTTCTTTCCCTTATGAGCCTAAGCTTGTAGCCGTGGTTGCTTGCCTTGAATGTTTGTATCCATGCCTTTGCTTGGCCGAAAGCCCAAAGTTTAATTCTCCTATATGTTTACATAAGCCGTGGATGTTTGTAACCCTTTTTGTGAAGACCCTTGTCGACTGACCAACCAAGTTAACTTTTTATCAACGCTAGCCTTTGACCATGGTTCGTACGTTGCCAGTTGTGGAGACTGTACCCAAATCCGTGTTGGACCTTCCGGTTACCTCTCCCAAAGGTTAGCTAGTGTGACGCAACGTCTCTCTGCTATGGCCTCTGAATCGTGTGCTTGCAAATTCGTGCATCCACCTTATCAACTCAATCTATGACTATGTATCAGTTTTTGCCTTGAAATTTGCTTAATTCGTCTCCCACCTTCCCAAGTCTTGGAATGTTCATCAGTCTTGATCTCATGTTGTTGCTCAACATGATTGAATCTCCTGTTAATCTTTTATCTGGTACTCCCCTCAGTGGACGCAAGTTGTATGTAGAATTTAAGCAAGAGTCTCTTGCTCGGTTATCCTTGGCAATTGCGCGATGTTCTCTTGTGCTATATTTTGATCTTCGGATCATTTTCATGTTGATTCTAAACCTTGTGACTACCTTTACTTGCTATCCCTCCTTGTATGGCGCCTGCTCTTACAGCCCATTGGTGCCACTTGAAATTTCACTTTCGTTGTGCGTTTAGTAATGGTGTTATGAGTAGCCGCTAATGGTGCTGCGATGAAACCAAGGGCCTCCTGTGGCTGCAGACACATGGCTGGCTGCTTGGCACGTGCTGGTATCACAGTTTCTAGTCATGATCCATTATCAAACATCAGACGATGTGTTATTTTCTCATGTTCCTTTTCTTGGTTATCTCTCTATATTGTATCGTAAGATCCATATCTTAGACCGAAAGTAGTGGAGTTTCCTTCAGAAGTTGCTAAGAGGATAACCTTTGAAGAATAGGTCACTGACATAAACATTAACAGACTGCAATATGTGGTAGCCCAATGACTCTATTTAGTTGCCCCCATATTGACGAACGTCATCTAGTAAGCAAGTATCTCATCTCTATTGGATAAAAAGGACACACAACACTTAATGTTGGACAAGTTATCTGTGGGATGAGAATCGATTGTCGCATTGTGCATATGACCGGAGCTATCCAAGTCACAATCTTGGGTGCATAATGACCATACAATCAAAATCAACCATCTCTAGAATAACTTCGTAATTGCTAACTTCGATGGCAACCATTTGTTATGCATCAACCATAGTTGTTGTGGTCAAGAGTGAAGATTTGGAACTTTTTAGTGTTGAGAGACAACTAATTAGTTACCAATAGGAAGGTTAATCTCTAGCTAGGTAACGACTCTTTGGTAGCTACGAAGGCTATGTCTTACAGAGCAATATCCAACAAGAAGTTAATCAACTAGACAACAACTTGAGTGATATTCTATCTTCTAGAGCCATTGTGATCAAGTCAATTCCATCTTGGACAATCACACAGATAGTGCAAGGTGTTCAATCAGCTGTGGTGAAGAATTAGAGAAAGCATGCCCTAGTTTCGATCAACATCCTTGTACCCTTAGGTGCCACAAACGGTTTGTTCATAATTTTATTGGATGAAGTATTGAGGAATATTCCTAAATGGTTCCTTATTCTTGTACATGTCCTCTAGGTAGAGTATGTGTTTTGCCTTGCAAAAGTAACCCGCAAATTCAAAGCGTGTGCATCATCGGTTTGGTATGTAAATTAATGGTCAAGATCTGTTGTTGGATGACCCTTTTGAGGTCCCACAGATATTAGTTTACACTCTTTCATTTTCTCTTGCTTTCTAGTATAAACAATGTACGAGCAGCCTTGGTTTCTGCAAATCAATTTATACCATCGCAAATCAAAAGCAATTTGAAAAGTGTCAAACAATAGATTTCCCATCTTAGAATTGTTATTTGATCCTAAAGAGGAAGACTCAAGGTGAAAAGTTGGCCTGACAAAGTTATTATGCTGCAAGTCAACTCAACTTATAGTACAACTAAGTCACCAAGGAAAATTTTGCTTAATCGTTTGGTGGTAGACTACTCCCCACGGTTTAGTGAATAATTACAACTTTTGTTTTCCTTAAGGCCTCACTACATCCTTCTTTGCTAATGATTTTCCAATGATGACATACTTTGGTACCTTATAAATGTTTTTACCCAAGAGGTTGCATCTAATTCAACCCAGATAACTATTGCCTTTGGGTAAGAGGATCTTCATAGGCAACATTTGGCAGAAATACAAAGCCGACAGAGTCAGCTATCACATTCACTAATCCTTCGACAGACTCAGATAATACAGTGTTGTCATCAAAGAAAGAAAACTACACACATGAAACCTTAAGTAGTGTTCCATTAGTTGATATCTGAAGGATTGAACATTTACAACCAACATAGACCCTGTCTATTGGATAGTCAGTATCCTATAGCCTCAGAGTATATTTATCTTCTATGATCTCACCCTTTTGGAAGGTTGTGCTCAAGCCATTTTGGTAGAGGACTGCTTTTCAGACTTTGTGAACATAGGATCATTTCAATGAGTATACTTCTGAGGATTTTGTTCTAATGTAAAGTTCATACGGACTATGCTGTGTTCACTAAAGAATCAGATACTTGTTAGTGGTTCGCTCATGGACCAAATGATCTCCGTACATTGAGAATGCAGTACTATGCTATATGGGATTCCTCCCAAAGTAACAATGCTTCATGGAAGTCAATGAAGGAAACTCTTCAGACAAATTTTACGATAAAAAGTAAGTATCAGAAGTGCCTTTAACCAAATTGTTCACTGATGTTGAAGCTTTGTAGCTGAATGCTATAGCAGATGTTGAGAACTAGATAAGTGCCTCTCTTCCTTAAAAGGTCTTCCATTCTGAATCTCGAGACGCGATTCTTTTAAGGGGGGAGGGCTGTAACACCCCAGGTGTTTGTCCCTCATTAAGCAGTGGGTTTGAGTTCAAACATGACAAATTAAGTGGAGATGACAATGTCAAGGTCAACCTATGGAGATGAGCCTAACCTAAAGTTGGATGCTGCACCATTGCTTTACATATAGGCCATTTTCAAAGATATATGCTTGGATGGTGTTATTGCAATATCTTCATGTGTCTCACCTTGGTACCTATCTATATTGATCCCTGGAAAAGTTTCATGAAGTTTGGAATCAAAAAGTCACATGAAATGATAAGTCATATCCTTCTTGGAATGACGTGATTAAGTGAATAAAATTATAGATCATCAACCAAACCTTGCAAACTTGCCCAAATGACTCTAGATGAACTCTACAACAAAAGTCATGAAGGGTTCATGTTGAGCAAAAGTCAAGAAAATGCCCCCAATTAGCCTAAAACCCTAGTTTATGATTTATCGAGTTGCTACTTTGACTAAAGTGAAAGTTTGACTCCTGTACTAGTTATGAGGTTTGACCTTAAACAAAAGTTGTAGTTCATCTTGTGTACAACAAACTATGTTTAATGGTCAAGAGTTAGTTTGGCATCTAACCTAGTCAAATAGAGCTCACAAGTTTGAACCAGCTGTTGTTTTTCAAAGCCAGAAAAGATTCTAAGTCCTAGATTCGACAACAGAAAGTTGACATGTTTGCAACATTTTATCTTCCAATTTCATATGGTAGCTCAATTAGGTTCCTTAATATGAGTTGTAGTCCTTTTAATGATGGAAACAATGAATCAAGTGTCACTCAAAATGGAGCTTAGTTGGACCTTCAATAATAGTTTCCAAAACAACAAAAAGTTGTTTTTCCACTAATTGACCTTGACACTTTGACATCGCGCGTTCTCCCAATTTTGTTAAACAACTCAAGTTGAGGCAAATACAAAAGTTTGAGTAGACATTATGGGGAAGAACATACAAGAAGATGGCACCAGTTGCATTTCATTTTTGACCCTCAAATTTGATTATTGCCGTTGCTTTCAAATTACTGACATTATCAACTTTGGGGCTAATTACCTCCTAATCTAGAGCACTAATGGTCATAAACCCTAGATAGATTTTGTAGAGCATCGTGTGGGCTTCAAACTTTGTATTTGTCCCATGGTCCAGTTCGGACAGGATCCAGCCCAAATCGTCGTCCACCCGGCCCACGTTCTAACCCGACACGTGTTCGGCAGAATGCCAAGACGGCCGACGCGTGATTCGTGGCGTGGCGGCCATGCCCGTGCAACATCCCCACCAAACCACCGCGCGTCCATGCCCTCTACCCCGCCTTGCTACTCCCTCTCGCGTTTGGCAAGTCCGAGCAGCACCAGAGCATTTCCCCACTCCCTCTCGCTCACTGCCTCTCGCCCTCGGTGGACGGACGTCCGCCATGGACGAGTGAGCGAAGCTCGTGTCCGCACCAACGTTCTCGCTGATGGCTCGGTCGTAGACCAAGTAGATCTCGCCACCGTGCCCGCCTTGCCTCCCTTCCTCTCTCGCGGGTGCTCGTCGCGGCCAATTTCCACCAGTGGTCGCCGCCGCCGGCACGGCCATACTGGCACTGCCGCCCTCATGTGGCCAAGCCATCTTGGGTCACCTCGAGCTGAGCCAATCGATCCCATGGACGTGTGGGGACTCATCGGTGCTCGCGCTGCCCTTCCCCTTGGTCCGCCGCTGCCGGTGCTCGCGTTGCCCTTCCCCTCGGTCCGCCACTGCCGGTGCTCGCCTGCCGCCGATGGCCGCGGGCACAGCTACCTACATCCGTGGCCAAGGGGCCATAGGCCACCTCAGCCCACACCGCAAGTGAGTGCGGTTGCGCCTTGCAGCCACGAAGCTGGCCCACCCGTTCACCGCCGTCACCGACCGCCGCTGGCCCGAGGCCGGGCCGGTCTTGTTCCCTCCCCTGCTCGGCGTCGGGAGGTAGAAGACTTTGTCTCCCTCTGTGTCTCTCTGTCTGACGTGCGGGACCGGCTGGACAATGGGACCCGTGCGTCAGTTTAAGTGGTGGCGGTTTTGGGTGCATAGCCGGGTACACCTAGCATGTCTAGAGTTAAGTAGTTAATTTCGTTTTTGAATTTCAGATTTGAGGTAAATCTTCTAAAATTCATATCTCATGTTAGGTAATTCCAAAAATAGCAAAAATGTACTTTTTGGAAACCTTGAGAAAGGATCTATGCAGTGGAGTCATAATATGTTACATGTTTGTAGATGTTTTCTGATGTCTTTATTTAAGCTTTAAAAATGCTCCAAAATGCTTATAAACTTGACCAGAGCCATATCTTGAGTTTTAGAACTCCGAAAATAGTGATTCTTGTTTTGTTAATTTTATGATGACATGTACTTGCTAGGAAAAAAATATTAAACACACTAGTTGTTCACTTTTTTCTTAAGGTTTTGATTTGACCTTGATAAATGAGGAAATCTATATTATATTGCTTGTCATTTTTATATCTTGAGTTGTGTTGCTCCAGATGATGTGAAATTTTTATGGTAGGCTTGTCATGCTATGGATGTGCTGTGGTATAAATTTCATGGTCATTGCTTACTGTATGATCAAGTTATTGATTTAACTTGTTTATGGCTTGATAAATATCTTATAAATAATATAGAAATTATAAAATGGAAAATGTTGTTCCATTACCTTAGTATGATGTTTCTCTATCATATTGATTCATACTATGGTCATGTGTTCATAGAAAATGTGGAGTTTTAGGTTTAACTTGCTCTCACATGATTTATTGCTATAGCCATTTGTCTTTTTCAAAGAGATTGATATACATGTCCAAATGGTTTCAAATTTGGAAAGTAGACTACTGGGAGCATGTGTAGGCCCCTGTAATTTTGGTAGAATTTATTGTGCACTTTTGATATGTGTTCATAATTCCACCTAATTATCTAGGTAAATTAAGAAATGTATTAAAATAATTTATTTAGCAATGTACATTATGTTTTCTGGTGTTCATTAGTCATGTGTGAAATATTGGTAAAGTTGGTTTTGTCCAATTATATGTTTGCAACATATGTTAATAATTATTTCTTGCAATTATTAGTTTCTGGACAGTTCTGGGGGCAATGTAAATTACCCCATGTTAATGATGTTTTCTGAGCATCTTGTCTGTAGAAAAGTTGTATATAATTCATGTATCTAGCCTTTGTTAAAATTTGGTGGCATTTGGCTAAGTAGTTTTTGAGTTATAGAAGTTTAAAGTCAGGTCTCAGATTTAGTTGCTCTCTGTTTGGAGCAGACCAGGTTCTGTAGTTTCATCTTTTTGAGCCATTAAACTTGGAAATCAGGCTTAGGTGATATTAAATGAATTGTATACAATTTCATAAGATTTCCATAATGTCTTCTTGCAAGTCATTTGGATTTGTATAACTCCAGATATGATTGATTTACTCAGCTACTACATGTATGTCCAGAATTGTTGAAAATATATGGATGCTTGGTTACTTTGCTTGCTTGTTGTTGAGTGTGATTCATGTCCTTGGTGATGAAGTTAGTACACCTGAGGCTTTGTAAATCTTGAGTTATGTTTGGTATTGCTTCCCTTGCTATCTTAGCATAATAGGTGGTGTGATGTTTATTTGAGCGATGTGAAGTGCTTATGTGTATTTAGCGTAACCTTGTACTTGCCTTGATTAGTGTGTGATGCATCATCTATTGCATTCCTATATATTCATACACTTGCATCTTGTATCTCATTTAGGTACGCTAGATGCACCACGTGAAGGACATGATGTGGAGCTAACCAGAAGATGGTGTTGGTGGACCTATCTCGGAGATAGAAATATCAGACAAATGCTAGAATGAGGGAATGCTCGCCAAGCAAGTTTCATTTGACAAACTCTGACTTGAGTCGGATCTCAGGCAAGCCCCAGAGCATTATAAGCCTCCTACCTTCAAAGCAATTAATTCTATATATGTTATAAGTATTGTTGCATTAAGTGGTAGGAGTTGGTTGGAAACCCTTGTTGCATTATATCATTCCTTGTCCAGATATATGAATCCTTGAATCCTACATAGACTAGGATCGAGTAGATGCTTAGCCCTGCTTTAAGCGGTAGAAGTCAGGTGATTTCCTATCACCTGCGAGATGTAGAGATATTCATATATGGCATGGTTGGCTATATTTGCTATCGTGGAAAAGAACCATGTGTTAATAAAATTAAATGAGACCGGGCGGGATGACGATAGTGAAGCAACAAGGCATGGAGGTCTTGGGTGTGGATCTATCCCCGTCTGAGTCATTTAAGGACCGATTCGCTGTACGTCCTTGAGTCATGTTGAACGTAGTCTAACAGTTAGTTGGCCGGATAAGTCGTTCCGACCGCGAATCCGAGTAATACAATTTAGGCCGGGAATCGAATGGTAGGTCGTATCTTGGAGGTAGTAAGGATGTGCTTGGGGACATTGGCGTAAGACAGGGGGGTTAGAGTCCCTAGCACTTGGCAGAGTGTCGCCCTTGGGGACGCGGCATCAGTCGAACCTGTGGCTCCTGAAATGTACCAAAGGTGACCTGAGCAACCCTCGCCAGGCGTGACTCGGTGAGTGTTAGAAATACCCCTCCAGCTGGATAGGAATTCGATTCGAATCACCATCGCTCCCGGTTAGTGAGCACTTGACTTGAGCAGCGGCAACGTAGATTCCATTAAATTGAACGGATGGTTAATTGGATAACAATGGAAAGGTTGCCTCAATTTATACCTGCTATGGTTAATATTGTTTGCTCCTAATAAAGTGAGTGCTCTAGTACAGGTTCTAATATAGATAACAGGTTAATTATAATTAACTTGATGCTTAAGCATTAATGATTACTAATCTATATTAAGCTTTTATGCAATGTGTTGTCAAGCTAGCCCACTTCATATCAGCCTTGCATGATCCTTGGTGTCACTTTATTTCTGGTTTTTGACGGGTATGTCTATCTGAGTACATTGTCGTACTCAGGGTTTTATCCCCACTTGTTGCAGGTTGTGATGTATCATGGCGACTGCAAGAGTTGGTTGGCTCCTGCCGTAGAGGCGGAGTGTGATCACGGGCATGATCCTTCTAAGTTATCTTCTCTCTAATGCTTTTGTTGGAAGTCAACCTTGGTACTAGCATGTATGTGAAATAACGGTGTTGTTAGTTTCAAATTACTTTGCTTCCGCTACTTTTGAACTTAAGTTGTAATAACTATGTTGAACTTTGATGTATATTGAATACTTGTGAAATGGATGTAACATGTGACTTGTTATGTTGAATCACTACGATCTTAGCTGGTATGTTGGTTGGTTTGAAATCCCTCATGATTTCATTGGACTACCAGAGTTATATGGGCTCAAGTGCGAGAATTTGATCACTTCGGTGATTGTTTTTGTACTTGTGCTCTTATAATTTGGACAGTTCCGTTACAGCAATCAAGTCAAGCACTATGTCTCAAATTCTTCATCTCTATTTCCATCCTAAAGTTTTTAATTATATTTTCAAAATAAAACTCAGAGTCTTTATTGTATGCACTTACAAATCTCTCAATATGTGACATTGGAATTCCTTACCAAGGCAACGATGGTGTTTTGCCTTCTCTCAAGGTATTTTGGAATAAGGCAGAATATCATTGTGCCTTCTCTCTCACCGTATGACTAAGAAGCTTATATGGAGTTTACGGGTGAGATCACTCATACATACTTGCAAAACATATATTGTAAAGTCAAATAATGGATCTAGAGAAACTAGTCATACAATCAAATCAAGATGTGCATGTGTGTGGATACAAGGTATAGGTTAAATATGTGGTGGAAGTAATAATGAATCCTAATTCTACCTTGCTCCTTTAGAAAGATTGATCTCTCTTAAAACTTAAGAACTTAGACAAAGAAAGTCTTGGCTATGCATAAATATATATTATTATTATTTTTTTCAGAGAGGTGAGTGTCTAGCACCCATTGTTTTGGTAGGACACTTGTCCATGTTTTACTCTCTATATATTATTCTTATTTTTTATATAGCTCAGACTTCTTGTGTATCATGAAACAATTGAGAGATAATAACAATAAACATTTGGAGCAATAATAACTTAGACTATGAAATGTATGAATAGGTGGAAAAATCCTACAAGGCATGTTTCTGTTATTCACTCCTAGTGTAGGAGTAAAACATTTTTATGGTGGTTCTAAATGGAATGGCATGTTGTTGCGTACTTCTAGTGTAGAAGCAGCAAATTTAAGTGGAGTGTACGTGATCTTGATTTTAAGAGTATGACAGGTCTCTAAAGGTCAACAAAGTTTTACAGTACTCAATGTAAATACAAGTAGCAATAAAATAAGTGCTGGTTTTCTATCCTACCATGTATGACTCTGGTAGGAATTTAATCTCTCTGTCATACCAAGACTCATCATGTGGATTTAAATTTTTTCAAAAGTGAAATCTTCAGGACTTCATTGAAACTTAGAACAAGATAAATGGCAGCTCAAAACTCTTTCACTTCTTATCTCCCAACTACCTAAGTTTTGGATCAAGCATATTCCTCCACAGGTTTAAAGATTTGGCAATGAATATTTTTGAAACAGAGGAATAATTCTTAAATGAAGCTAGGTACTTCAGAAGAATTACAAATGAAGCAACTATTTATGATAGTTCAAGTTTTTTATTCAACACAAAAACTAGTTCATACACACTCTATTTTTATTTCAAAAGGCTCGCAAAGAAAAATAATCTAAACATATTAATATATATTTTTGTATTTTTACCATATTCCCCATTTTTTAGATATAGTAGTAATACTAATATTAATACTAATAATAATATGGGTAAGAAAAACTTACTGTCTGAGGGGGTCCTCCCCCAAGCTGGCTCGACTTCGGTCACTGAGGTGGTGCTGGTGGCGGGTAATCGACATCCATTTGCTCGAAGAAGTAGAGGAGGCCTTCATACGTTTGTGTCCCTTGTTCACGCATTTCCCCAAGCGTGTTGCTCGTGCTCTCCTGCACTGTGTATGTTGATGTAGAGTGTTTATGATACCTTGTTTCCCCGTCTCAAGATGAGTGAGACGGGTATCAAAGTTCTGGAAGTCTGGCTGGTGGTACGACTGAGGCTGAGGATGAGGCGGGTATTGCTTCGGCTGGTGCCCAAAGTAGCCATGAGAGGCATGGTATGAGTACGGTGGTGGTGTAGGTGCTGCATCATGGACTCCCCTCACAGAGAAAGACATGCGTCCTCTTTGGATGTACGCCGAATCTTCGTATTCCTGCTAAACATAATTAGAAAAATTACCTTGCCCCCAATTTTCTTCTGGCGTGGGCAGATCATAGGGAGTTTGATCTTCCCATTCCCGGTGTCTCAGTTCAGATGGTCCTGGTTGGTCAAATCCTTGATAGTGAGTGAAAGCTGGTGCAGGGGGTGCACCATCATCCCCTGTGTACCTAGGCATAGTGTTTCTCATTATTCTGGCGGATGGACTTCTTCCAACTCCCCTAGTCAGTCTTTGCAAATTAAGCAAAAATGTCTCCATGGCATATAGACCAAGTGGTCTGTTCGGTAGTTCATATTCATTTACAAATCCCTTGTATGTTACAAAGATTCTGTTGCCCTTTTGTTTCAATAGATGTGCTTGACTAAAAAAGTAAATGTCAAGAGATCAGTGGGGTGTGGAGATGTAGGTAATACTAGCATTCCCTAACAAATTCAGGTTTCCGGCAAGACGTGTAATCCAAGAAGTGATGGTGATAGGGCCTCACAAAGTGTGAAGGATAGCCCAGAACGTTACCATGAGCCTAACAGGAGATATTTTACATTTCTTGATCATAGCACATTAATTTCATCTCCTTGATCCTAACTATGCGACCTTCCCTCCTAGAAAAGAAAGTGATCCCTAACCATTTATGCATAATTCTCAAAGTGGGATTGTGAATGTCATTCGTGCATGGGTCGGATCAGTAGTCTTTGCCCGAAATATCTTCCCAAAATTGCTCTGTATGAAAATCGCTCAAAAGTTCATCTATTTCTACTCCACAAGCATCAGGGAATCCTAGTCTGAGGCTGAATTCTTTCCAAGTAAATTCATATTGTTCGTTAAACAGCCTAAAGGAAACATAAGTCTCGGTGAAAGATAGAGTGCAGAGGAATTCTAAAGTAAGTATTTTGCATCCATCCTCCAAAATACTCCAATTATTATCCCATCCAATATAGTGAAAAATAATTCAGCATCCATACCTGTTTTTTGTAAGAAGTAGGGGTCAAAGGTTGGGGTAGGCTCGAACTCACAATCTTTGTACAATCTCATCAGATCCTTCTCGTAGGTGGTGCGAAGCTTTATATGACGCTCTTGAAGGAGTACGTGGTGTTCTGGCTTGCTGGCGAACAAGGACCGAGGCACGGAGACATGTCTAAGTCAGAACCAGCCCGTGATGATGATCCGGTCTGGCAGCGGGTTCTCTTGCAAAAAGAGAATGCTCCAGTCGCACTCCTAAGTGTTTTCTTGAGTCCACTCATCCTGTTACACGGACAGAAACACAAACACAACTAGTGGAAATAATGAGGGGATAGAATAAATAGTTAGGAGTCAGTGATCCCAAAGTCAATCGTTCAAGTTGGAAATTTTATATCTTGACTTCTCCTAGTACTTAGATTATTTGGGCAGCACTTCTCCTTACTAAATGATTTTCTAAACAACTTCTAGCATTTCTCTCTTACTGATTCAATGTGGCTCTAAAAATTTTAGAATACTTCTTCCCACTCAAGAACTTCCAGAATCTACTCAAAAACTAAGAATTCTCAAACCGTACTTGGATTTTGGAATTTCGAGTTGGGAGTATGTTTTCTAAGTGTTTTTGCGGTTTGTGGAGTAGAGGGAGAAGCAGCCTTTTTATAGGCACAAGAGAGGGAGGCCGACCGGCCCCATGTGGGGCCCACTAATCCATCCCTTCCTCCACTAACTTACTTGCTTCGTTATTAAGAGATGCCTTCACCTACCGACGCTCCATGTAATGTGGTGGTTGAAAAAGAATGGAGGAGAGTGAAGGTGGTGGAGTGAAGTGATGTGAAGTGATGTGAGGTGATTGAGATGGGTCCCATGGGTCCGTATGTCTCCCGTATTTGTACCGTATAATCACACAAGTATGCAAAGAAAAATTACTTTTATGTATCTATGAAAAATTAGAATTCTAATGATGGTATTTTTATTTTTCTGCCACCACGGTGATTATTATTTCTAGAGGTTTTCATGCTCGGTAAATATTAATTATATGGGGCTTTAATAATTATGCCATGAGATTGATTTTTATTATTTTTTTCTATGCATGAATAAGTAAATATGCTATGCAAAAAATAAATGCAGATAAATACCGAGTTACCTCCCAGCGATGGTTCGGGATTTTTAAGTCAACCGAATTGGACTACTCCAACTGGATTTATTCTTCGGGGGTCATAGTGATCCCTGTGAGTGGTGACTGTGTGACTCCTTCATTTATCATCTTCGCAGTGGAGCTTAACTCAGGTCTTGGTCTAAATGGAAAACACTCTTCTCATCCATCAATGTTGAATTTGACTTCTCCAATTCTGACGTCGATGAGGGCATTTGCAGTACTCAAAAAGGGTCTCCCAAGAATGAGTGACACTCTTGAGTCAGGTTGCATGTCCAGAACCACAAAGTCAACTGGTATGAAGAATTCTCTGATCTTGACTGGAATATTCTCGGTGATTCCCACAGGGTAACGGAGTGACTGGTCCGCTAGCTGCAGGCACATCGAGGTTGGATCTAGCTTTGCATGTGGAAGTTTATCAAAGATCGCCTTGGGCATAACACTAACACTTGCTCCAAGGTCGCATAGCGCTTTGTCAAAATGTTGACCTCCAATTGAACAGTCGATAGTGGGGCATCTTAGATCCTTCTTCTTGATTGATGTGTTGAGGATGGCCGAACTACACTCTTCTGTCAGCTTGAATACTTCAGTGGTAGGCAGCGGTCTTTTATTGTTGAGGATTTCTCAAACATACTTTGCATAGGTGGGAACCTACAATGCATCCAACAAAGGGACATTGATATATAATTTTTGAATAATCTCAACAAACTTACTGAAATGTGCATCCATCTTGAGTTTTCGATCTCTGCATGGCAAGGGTAAGATATTGGTGTCTTGGAAATCTTGCACTTGTGGTTGAACTTCTTCTACTTCATCGTCCTTTTCTTCTGTCACTGTGGGTATCACTGGTACTGGTTTTCTCTGTGCCCCTTCTAGATAAGGTGGGTCTTTAGTGGTTTTACCATGTCTAGTGGTTATTGTAACACCTCAAGTGTTTAGTCCATAATTGCATTGCATTTGCATAAGCATAAGCATGCATCACTCATGTTTGTTATTTTATGTGATGCAACACATGTGATTGTTTCTAGGAGTTTTGTTTGGCTTATATCATGGGGTACTTGATAGTTGGTAACAAAAAGGTAGAGTAGCCAATTATGCTCCACAACACCTTAGTTATACTTAGGGTAACGCTTGGAGCAAGGTTCATGTTGATCAAAATTGCAAAAATGCCCTCCAAGAGATGGTTGACCACCATTTGACCCTAGGATGTTCTAGTTTGACCAATCAAAAAGTCTAGCTTAGAAACCTTGCATGGAAGAGCACCCTTAAGCAAAGTTGTAGGGAATTTTATGGGGAACAAAAGTCTCAATATGACCATCTCATGAAATTGACCAGAACATGCTCAAAAGTGGCCCACAAGTCAGCTAGAGGAGTGGCCTCAATACTTAGAATTTTTCTAAGTCTGTAATTTGACCCTCCAGTTTTATTGAGGCCTACTTTAGGAGCTTGTAGTTTGCAAACCAGGCCAAACCAGCTTCCACTCATATTGACAAACTTGTAGTCCTCATGTAGCTCTACAACATTGTCAACATCACCCAAGCCTGGTTCCCAACGGTTTATGAGTTAGAGTGCTTCAAAAATCGAGTTTCAGTCGGGGAAATTAACTGAAACTCAGTTCAGATTTCGTGTGCCTCACTTTGGAGCTTTACAGTTTCAAATCTGAGCCGAATTGGTTCTAGAGCCAATTAGCAAAGTTGTTGACCTCACAAAGCTCTACAACTTTTGTATTATCACCTGCTCCTAACTCGAACCGGTTTGAAAGATAATCAGCGCCAAAATTGCCCCGTCAGTCGACCATTGGGGACTCGGTTTCAGTCGTGAGCTCGACCACCGGCGTGTCGTGTCGAGCAGGCAGGAGAACGACGACGCGTGGCGACCGGGCGCTGCGGTTACCTCCACATCGCGAGCCAGGCGTGAGTTGAAACACCGAGCGGCCACCTCCACCTCCCTCATGCGCGCTCATTCTCTTCTCCCTTCCCCTCGCTCTGGCCGTGCTCACCGAGGCGGAAACCGGGACGCCATTGCCGCCGTAGCCATCTCCGAGCTCGCGCACTCACCACCGCTCTCCAAACCACATCCAGCTCTCTGCCTTATCGCCCTACACCTCCTCAACCTACTGGTGGCTTCGATTGAGCTCGAGGTGAGCCGCATTGCCATTTCCGCCCGCTCTCAAAAGCTCACCGGAGCTCCGCCATGTCCGGGTCACCGTGGCCAGCCCCACACAGCAGTTCTCCGCCTGCCCTCACCCATGTTTCCCCCTCCCTATCTCGTGTAGATGCTAGGGTTAAGATGTTACCTACAGCCTCGGGCTAGCCGGGCCGGAACGCAACCGCGCACGGCCGCGCCATGGCCGCCGGCCAGGTGCTCATGCGGTCCAGCGGTTCCGCTCCATCTCCGTTGGTGATAGTGGTCTCGGTAGGTCCGCTAGGAGTCCAGGAAGGTGATACGCCATTCGGTAGGTCGTGCGACGGCCGGGACTCGCCGGCGTACCGCCAGGCACCGCGGCCGTCCGCCATTGCCGTCGGTCGGGGTACTGTGGTGCATCAAAATTGGGGAAAAGTGGTGGCCTCGGTGCGGTTTGGTTTGGGCAAGACAACTGTGAACGTGGATAGGTCGGAGGAGCCACCGACGGCGAGAAATCGCTCGCTGGAGCTCACTGCCGCCGCGCCCCTGCTCTCTGTCACCGACCTCGCGGGCCCACATGTCAGTGCTGCGCGCGGGCGGGATTCCGAGTGGGCCGCGCATGCGCGTCATGGGCCGCGCCATTCCCGGGCCAGCCCAGTTTCGATTGAAAGTTATCTCATTTAGTTATTTTTGTCATAGATTTTGTGGTAGTTTGGAAAAATTAGATCTAGGGTTGTACTTGCTCAAAAATCATGAGATAAATTTTGGTATGATCTACATGATGTGTAGTATTTTATAAAAATATAAATCTGGTATGTGATGTTCAAATTCTGTGAGAATTTAATAGATCCTTTAAATGTGTTTTGAAATGCATGCAAATTTGTTAAATATATAACTTGAGATTTATTATCCCAAAAATCATAAAATTTGGTGGGTAGGTTACTTTATACTTTCCCTAGCTCTGGTAAAAATTTGGGCATCAGTGCTTAAGTAATTTTCAAGTTATAAGGCTATCTTGTTATTCTAGGAAATATTTAAATGAATTTTAGTAATTTTTCTACATGTGCAATGTTCTTGTAACTTTTTGGAGAATGTCTTGGTACCCTAGAGTGTCTAAGAAAAATATGAAATCTGTTGTTTGATACTTTTCAATATGATGTATTAATTATACAAAAATCAGCCTTTTGGACTTGTGAATTTTGTATAGGGAGTTCCGTTGAATAAAATTTGATCAAATTTTTACAGTGGTCTCTATTTGGTCAGAGAGTCCCCTGTAATTTTTGTGGAATTTTAGGAGCAGTTTACATATATGTTTAAAATTCCACCTAATTAAGTAAGTAAATTAAGAAATGAGTATAAATAAATGTTCTAGGTGGTCACACCCTACTTTCTGGTGTTTTTGTAACGCATGGGAACTTTTGGTAACATTAGTCTGGTTTTAGGGGACTTTGGCCACATCAATAAATATTTAATCCTTGCAATTTTAGGTTTTCTGGACAGCTGGTAGTATTTCTAAGTTTGACCTTTGATAAAAATGGTTGCTGGAAAACTTGTAAATACCAAAGTTGTAGTAAACTTGGTAAACTAGCTTGTGTCAAAATTTGGGAGCATTTGGCTTAGTAGTTTGAGAGTTATTGCTGTTTAAAGTGGCAGTCCAAAATCTGCTACTCTCTGTTAGAGAGAGAACAGATTCTGGAACTTATGAAATTTGACATGGAAAACTTAGGAGTTTGGGGTTGAGGTCTGAAAATGAATTGTAGTGCATTTCTTAAGCTTTCCAGATTGCCCTAGATCATATCTTTTGGAATTAGAAATCTCTAGTTATGTTAAAAACAAGTAGCTGCTGTCCCGAATGTTTTACTGTGGTATTTTGCTGATTTGATGTGGTGTGGTATCCTAAGAAATGCTACTCTTGTAATTGTTAGGTGTTAGGGCCTTAACTGAAGAAGAGCAGCTTTATCTTAGGTTGAGTAGGTTAGGTGCGTACTTCTCCACCGGAGAGGAAATTTGCACCTACTCTTTTTGAAGTGATTTGATTAGAGCTGTAAAAGTGTTGTAATGCATTTCATTCCTAGCATACTGCATCCTTCACTATGCATCCATGAGATTTATTATGCACTCATGCAATAGGTGTTCCGGAGGGGGTAACACTCCTAGAATTCGAACAAGTAACACCGGAAGAGATCCAGAATCAACCGGAGGAGTCAGCAGAAGAACCAAACGTCGGGGAAGCTCCTGCAGAAGATCTACCCGAGTGTCCTGGCCACCGGCCTTCAACTTTTCTCAAAGGCAAGCCCCGGTGCATGCTGAACCCATTGTTTTATAAATATATCTTGAGTACTTTTAATTGTTTACTGCATTAAGTAGTAGGAGTTGTATGAAAACAATTGTTGCATTATACCTATCCTTGTCCAGATATTGTACTTAAATCCTATATTAGGTTTAGGCACGTGTCAATGCTTAGCCCTGCTTAGTACGGTAGAAGTCGGGTGATTTCCGGTCATTCGCGAGAGATAGGATTGGGTCGCGAGTGGCTTATGGCTATCGTGATGGAACCATGCTTTAAAATGAAATTGAGACCGGGCGGGAGTTCGATGGTACAGCTGCAAGACACTTCACGTCTTGGGTGTGGAGCCATGCCCGTCTGAGTCGTTTAAGGACCGATTCGCTGTACGTCCTTGAGTCATGTTGAACGCAGTCTAACACTTAGTTGGCCAGATAAGTCGTTCCGACCGCGAAGCCGAGTAATGTGATTCAGGCCGGGAATCGAATGGTAGGTTGCTTCTTGGACGAGAGAAAGGATGTGCTTGGGGACATTAGCGTGAGACCAAGGGGGGTTAGAGTCCCTATCACCTGGCAGAGTGTCGCCCTTAGGGTTGCGACATCATTCAGACCCGCGATTCCTGAATCATATGAAAAGGTGGCCTGTGCGACCCTGGCAGGGGTCTGCACGATGAGTGTTAGAAATACCCCTCCAGCTGGATAGGAATTCGATTCGAATCGCCGTTGCTCCCAGTTAGTGAGCACTTGACTTGAGCAGCGGCAACGTAGATCTCATTAATTGAACAGATGGTTAAGTGAATGATACAATGTTGCCACAACTTTATACCTGTTATGGATATAATGTGAATAATGGTTTGATGATAATCAAGTGCTTGCTTAGTACAGGTGCTAAGATAGATGACAGGTAAATGCTAAAATTCACTGCTAGTATAGGTTATAAGAGTTTCAACTACTTATGCCTTTATGCAAAATGTGGTGTCAGCTAGCCTCTTGTGTAAGCCTTGCATAATCCTTGGTGTCTTCTTATTTCTGGTTTATGACAGGTAAGTCTAGCTGAGTACATTCCAGTACTCAGGGTTTATTCCCTCCTGTTGCAGATGATATGCTTTATCAAGGCTTCTACAAGACGTGTCTCCACCCTGCGGGTGATGATGACTAGATCACTAGGGCATGATCGTCTTTATGTACTTTCCTCATGCTTTTGCGGGTTGTTGATCAACAAGACTGGCAGTAATTAATCAACTAGTGTGTGTGTTATGCTTCCGCTACTTTCTAAACTTGGTTTGTAATATTTGCTACTCCGTGGTGTAAACTTATTTCAGAACTACTTGTGAAATGTAACGTACGATGTGTATGTTGAATGATGCGATCCTGGTTGTAAGCAGTTTGGTTTGAAATCCTTCGTGGTTTCGATTGACTACCGGGATTATATGGGCTCAAGTTTGAAAATTTGAGCGCTTCGGTGCTTGTTTTCGTACTTGTGCTCTTATAATTTGGTCGGTTCTGTTACAGCTATACCCTTGACCTACTCATTGTTAGTGGCAAAAGAAATATCTAACCGTGATAATTGAGTTTCTACCTTTTTATTATGATTAAGTTGGTCTTTTATAGCAGAAGAAAAGTTATCCATTTTAGTATTTATATCCTCTAGAATTTTATCATTAGAAGCAAGTTTCTTAACAATAGTATCATTAATTTTAGCTTGTTCCAAAATTAAATTTCGTAGAGGGGGTTGCTTAAAATTGGAAGAATTATTAAAATTGCCTGAGTACTTAGCTGGATATGTAGTCTGTTGCTTTTGATTCCATCTTTGCTTTTGTAGCATGGAAGAGTTGTTCATGATGTTTGCATCTTCGTGATTCTCCGGAATTTCCATTCCTAGGTACTCTTCACATCTGGTCTGAGCATCGAATGCATCTTGAATTGCTTGACGATCTTTCTTGAAATTGGCTCTTTGGTCAAGCCAGTTCAACAGTGTATCCATCTTTGTTGATAGTGCACACACTTCTTCTGGAACTTCTTCAATCTGGTGATAGCGTTGAGTGTTATCTTGTTTCCAACTCTGGTTCTTTGCTATCTTCTCCATCAGATATTCTGCTTTTCCAAGAGTGAGTGACATGAATGAACCTCCAGCATTAGCATCTAGTTGCTCACGCGATCTTTGGGTTAATCCATAGTAGAATCTGTGCATGAGTAACCAATCTTCCATTCCATGCTGTGGGCATTCCAAGATGTTCTCTTGAAAAGTTCCCATGCCTCTGAAATGGTTTCTCCTTTTTGCTGCTGAAAATTGTAAATCTTTCCTCTTAAGGCATGAGTTTTGCCTATAGGGAAAAACTTTGACAGAAAGGCCTTCGAACATCTATCCCATGTGTTGATGTCTTCTTTGTTGGTGTAGAACCACTGCTTCGCTCTCCCTTCTAGTGAGAATGGAAAGAGACGAAGGAGTATGATATCTTGGGCGACGTCCTTGATGATGATGGTGCTTCCAATCTCCAGAAAATTCTGCAGATGCTTAGTGGCATCTTCTTCTTCCTTTCCACCAAATGTAGTAGCTTGCACTAGGTTGATTAGACTTGGCTTGAGCTCGAATTCAAGGTTGTCCGTCTGGAGTGTTGGTCTAGTATGAATGTTCCTTACACTTGGAGCTAAACATTTAAGTAAAGTCTTATTAGCCATAGCTTCACTACTGGTGTTGATGTTCCTCTAGATTTGGTTGACTATTGGATTAGAAATTGATAAGTCACAACCGAACCTGTATTACCCTGCATAAGATATGAACAAAGATGAAACAAGGGTAAGCCTGCCATGACAGAGGTACAAGTTGTGATTTTTATTATGAGTAAGTGGTATTGATTAATTTCTTATTGCCATAAAGGCAATTCCCTTGAAAAGTAAATCCCTATGACATCTCGTGTCAGAAAGTGAAGTTTTCCATCTCCCCGGCAACGCCGCGAGAAATGCTTGTTAACACTTCCTAGCGTCACTCGTGTTAGGTTGTCATCCCCAACATGACACCAAGAGTGTGGTTGTATTATACTTATGACATTTAACTAAATAAAGATATTATAGTATATATCCGCAAGCGCACAGATAAATACACCCATTGTAGCATTTCACCCAGGTTTTCCTAAGTATCGTTATTTATAATTTTACCAAGGAAAGGAAAATCAAAACGAGACTATATCAATATTATGATGGCAGTAGAGATAATCATTTGCACTTACTCAGTAATAAATATCAAAACAACTAATCACTTGTCATGAAAGGGGTAAGACAAATAAGATAAATGGTAAATGATAATCATCGGTATTCCAGAGACAAGAGGGAGTTAACATTATTCAAGTCAAGTAGTCATGGAGATTAATTTAGAGATATAAATCATAAGTATTTCTTATTCAATTAGTCTATTAATCAATCTAGATATACACAATCATCTATGATATAATCAACATGTCATCTATGAATAAGGAACATTGCTGAGAGAAAAGTCAAGAACAGAGTAATGATCTCTTCCCTGTAACCGCGTTCTGCTAATTTCTATACTCGAGGAGTGGACTACAAAGGACTCAATAGGAATGTCACACCTGGACTCAATAGGAATGTCACACCTGCGATCTACCACGTGGCCTGGAGCATATAGTGCATTCGTAGACAAGCATAAACTAAGCACCACGCCTACAATATGCCAGCCACTCAATCCTATTCAGAATTGGATCAAGCTTTCTATGAACATATTCATAAACTCTCTACTAATCACATTCATATCAAGATGTAGAACAAGAACAATCTCAAGAACAGAATAAAGTTGAAATATAGAAATATATTGAAGTAGCATAAAGTTGAATGATGATTACAATGAAATTACCAAGTCTCCGACGAACGATCCTGATCCCAAGCAGTTGCTTGCCTCTACTTGAATCAATCTAGACTAAACTCTAAACTTGAACTAGAACTCTAACTCTCTTTCTCTCCAGAAACCCTAACTTCTGGCCTTGCCTTCACAAATCAGGAAGAGATGATCTAATTCTTCAACTGATTTCTTGAGAGGGGATCCTAGGGGCTGTTTATATAGCCCAGGGCATGGAACCGTAGCCCTTGGATCAAACCAACCTTGGTGTGGGGTTTAGATGCATCCTTAGAGGCGGTATAGGTAGCTTGCAAGAGAAGGAGCCAAGGCGGTGCAGGGGAGGGCTGGTCGGCCCCACCTGGCAGTGGGTTGGCTCGTGTCGCCTCGTGGAGTCGGTTTAGGTCTTCTAGGATCCCTATCCACATCCGTGACGTGGAGATTAGGCCGATTGCTTTGGTTTCTTCCTTTGGAAGGAGGATCAATTCTGTATTATGCAGCTTAGCCCCTGAAAAACATAGAATCACCAAAACTCATGGAATTTGTTAGTTTAAACCTCTAAACCTACTGTGGTGATCTTTTTTATCATTTATTCCTCTTATGTTGATGGTTTAAAATGATAGTTAATTACCATCAACACACACCCAAAACACTCAAACGCACCCACTCATAGAGACTTGGGAGCCATTGCTCTCTGGACCAACTTGTAACCCCCTACTACAAGCACTCCGGTGCAGGACAACACGAGCAGCAGCGAGCACTGGACGTAGGGATGTTCGGCCCAAACCAGTATACATCTTGTGTCCGCCTTGTACAGCCATCAGAGGCTCCGACGCGCAGCATCGTTCACTTGTCCCGTCTCTAGTGATGTGAACTAGGGATCCCGATCTTCCGAAAGGTTCTGATAACTCTCGATTTGGTGGAGTCACGACACAATTCGATCCGGCTTCCGAACAACTCGGCTCTGAACCCCGCAATCGCAGCACCACGACTCCTCTGGTTATCGACCGGCGTTGCACGGTCGACCTCGCCAAGAAGGCTAAGTCCTTGCCTGCAAATCGAGAACACAAGCAAGAACACAAAGGAATGCAACCAAATTGCAGATGAATGATTAATCTCACAAAGTTGGGGTCTCACAAACCGACGACGGCGGCGAAACTGTTATCAATAGAATAATCTAAGCAAAACCCAACCCTAATTTAGGTGGCGACTACTTATTATATAGCCTAAGGGACGTCCAAGGACCCCTATTCACGTTCCTGGGGAGTGCCAACACGTTACAAGGCCCAAACGGCCCAAAAGACGGCGACACAGCGCCCTGACAGATTCTGGATGGTGACTTGTTTCGACGATTCCCGTTGATTCCGAATATTTTTTGATGTGAGACCACTTGGGTTGGCTTCCTTATCAAATAAGCTTTCCATCCATATATGGATCATCGAAAACGGAGTCCGGATGCGTCCTAGGTGTCCGTTTTATTGCAGACTGGTCCAGAAGGCCGAAGCAGACTCGAACTCGAATTGGACTGGGCCTCCGGCTTGGCTTGGACGTTCTTGCTGGCCTCCTAAGGTGGTGGCCAAGGAGGAGGACGTCTTTGGGCATCTCTTAGGTGTTCTCTATCTTCTTGGGGCGTGCTCCAACTTGGTCCTGGGTCCCAAGTGTGAATAATAAGCCCGTGACGACACTGTAGCACCCGACAGAAATAGCGGTAGAATATCTTGATGATTTGGAGGCCTTGCCAATGTGATATTGAGATGGGACCAGATCTATTTGAAAGCTTATCAAATAAGCTTTCTATCAAGTTTTCATTGACCTCGATCGCACTCCGGATGGATGAGTTATGGCCTTCCCAATGAAGCACTATCGGGCTGCCGACGAACCGAAAGTTCAACTTTGATGGATTTGTACTTTGAGACACATTTGTACCTACATTCAAATAACGACATGTACATGTGGAACCAAGTGAATTGTACCCAAAATTACTATGCAAATGTAGGAACGAGTGCACCTTATAATAAATGGTTGTATCTGTTGGTGTCATGTCCTCATCATCCTCCCCTTCTTGACAACAAACCGTCCTCGGTTTGAGCTTAGTTGGAGGACAGATTGTAGGTTGTAGCCAATATTGCTTCTCTTTTTGAAATTTAACCTGTTGCTTTATAACAAAACTTGGGGATCTTGACATGACATGATTATATCTAATGCAACCCTTTGATTGGTCATATTGATGCACAGAAAAAGGAGATTTCAGATTTGAACAAGTATAAACTCGGTGTACCATGTATTCTCCTTTATAATTATATTTGCCAATAAATTGATATATACATGTAGACAACCATGGTAATTCAGCACATAAAAATTTCTCCTCCAAATTACTCAGAGCACACAGTGTTTCAAACTCAATATATCCCAAAGTATTTAAAGAAGTCAACAATTTTAGTTCATCTTGTTCAGTGGCAATTGGAAGCAATTGTTTATTTTTAGCATAAGTATTTTGTTCCAAAACAAAAGAATCATTCTCATTCACTGGTTGCTGCTCATGAATAATCATATCACTATCACACAACTTTTCTTTATCACAAAGATCAGTAGAACATTCGCCATGTGACAAAGGTAAATCAATAGAAGGTTTTAGTATAGAATTATTAGCATCATTGGTGGGAAAATTCATTACAACAAGAGAACTCTCATCTTCTATGAGATTAGCATCATTGGCATTACCTTTGCTCTCACTGTCAGCAGAAGTATCATGTGTTGAATTTTTACATGAGACTGGGAGCACCTCATTTTCTGTCATGTCATCCCCGCTCTTTTGTGCATTGTCCTGCAAAAGATTAGGCACAGTAGGAGGAATAATAGGAGATTGGTCTAGTTGATGTTCCTCATCATATGAATTAATTACAAGAGATGGATTAACAAAAGTTTCTCTCATAAGAATTTTCATATCGTTCCATGTATGAGGTTTATCTGAAGAACTTAAAGACTCCCACCAAATTAATGCTAAATGTCTCAAAACACTAGATGCATTCTTAATCTTCCTCCGTTCACACATATGACAGTGTGCAAAAATATTATCTATTTTACTTTCCCACTCAATGTACTCATCAGCAACAATACCATCATAAGTAGGTGGAGAAGAAAGAATAGAACGACCTGTAGAAGGAGGTGTAGCAGCAATAGTGCGTGGCTCATGCATCATTGATGTCTCGTATCGATGAGTGTTGTAACCTGTCATTGTAGACACAAAACAGGAACAAACAGTGAAAGTTATCCCTAATAATCCACTAAGTAGGTGGAGTAGTGCCTCTCAAGATCACAGCAAAAGGAGACCCCTTCTCAAGCTCTTACAAGGTTCTTACCAGCAAGGTCAAGGATACCTGGAAGGCGTAGCACTGCGGTTACAAGGGTCAAAACTTATATTGTCCAGAAGAAGTATGTGGAGTTAAGGCAAGCAGGCCAAATATGTCAGTGGAACACAATTCAAATACAGAAAGTAATGCTGAATTATAGTCCCAAATACACTCTCTCGTTGCTGGTCTAACGTGTTCCAAATACTAGATGTGTGATAACAAAATGGAGAAACAAGTATGATGGATAGCAATGAATAGCAATGAAAATACGGACAAGGCAAAAGGCACAACAAACAATAGAGCTATCGAGTGTTCCTTATGTGCTCCTTTTTTATCTCTTCTCTTCTCTTTTGCTATTTTTTTCTTTTCTTTTTTTTGGCCCAAATTTTTTTCCTTGCTTTTGCTCTTTTGATATTTTTTTCTCAGCAAGGAGCACACAACAATAAACACCAAAAAAAATGAGCTCAATTGGATAAAAGATGTGGCCTATAGAAAATTAGGATTGTGCTCCAAAAAGCATATCAAAACTTGTGGGCCTAGAAACTCGATTTTCCTGATCGAATTTCGCAAATCTAATTTTTACGAACCTAGCGTTGCTAGGATAAAATGGATCTAAAATTTTCTGGCATTCTTCGTAGATATAAAATTTGCCCTGTTTCGAGTTCGGATACAAAAGTTATGACTGTTTTATGAAAAGGCTAAGTCCTTGCCTGCAAATCGAGAACACAAGCAAGAACACAAAGGAATGCAACCAAATTGCAGATGAGTGATTAATCTCACAAAGTTGGGGTCTCACAAACCGACGACGGCGGTGAAACTGTTTTATGAAAACTGCTCGAATCAGGGTTTTAGTGGACACAAGATGCAAACTGATGGTGATATGGGATAGCGGCGGGTGGAGGGATCAACACAAACTAGAAAAGAACACAATCTAAACCAGCAATAAGCCCTTGATCAGGACACAAACTCAACACGACGGAATCTGAAAAGAATTATGCAAAAGGCTAAACGTGGTTTCTGGGATAGGGGAAAAACCTAACACTATTTTTTTTGGCTTTTCTGTGGACTCTAGGACGAAGGCGAAATCAAACTAAACTAGGGTAAAATTGAACCTAACGGTATACCTGAAGCTCTGATTACCAATTGATGTGAACTAGGGATCCCGATCTTCCGAAAGGTTCTGATAACTCTCGATTTGGTGGAGTCACGACACAATTCGATCCGGCTTCCGAACAACTCGGCTCTGAACCCCGCAATCGCAGCACCACGACTCCTCTGGTTATCGACCGGCGTGGCACAGTTGACCTCGCCAAGAAGGCTAAGTCCTTGCCTGCAAATCGAGAACACAAGCAAGAACACAAAGGAATGCAACCAAATTACAGATGAATGATTAATCTCACAAAGTTGGGGTCTCACAAACCGACGACGGCAGCGAAACTGTTATCAACAGAATAATCTAAGCAAAACCCAACCCTAATTTAGGCGGCGACTACTTATTATATAGCCTAAGGGACGTCCAAGGACCCCTATTCACGTTCCTGGGGAGTGCCAACACGTTACAAGGCCCAAACGGCCCAAAAGACGGCGACACAGCGCCCCGACAGATTCTGGACGGTGAATTGTTTCGACGATTCCCGTTGATTCCGAATATCTTTTGACGTGAGACCACTTGGGTTGGCTTCCTTATCAAATAAGATTTCCATCCATATATGGATCATTCAAAACGGAGTCCGGATGCGTCCTGGGTGTCCGTTTTATTGCAGACTGGTCCAGAAGGCTGAAGCAGACTCGAACTCGAATTGGACTGGGCCTCCGGCTTGGCTTGGACGTTCTTGCTGGCCTCCTAAGGTGGTGGCCAAGGAGGAGGACGTCTTTGGGCATCTCTTAGGTGTTCTCTATCTTCTTGGGGCGTGCTCCAACTTGGTCCTGGGTCCCAAGTGTGAATAATAAGCCCGTGACGACGCTGTAGCACCCGACAGAAATAGCGGTAGAATGTCTTGATGATTTGGAGGCCTTGCCAATGTGATATTGAGATGGGACCAGATCTATTTGAAAGCTTATCAAATAATCTTTCTATCAAGTGCTCATTGACCTCGATCGCACTCCGGATGGATGAGTTATGGCCTTCCCAATGAAGCACTATCGGGCTGCCGACGAACCGAAAGTTCAACTTTGATGGATTTGTACTTTGAGACACATTTGTACCTACATTCAAATAACGACATGTACATGTGGAACCAAGTGAATTGTACCCAAAATTACTATGCAAATGTAGGAACGAGTGCACCTTATAATAAATGGTCGTATCTGTTGGTGTCATGTCCTCATCATCTAGACACCCCCCGGTTCTAGAACACCGACAGTTGGCGCGCCAGGTAGGGTCCTCTGCGCGTCACATTCTACTCCACCAAGTCTCCAATGGCCAGAAATGACATTGACTTTGGTCCAGGATCCCACATCTGGTTTGGGAGCCTTGAGTTCGTCGTCATCGGGGGAGGCTATGACCTCGACCTCCTTCCACCGATTGGCAAACCCGCCAGCTTCTCCGAGCCAGTGGCCAACCTATGACTCCGCTCCGACGAGTTGAAGGGCACATGGCCCGACAAGTTTAGCTAACCTAGCATACCACGAGTTGGCCAGCCCTATCACGACAAAGGGGTTCATAAATTGTCAACAAACATCTATCATCTCAATCTAGAGGCAGGAGAGGTACCGAAGGATCTACCCCAACAACTCATGCACTCCATCGTTGATGTCCTAGCATCGGCCAAGACAAGCTCCAACTCCAACTTCCTCGACTCCAACAACGATAATGACAATGATAACGAAGGCGGTGGCCTACTGAATTGAGTTTGAATTTAGGTTCTGCAGCTCGAGCTCGTAGTGTTGAAGGATCCAATGGATGAATTTATCCACCAGCATCCAGAATCCGCGCTCATGAAATCGAGCGAAACTAACCACATACCAGGAGGGCAGACTAGTTCCTGCTCATCACCGGGAACAAACCACTCTGGCTGATTCGGGTCG
The DNA here is from genome assembly GCA_022457205.1 of Saccharum spontaneum. Taxonomy (NCBI): domain Eukaryota; kingdom Viridiplantae; phylum Streptophyta; class Magnoliopsida; order Poales; family Poaceae; genus Saccharum; species Saccharum spontaneum. The sequence goes on along the minus strand of CM039602.1, from coordinate 9,072,872 downwards.
ACGTTGGGGCAGAGGAAGCCCTCCTCCACTAGCTTCTAGACGTCCTTGGGGACGAAAGAGAAAATCGGCCACGGCTCCATTGGAGAAGGCTAGGAGGCATTTTTGTGGCGGCGGCAGTGATGAGGAGAAAGGGTAGAGGAAACGACTATGCAAGGAGAGGAGGAGGGTGCCAAATTGCAAAGGGGGTGGTGCAAGGCACGCGGGGTAACAAGCCAGTGCTATTAACCTCTCTTTGACAATCAGGGACCCGCTACCCTTGTGAAAAACCTTGGAAACCGAGCCATGTCATCTCACTGTTCTCAACAACCGCACTCAATTACCTCCGACAAAAACTGCAACAGCACCCTTTCGCCTTCGTTTCCACACAACCGATCACCAGCATGCCCATAGGCTGACTATGGGCCGTGGAAAAAGGAAAACACCCGTGACCAAGTCTCACCAAAAAAAAGGCCTCCCTTGGGCCCAACACATAAAAACTATACCAAGAGCTGATGAACGACGATTGGGACGACCCACATACTTGATGCCAAGTTTCAGAGGCCCATGAAGGAAATTGAAGGGCTTGGCATGAAGAATTGATGCGAAGAGGAGGAGCTTGGGAACGGACCCCACCATGACCAACCAATGGCTGGTCAAGGATGCCCGTTCTCTAAAGCATTCCAACTTTCGTAGAGTAAGGGCTCGGGGGCTGACCCCACCTTGTCAGCCTAACAAACGGCCAAGGTTACCCACAACTCTACGATCACACACTCATATCTCAGCCCTTCAAGGGGTACACTACCCCTCCAAGGCCTCGAGGGCTACACCCCATGGGTGCGCTCGCGCACACCCGCTGGAAAAATCCTTGAGAACACAAAATAACTCGCTCATCTCTAAGCCTCTGAAGCAATAAAAACTTATTCCTCCAAAGGCTCAGGGGCTACTGTTGGGTACCAGTAAAATGGGGTACCCCATTTCACTACAAAACCATCCACCAAGGCAAATATTACGGCCCATGGCCCGTTACTGCTGGCCCAGGCCTTACTCTACTTAAAACCAAAGTCAAAGGACAAGCGCCCGAGCCCCCCAGTGCTCCTTCGCTTCATCCGACCACCCTTCGTCTCGTTCGACCCCCGTGACATCATCTAGGCACCCGACCCCTGTGACATCATCAAGGCAATGGACCCCTTTGCACAGCAACTGCTTCGCTAGACCCCCCCACTGTAACACACTACCGCGGGTACGCATGGGCCCCTATGTTTTCTTGTTAAGGAACAGGAGCTTGTCACGTCATGTAGGATCACCAGGGAAGTTGTAACTCGTGATTCATGATCCAATCAAGGCTTCCATGGAACTTTCTCACCCCCATGGTAGTAACAGGGAGAAGCTATGCTACGCCGCACCCTATCATGTTTGCCTCAATGGGGCAGGGAGCAACGGTCATCCAGGCCCCCACCTTTTCACCGGCACAACTTTAGGGCCACGAGGTCTTATTCATCATGGCACTGTGTTAGGGTATGGCTTCACCATGTCATCTACAGCCATGGCATGCCGCCATCACAACAAACGACTAAGTGAACGCATGAACAGAGAGGAAAGCAAGCAATAGGGAGCACCTTAGGGCCTTTTCATTCTATTTTCATACATCTAGATACTGTAACCTGACCCCTCCCTTTGCATACTATAAAAGAGGAGGGAGGGACCCTCAACAGAGAGGAGAGATGAAAAACAATACCTAGCAATGGCAATATACTAAGCACACACCCGAAACACTCTAACGCACCCACTCATAGAGACATGGGAGCCATCCCTCTCTTGACCAGCTTGTAACCCCCTACTACAAGCACTCTGATGCAGGGCAACATGAGCAGCAGCGAGCACTGGACATAGGGACGTTTGGCCCAAACTAGTATACATCTTGTGTCCACCTTGCACAACCATTGAAGGCTCTAACGCGCAGCATCGTTCACTTATCCCGTCTCTAGACACCCCTCGTTTCTAGAGCACCGACACATTCCTTTGACAGTACTTTGGGGAAAGCTTCCTCAGAAGGATGTGTATGCTTTTCATGCCCAAGGTATTTCAAGGTATTGCCATAATCCTCAAATTTGATAGGGAACTCTGCAGGATGAATTAATCTTTCCTTTGGTATTTGTGGTTCGGGTGAGGGCTCACGGGTTGAATCAAAGGGTGGTATAAGTTTGGATTTAACTGGTGAGGACTCCTCAACATTCGATGTAACTTTTGCTTGGAGGGATTTAGTTCTTACAATGGAAGAAGTGTATTTGTTTATGAAGTGCTAAAGGTATTCTACTTGTCCCGTCATAGTTTTGTGTGTAAAATGACCTTCGGCAGTCACGTCTAGGCATAGGTTAGCATATACGTCAATACCCAAACATAAGAGACGCAACAATACTCTACGAGTAAAGATAGGTCTGGGCTGGCATGTATTATCATTGAAAACCTGACCCAAGCTGCACTTATGGACTCCTTCTCGCGCTGCTCAAAGTCTAGGATGGCCCTTGGTAGAGAGCCGATACAGGACTTAGGGAAAAATGCAAGACAGAACTTGTCTTTAAGTTCATCCCAGTCCCCATTCATACTTTCTATGGCAATTGTGTACCATTGTTTTGCCTTCCCTGTGAGAGAGGAAGGAAACAATTTCCACCTTAGAGTTTCTTGTGTCATGCTTGAGATGCTCAGGCACGGACACATCTCCTCGAAATCACGCAAGTGTTGGCAGGGGTTTTCATTATCATGCCCTGAGAAGGGTTGTGCTTGAACCATGGCTATTAAGCCAAGGAGGAGTTCACAGTCCGATAAAAAGTTTGGTTTTGGTGGTGGCTCAGAGAACTTGCCCTTCGAAGTGGATCGGTATTGGATAGGAGTGGTTTTCATGGTGTAAATATATTTTTTGTGTGTTTTTTATAAAAAAGAAAAGATATAGATATGAGGATGAACTAGGTTCAAAGAAAATACAGCAACCATTCCTCGGTAACGGCGCTATAAAGCTTGTTGGTATTTCTTAATGCAAACTGAAAGATTTCGCAAGCGCACGGATTTACCGTTGTAGCTTTCACCTCGAAGTATTCAGGGAATTGTATTTTCCACAGGGAACGGAGGTATCCCTTCTAGCTGGTTCATCCAAAGACAATAGATGGGTAGAGTTGGTAGAGGGTAGAGATGGATACCTATGGTTTTAGGGTCAAATGAATAGAAAAAATGCTACTTCCACTTGCTTACTTTGGACACCAGGTGTAGCACCCGATTTTCCAAAGAAGACCAAGCACTAACTGTATGTGTGCCTAGGATGTCCACACAACACATATAGCGACAGAAATGGAGATTATCAAAGAATAATGTTTTATTATATATCGAACATAGTTACAGCATGACTTACAACTATTATAGAAGCATACCAGAAACTGTTCTATATCTTCTCTTTGGGTCTCCATACTCCACAGGGACAGTTCACTCGGGGTACACTCGCTTAATGCACTTGGAACATCTCAGGGAACTCCACCTTTGAATCACCATCTAGTACCCATCCGGGATTTTTATTGATTGTAACGCAAGTGTGAGCACACCATACTCAGAAAGTATAACATGAGGGGATGCAAGGCTCAAAAGGCTTGACTTGGTTTGACTACGGTAAGCATTTTTAGTTGGTCATATTTTATTATTAAACCTATGTTGCTAGGTTATGCTTAAGCTCCCAAGGTGAAAGTATAATTATTATCAAGATTAACCATATCCCAAACCAACCAAGTAACCACTATTCACTAAAAGGTCCAAGCCGCTCGTGTCCGAGAGCACGGCTGATATATCAGTTTTAAAACAACTCTGCAGAGTTTGTACATGTTCACCATAAGTCGTGATACCCATATGCCCGGGGTCATGACTCCCTAAAACACATCTAGGGTGAGTAGGCAGGGATCGCTACGAAGCCTTTCCAAAGATGCCCTAACAAGTTGGCGACCGCTAGGTTTCAGATACCCAAGAGTCATGGACACCTTCCTCCAAGGTGGCACACTTCATGACCACAGCCCAGCACTCACCTTGTCAGACAGGGCCCATAAGCATCATGGATCATCCCTTTTGCGCCTTTTAGTAACCACTAGCAAGCTAGAACTAATCAGAGTAATTGGCTAAGACCAAAGCCATGTAGTCCTCATGGCTATATTGTAAGTCCTAGGTGATCTATTCAATGATTAAGTCCATATGGAGAGGAATCGAAAGCACCAAAACCCCGTGCTATATCCCCCTTGTTGAAAACATCATTTTAAGATTGGTTCCATAATCCATTAGTCAAGATTAATATCATAATTGTTTGGTGACTGCAAGCTAAGCAAGCTACCCATATGCAAAGCCCATAGGTAAACAAGGAATCAGGATATCAAGTTCTAGGTAAGTCCTTAGCAAGAAATTAGACACATGCATATGAAAGTGGTTAAAGGGTTAGTAGGTAACAAGGGAACTCATGTTACACTTGCCTTCCAAAAGCTTTCCAATTTTTCCACTTTTCCTTACTGGATCATCCTTTTAGAGCTCCACTTCTAACGATAGCAATCATCTAAACATGCATCATATGAACCTAAAAATAGTACACCAAACATTATAGAAACATACTATAAAGGTAACTAACATATACTACTCGTCACTTCGAACTCATGAGCACAAGAAATGACTAAAACGGAGCTACGGTTAAAAAGTTACAAGCTTTTGAAGTTTCAGTGGCATTTTGGTAAATAAGAACATTTATTTATTAATACTTCCTAAAACCATGAACCAAAAGGTAAAATATTTGAAGTACAAAACTATTTTGTAAAAGCTAAAAATGTCATTTGTTATTTTTAGAATTATTTTATCAATTATAACAAATTAATGACATCACAAATAGATTTTATGGCATCATTAATCATTTTAGATAAACAATTTAAATATATTTTATAGATATTCTTATAAAAACATATTGAAATTACCTTTTTAATAATTATTTTATAAGTTAAGATTTATCAAAACTAGTTTTCTAATTCATTTTATTTAAACAAAGGACTTTTTGATAGCATTCTTAAATATACAAATCATGTAATTCATTTACCATAATTATCTAAAACAAAATATATGAAAACAACTTTATATACATTTTATATTAAAAGCATATTTATTATATCATTAATATTGCATAAAAATATTTATATCATCATACAAATTCATTTTGATGACAAACTTCTCTGTCCAGGGCCAAAACGGAATTAACCATAGCTTCGAGGCGCTAGCAAGGAAAATGTGCATGACTCACAAAATAGTGGATAAAATACAGAGAGGTATAGGGGGTAGATTGAATAAAAATCCTCACCGGGTGAGTTGACCAGTCAACAGATGACGTGGCTGAAGGGGATTAGCTCGGGGAGGAGCTGGGGTGGTAGGGAAGGTGGACCGGGTTGACCCTGGGTCAACGCCCGATCTATGCTATCCATGCCCGATCTGACGATCTAGGGCGGCAGCACTTGACCAGGCGGCGCGGCCGTGGTCGAGGGGAGGCGCCTGGCAGCGGGGCTCAGTTGGCGATGGCTGGAGATGGGCTCCAGTGGCCGGGGGTGCTCTGGTGGGCAGCGGAAAATGATGAGAACAGCGGTGCGGACTTGCCGGTGGTGCCTGAGGTGTTGGATGCTGCTCGGGGGCCGTGTTCACCGGTGGTAGGCAGAGCTCCATGGTGGCGAGCGCAGAGGGTGGTGCTGCGGGTGCGGGTGGGCACCGAGGTGAGACTGGACGGATGCGTCAGGCTCCCGCGATGCTAAAGAAAGAGACAGGGAGGAGAAAAGTGGGGTGGATGTAACGGATCAACGTAATTATACGAGATTAAGTAAGAAAAATCTCCCACCGAGGCGGTTAATTTAACAAACTTAAGCCCGTATAATTCGAGATTCCGTGAAATCACGAAGGATTTCAAACCAACCAACATACAACCAAGATCGTACTGATTTAGCAGCCACAGTTCACACGATACATAAAGTTGACCATAAGGTAGGATACATCGGAGTTCAGAAATAAAAGTTATTACAACATAGTTCAACATAGAATAGCGGAAGCAAATAGTTTTACGCACACACCCTTAGTTCAATTACAGTGCCAGTAGATAGTCATGGTCCACAAAAGCAGTAGATAAGATAAACAGAACGACCTTTGCCCAAGGTTCTAGTTGTCACCCATCGCCGGATACAGACAGTTAAAGCAGTACCCGTAGTACATCTGACCATCTGCAACAACAATGGGAACAACGCCCTGAGTACGAGAATGCACTCAGCTAGACTTACCCGTCATAAACCAGAAATAACATAACACCAAGGAGCATGCAAGGCTTTATATAGTGTACTGGCTTGACTCATTTACGAAAAGGCATAAGTTATTAGGAATAACTAAAGATAAGTACTTTTAGCATCATTTTTATGATAACCTATTCATGCTAGGTAAGCACCTATTACTAAAATAATCACTTGATTAACCATTAGCATCAAAGGTTACCATCTCAGGTTTAGCATTTCCAACATTAACCACATAACCATCCGTGTTCCATCATTAACACTACGATGCCGTAGCTCAAGTCAAGTGCTCACTAACCGGGAGCGACGGCGATTCGAATTGAATTCCTATCCAGCTGGAGATTTATTCCTCACACAAACCATGCTTCCCCCGTCAGGGTCGCGTAGATCACCAATGACACTTTCCAAGAAGCCGCGGGATAACAATCATGGATCGCACTACCCAGGGACCGCCCGACTGCCAGGACGCACCTTGGGCTCACTCTTCGCGTCCCCGTACACCCCCTTCAACACCAGTCTGCCAACCCGAGTTTATCCCGGCTCAAAAAGTGTCGCTAGCTTCGCGGTCGAAAGGTACTTTATTCGGCCAGCTAAATGTGAGGCATGCGTTCAATATGACAAGAGGGACGAGCAACGATCGGTCCTTAATCGACACAGACGGAATCACTATAGTCCATAACCCTATAAGACTCCGCCCGGTCTCCGGTTATTCACCAACACTTGGTTACTTTTCAAGATTCATAAATACTGCTAACCATATCCAGGTATTCACCTATAGCTCGCAGGTGACAGGAAATCACCCGACTTCTACCGATCTAAGCATGGCTAAGCAATGTACTCGATCCTGACCTAACAGGGTAAAAGATACTCCGGTGGACAAGGATAATAATGCAACAACGGTTTCACTCAACTCCTATAACTTAATGCAACAATATATAATTATAATTCAGGTAATTAAGAATAGCTTTTATAAAATAGGAGACTTATAATGCTCCGGGGCTTGCCTCTTTCGAACGAGCTAGGATGGTGGTCGACGCACTCTGGCAGTTCCTCGCTTGGCTCTTCCTCCTTGGGCACCTCCTGTGCCTGGGGCTCCTGCTGGTCCGTCCAAGCCTGCTCCTCCGGTACTGCTGCCTGCGACTCCTCTTGCGATCCTGTATGATGCAAGTGCATAAGTACATGCAAATGATGCATCGGATTATGATGAAATGATGAAGTGACATGAGATGCAGACGAGCACATGGAATGGGCGGTTAGTACAAAACTTCATCTTCTACAAGGTAGTCCACGTCATCCAAGAACATGTACCCTAAGGTTTACCCAAATTGATTACACTAATTATCATACACCTGACACAAGCAAGTGATCCTAAATAACCAAACATTACCACCCTAACTCACTCACAACATCAGCAAGACCTAGTGATGCTTCAAAGATACACCAAACATATTTTATTCTTCTTAAATTCTCATAAAGAATAATCATTTATTCCATACTTAACTAGGGTTGTACTGCAACACCTATCTCTGGTGTAGATAAAAATCTACAAAAATTACAGTAGAGTATTCTTACCCTAACTAAGCTACCACTAAATTTTCATGGTAAATGCAACTGTAAAACTACCTGTACAAAATAAACAAATTATAGCCTAAATGTGAGCATGAAATTGTTTTACACTAGGAAAAGTATCAAACAACAGATTTCACATTTTTCCTAGGTTACCAACAGTAAACTAACATACTACAAAAATTATCATAAGTATGTTATATACAAATATTGCTTTCTACTAAAAATAACAAATATTAACAAATAAAGGCATTTGAACTACACTTCAAAAATTTCCCACAGAACATGCTCCACTAGCATTTTTCCTAGAAAGTACATCACTAAAGAAGATTAATGCAACAAGAATCACATTTTTCCCTTTATTAGTTTATTTACTACAATTTTTCTAAGATAACAGCATATATAACAATTAAATAAAAATGTACAATAAAGTGTCACAAAAATAACATGGGATATTTTTAAACTGTAGATCTATTCACAAGGAACATTTCAAAATTTATTTCATGATTTGTGGAGCTATAAATAATAAGATAAAATTTTTGGAAGTTTTTTCAGATTTTCTGGAAATCAATTTCCTTAAAACCGAAATTCAAAACCGGACTTAAACGCTACGTGCACCCCGCTGTGACATCCGAGACCGAAACACTGAGACAGACAGGCGGGACCCATGCGTCAGACGGGCCCACCCGTCAGCCGGTGCTGGCCAGAGGCGGCGCGGACGACCGTGATCTCGCCGCCGGCGAGTCCTCCGACGACGGGGAGGGCACCAATGTGATCCTCACACCGACGCGAACCCAGCGGTGCCTAGTGGGTGGCCAGACGAGCTCGGCATAGAGCTCGCCGGCGAGCATGGCGGCTCGGCGGCACGGGACGCCGTCGGCCGGCCAGCTCCGACCGAGATAGGCCGTGCGGTGAGGCCGGTGAGATTCGCGATGCAAGTGCGGTGCTCGTGCGCTCGAGAACTGGGCGAGAAGTGGTGTGGAGGGGTGCGGTCCACGGAGCGGGTCACTCCGGTGAGCTTGGCCGGAACTCCGGCGAGACATTACCGCGGGTGGAGGCCGAATCAGTGCGGGCCGAGGCGAGCACCGGATGCGCGATGACGAGGCGCAGCGATGGCGAAGACGGAGGTGGAGGCGGTGAGCCGGAGCGGAGGCTAGGGCGGTGGCGGAGCTCGGGAGCCGGCAATGGCGATGGCGGAGCTCTGCGGCTGCTGCTGCGGGCGAGAATGGAGGGAGCAACGGGGCGGACGAGCGCGCGGAGGGGGAGTAGGCGGGCGCGGACGCTGCGGGGGCCACAGGGCGCGTGTCGCTCGGCTCGACGACGTACGGCCACGCGGCGGCCGAACGCTGCCGCGGCGCCACGACGCCATGCGCGGGCGCGCGCGCGCGGGCGAGCGGGAGGGGACGACGCGGACGCGGGCCGGGCCGGCTTCGGCCGTGGGCCGAGAAGTGAGGCCGAAGCCCAGCAACGAAATTTCGATTTTTCTTTTTCCAAATATTTTCCAGATTTTAAATTTCTGCTTGAAATTCAAATTTGGGGATGAAAACGAGGTTTTCAGAAATTAGACCCAAAACAAAAGTTGTTCAAAATTTTATTCTCTACAATTTTCATATAGAACATTTTTCCAAATTCCCAATAGATTTTAAATTTGAGATTTAAAGCTAATTTAAAAATCCAAACTCATTTATTTAGAATAATTTTTAAAACAGAATTTGAGGAGAATTTGAATCCAAATTTTGCTCCAATAATCAAGTTGATTTATTCTAGATTATTTAAAATTGCTACTTCTAAAAAGTACACCAACTTTTTAACAGTTATTTTAAACTTAGGGTTTCTATTTATTTGTTTTTCAAGTTAAATTTGAAAAGGGCTACAATTCAAACAGTGTTAAACAGGCAATGATGTTGAATGCTTATGCTTTGAAATGATAATGCATGCTTAACACCCAGGGGTGTTACAGCCCTCCCCCCTTATAAGAATCTCGTCCCGAGATTTTGAGTTACGAACCATTTATCGTAAAAATCTTTATAAGCAGTTCGAAGATATTCTCCCGTTTCCCAAGAAGCATCGCTCTCGTCATGGTGACTCCACTGAACCTTGTAGGTTGTGACCACTTTGTTCCGAGTGACTCGGTCCTTGGTATCCAGGACTCGTACTGGTTGCTCGCGATATTCCAAATCTGCCTTGATCCGAATACCCTGAGGTTGTATTCTCTCCTCTGGAACACGTAGACACTTCTTCAATTGGGATACATGGAAGACGGGAAAGATCGAACTCATCTCTTCTGGTAACTGTAACTTATATGCTACGGGGCCCTTTTTCTCCAAGATCTGGTATGGCCCTATATATCTAGCAGATAGTTTCTTCTTGATTCCAAACCGTTTCTTCTTCATTGGGGTAACCTTTAAATAGACATAGTCACCTACTTGGAATTCCAATGGTCTTCTTCTCTTATCCGCATAACTCTTCTGACGAGACTGCGCTGCTTGCATGTTTTGTTGAATAACACGGACCTTCTTTTCTGCCTCATCTACAAAATCAATTCCGTAAAACCTTCTTTCTCCGGGCTCCACCCAATTTAACGGTGTTCTGCACTTCCGGCCATACAAAGCTTCAAATGGTGCCATCTTGATACTCTCTTGGTAACTGTTGTTATAAGCAAATTCTGCCAACGGTAACTAGGATTCCCATGAACCTCTGGATGATAACACACAAGCTCTAAGCATATCTTCCAGTACTGCATTAACTCTTTCTGTCTGCCCATCAGTCTGTGGGTGGTAAGCCGTGCTACGAATCAAACTAGTGCCCAAACCTTGATGAAGATGTTCCCAAAAGTGAGAGGTAAACTGTGAACCATGATCAGACACTATTGTTTTTGGTATTCCATGCAATCGGATAATCTCAGCAATATACTTTTCTGCATATTGAGGTGGTCTAAAACTTGTTTTGACTGGCAGAAAGTGAGCCGACTTGGTAAGACGATCGACTATTACCCAAATGGAATCATGGCCCTTCTGTGTGGTGGGGAGACCAGTGATAAAGTCCATACTTATATCATCCCACTTCCAATCGGGTACCGACAGAGGTTGTAGAAGTCCTGCAGGTCTCATGTGAAGAGCTTTAACTCTACAACACATGTCGCATCGAGCAACATATGCTGCAATCTCCTTTTTCATTTTAGTCCACCAATAACGGGGTCGTAAATCTTGGTATATCTTGCTACTTCCGGGGTGAATAGATAGCTTAGAACGATGGGCCTCATCCATCAACTTGTTTTTGAGCTCTCTATCCTTAGGTACTACCAGTCGATCCTTGAACCATAACACTCCTTGTTCATCCAAGCGAAAGTGTTTGGTGGGTTCTCTCTTTATCTTTTCTTTGATATGAAAGATTCCCTTATCTGTTTTCTGACCATCAATGATCTGGCTTTCCAGAGTGCAACTGATCTGAATATTATGCAACACAGCTGGATGTAACAAATTGAACCCTTCTTCAAACAACGGTTGCACATCAATAGCATGAGATTTTCTGCTCAGTGCATCCGCTACTACATTAGCCTTTCCAGGGTGATAGTGCACGTTCAGATTGTAGTCCTTTATCAACTCTAACCATCTCCTCTGTCGCATGTTCAACTCAGATTGGGTAAAGATGTATTTGAGACTCTTATGATCCGTGAAGATATTACACACATTACCCAACAGGTAGTGCCTCCAAATCTTTAGAGCATGCACCACTGCTGCAAGCTCTAAATCATGGGTAGGATAGTTAACTTCATGCTTCCTCAGCTGTCGTGATGCGTAAGCAATGACTCTTCCATTTTGCATCAGCACACATCCTAACCCATTCTTGGATGCGTCACAGAAAACATCAAACGGCTTTTCTATGTCTGGTTGGGCCAGAACAGGAGCAGTGGTCAACAACTTCCGCAAAGTACAGAAAGCTGCTTCGCACTCCTCTATCCATACAAACTTATGATCCTTCTGTAACAGGCTTGTCATTGGTTTGGCAATCTTCGAGAAATCTGGTATGAAGCGACGGTAGTAACCAGCTAAACCAAGGAAACTACGAACTTCGTGAACTGAAGTTGGTGACTTCCAGTCCATAACCTCTTGTACTTTACTAGGGTCTACAGAAATGCCATTTTCAGACAACACATGGCCGAGAAAAGGAACTGTTTTGAGCCAGAACTCACACTTGCTGAACTTAGCATACAGTCGATGTTCTCTGAGTCTAGTCAAGACTATCCTGAGGTGTTCTACGTGTTCTTCTTCATTTTCTGAGTATATTAGTATGTCATCAATGAACACTATCACAAACTTGTCCAATTCGGGCATGAAAACCGAATTCATCAGGTACATAAAGTATGCAGGAGCATTTGTCAGTCCGAAAGACATGACAAGATACTCGTACAAACCATACCTAGTCGAGAATGCAGTCTTAGGCACATCTTGCGGCCTAATCTTTATCTGATGGTACCCTGATCTCAAATCTATCTTAGAGAACACTTTAGCTTTAGACAATTGGTCAAACAAGATATCAATCCGAGGAAGAGGATACTTGTTTTTAATTGTCACTGCATTCAGTGGCCGATAGTCCACGCACATGCGTAAGGAGTTATCCTTCTTCTTTTTCACAAACAGAGCGGGGCATCCCCATTCAGACGAGTTGGGACGAATCAACCCTTTCTTTAGCAAGTCCTGAAGTTGTTTCTTCAATTATGCTAACTCATTGGGAGGCATCCGATAAGGCCTTCTCGAGATCGGTGCTGTTCCTGGAATTAACTCAATGGCAAACTCGACATCTCGGTCTGGCGGCAGTCCAGGTAACTCCTCTGGAAACACATCTGGAAACTCACAGACCACTGGAATCTGGGCTAGCAGAGTAGTTTGGACCGCACAAGATGTGCTAGCTAGGTCTACCCTCCTAGGTAGGACCACCCGAAAGGTGCCTTCCCCATTGGGTTCCTTAAGAGAGATACTCCTTCCTCCAACATCAATTACAACTCCCATGTGATTCATCCAGTTCATACCCATGATCACATCCAAAACTAACCCTGGCATGACTATCAGATTAAGCTTATATTGCCGGTTCGATATGTTCAGGGTTACTCCCTGAACTATCTGATTAGTCAATAGATCAGCCCCAGCTGAACTAATTTTATATGCACATTCCAATTCAACTATCTTTTGCTCATGCCTTTTAACAAATGCTTGACTTACAAAGGAATGAGACGATCCGGAATCAAACAAGACTACTGCAGGATGATTGTTGATAGAAAACATACCAGCTGTCACTGGTTCTCCTTCAGGGATATCATCCACAGTGGTGTTGTGCACACGAGCTTGATACTGCGTTTGCTGTTTCTTAGGATAGGGACAATACATTGCAAAGTGCCCAGGTTGGTTGCAGTTGAAGCACGGTCCCTTCACTTGAGCCACGGTTCCCGATGAACTGCCTTGTCTTGTCTTTGCTTGAGGCAATGCCATCTTGAACGGCTTCTGGTTTCTCTAGGGTGGCTGAGCATTCTGATTCTTCCGTTGCGGTGGCCTAAACCTTGCACCGGGGACAGGCGATCGATAAGCCGGGCGGTTGGTCACTGGGGCCCTGGAATGAGATGAACCCGACTCAAAAGCCCTCTTACGGATCTTGGAAGCGGCATAAACATTGTTGTTCTTCTCTTGCTTCAGACACTCACTAACGAAGTCATTGAAATTAGTTCTCATGTTTGTACCCACATGTTTCATCATCTTGGGACTCAGGCCTCTCTTGAAACTAGCGATCTTCTTGGCATCAGTATTTACCATTCAGGAGCATAACGACTCAGGTTATTGAATGCATGCAGATATTGAGTCACAGTCTTCGTGCCTTGATTTAACGCCAGAAATTCCCCAAGCTTCATCTCGGTCAACCTGGTGGAATGTATGTTCCACGGAAGGCATCAGTGAACTCCCTCCAAGTGATATGGGCGTGAGGAGCAAAAGTGGTGCGGTGATGCTTCCACCACATTCCTGCCGGACCTTGAAGCTAATGAGCTGCGTACTCAGTCTTCAACACTTCAGTCATCCTCAGGACACGAAACTTATCTTCCATCGTATTAATCCATTCTTCTGCATCTAAAGGTTCTGCGGCTTCCTTGAAGATCGGTGGACGAGTATCCATGAAGTCCTTAAAACTGTTGTACTGGTTTGCTTCGTGGCCACCCTGGTTTATCCCCCGTCGGGTATTATCTGCGATACTGCGCAGCGCAGCCTCCATATTCTGTTGCATGCTTTCCATGTTGCGTTGGCTTCCTAGGAATTGGGTGAAAAACTGTTCTGCCGTGTAAGGTGGAGGAGGCGGTGGTGGATCACGGTCATCACTAGCAGCTGCACTGCCACCAGCCTCAGCGGCACCATACACGGTACGGCGAGTGTTCGGCATCTGCATGTTTCAGCAACAGTAATTATTAGGTGATGTTGTAGAAATTACAACCGAATGAAAAATTATGCCGAACTGAATTTACTGGAGAGAACAAATTCATACAATAAAACAGGGGCACAATAAGTCATTCCAATTAACACAACATCACTAATTATATTACTTAAAGCACACACATCGCGTCCATTACAACCAAGTTGCCAGCATACATACACTGGACTTTTGACGTTCGGATATCGTCACAACACATCCAAGCTTTCCAACATTACATCAAGCTTTAGTCTTTATACTCATTATTACATGCTCAAGTGCCAACAACGCAAAAGATCATGCAAGCGGAACCTAGTAGCTAGCGCAACAACTACCAGCCTACTCATCGTGGTCGCTATCTAGGTCAGAGACGTTGGTGTTGCCGCCAACTGCAGCGTCGTCGTGCTCCTCAGCTGGCGCCACGGGCTCTGCAGGATCTTCGTCTACATCCAAATCCATCTCGGCTGCGCCAGGGAGGTCATAAGGGTTAAGCTGATTGTTCAGCCTATGGACCTCTTCATGCAAGTTATCATTGTACTCCTCTGCATCGGCCAACCGCTGCTCGAGCTCAAACTGTCTAGCTCTCAACACATTCTCTGCGGACCAGGCTTCATTCCTCTGATGGAGCACATGAGCCAACATGCTCTCAGCATTCCTGTGGGCTGTGGTCAGTCGCTCAAGCTGCTCTCTCAGGGCATGTACATCTCCCTCAAAAACCACAGTCCTCTGAGTGGCCTGATCTCTCTGACGAGTCAACTGAGCCATCTCAGCAGTGAGCCTCTCAATCTCGGCGTCGTGATCTCTTTGAAGCTGACGGCGGTCATCACGAGCCTGACCAAGAGCACTAGAAACACGTCTCAGACTACCTTCCACTCCATCGAAGGCCCTCATCACGGCGAACATGGCACTCATAGCAGGGTTGTCACTGTTTTGTGCCTCTGCTGCGCTAATCTCCAAAGATCTGCCCCTTGCCTGCTGCCACGAGTCGGTGGAGGGGTTGCCCCTCGGAAAGACTCCGACTATAGCTGCTGCCAACTCCTGAGGAAAGCGATCCATGATATCCCTCAGGATCCCAAAGGCTGCCCTCTCAGCGGCTTCTTCAGGGGTCCTGCCAGTTGACTCAAAACGCCAACCGGTCCACTCAGAACCATCACCTCGGGGACGAACTACTGCTTCCACAGTCACCAAAAGTCCTTCGCCCATCCGCTCATTTGACCAAAAGTAGCGGGGCTCCATTCCATCAGGATAGCCTACATAACTGAGCACTCTCCACAAGAGTGTAGGCATCCCAAACTCTCCAAGAAAAGTGTGGCGCTGGCGAGTGCGCGGAGCAAGCTGATGACGGGGAGCTCTGCCGGTGGACTTGCGGGCTGTCTGCTTGGTACGTGCCATCTGTAGCAAAATTTTTATTACAGGGGTGAGAACAAATTTTTAAGTTGTCATTTTTATCGAAATGAGATAAGCAACTTATAAGGGGAGGAACAATGCCATGAATAAAATGCATAACATGATGCATGCACGTTCCGTACGTCCTCACAAACTTAGAAAATTAATAACTACTAACGGAATAAACGGTGGCATACAACGATCTCTTGTAACGTAACTAATACGTGCTACTCGAAAGCGTTGTTATGTACCTGCAGAAAATCACTTCAGCCCAAACCTCACAGTATGAAAACATGCAAGAAAGCAGTAAAGTAAGTTACTCGCTCTACACACATCCCCAGATACGAGTATAACAGTAACCACTACCCGAATCGTCGTCCTATTGACGGCATCGTCACTGCATGACGGAATTTCCCACCAATGATACCCTCATACAAACATGCGCATGGCACGTGAGTACTTCGGAATCACTTAAGCACTCCCCTAGATCGGCAGTGTATCCGACCATGCACTCACAACTCTCACTTACCAAGGCGTAGAGGTAATTGATCCATACATTACCACTCAAGTGAATGGCACTCATACAATAGCACGCCGTATGAGCGACGAAATTTAAATATGATGCAAACCCCCAAGTTAGTACTTAAATAAGCCACCTAGAGTCCTTATCGGGCATAAAGGATATGACCACTGGCACACTTTTAAGTTCCAAAGCTCATTTGAAAATATAGTTTTGTTTTTAAATACTCATGTGAACAGTAACTTGCTAAACCATGCTCCGATACCAGCTGTAACGGATCAACGTAATTATACGAGATTAAGTAAGAAAAATCTCCCACCGAGGCGGTTAATTTAACAAACTTAAGCCCGTATAACTCGAGATTCCGTGAAATCATGAAGGATTTCAAACCAACCAACATACAACCAAGATTGTACTGATTTAGCAGCCACAGTTCACACGATACATAAAGTTGACCATAAGGTAGGATACATCGGAGTTCAGAAATAAAAGTTATTACAACATAGTTCAACATACAATAGCGGAAGCAAATAGTTTTACACACACACCCTTAGTTCAATTACAGTGCCAGTAGATAGTCATGGTCCACAAAAGCAGTAGATAAGATAAACAGAACGACCTTTGCCCAAGGTTCTAGTTGTCACCCATCGCCGGATACAGACAGTTGGAGCAGTACCCGTAGTACATCTGACCATCTGCAACAACAATGGGAACAACGCCCTGAGTACGAGAATGCACTCAGCTAGACTTACCCGTCATAAACCAGAAATAACATGACACCAAGGAGCATGCAAGGCTTTATATAGTGTACTGGCTTGACTCATTTGCGAAAAGGCATAAGTTATTAGGAATAACTAAAGATAAATATTTTTAGCATCATTTTTATGGTAACCTATTCATGCTAGGTAAGCACCTATTACTAAAACAATCACTTGATTAACCATTAGCATCAAAGCTTACCATCTCAGGTTTAGCATTTCCAACATTAACCACATAACCATCCGTGTTCCATCATTAACACTACGATGCCGTAGCTCGAGTCAAGTGCTCACTAACCGGGAGCGACGGCGATTCGAATCGAATTCCTATCCAGCTGGAGATTTATTCCTCACACAAACCATGCTTCCCCCGTCAGGGTCACGTAGATCACCAATGACACTTTCCAAGAAGCTGCAGGATAACAATCATGGATCGCACTACCCAGGGACCGCCCGACTGCCAGGACGCACCTTGGGCTCACTCTTCGCGTCCCCGTACACCCCCTTCAACACCAGTCTGCCAACCCGAGTTTATCCCGGCTCGAAAAGTGTCGCTAGCTTCGCGGTCGAAAGGTACTTTATTCGGCCAGCTAAATGTGAGGCATGCGTTCAACATGACAAGAGGGACGAGCAACGATCGGTCCTTAATCGACACAGACGGAATCACTATAGTCCATAACCCTATAAGACTCCGCCTGGTCTCCGGTTATTCACCAACACTTGGTTACTTTTCAAGATTCATAAATACTGCTAACCATATCCAGGTATTCACCTATAGCTCGCAGGTGACAGGAAATCACCCGACTTCTACCGATCTAAGCATGGCTAAGCAATGTACTCGATCCTGACCTAACAAGGTAAAAGATACTCCGATGGACAAGGATAATAATGCAACAACGGTTTCACTCAACTCCTATAACTTAATGCAACAATATATAATTATAATTCAGGTAATTAAGAATAGCTTTTATAAAATAGGAGACTTATAATGCTCCGGGGCTTGCCTCTTTCGAACGAGCTAGGATGGTGGTCGACGCACTCTGGCAGTTCCTCGCTTGGCTCTTCCTCCTCGGGCACCTCCTGTGCCTGGGGCTCCTGCTGGTCCGTCCAAGCCTGCTCCTCCGGTACTGCTGCCTGCGACTCCTCTTGCGATCCTGTATGATGCAAGTGCATCGGATTATGATGAAATGATGAAGTGACATGAGATGCAGACGAGCACATGGAATGGGCAGTTAGTACAAAACTTCATCTTCTACAAGGTAGTCCACGTCATCCAAGAACATGTACCCTAAGGTTTACCAAAATTGATTACACTAATTATCATACACCTGACACAAGCAAGTGATCCTAAATAACCAAACATTACCACCCTAACTCACTCACAACATCAGCAAGACCTAGTGATGCTTCAAAGATACACCAAACATATTTTATTCTTCTTAAATTCTCATAAAGAATAATCATTTATTCCATACTTAACTAGGGTTGTACTGCAACACCTATCTCTGGTGTAGATAAAAATCTACAAAAATTACAGTAGAGTATTCTTACCCTAACTAAGCTACCACTAAATTTTCATGGTAAATGCAACTGTAAAACTACCTGTACAAAATAAACAAATTATAGCCTAAATGTGAGCATGAAATTGTTTTACACTAGGAAAAGTATCAAACAACAGATTTCACATTTTTCCTAGGTTACCAACAGTAAACTAACATACTACAAAAATTATCATAAGTATGTTATATACAAATATTGCTTTCTACTAAAAATAACAAATATTAACAAATAAAGGCATTTGAACTACACTTCAAAAATTTCCCACAGAACATGCTCCACTAGCATTTTTCCTAGAAAGTACATCACTAAAGAAGATTAATGCAACAAGAATCACAATTTTCCCTTTATTAGTTTATTTACTACAATTTTTCTAAGATAACAGCATATATAACAATTAAATAAAAATGTACAGTAAAGTGTCACAAAAATAACATGGGATATTTTTAAACTGTAGATCTATTCACAAGGAACATTTTAAAATTTATTTCATGATTTATGGAGCTATAAATAATAAGATAAAATTTTTGGAAGTTTTTTCAGATTTTCTGGAAATCAATTTCCTTAAAACCGAAATTCAAAACCGGACTTAAACGCTACGTGCACCCCGCTGTGACACCCGAGACCGAAACACTGAGACAGACAGGCGAGACCCATGCGTCAGACAGGCCCACCCGTCAGCCGGTGTTGGCCAGAGGCGGCGCGGACGGCCGTGATCTCGCCGCCGGCGAGTCCTCCGACGACGAGGAGGGCACCAATGTGATCCTCACACCGATGCGAACCCAGCGGTGCCTAGTGGGTGGCCAGACGAGCTCGGCATAGAGCTCGCCGGCGAGCATGGCGGCTCGGCGGCACGGGACGCCGTCGGCCGGCCAGCTCCGACCGAGATAGGCCGTGCGGTGAGGTCGGTGAGATTCGCGATGCAAGTGTGGTGCTCATGCGCTTGAGAACTGGGCGAGAAGTGGTGTGGAGGGGTGCGGTCCACGGAGCGGGTCACTCCGGTGAGCTTGGCCGGAACTCCGGCGAGACATTACCGCGGGTGGAGGCCGAATCAGTGCGGGCCGAGGCGAGCACCGGATGCGCGATGACGAGGCACAGCGATGGCGAAGACGGAGGCGGAGGCGGTGAGCCGGAGCGGAGGCTAGGGCGGTGGCGGAGCTCGGGAGCCGGCAATGGCGATGGCGGAGCTCTGCGGCTGCTGCTGCGGGCGAGAATGGAGGGAGCAACGGGGCGGACGAGCGCGCGGAGGGGGAGTAGGCGGGCGCGGACGCTGCGGGGGCCACAGGGCGCGTGTCGCTCGGCTCGACGACGTACGGCCACGCGGCGGCCGAACGCTGCCGCGGCGCCACGACGCCATGCGCGGGCGCGCGTGCGGGCGAGCGGGAGGGGACGACGCGGACGCGGGCCGGGCCGGCTTCGGCCGTGGGCCGAGAAGTGAGGCCGAAGCCCAGCAACGAAATTTCGATTTTTCTTTTTCCAAATATTTTCCAGATTTTGAATTTCTGCTTGAAATTCAAATTTGGGGATGAAAACGAGGTTTTCAGAAATTTGACCCAAAACAAAAGTTGTTCAAAATTTTATTCTCTACAACTTTCATATAGAACATTTTTCTAAATTCCCAATAGATTTTAAATTTGAGATTTAAAGCTAATTTAAAAATCCAAACTCATTTATTTAGAATAATTTTTAAAACAGAATTTGAGGAGAATTTGAATCCAAATTTTGCTCCAATAATCAAGTTGATTTATTCTAGATTATTTAAAATTGCTACTTCTAAAAAGTACACCAACTTTTTAACAGTTATTTTAAACTTAGGGTTTCTATTTATTTGTTTTTCAAGTTAAATTTGAAAAGGGCTACAATTCAAACAATGTTAAACATGCAATGATGTTGAATGCTTATGCTTTGAAATGATAATGCATGCTTAACACCCAGGGGTGTTACAGTGGATTGGGAGGTCAAGAGCTCGACCCGAGCTCCATCAATGGCGATGGTGGTAGCTGATGGAGGCGTTGGAGCAGGGAGGAGGCTGGCAGAGGGGCGAGAGGGATGCGGGTGCTTGAGCGAGGCTAGGGAGGAGTTTATATAGGGCGCGGGTGAGGTGAGGGGCCGGGCGGAGGCGGCGTTCGCGCCATCAATGGCGTTAATGCCATTCAAGGCGAAGAGGGATGAAAAGGGGCGTTATGGCGGGTCTTTGATGGTGCTTGAGGTTGGCTCAACTGGCTGGAGAGGAGGGGAGCACTTGGACGGGATGGTGGTCGGGTGTAGTTGTGGCACTGTCCATGGAGGGAGAAGGGGAGGTAGCCGGAGGTGGAAGACGACCCGATGGCTCGGGCCCACCCGTCGGTGAGACAAAGGGCGGGGCCTGCCTGGTGGTGAGAGGGAGAGAGGATGGGGGTGCTGGTGGGCTGCTCCACATGGGCCAGTGCTGAGCGGGTGGCACCCTTGGCTATTGGACCATGGCCCAAGTGCAGAAGGAGAGAAGGTGGTGTGGGCCTGCTGGGCTTGCTGAGCTAGGGCAAGGCAGCTGTTGACATTTCTTATGCACAACTAGAATAAAACGGTTTTCGCAAGCGCACAGAAAATATCATCATAGCATTTTAACTAGGAGTAATCAAGGTATCGTTATTTATAATTTTACCACTAGGAAGGGAATGCGCTGGATAATGAGCAATGAGCACTACCTGTGATAATAGAGAGCTTAACCTTGTCTTTATCTTTCTTCTCATACAGGGTAAGTGTCACATAAAATATAGAAATGAATAGTAATTGACATATGATAAATGAGAGCACATAGCCACATAAAACAATGATAATCATCTCAATAGAGTACTCTAAGTTTATAACACTAGCATGGACTAGGACGATCTACAAGGATAAATCCTAGGTTATTCTAACTATAAGGTCAAAGCATACAATGATTAGTGCAATAACATCTAGCAATCATGGCGGGAAAAGGTTATACCTATGCATAGTGATATTACCAAAGAATATCAAGAACAGAGCAATCTCTTCAGTGTAATAGGGGTATTCTACTAGTCCTATATTTGGGAGAAGGATTACAAAGGACTCAACAGGACTGTCATTCCCGCGATCTAGCTCACGATCCGGAATATAGGGTGTAATCGTAGATAAATACGGTCTAGGCACCACGCCTGCACAATATTTACCACTCACCCATCAATCTAATGAGCAAGCGCTATACGATCCTATGCATAAACATAATTCTAGTCCAACTATGCTAAACATATAATCAAAGTAAACTAAGAACAATATAATTGAGAACATAATCAAATAGAGCAATGTCAATTATGATATAATAGAATAGAATAAAGTACTATTCATGGTAGCAAGAACAATGATGAATATTACAAGAATGTAGAGGAAAATTACCAAGAACTCTGATAGATCCAGACTCCAAGCTAGGCTTGACTCCCTCTAGATCTATTCCTATGTAGCTATGCTACTAAACTATGGAGCTCTAATTGAGATGGTGGCTCTAGGCTTCTCTGAATTCTTCAGATGAACTCTTGAATTGAATAAGATTAGATTAGATTAGGGTTTCTCCCAGGGCTAGGGGCTCTAAATATATAGCCCTCTAGGTTGCACCACAGCCCTTTCATCAAACCGACCTAAATGAATGATTTTTATTCATCCTCAAAGTCAGTGGAGGCATAATCCATGAGACTCTCCCTGATTGGTGGAGGAGGAGAGGCGGCCGCCCCTACCCTCTGGGCGGCCACCCCTGGCTGGCTACCAGGTGGGCCTAGGTTTGCAGGGTCGCCTTCTCCAGTCTTCTAGAGTATTCTTTTTAATACGTATGCCTATTTCTCTCTACGTGAATCCGACATGTGGACCTCTTTTGGTTCTTTCTGATAACCCCCTCCAGAAATAGACAATCACTAAAACTCGTGGAATTTTGTCAGTGGAACCCCTATATCTAGTAGGTAAACATGTTTTAGCCCTTTCTCTTGCTATGTTGATGGTTTAAAAAGGATACTTATCTACTATCAACAAACTCCCCCAAGTCAGTGATGGATCAGAAGTTGCTACAATGCTTTCACGCCTAAAAAGTACACATGCGTTCAAACAAGAACTCTCCTCCGGATTAGAGTGAACTATTCTGGATCAAAACATACTCATATTACCTTTCACCATGGGGCTTGTAACCATCACTTGGGTCTTGAGCAGTTGAAAGACAGAACGGTCAAGTCAAGCGCCATGTTTCTCAATCTTTGATCAACTATTATTCCAGAGTTTTTGCAAGATTTTCAAATAAAACTCAGAGATTCTATTGACGATGGTTATCTACCATAATAAAGGGTTAAAATAAATATATAAAGGGCTAATAAATGATCACCAACATAGGTTTAAGGTGTCAACTAATGAAATTCCACGAGTTTTGGTGAATATATATTTTGTAGGGGGTTATTAGAATAATTCAGGAGTTGATATCTTCCATGAGAAGGAATCCACGTCAATCGGCCTAATCTCCACGTCCTTCTACAGGACACCAGAGGACTCCACGAGGAGGGGCACCACGAGGCGCCGCCAGGTGGGGCCGACCGGACTCAACCCTAGGCCGACCGGCCCCTGGCCGCCACCCCTCGGCTCCTTCCTTTGCAAGCTACTTCAACTGCCTTCAAGGATGCATCCTAACCCTACGTGAAGGTTGCTTTGATCCAAGGGCCACGGTTCCATGCTCTGGGCTATATAAACAAGGCCCTAGACCCCCTCCAGAGGGGAATTCATTCAATCAATCATCAACTAGAAAGCAGAAGACCAACCAGCAACTCTCATCTCCTTAGAGCTCCATCAGATCTAGGCATAGCTAAATTAGAATTAGAAGTAGAGGAGTCAAGCAGCCTTGGGCTCCAGATCTAGTCAAGAGGAGCTTGGTAAATCCAGTTCTTCTCTCTTGTATCAACATTGTTCTTCAGATATTCATCTAGTTCATCAATTCTTCTAGTTCTTGATCTAGTTCATGTTCTAGTTCTTCATGTTCTAGTTCATAATTGTTCTAGTTCATCATTTTCTAGTTCTAGTTCATTGTTCTTGATCATTATTCTTGATACATTAGATATGATCTTATTCTTAATCTATATTATATCCTTGATTATTATGAGATTAGTTTGCTTTGATTACATATTTGGCATAGATAGTTTATCATTATGTTTATACACATGTTTGCAAAGCACTCACCTTATTGAGTCATGGGTGAGTGGTCAACATTGTGTAAGTGTGGTACTTATACACTGTTTACCTGCAAATGCACTCTATACTCCGGGCCATGTGGTAGATCACGGGTGTGACATTCCTGTTGAGTCCTTTGTAGTCCACTCCCTGAGTGTAGAACTTAGTAGAATGTGGTCTCATTACTTAGTTGTTACTCTGTTTCTCACCTTCGTAATGGAGATGTTCCTTGTTTATGGATATGAGATAACCTAGCCAATGATTGCCTGATATAATTGCACTAATCAATGTAGATTATGAATAATAGTTAACGGATTACTTAGAAGTTATTCTCTTACTTTATATTCTGATAAATGACTTGCCATAGTAGTACTGCTCTAAGGAATATTATCTAAATGGTCTGATTATCATATATTTTATCTCTTTTTGTTTGATTGATTCCAGTTTGAGAGTAAAGGATAGTGATTTCGAATATTCATATCACCTGTGTAGAGTAGCCTTTAATTAATATGTGCCCCTCTGTTTATTCTCCTTTGGTTAAATATAAATAATGATACCTAGGATAAACTTGGGTGAAATGCTGCAACGGGTGTATTTATCTGTGCGCTTGCGGATATATATACTTTAATATCTTTATATAGTTAAGTGGTATGAGTACAATACAACCACACTCTTGGTGTCATGTTGGGGATGACAACCTAACGCGAGTGATGCTAAGAAGTGTCAACAAGCATTTCTGGCGCCATTGCCGGGGAAGGCAACGGAATGGCACACTAAGTTAGAAAACATTCATAAGAGCATAAACACACTTCCACATCTAGGAACACTCTTACACATGTGATATTCGAATTACATCACTTGATCCTTTACTCTAACAGGCTCACCCTATCTTTTGTCTATTTTTTTATCTTATCCAGGGTGATGTATGACTGGTTTTGAACTCCTGACCCCCGAAGCTCTAATCAGAAGAACAAGAGAAAAGCTCAAGAAGGCTCCAACCACTTCGTCTGAGATCAACCAATTAAGAAGAAGCTTAACACCAGACTTTGAAGCCATCACCGACCGATCACTCCATGAATTCTCCGCTCCAACCACTACTAACATCAGGACTGGACTGACAGTAAATGTGGGAGATAACGGATTTGAGCTCAAGCCTACTTTGATCAACATGGTGCAAGCAAACCAGTTTTGTGGAAAAGCACATGAAGATGCGAGTGCTCATCTCCAACACTTTTTGGAGATTTTTGGCACCTTCACCATCAAGTGAGTCGCAAGTGACGCCATATTGCTCCGCTTGTTCCCTTTCTCACTCCTGAGAAAAGCAAAGCAATGGTTCTACGCCAACAAGGGCAAAAATACCACATGGTCGATCTGTGCTACTGCTTTTCTAGCAAAATTCTTTCCAATGGGGAAGACAAATGTTGTACGTGCGAAGATTTCAACCTTCAAGCAAAAACACGATGAATCAATCCTTGAAGCTTGGGAACACTTTCAAGATTACATATCAGAATGCCCTCACCATGGGATGGAGAATTGGCTACTCATGTAGACATTCTACCATGGGCTCACTTCTAGTACCCGTGAGAATGTGGATGTAGCTGCTGGAGGATCATTCTTATCACTCAACATCACTGAAGCAACCACTCTGATTGAGAAGATGGCCTCTAACCAGAGATGGAACGAGGAACACACTCAACCTCACAAGAGAGGAGGAATGCATCAACTGAAGGAAGTAGACATGCTGTTTGCCAAGATAGACCTGCTCATGAAGAAGCTCAATGAACGCACCACTGAGAAGAACGAAGTCATGCACATCCACGATTCTCGCATGACCTGTGAAGAGTGTGGAGGCACTGGCCACTCAGGGAGCAACTGCCCTAAGATTCAAGAGGATGTGAACTACATCAACAACAACTTCAACAATCGTCCTCAACAAAATCAAGGATGGAATCAGCAATCAAGGCCTAATTACTCAGGTAACTACTTAGGTAACTACCAAGGTAATAATCTTAATAATAACTTTAATCAACCACCCTTGAGAGAAATGATTTCTAGTCAGAATAAAGTTATTGATACTATGTCTAGAAAGATAGCTTCCAATGATAAATTGCTTGAAAATATTAATACTAGAATGAATAGCTTTACTTGTGCCATAAAAAATCAACATAGCTTTGATAAAATGATAGAATCACAAATATCTCAGCTAGCAGCTTCTGTACCAGTGATCGAAAGAGGTAAGATTCTGGGGAAGCTGGAGGATTTAGAAACTGCAAATCTTGTAAACATTTATAATGCAGGGCAATACTTCACCGCACCTCCAAAGCAATGGGGAACATGGGTAGACGACACTCTACTAGTGAAGAAAGGAGACCCAGGGAGACCTGTCATCCCTATTCGCATTGGACCCCACAGCTTTGAAGAAGCTGTCTGTGACCTTGGAGCAAGCGTCAACATCATGCCCAGGGTAATCTATGAGAAAATTCATGGTGATCCTTTATTGTATACAACTATGTGTTTGCAGCTTGCAGATCAGACACTGTGCTACCCCAAGGGAATTCTTGAAGATGTTTGGATCGTAGTTGGACACTCATATGTGATGGCAGACTTTATGATTGTAGAAACAGGTGGAGACGAAAAGGCACCCATCATCTTGGGGCTACCGTTCTTGAGTACCACCAAAGCCATCAACTATGCAGATAGCGCCAAGATCTGTTTCACAATCAATGGGAGAAAAGAAAGATTCAATTTCAAGAAGCGTACCCTCAACATTCGGTTCACCCACAGATGTCGTACCTCTACGAGGATACAACCGCTGCCCCAACAAAGAAGAACAAGAATACGAGGAACAAAGCTAAGCATCAGGCAAAAGAAACAGTATGGATGGTCAACACTATTGAATTAGAACTTGACCACCTCCTTCCATCACCATACCTCACTAAGTTGGGAGATCCTAGAGTACCCACCATCGATTGTATGATCGAGGGAAGTACTTTCTACAAGACATTCTGCGACATCGGCTCTAGCACCAACATAATGTCTAAGGTAACATATAAACATTTGTATAATACTAGACCCATGTATTGTACATATGTGCAGCTGCAGATGGCGGACCAATCATTTTGACGTCTGGAAGGAGTAGTGAAAGATGTTATGGTCAAAATAAGAGATCACTACATTCCTACCAACTTCATGGTTCTTGACATGGGAGAAGAAGACGATGTCCACCTCATTTTAGGAAGACCCTTTCTCAACACCACTGACGCGATCATCTACATAAGAACTGGGGAAATCCACTTCCAATTCCCTAGAGAGATGGTACATTGTTACTTTAATAGTTACACTACTTGTGAGTAGCCTAGAAAGAACAAAAGGAAACACCGCTCTCAACGCCAAAAGAAACAAGCCATCAAAGAGAAAGAAGCTGCCCAAGAAGAAGCTATTTCAAAGGAAGAAGAGAAGCCCAAGAGGAGTGAACCACAGGAAGAGACTCCTCAGTCCAAGAAACTATGGAAAAGAAAACAAACATCAACATCATCATCAACTTCTCCAACACTTGACGAGCAACCATCCAGCTCCTCAGTTAAGCTGGAAGATACCTCTAAATACTGAACCAGACGTAAGGTCTGGGTCAACGGACCTAAATCTCTGAACCTTCGCCGAAAGGTAAATCGGTATTTATCCACACATTTAAATTAAGCATATCTACTTTGTTTACATTCCCTTAGCATATCATTGCATTGAAAATAAAAAAATTCCATTAATAACATGCATGCTATTTAGAATTAAATACATATTTAAATTCTACATTGTATTTGAAAACAAAATAAAAATAACTTTTATATTTTGAATCATCTCATTGCATCTGGAAATATATAAACTCTAAGCCCCATGTGAGTAATAGTGTGGTGTGTAGCAACCCATAATAATTACTCACTATGGAGGCACACATATATATATATATATATATATATAAATGAAGAAAAACTAGTTGAATAATAAAAGATAATTCAAGACTCCAAAATAATTAGGGAATAGTTTTCCACTAACCCTTAATATGTTCCATGAGTTTTGTTGTCTATTTGAAATTCAACAGGAAAAAGAGAAATTCCCTATGAAGCCCATGATGTCTTCACTCACTCAGGAGCTCTGCCTTGAACAATCATCAAAGAAGGAGTGGTGAGCATCTATGCAATCGAGGACTCAAGATGAACGACTACGTCAAAATCCAGCTTGGAGGAGAGCGTCCCCGTATATCTCGATAAGTATTCCTTTTCGAGTGATTTATCTTTTATTTTGAAAAGTATAAAAAGATGCATAACTTAAGAAAACCAAATAAAAACAGTGTTGTGTGATAATGTTAGCTAGATAATATATTAGTTAAAATAAAAGATACAAGAGAGTATTAGAACTTAATTACATTAGAACTCAATTTTAAACATAATAGAAATGATGAATAGTTGCTTTGTCATAATTCCTTTCAAGTGCCTAGTTTTCAAACACGAATTCTCCCGAGTTTTGGGTAGAACTGTCTTGATCTAAAGATAAACTCTGAGCCTGAAACTTGTGGGTTGCAAATGCTGGATCTAAATCTAGGTAGTTGAGGAGTATGATATGAGAAAGTCTGAGCTGCTATTTATCTTGCTCCTACTGATGCTAGAGTTTTGGAGAATTTTATCTTTTGAAATCTTAAAATACCATGATGAGTACTTGTATGACAAAGCTTAAAATTCCTACCATAGACATACATAGGATAGAAAACTCTATTCATACTTTTTACTACTTGTACTTGCATTGAGCATTGTCGAGCTCTGTTGACCCTTAGATGCTTGTCATACTTTTAAAATCAAGATCATGTACACTCCACTCAAATATGCTGCTTCTATACTTGAAGTACACAATAACATGCCTTTTTATTTAGATCCACCAAATATATTTTTCCCCTACACTGGGTGTCGCACCCCTAAATTTCTGATTTTGGGTTGTGCGTGAAAACATTAAATAAAATAAAAATAATTTAATATTTGTATAAGGTTTTTCAAGATAATTATTTTTTTTCTAATTTAAATATAGAATGTTGGGGGTTTTGAACTTTTTCATATTATTTTGATAGGCTTTTGTGATGTAATGTTTGCTTGTTGTGTGACTTTCGGTGTTGTGTTCGTAAAAAAGGTTTAAACCGTGTTTAGTAAGTCGTTTACTTTTCTTCGGCTTGTCTCTGCCGTTTTCCATAATCAAATCTTTGCTTTCTCGATCTTAACCTTTCCTTTTGGAGCTTCCCAAAAATCTTTCCATGTATTCTAGATCAGTATTTATGCTTATAATTCATGAATCTATATATCTCTGAAAATTTATCCTGAATATTTCTTTTGAGGCTTCAGTGTATTTTTCTTGTGGCTTAAAAACTAATAATTCTTGAGTTTTCTAGAATTGTTTTAGTCATGAAATTAAATAACTCTGAAATCTTCATACCAGTCAATCAAGGTTTGTACCACTCTCTCGATCTGGTTGACACTTAGAAATCTTTTCCTTTTCAACTATTTCTTTTAATCCTTGTAATCTCTGCCTTTGACGTGATCACATTCCAGGAAGGCAAGCCAAAGTCACGTGTATACGTGTATATGAGCCAAACCTCTTTACGCAAGGTGTACCTTACATGCTTGCACGTGTATTAGAATGTGTATTAGCTTTCCATCTTTGACTCCCTAATAATCACGCCATGCACCGAATCAATCTGCTCTGTGTTGCTGGTATCCATGCACATGTATCTGAATCTTGCCTTTTACAAGTCGATCACGTTACGACTGATCTCTTGAGTTAATTTCGTACATGTCATATATGTCATGTTGCCGTATCAATCTAAAAACCAAACCATTGGGTTCTTAGACTAACAGATGGAACAAGCGGTATGTACAATTCTTTCCATGTGTTGTCTGCTCCTTTGTTTTATTTCTTGGCCTATTTTGCTTTGACCGAGAGGACATGGATCGAAGGCAGCCAGCCAGAGCACGTCATCAACTTGTATCATCTATGCAACGTCTTATTCCAGCGGGACAAGGAAGCCAAGCTCAATTCCTATTTCGGCCCCAAAACACATCCAGGCTCATGAATTGCTAGCCTACATATATCAATCTAAAGCCCATTCGTTATGCCCTAGCTTCTGTCAAAGCGCTGCCGCCGCTGCAGAAGCCTTACTCGCCTAGCCGCAGCAGCCACCCGTGTTGGATCTCACTGACCTAGGAGCTGCCGCCGCCGCAGCCATGCATGTCGTCTAAAGCCTCTCCGCCGTTCATGAATCACTGCCTAGCTCTTTGTCGAGGAAGCTGCAGTCCACCTGCCGCTGTCGTACCTAATCTGCCACCGCCTCGCTGACCCAGGATCTCACCGAGAGGAAGAATTCACCGCCGCTGTTGTCCAGCTACATCCGATGGGTACCTCCGGTATGTGATGCCATCTTCACCGGCCTCTTTGCTGCTGCAGAGCCTAATTGTTCATCATCTTGTCGACTCTGCCTTTGTGCCATGTATGGTCGAATTCGTCATCACACTTGATCGGTGAAAACTTCTGGCACAAGTTCATCTCTCTCCATCACGTGAATTGCACCGGCTAGATCTTCTGATTTTCTGCTCTTTCCATTCACTGTTGCAGCCTACCGACCATCCTCCGTCTTCGAGCGAGCAAAGGCATGCCTGCATACGTATCTGCTTAGCAGCAGGAACAGTAGGACTTGCATAGCACGTACGTCTGCCTGGTGCTGCATCCTTTGCCGATTTTCTTCTAATCATCTACCACCAGCCAATGGTAATTTAGCCATTTAATTATTCAAATATATATCTTTCGTTTGCTCTCCAACTCAACGCCTATTAAATTCTGTAATCAGCTCCTTCACAAATCACCCATAGGGTGCACATGATGGCTATATACTGCACGCAAGGATGGTTTGCCCATAAAGAAGCAGAATCGCCACCGTACGTACCTGTTGTTAGATCGTTTTACTCTATTTTGCTCAGACTTAGTTGTGTTAGATTCGTTTTGATGTGATCCATGTACTAACAGCATTGCTTATCTTGTCACATGATTATGCGTTCATGTGCAATTAAACTAGCTTTATAATTGAAAACAAAATAGGTTTATACTTCGGTGTTTTATGGACAAATGTTAAGATGATTAGTTGTCAATATCCATATGCTTTAAAATTATAAATAGTCTAAACATGCTTTGTATACTAAATGCCACCAGATGTACTCACATGTTTAATTTTTTTTTGCAAAGTAAGGTTTAAGTGGCTAAAACAATATGAGATATATATTTATGAATATAACTTGATTAGCTTTAAGTAGACTTTTGGAATTAAAAACATTTGTTTAATCTGAATCAATTCTATTCACGTAGTTTTTCTTAATTAACATAAATCAATATTGTAATATATAAAACTTTTGGTAGTCGTTCTTTATAACCATAGCTCCGTTTTCGATGTCTCTTGCGTCCCCGTTACCGTAGCAGCTAGCTCTCTTTTAGTACGTTGTTTTATCTTATGTGATGTATTATTTTTAATTGCTTTTATTTGCTGCTTTTATGTTTCCCTATGTTTGGTGCTTGCTATGAGTAGAACGAGAATCGTACGTAAGTGTTGCCGGAGACCAGAAGCTAAGTGGCAGAAGTTGCGAATGGAAGATAAAGTTGAGGCTTTTCTGAGCAAATTGATTTGGGCATAAAGCAAGTAAAAGGCAAGTATAGCTTGGGTTTTCTTTTTGTGACCATGATCTTGTGACTTGATTAATGTTTAAGCAACAAACGATGAAAATGACTTTTTTAGCAACTTGAGGATTTATCTATAAGAGAATCTTCGAGATTGACAGTACAACTGTGAGGGCTATATGGCTCTGGCTTTAGCTCAGTATGAAGACCTTTTCTAGCTTGTTAGAGGTTACCCTTGCGGCGCAAATGGGGAAAGGCAGACTGTGTGTAACGGAACCGTCCAAATTATAAGAGCACAAGTACAAAAACAATCACCGAAGTGATCAAATTCTCGCACTTGAGCCCATATAACTCCGGTAGTCCAATGAAATCGCGAGGGATTTCAAACCAACCAACATACAAGCCAAGACCGTAGTGATTCAACATAACAAGTCACATGTTACAACCATTTCACAAGTAATTCAAAATATACATCGGAGTTCAACATAGTTATTACAACTTAAGTTCAAAAGTAGCGGAAGCAAAGTAATTTGAAACTAACACACCCTTATTTCAAATACATGCCAGTACCAAGGTCGACTTCCAACAAAAGCATTAGAGAGAAGATAACTCAGAAGGATCATGCCCGTGATCACACTCCGCCTCTACGGCAGGAGCCAACCAACTCTTGCAGTCGCCATGATACATCACAACCTGCAACAAGTGGGGATAAAACCCTGAGTACGACAATGTACTCAGCTAGACTTACCCGTCATA
The DNA here is from genome assembly GCA_022457205.1 of Saccharum spontaneum. NCBI lineage: Eukaryota > Viridiplantae > Streptophyta > Magnoliopsida > Poales > Poaceae > Saccharum > Saccharum spontaneum. The sequence continues at coordinate 9,040,692 of CM039602.1, read as the reverse complement.
AACCAGAAATAAAGTGACACCAAGGATTATGCAAGGCTGATATAAAGTGGGCTAGCTTGACAACATTTTGCATAAAAGCTTAATATGGATAAGTAGTCATTAATGCTTAAGCATCAAGTTAATTACCATTAACCTGTCATCTATATTAGAACCTGTACTAGAGCACTCACTTTATTAGGAGCAAACAATATTAACCATAGCAGGTATAAATTGAGGCAACCTTTCCATCGTTATCCAATTAACCATCCGTTCAATTTAATGGAATCTACGTTGCCGCTGCTCAAGTCAAGTGCTCACTAACCGGGAGCGACGGCGATTCGAATCGAATTCCTATCCAGCTGGAGGGGTATTTCTAACACTCACCGTGCAGACCCCTGCCAGGGTCGCACAGGCCACCTTTTCATATGATTCAGGAATCGCGGGTCCGAATGATGTCGCGACCCCAAGGGCGACACTCTGCCAGGTGATAGGGACTCTAACCCCCCCTTGGTCTCACGCCAATGTCCCCAAGCACATCCTTTCTCTCCTCCAAGAAGCAACCTACCATTCGATTCCCGGCCTGAATCACATTACTCGGCTTCGCGGTCGGAACGACTTATCCGGCCAACTAAGTGTTAGACTGCGTTCAACATGACTCAAGGACGTACAGCGAATCGGTCCTTAAACGACTCAGACGGGGATAGATCCACACCCAAGACCTCCATGCCTTGTTGCTTCACTATCGTCATCCCGCCCGGTCTCATTTCATTTTATTAACACATGGTTCCATTCCACGATAGCAATATAGCCAACCGTGCCATATAAGAATATCCCTATATCTCGCAGGTGACAGGAAATCACCTGACTTCTACCGCTTAAAGCAGGGCTAAGCATCTACTCGATCCTAGTCTATGTAGGATTCAAGGATTCATATATCTGGACAAGGAATGATACAATGCAGCAAGGTTTTCAACCAACTCCTACCACTTAATGCAACAATACTTATAACATATATATAATTAATTGCTTTTGAAGGTAGGAGGCTTATAATGCTCCGGGGCTTGCCTGGGATCCGACTCAAGTTAGAGTATGTCAGATGAAGTCACTTGGCGAGCAACCTCCAATCTACCTCTTGTCCGGTCCTTCTATCTTCGGGATGGATCCACCAAACACCGTCTTCGGGTTTGGCTCCAACGTCACATCACGTCCTTCACGTAGTGCATCTAGCGTACCTAGATGAGATGTAAGATGCAAGTGTATGAATGCGTAGAAATGCAATAACATAACTTTCATGTCAACACACCAAGTTCACATGTGCACTAGAGTTAATCAACTTACTATTACTTAAGCATATCCTTAGAAGATGACCAACATATCGATCATGAGACAAGTCATACAAGATCTCAAGCACACTTAACACTAACAAGATGTATATCACTCTTTAGGAATCAACATAGCAAAGCAAGTCAAGATGAAGCAACAACTATAACTAGAATATGTCAATTTCTGGACTTACAAATAGTAGCTTCATAAATCAATCATATCTAGAGTTTTATAAATCCAAATGACTTGCAAGAAGACATTCTGGAAAGCTTATGAAATTATCTACAATTCATTTAATATCACTTAAGCCTGATTCCAAAGTTAAATAAGTCAAAATTACAAAGTTCCAGAATCTGTTCCTGACAAACAGAGAGCAAGCAATTCTGTACCCTAACTTTAAACAGCTATAACTCAAAAACTACTTGACCAAATGATACCAAATTTTAACAGCAGCTAGATACATAAATTATCTACAACTTTTGTATAAATAAGTTTTACAACAAAGCACATTATCATGAAGAACTTTGCTAAGTTCCCAGATCTGTCCAGAAACCACATTTGCAAGAAATAAATACTAACTTATATTGCAAACATATAATTGGGCAAAACTAACTTTACCAACATGTCACACATGACTAATGAACACCAGAAAACATAGTGTCTAATCCTAAATAAATTATTTTAATACATTTTCTTAATTTACTTAGATAATTAGGTGGAATTATGAACACCTATCAAAAGTGTACAACAAATTCTACCAAAATTACAGTGGCCCACATATGCTCCCAATAATTTACTGTACAAATTTCAAACCATTTGAACATATATATCAACCTCTATGAAAAAGACAAATGGTTATTGCAAGAATTCATGTGAGAGCAAGATGAATCAATAACTCACTCATACTACAACTAAAATTCATGAAATTTTTACCACACATCAAACATCACATAAGTAGCATGCCACAAAAATTTCACTTCATTTGGAGCCATAAAACTACAGTTATGAAAAAGACAAATGCGACTAGCTTTGAAAACCTAATCTGAAAAATCTATTTTTACAGCAAAAAGATTAAACTAAAACATGTCATATTATAGATCCACTGCATAGATAATTTCACAAGGATTCCAAAAAGTCCTCATTTGCTATTTTTGGAGCTTCCTAGCATGAGATATTAATTTTCAAAGATTCAACCTTTTTCCTGCAAAAGAAAAACATTAAACCGAAAAAAGAAAAGCACTTTTGCCTCGAGGCCCCTGGAGTTTCTAGGAATAAACCCGCGCTCCGCTTGTACTGTTCATGTGAGTGACGAACTTTGCATCTGGACCCAGGAAAAAGCTTCTAATTCATTTTTCTCCTTCTCTTCTTCTACCTCGAGCAGAGCACGCCGGGGTTCGCCCGGCCGGCCAGTGCGGCGGTGCCGGCGGCAAATGGGCTGCGGCGCGGCCAGCCTGGGCCACGCGCGCACCCGAGCAGGGGCGCAGCTCGCCCAGGGGTGGCCCACGGTGGCGTGACCACGTGCACCCAGGTCTGTGGCGGCGGTTGCAGGTGACGCCGGCGATGCAGCGGCGGCCGGACCCGGGGAAGAGGCGCGGGAGGGTCGGCACGGGGTGACGGAGGTGCTGATGTGGTTGATTTTGCAGTAGGGCTCTTGGTGGTGGCCGGCCACGAGCTCGACTTGGCTCAGCAATGGCGGTCGTCGCGGCACCGCGCGCTCCGGGCGAAACCGAGCGAGGGAGAGAGCGGAGGGCGAGCAGTGGGGAGCAATACGCGTCTGGAAGCGGCTCGGCGTCCATCACAGGGAGGAGGAGGTAGGCACGCGGCAAGACAGTGGGGCGCGACGCTGGCATGGTCGCCACGCGCCTGACCACGCGTCGTCCTTAGGAGCAAAAACGCGAACAGGTGGCGAGCAGTGAGGTGGTCCGGTTGGAGTCCAAATTTGGGCTTGCTACAGGCCGAACTGGACCTTGGGCCAAATAGCAAAGTTGTTCATCTCAGTATGCTCTACAAATTTTGTTTAAGCACCAAGGTCATAAGACCCACAGATTAGGAGATAACTAAGCCCAAAGTTGACAGTGTCAACAGGTTAAGCTCGAGCTCGGTTTTGGGATTTTCAAATGCCAAACTTGATCCAATTGATCCCAACTTTTTACATGTTGTTCTTCAACAAATTATTTCCAACTTTCATTTTTGGACCAATTTAAGTTACTTAGTAAAAACTTGAGAACGCGGGATGTCAATGTCGAAGACACTGAAATTAGGGCTTAAAATGGCTTAAGTGCTGAAATCAGCCCTAAAACTGACTTGTGAGCCCTGTTTGAGCATGTTCCACACATTTTCATGGCTTGACTCTTAAATAAAGTTTGTTCCTTATAAAATTCCCTACAACTTTGTTAAAGGGTGCACAGTCATGCAAAGCTTCTAGGTTACACTTTTGAAACGGTCAAACAAAAGTGTTCCAGGGTCCATACATGGTCAACCATCACTTAGAAGCACATTTAGGCAAAATGATCAACATGAACATTGTTCCATGGAGTGTCCTAAGTGTAGTTAAGGTGTTGTAGAGGCCAAACATACCCACCATGCATAGGTTGCACAAAAGTGCAGGCCTCACATGCCTTGAAACATAGAACCCGAGTGAAATGCTATAGTCATTTCATGTGGTTGTTTCAAGATACGTGCTACACATGTTCCACTAGGGTGTTCCACATGTATCCAAGATGTGTTGCACATATTGCATTGTATATTGCACAACACTAGTTCCCATGAGATGAAAGGCAGGTTTCAGTTCTAATCCAACAAGCATATAACTTATCATTTCATGTGACTTTTTGATTCCAAACTTTATGAAACTTTTCCAGGGATCAATATAGATAGGTACCAAGGTGAGACACATGAAGATATGGTAATAACACCATCCGAACATATATCTTTGAAGATGGCCTATATGTAAAGCAATGATGCAGCATCCAACTTTAAGTTAGGCTCATCTCCGTAGGTTGACCTGGACATTGTCATTTACACTTAATCTATTGTGTTTAAGCTTAAACCCCCTACTTAATTGGTGATAAACACCTGGGGTGTTACAGCCCTCCCCTCTTAAAAGAATCGCGTCCCGAGATTCGGAATGGAAGATCTTTTAAGGAAGAGAGACACGTTATCTAGTTCCCAACATCTGCTATAGCATTCAGCTATAAAGCTTCAACATCGGTGAACAATTTGGTCAAAGGCACTTTCTGATACTTACTCTTCATGGTAAAATTTGTCTGAAGAATTTCCTTCATTGACTTCCATGAAGCATTGTTACTTTGGGAGGAATCCAAGATAGCACATACGGCATTCTCAGTGTACGGAGATCATTTGGTCCATGAGTGAACCACTCACAAGTATCTGACTCTCTAATGAGCACAACATAGGCCATATGAACTTGACATTAGACCGAAATATTCAGAAGTATACTCGTTGAAATGACTCTATGTTCACGAAGTTTGAAAAGCAGTCCTCTACCAAAATGGCTTGAGCACAACCTTCCAAAAGGGTGAGATCATAGGCGACAAATATACTCTGAGGCCATCGGATACTGACTAACCAGTAGACAGGTCTATGTCGGTTGTAAATGTTCATTCATTTAAACACCAACTAATGGAAAACTACTTGCGGTTCCATGTGTGCAGTTCTCTTTCTCTGACGACGACACTGTATTATCTGAGTCTATCGATGGTCAGTGAATGTGATAGCTGACTCTGTCGGCTTTCTATTTCTGCCAATAGCTATCTAAACGATTCTTTTATCCAAAGAAAACAGTTATCTGGGTTGAATCAGATGCAACCTCTTGGGTAAAAACATTTATAAGGTACCAAAGTATGTCATCTTAGGAAAATAATTCCCAAATCAAGATGTAACGAGGCCTTAAGGACAATAAAAGTTGTAATTATTCACTTAACCGCGGGGAGTAGTCTACCACCAAACGATTAAGTAAAATTTTCCTTGGTGACTTAGTTGTACTGTAAGTTGAGTTGACTTGCAGCATAACAACTTTGTCAGGCCAACTTTCACCTTGAGGCTTCCTTTTTAGGATCAAACAGCAGCTCTAAGGTGGGAAATCTGTTGTTTGACACTTCTCAAATTACTTTCGAATATTCCTCAACACTTTGTCCAATAAAGTTATGAACAAACCGTTTGTGGCACCTAAGGCATAAGGATGTCGATCGAAACTAGGGCATGCTTTCTCTAAATCTTCACCGCAGCTGATTGAACACCTTGCACTATCTGTGTGATTGTCCAAGACGGATTTGGCTTGACCACAATGGCTCTAGAAGATAGAGTATCACTCAAGTTGTTGGCTAGTTGATTAACTTCTTGTTGGTTATTGCTTTGTATGACATATTCTTCGTAGCTACCAAAGAGTCGTTACCTAGTTGGAGATTAACCTTCCTATTGGTAACTAATCAGTTGTCTCTCAACACTAAAAAGTTCCAAATCTTCACTCTTGATAGCAACAACTGTGGCTGATGTAGAACAAATGGTTGCCATTGAAGTCGGCAGATAAGGAGACACACCAGGGATGGGTGATATCGATTGCATGGTCCTTATGCATACAAAGGTTAAGACTTGCATCATGTGACGATCAACTCTTATCCAACCGATGGCTTGTCCAACATTAGGTGTTGTATGTCCTTTTTATCCAACAGAGATGAGATACTTTGCTCACTAGATGACGTTCGTCAATACTGGAATAACTACGTAGAGTCACTTGTCTACCACCTATTGCAGTCTGTTAATGTTTATGTCGGTGACCTATTCTTCAAAGATTTTCCTCTTAGCAATTTTAGAAGGAAGTTCCACTACTTTCGGTCTAAGATATGGATCTTACGATACGATTTGGAGAGATAATCAAGAAAAGGAACACGAGAAAATAACACATCGACTGTCGTTTCATAATGGATCATGACTAGAAACCGTGATACCAGCGCGTGCCAAGCAGCCAACCATGTGTCTGCAGCCACAGGAGGCCCTTGGTTTCGTCGCGGCACCATCAGCAGCTACTCATAACACCATTACTAAACGCACAACGAAAGTGAAATTTCAAGTGGCACCAATGGGCTGTAAGAGCAAGCACCATACCAGGAGGGATAGCAAGCAAAGGTAGTCACAAGGTTTAGAATCAACACAAAAATGATCCGAAGATCAAAATATAGCACAAGAGAACATCGCACAATTGCCAAGGATAACTGAGCAAGAGACTCTTGCTTAAATTCTACGCACGACTTGCGTCCACCGAGGGGAGTACCAGATAAAAGATTGACAGGAGATTCATTCATGTTAGGCAACAACATGAGATCAAGACTGATAAACATCCCGAGACTTGGGAAGGTTGTGGACGGATTAAGCAAATTTTAAGGGCGAAAACCGACACATAGTCATAGATTGAGTTGATAAGGTAGATGCATAAATTTGCAAGCACACGATTTAGAGATCAGACGACGAAAGATTATCATTGCCCAGATCACCTGTAGGAGCGGCAATCGGTAGGTCCAACATGGATTTAGGTATGATGTCCACAACTTGGCAAAGAACAACTATGGCCAAAAGGAAGCCGTTACGAGAATCTATCTTGGTTGGTAGATCAAACAAAGGTATTCATGTACGGTGCAGGACAGCCATGGTATACGCGAATATTTAAGGGTCCAGGCTCAGGCTTAGATATCGAGCAAAGACATGGTGCACAAACATTCAAAACAAGCAACCACGGCTACAAGCTTAGGCTCATAAGGAAAAGAATCTAATTGGAAGACACCAAGAGATCGTTTCACGTAAGTCAAGTATTGCTCAAAGATAAAGCTATTCAACACTCGTATACTCACCGAGGACAACCAAAGTGACAACTATGGCACTAATTAACTAACAAGCATACATACAAACATCACAGTCAAGCATTTGAGAGATTCTATCAAATTAGTTTAAGCAACCATTACTAAGCACCAGGCTCACCCATAACAAACATTTATCTAAAGCAAGAACTAACTACGAGTTTAGCCTAAGACAAATGCTAGTTAAGGTAGTTAACTTAGCATGTGCATAAAATCTGGACAGCAGCACAGTAGTTACTGGTTTGAACCATAACTAGGGTTGTAGACATCCCATAAAGGTGATCCTAGACTTTCTAGAAGGCTTAGAAAGTTTTCCACACGTTTGTTATTCGTACCAAAAGCTAAATCACAGGTTAACATGACCAAAATGCTAATGTTTCAGATCTGTACCAATATGGACAGAAAACTGACAAGGACTTCAAAAATGCGTAACTGGAGTTCTAGGGACACAACAAGGCTGGGCCTTAACTTTATGTAAAGCTTATTAAGTTGTCTATAAATTTCTTATTATCATATTAAGATGATTCTATACCTCACAAGGCCAAACAAGACAAGGAAAACATCTCTGCCCAGATTTGGACAGATTCTGTCATCCCACTTTATAAGCTCATAAGTAGAGATTTAGACCACCAAAATTAGTGTTATAGGACATTTTGGAAAGCTCAGAAAAAGCACTACACTTCTTCTATTATCTCCACGACTTGATTCCATATGCACATAGGTCAAACAAACCAAACATTTAGATCTATTCAGAGCATAAGCAAAACCTGACAGTAAACTTCTAAAATTCAAAATTCTCAAACGTTAGGACTTAGGATCATGAAATTTTAGGACAAGCTAGGTAAGTAAGTTAGCTACAACTTTGGTATTCTCCATAACTACAGCAAACACCATTATGACCACGAAAGCATCACCACAACAGTAACCATTCTAGCAGCCAACGTGCCACAAACAAAACAAAGTTTGCCTTTGTTCTACTTAACAAGAGAGCACACAAACATGTTATTATAGTAGCTCTAAACATTGTTACCTTAGAGCAGCACCAATTTAATTCATTCACAAGAATCAAAATTACTTAAGTGTGGTCTAAAGCATTTTCAAAAACTTGTAGGAACAACATATCCACCACTTGACTAAACTAAAGGACATCTATAGGTTCAAGCATGTAACCACAATTTTTTTTTTAACAAAACTAAGCACACCCTATCTTCAAACACTCCCTAATCAAGCAACATGGAATAAGGCATTCATCTCTAACTCCACACTAGAAAGATAGCGTAACACATTGATCACAAGTTACACACTAAAGAACAAGGGTGAGAGGAGCATAGCTATGCATAAAGCAACAATCATGATAATGCATGCTTCGTCCTATTCGTCCTCACAAGATTGCCAACCTAAGGTGACGATCACGTTCTATGTCGGTGGCATAACACGCGCTCTTTCGATATATATCTAGTCGTCAGCTACATTCGACTTACGCATTCGTGGTTAGCGTACCTGCAGAAAAGTTTCATTGCAGCCCAACATTTCCCAATATAGCACACAATGAAAGCAGAGAAGTAAAATTCTAAGTACTCCCATGTACATATAGCCCCGTATATATACATGTAGCACCAAAACTACCCGAATCATTCGATCAACCACAATTAAGTACCTTCATATATACATGTGTGTAACATGTAAATAATCCAGTAACCAAAACTAACTCTCCCCTAGACCGCAATTTGTACGGTCATGCTCTCACAACTCACACTTACCTGAGCGTAGGTGCGACGTTGCATAAAAGTAAACTAGCAATATATATGGCTATTTCATATATGAAGGCTACCTCTAATCTAACACACCGGTAGCATAGTGTGGGAGAGTCATCACACATACATACCTTGGCCTGGGCGTAGATGCATAAATGAAAAACCCCCAAGTTAGTACTTATATAAGCCACCTAATAATCCTTATATGGGCATAAGAAAATTGACCACTGGCATACTTAGATTTAGAATTCAGTTTTCACAAACCTATATATAGCTATAAGTTGATAAAACTAATTTTATAAAACAAAACCTTTGTTTTAAATACACATACGACAAGTTTAATGTTGAATCTTGCTCTGATACCAGCTGTAACGGAACCGTCCAAATTATAAGAGCACAAGTACAAAAACAATCACCGAAGTGATCAAATTCTCGCACTTGAGCCCATATAACTCCGGTAGTCCAATGAAATCGCGAGGGATTTCAAACCAACCAACATACAAGCCAAGACCGTAGTGATTCAACATAACAAGTCACATGTTACAACCATTTCACAAGTAATTCAAAATATACATCGGAGTTCAACATAGTTATTACAACTTAAGTTCAAAAGTAGCGGAAGCAAAGTAATTTGAAACTAACACACCCTTATTTCAAATACATGCTAGTACCAAGGTCGACTTCCAACAAAAGCATTAGAGAGAAGATAACTCAGAAGGATCATGCCCGTGATCACACTCCGCCTCTACGGCAGGAGCCAACCAACTCTTGCAGTCGCCATGATACATCACAACCTGCAACAAGTGGGGATAAAACCCTGAGTACGACAATGTACTCAGCTAGACTTACCCGTCATAAACCAGAAATAAAGTGACACCAAGGATTATGCAAGGCTGATATAAAGTGGGCTAGCTTGACAACATTTTGCATAAAAGCTTAATATGGATAAGTAGTCATTAATGCTTAAGCATCAAGTTAATTACCATTAACCTGTCATCTATATTAGAACCTGTACTAGAGCACTCACTTTATTAGGAGCAAACAATATTAACCATAGCAGGTATAAATTGAGGCAACCTTTCCATCGTTATCCAATTAACCATCCGTTCAATTTAATGGAATCTACGTTGCCGCTGCTCAAGTCAAGTGCTCACTAACCGGGAGCGACGGCGATTCGAATCGAATTCCTATCCAGCTGGAGGGGTATTTCTAACACTCACCGTGCAGACCCCTGCCAGGGTCGCACAGGCCACCTTTTCATATGATTCAGGAATCGCGGGTCCGAATGATGTCGCGACCCCAAGGGCGACACTCTGCCAGGTGATAGGGACTCTAACCCCCCCTTGGTCTCACGCCAATGTCCCCAAGCACATCCTTTCTCTCCTCCAAGAAGCAACCTACCATTCGATTCCCGGCCTGAATCACATTACTCGGCTTCGCGGTCGGAACGACTTATCCGGCCAACTAAGTGTTAGACTGCGTTCAACATGACTCAAGGACGTACAGCGAATCGGTCCTTAAACGACTCAGACGGGGATAGATCCACACCCAAGACCTCCATGCCTTGTTGCTTCACTATCGTCATCCCGCCCGGTCTCATTTCATTTTATTAACACATGGTTCCATTCCACGATAGCAATATAGCCAACCGTGCCATATAAGAATATCCCTATATCTCGCAGGTGACAGGAAATCACCTGACTTCTACCGCTTAAAGCAGGGCTAAGCATCTACTCGATCCTAGTCTATGTAGGATTCAAGGATTCATATATCTGGACAAGGAATGATACAATGCAGCAAGGTTTTCAACCAACTCCTACCACTTAATGCAACAATACTTATAACATATATATAATTAATTGCTTTTGAAGGTAGGAGGCTTATAATGCTCCGGGGCTTGCCTGGGATCCGACTCAAGTTAGAGTATGTCAGATGAAGTCACTTGGCGAGCAACCTCCAATCTACCTCTTGTCCGGTCCTTCTATCTTCGGGATGGATCCACCAAACACCGTCTTCGGGTTTGGCTCCAACGTCACATCACGTCCTTCACGTAGTGCATCTAGCGTACCTAGATGAGATGTAAGATGCAAGTGTATGAATGCGTAGAAATGCAATAACATAACTTTCATGTCAACACACCAAGTTCACATGTGCACTAGAGTTAATCAACTTACTATTACTTAAGCATATCCTTAGAAGATGACCAACATATCGATCATGAGACAAGTCATACAAGATCTCAAGCACACTTAACACTAACAAGATGTATATCACTCTTTAGGAATCAACATAGCAAAGCAAGTCAAGATGAAGCAACAACTATAACTAGAATATGTCAATTTCTGGACTTACAAATAGTAGCTTCATAAATCAATCATATCTAGAGTTTTATAAATCCAAATGACTTGCAAGAAGACATTCTGGAAAGCTTATGAAATTATCTACAATTCATTTAATATCACTTAAGCCTGATTCCAAAGTTAAATAAGTCAAAATTACAAAGTTCCAGAATCTGTTCCTGACAAACAGAGAGCAAGCAATTCTGTACCCTAACTTTAAACAGCTATAACTCAAAAACTACTTGACCAAATGATACCAAATTTTAACAGCAGCTAGATACATAAATTATCTACAACTTTTGTATAAATAAGTTTTACAACAAAGCACATTATCATGAAGAACTTTGCTAAGTTCCCAGATCTGTCCAGAAACCACATTTGCAAGAAATAAATACTAACTTATATTGCAAACATATAATTGGGCAAAACTAACTTTACCAACATGTCACACATGACTAATGAACACCAGAAAACATAGTGTCTAATCCTAAATAAATTATTTTAATACATTTTCTTAATTTACTTAGATAATTAGGTGGAATTATGAACACCTATCAAAAGTGTACAACAAATTCTACCAAAATTACAGTGGCCCACATATGCTCCCAATAATTTACTGTACAAATTTCAAACCATTTGAACATATATATCAACCTCTATGAAAAAGACAAATGGTTATTGCAAGAATTCATGTGAGAGCAAGATGAATCAATAACTCACTCATACTACAACTAAAATTCATGAAATTTTTACCACACATCAAACATCACATAAGTAGCATGCCACAAAAATTTCACTTCATTTGGAGCCATAAAACTACAGTTATGAAAAAGACAAATGCGACTAGCTTTGAAAACCTAATCTGAAAAATCTATTTTTACAGCAAAAAGATTAAACTAAAACATGTCATATTATAGATCCACTGCATAGATAATTTCACAAGGATTCCAAAAAGTCCTCATTTGCTATTTTTGGAGCTTCCTAGCATGAGATATTAATTTTCAAAGATTCAACCTTTTTCCTGCAAAAGAAAAACATTAAACCGAAAAAAGAAAAGCACTTTTGCCTCGAGGCCCCTGGAGTTTCTAGGAATAAACCCGCGCTCCGCTTGTACTGTTCATGTGAGTGACGAACTTTGCATCTGGACCCAGGAAAAAGCTTCTAATTCATTTTTCTCCTTCTCTTCTTCTACCTCGAGCAGAGCACGCCGGGGTTCGCCCGGCCGGCCAGTGCGGCGGTGCCGGCGGCAAATGGGCTGCGGCGCGGCCAGCCTGGGCCACGCGCGCACCCGAGCAGGGGCGCAGCTCGCCCAGGGGTGGCCCACGGTGGCGTGACCACGTGCACCCAGGTCTGTGGCGGCGGTTGCAGGTGACGCCGGCGATGCAGCGGCGGCCGGACCCGGGGAAGAGGCGCGGGAGGGTCGGCACGGGGTGACGGAGGTGCTGATGTGGTTGATTTTGCAGTAGGGCTCTTGGTGGTGGCCGGCCACGAGCTCGACTTGGCTCAGCAATGGCGGTCGTCGCGGCACCGCGCGCTCCGGGCGAAACCGAGCGAGGGAGAGAGCGGAGGGCGAGCAGTGGGGAGCAATACGCGTCTGGAAGCGGCTCGGCGTCCATCACAGGGAGGAGGAGGTAGGCACGCGGCAAGACAGTGGGGCGCGACGCTGGCATGGTCGCCACGCGCCTGACCACGCGTCGTCCTTAGGAGCAAAAACGCGAACAGGTGGCGAGCAGTGAGGTGGTCCGGTTGGAGTCCAAATTTGGGCTTGCTACAGGCCGAACTGGACCTTGGGCCAAATAGCAAAGTTGTTCATCTCAGTATGCTCTACAAATTTTGTTTAAGCACCAAGGTCATAAGACCCACAGATTAGGAGATAACTAAGCCCAAAGTTGACAGTGTCAACAGGTTAAGCTCGAGCTCGGTTTTGGGATTTTCAAATGCCAAACTTGATCCAATTGATCCCAACTTTTTACATGTTGTTCTTCAACAAATTATTTCCAACTTTCATTTTTGGACCAATTTAAGTTACTTAGTAAAAACTTGAGAACGCGGGATGTCAATGTCGAAGACACTGAAATTAGGGCTTAAAATGGCTTAAGTGCTGAAATCAGCCCTAAAACTGACTTGTGAGCCCTGTTTGAGCATGTTCCACACATTTTCATGGCTTGACTCTTAAATAAAGTTTGTTCCTTATAAAATTCCCTACAACTTTGTTAAAGGGTGCACAGTCATGCAAAGCTTCTAGGTTACACTTTTGAAACGGTCAAACAAAAGTGTTCCAGGGTCCATACATGGTCAACCATCACTTAGAAGCACATTTAGGCAAAATGATCAACATGAACATTGTTCCATGGAGTGTCCTAAGTGTAGTTAAGGTGTTGTAGAGGCCAAACATACCCACCATGCATAGGTTGCACAAAAGTGCAGGCCTCACATGCCTTGAAACATAGAACCCGAGTGAAATGCTATAGTCATTTCATGTGGTTGTTTCAAGATACGTGCTACACATGTTCCACTAGGGTGTTCCACATGTATCCAAGATGTGTTGCACATATTGCATTGTATATTGCACAACACTAGTTCCCATGAGATGAAAGGCAGGTTTCAGTTCTAATCCAACAAGCATATAACTTATCATTTCATGTGACTTTTTGATTCCAAACTTTATGAAACTTTTCCAGGGATCAATATAGATAGGTACCAAGGTGAGACACATGAAGATATGGTAATAACACCATCCGAACATATATCTTTGAAGATGGCCTATATGTAAAGCAATGATGCAGCATCCAACTTTAAGTTAGGCTCATCTCCGTAGGTTGACCTGGACATTGTCATTTACACTTAATCTATTGTGTTTAAGCTTAAACCCCCTACTTAATTGGTGATAAACACCTGGGGTGTTACACTGTGGATCCCTGGGACTGGTTGTATCACACAGACTGACTTTTGAAACCTAGCGGCCCTAATCTATTAGACAAACCTTTGAAAGGCTTCATAGTGAACCCTGCCGACCTTCCTTGGAAGTGGGTCAAGAGATTAGCTACCTCGGGCGAAAGGGTAAATCACGACTCACAGTGAAAGTGTACACCTCTGCGTAGAGTTTAATAAACTGGTATACTAGCCTTGCTCAAGGACACGAGCAGCCTTGGAATCCTTACATTTAAGATGATGACTTTTGAATTGCCAACATGCTCATTGTTTGCCGTTTCATGCTCTACATTATTTATGTTACATTGATCATGAGTTTATGGGATCTATACTACCTTATTGCTATACTTGCGGAGTTTGACATGGACTCACTCTTGCTATTCCCCACACTCTAGACTTTAGTAAAGTTGCCTCAAAGATCAATGGTGTTATGGTGGAGTTCCTAGAATACTGATAGAAGTGCTAGGCATATGTTACCCCCAGTCAGTCGTTTGTGAGAAGAATGGAGCCTGAAGTTTAGTCACCGTTCCGTGATACTCTGATGTAAGTGTTTAATATAGCTATGTCTACGTTATATGATAACATTGTTTCAGATACTTTTTCATTCTGGCATATGTGTGGACTTCCTGGGCACACATATGATTAGCCTAGTTTTGTTCTTTAGAAAACCGGGTGTGACACTGGGAGAGAACACCACTCACATGTCTTATAGGATTTTTGTCACCTATCCATACATTTCAAAAGCCCTAGTTATTGTTGCTCCAGGTTATTATTATCTCTCAATCTTTCATTATAGACAAGAATGTTCTAGGCTTATATATTTAAAAAAAGAGAAGAAAGAGAAATATATAGAGAGTAAAACATGGACAAGTGTCCTACCAAAACAATGGATACTTAGATGCCCGCCTCTCTAAAAAAACTATAGCCCAAAATATCTCTTAGTCTAAGTTCTTCAATTATTCAAAGAGAGATCAAAATCCCTTTCAAAGGAGCAAAAGTAGAATTAGATCCACTATCACCTTCATCATAAATAAACCACTCCTTTATCCATACACATGCACTTCTTGATTTGATCATATGCCTCATTTCTCTGGACCACTGTTTGACTTTACAAAATATGCTTTGCAAGTATGAACACGCTATCTCCATACCTATAAGCTCCAGATAAAGCATTAGATGTAGGATGAGAGAAGGCAAATCTCACTTTGCCTTGGAGAGGATCTAGAAATACCACATATATTGAGAGATTTGAGAGAGTCATACAAAAAGATACTCTGAGTTTTATTTTAAAAATCTTGCAAAACTCTGGAATAATAGTTGAATGAGGAGCTTGAGACATAGTGCTTGATTTGATTGTTCTACTTTTCGACTGCTCAAGACCCAAGTGAAGGCTAATAAACTCCATAGTTAAAGGTAATATGGGTAACTCTGAAGGTTAGAATGGTTAGATCTAATTCAGAGGAAAATTCTTGTTTGAATGCATGTGTACTTTTGAGGCGTGAAAGCATTGTAGCAACTCCTAATCCATTATGAATATTTGCTAAGGGACTAGCAAAAGGTAAGCTTGGGGGAGTTGTTGATGATGGTTATCTACCATAATAAAGGGTTAAAATAAATATATAAAGGGCTAATAAATGATCACCAACATAGGTTTAGGGTGTCAACTAACGAAATTCCACGAATTTTGGGGAATATATATTTTGCAGGGAGTTATTAGAATAATTTAGAAATTGATATCTTCCACAAGAAGGAACCCACATCAATCAGTCTAATCTCCACGTCACGAATACGCAAGAGGATTCTAGAGGACACCAGAGGACTCCACGAGCAGGGCCACCACAAGGCGCCGCCAAGTGGGGCTGCCCGGCCTCAACCCTAGGCCGACCAGCCCCTGGCCACCGCCCCTCAGCTCCTTCCTTTGCAACCTACTTCAACCGCCTTCAAGGATGCATCCTAACCCTATGTGAAGGTCGGTTTGATCCAAGGGACACGATTCCGTGCTCTAGGCTATATAAACGAGGCCCGAGACCGCCTCCAGAGGGGAATTCATTCAATCAATCTTCAACCAGAAAGCAGAAGACCAACCAGCAACTCTCATCTCCTTAGAGCTCCATCAGATCTAGCATAGCTAGAATAGAATTAGAAGTAGAGGAGTAAAGCAGCCTTGGGCTCCAGATCTAGTCAAGAGGAGCTTGGTAAATCCAGTTCTTCTCTCTTGTATCAACATTGTTCTTCAGATATTCATCTAGTTCATCAGTTCTTGATCTAGTTCATGTTCTAGTTCTTCATGTTATAATTGTTTATGTTCTAGTTCGTAATTGTTCTAGTTCATCATTGTCTAGTTCTAGTTCATTGTTCTTGATACATTAGATATGATCTTGTTCTTAATCTATATTATATCCTTGATTATTATAAGATTAGTTTGCTTTGATTATATATTTGGCATAGATAGTTTATCATTAGGTTTATACACATGTTTGCAAAGCACTCACCTTATTGAGTCATGGGTGAGTGGTCAACATTGTGTAAGTGTGGTACTTATACACTGTTTACCTGCAAATGCACTCTATACTCTGGGCCATGTGGTAGATCGCGGGTGTGACATTCCTGTTGAGTCCTTTGTGGTCCACTCCCCAAGTTTAGAACTTAGTAGAACGCGGTGTCGTTACTTAGTTGTTACTCTGTTTCTCAGCTTCGTAATGGAGATGTTCCTTGTTTATGGATATGATATAACCTAGCCAATGATTGCCTGATATAATTGCACTAATCAATGTAGATTATGACTAATAGTAAATGGATTACTTAGGAGTTATTCTCTTACTTTATATTCTGATCAATGACTTGCCATAGTAGTACTGCTCTAAGGAATATTATCTAAATGGTCTAATTATCATATATTTTATCTCTTTTTATTTGATTGATTCATGTTCGAGAGTAAAGGATAGTGATTTCGAATATTCATATCACATTTGTATAGTAGCCGTTAATTAATATGTGCCCCTCTATTTGTTCTCCTTTGGTTAAATATAAATAACGATACCTAGGATAAACTTGGGTGAAATGCTGCAACGGGTGTATTTATCTGTGCGCTTGTGGATATATACTTTAATATCTTTATATAGTTAAGTGGCATGAGTACAATACAACCACACTCTTGGTGTCATGTTGGGGATGACAACCCAACGTGAGTGACGCTAAGAAGTGTCAACAGATTCCTTGTATGAGTCTTTCAAGTCTGTCATTTGTGGTATTTCTAGATACATACCAAGGCATGAATGATGTATGCCTTCTCTCTTCTCTCAGAATATGTGGTATTTGTGGAATTAAGGCATAATAAGGTTGCCTTCTCTCTCTCACCCTACTTCTAATAGGCTTATGTGGAGTTCATAGGTGGGGGACTACTCAAAACTCATTTGCATATATTGCATAATTAAACTGTGGATCCAGAGGAACTAAGCATACAATCAAGTCATATGTGCATGTGAATGAGGGGAATGAAATGAGTGATAAGATAATGGTGATAGAAAAAGGAAATGAGGGGTCATAAATGGTGAGGATCTACTTGTACATTTGCTCCTTTGGGGATAACATACCTCCCTTTATTTGGAAACTTTGAAAACTCTCTGAGGAGGACTTGGTTGCTTCTTTCTTTCTTCTTTCTTTTTTTAGAGCAACCAATCCTTTTTGAAATGAAACTTATAGCAATGACAATAGGGATTATAAACTAGAGTAATGAATGGAGCTTTATTGTAGGTAGACAAAGATAGAATGGCAAGGAATGTTTTTGGGGTGTTCACTCCTAGTGTAGGAGCAGAACACTTTTTGAATGGATTATAATGAATGGCGTATATTTATGTGGATGGATGAATGCGTACTCCCAGGGTAGGAGCAGCAAGGGTGCATGTCTCTAGGGTAGAAATAGCACATGATGCAATGGATGTGGATCTTATATGTGGGTGGTACTTCCAAGAACAGAAGTAGCACATAATGAATGTAGCGTTATGAATGGGTGCATGCTTCTGAGGACAGAAGTAGCATAGATCAATGGGTGGAGAGCACATAGTATTGACTTTAACTGCAAGACTAATTCCTAAGGGTCAGCACAGCTCAACTACGCTCAATGGCTATAGAATGATATATATAAGCAAAGCTGGTTTTCCTAATCTAGTAAGCATGTATATATGGTTGCGGTAGGAATTTAAACTCTCGTCGTAAAGGAACTCATCATGCAATTTTAGGATTTTCACAAATAAATTCTCCAGGACTCTAGTATCTCTAGGAACAAGATGGATAGTAGCTCAAAACTTTTCCCATATCATATCCGTCAACAACCTAGACTTAGATCAAGCAGTCACTACCCACAAGCTTCAGGTTCAGAGCAAATCTCAAATCTAAACAGTTGTGTCTAGAACTCGGGAGAGTGCAAGGTTGAAAACTAGGTACTTAAAAGGAATTACGGTAGAGCAACTATTCATCATCTCCATATAGAGTTTATTCTAGGGATCATTTTTAAAGACAGATTCTATCAAAGAGCTCTCCTAAACAGAAAAGATAGAATAAGGAAATCTTTCTGGGTTTCTACGGTTAATCATCTTTTTAGTTGTTTTAGCAAAGCAAACTATGAAATAAATAGGTAGACAAGTTGGGGACACTTAACTCGGTACACAGGGGATGCTCTCCCCTAAGCTAGATGTTGACATAGTCTGTTGATGTTGCTGACTGGTATTGAAGGCGTACAGGTCCTCTTGGAGTGTCATAGATAGTTGTTGTTTGGGAACAACACTTTACTGTTGAGAGCAGCACTCCAACAGGGGACAGGACGTTCTTCTGCCTGTTTAGCTCTTTTTGATCCTTTAAGTTCTGTGTCGCTCAAATAGACAACAAAGCTTATGGAACTGATTAAGTGTTAGTAATAAAAACCTCTAAGCCTTGGTTGTCTAGAACTTTCTTAACCCAACTATCTTTTAGCAGGATCATAAGACATTTTTATATTTTTATAATTAGGATATGCAGACAAAAGAATAAATATGCTGAGGAAATTATTTTATGCCACCATAGTGAATAGTGTGAACTAATGTACCACACCATTATTCACATGGGGCTTAGCATTTTTCTCGATGCAGATGCACAAAAAACTTTTTATTTTCTTTTTCTAATGCAGAAACAATAAAGATGCAACTAAGATGTATTTAGGGAAAATAAATATGCTAAGGAACAAGGCAATGCTGAAAAGGGAAATGCTGATAAATACCAAGTTACCACTTGGCATGGCGTTCGGTGATTTCGAGTCCTCCGAACAGGACTTCCTTGTTCACTCATTGTTCAAGGGGCGCGTCAGATGGCGCCTCTGGTGGTGCTATGCCTTGAGCAAGTTCTGAATCTGATTTTTCTTTTACCTTCCAAAGCTTCTTTGTTGGTGAGGGTAACCTGGAGGAGGAAGCTTTTGTGGTCACTATCTTTTCTTCTGCTGGTTGTATCTCTTCTACTTCTTCTGTGATCTTCTCTTGATCCTCAAATCTAGTCACTTCTCCTTCATAGTCAGCCCATCCATCTACTATGACATTCTTCTTGTTCTGGCGACAAGTACGCTGCCTTCTCTTTGATTTGTTCTTCTTGGGTTCCTCACTAATTATATAGTTGTCATTAAAATAGCGGCATACCTTCTCAGAGGGGAAGTGGAAGTGGATCTCCCCTGTTCCAATGTAGATGATGGCCTTGGCGGTGTTTAGGAACGTCTTCCTAGGATGATAGGTGGATCGTAGTCTTCTCCCATGACTAGGAAGTCTGTGGGGACATAGTGATCGTCGATTTGGATAGGGACATCTTTTACTATTCCTTCGACGAAGCGGAATGTTTGATCTGCCATCTACAGCTGCACATAGGTAGGTTCCAAAGGCATTGTACCATATATATATTCATAGGTTACTTTGGCCATTATGTTGACGCTCGATCCGGTGTCACAAACAGCTTTGTTGAAGGAGCTTCTGTTGATGGAGCATTGGATGGTCAGGACACCTGGGTCATCTTTCTTGATCAAATGTGGGGACTTGAGTAGGTGGTCATGCTCCATGTGGACTATAGTGACCATCCTTACTATCTCTGTCTTCTGGTCTTCTTAGTCTTGGTCTTATTCTTCTTGTCAACAGTCTTCTTCTTTTGATTATTCTGTTGATGAGGATGTGCCGGGAATTGTAACACCCTGTTCTTGAAGAAGAAGGCCTCTCTCTTGCCCCTAATGTTGAAGATGATCTTGGCAGTATTGGCGTACATGACGGCTCCAGTAGTGTTCAAGAATGGTCATCCCAGAATGATGGGGGACCTTTCGTCATTGCCTGTATCCACTACCACAAAGTCTGTAGGAACGTACGAGTTGCCCACTCGCACACAGATGTCTTCTAGTATTCCCATGGGGTAGCGGAGTGACTAATCTGCAAGCTGCAAGTACATGGTTGTGTATAATAAAGGACAATTGAATATTTTCTCACATATCACCTTGGGCATGATGTTGATGCTTGTGTCGAAGTCACAGATCGCCTTGTTGAAGTTAACACTTCCAATGGAGATCGGGATTACCGGTTTCACTGGATCGCCCTTCTTGATTGGCAGAGTTGAGTCAATCCATGATCCTCTTGGAGGGTCACTCTAGTAGCTTCCTGCATTGAATGTCTACAAGATTTGCAGTTTCTAACCCTTCCGGTTGTCCCAGCATTTTACCTTGATCGGCGGTGGGAACAAAGTTGGCAAGCTGTTGTAACTAAGACTCCAGCATCTTGTTGAAGCTAAGCTGGTTCTTTATAGCATTGGAAAAACCATCCATTTTATTGCTAATTGTTTCTAGAGTTTTGTCATTGGATGCTAGGTTCTTGGACAGGCTATCCATTAACTTGCCTTGGCTGAGCACTAACTCTCTTAATGGTGGCTGGTTGAAATTATTGTAAGAGGAGATGTTACCTTGATAGTTACCTGAGTAGTTACTTGAGTAGTTAGGCCTCTGCTGTTGATTCCAGCCTTGATTCTGCCGAGGACGGTAGTAGTTATTGTTGTTGTTGACATAGTTCACATCCTCTAGCTTTGGGCAGTTGGCACCCATATGCCCACGCCCTGTTCATTTGGACTTATCAGCAGAATCAGCAGCAATCCAACAGTGTTTTTCTCTCACAACAAACCAGCGAACAGTACTTTCAGCACAATAAACCAGCGATACGAATAGGGTGCCAGTTTCTCCACACTCTTCACAAGTCATGCGGGCATCATGTACGTGCATGACTTATTTCTTCTCAGTGGCTCTCTCATCAAGCCTCTTCATCAGCAGGTCCATCTTGGCAGACAACATGTCTACCTCCTTGAGCTGGTGCATACCTCCACCTCTCTTGCAGGTCTGAGTTCTCTCCTCACTCCATCCTTGGTTGAACACCATCTTCTCCATAAGAGCTATAGCTTGAGAAATGGTTAGTGATAAGAACGCACCTCCAGCAGCAGCATCCATGGTTTCACGTGTAACAGAACCGACCAAATTATAAGAGCACAAGTACAAAAACAAGCACCGAAACGCTCAAATTTTTGAACTTGAGCCCATATAATCCTGGTAGTCAATCGAAACCACGAAGGATTTCAAGCCAACTTGCTTACAACCAAGATCACATCATTCAACATAACACATCACACGTTACATTTCACAAGTAGTTTCGAAATCCACTTACAACACACGGAGTCGCAAATTATTACAAACCAAGTTCGTAAAGTAGTGGAAGCATAACACACGCACATTGTTCAAATACTACTACCAGTCTTACATATCAACATCCCACAAAAGCATTAAGGAAAGTACTTAACAGACGATCACGCCCGAGTGATCTAGTCCTCGTCACCAGCAGGGTGGAGGCAGTTCTTGTAGAAGCCCTAGTAAAGCAAGTCATCTGCAATAGGAGGGAATAAACCCTGAGTACTAGAATGTACTCAGCTAGACTTACCCGTCAAAAACCAGAAATAAGATGACACCAAGGATTATGCAAGGCTTTCATAAGTGGGGCTAGCTGACATCACATTTGCGGAAAAAGCATAAGTAATTGAAACTCTTTTAACCTGCACTAGCAGTTGCTTTTAGCATTTACCTGTCATCTATCTTAGCACCTGTACTAAACATTCACTTGATTATAATCAAACAATTAATATCATTATATCCATAGTAGGTATAAATTGCGGCAACATTGTATCATTCGCTTAACCATCTGTTCAATTTAATGAGATCTACGTTGCCGCTACTCAAGTCAAGTGCTCACTAACCGGGAGCGACGGCGATTCGAATCGAATTCCTATCCAGTTGGAGGGGTATTTCTAACACTCACCACGCAGGCCCCTACCAGGGTCGCACAAGCCACCTTTTGTACAATTCAAGAGTCACGGGTTCAAATGATGCCGCATCCCCAAGGGCGACACTCTGCCAGGTGATAGGGACTCTAACCCCCCTTGGTCTCATGCCAATGTCCCCAAGCACATCCTTTCTCTCCTCCAAGATGCGACCTGCCATTCGATTCCCGGCCTGAACCGTATTACTCGGCTTCGCGGTTGAAATGACTTATTCGGCCAACTAAGTGTTAGACTGCGTTCAACATGACTCAATGACGTACAGCGAATCGGTCCTTAAATGACTCAGACGGGCATAGCTCCGCACCCAAGATGTGAAGTGTCTTGCGGCTGCACTATCAAACTCCCGCCCGGTCTCAATTTTATTTTAAGGCATGGTTCCATCCACGATAGCGAGCATAGCCACTCGTGACCCATTCCTACATCTCACGGATGACCGGAAATCACCTAACTTCTACCGGACTAAGCAGGGCTAAGCATTGACACGTGCCTAAACCTAATTTAGGATTTAAGTACGATATATGGACAAGGACAGGTATAATGCAACAAGTGTTTTCACACAACTCCTACAACTTAATGCAGTAAACAAGTAAAAGTACTCAAGATTGATTTATAAAACAATTGGGTCAGCATGCACCGGGGCTTGCCTTTCAGGAATGAGGACGGACGATGATCCGGGCACTCAAGTAGATCTTCTGCGGGAACTCCTTCGCCGGCTAGGTCCTCCGGCTCCCTCGGCTGCTCCTGATCCTCCTCCGGAATCGCTCCCTCGAACTCGAGAAGAGTCACTCCCTCCGGAACACCTATTGCATGAATGCACCATAAATTTCATGGATGCATAAGAAAGAGTGCAGCATGCTCGGGATGAAATGCACAACAGAAATTCCTAGCGCTCTATTCAAATCACTTTAATAATAAGTGCAAATCTCTTCTCCGGTAGAGAAGTACTTACCTAATCTACACAGCCTAATGTATAATTATTCCTCCTCTGTTAAGGCCCTAACACCTAACAATCACAAGAACAACTTTACTTAGGTTACCACACCCAAGCACAAAATATCAAAGCAACACATTCAGGACAGCAGCTAAGTATTTCTATCATAACTGTAGATTCCCAAATCCAAAAGGCATGATACAAGACAATCTGGAAAGCTTATAAAATGCTCTACAATTCACCTTCAGACCACAACACTTAATTCCTAAGTTTACCTAGTCGAAATTCTAAAGTTCCAGAAATCTGTCCTCTCCAAACAGAGAGCAGCCATTTCTGGACAGCCATGTTAAACAGCTATAATTCCTAGACTACTAGGCCAAATGCCACCAAATTTTGATACAAACTAGTTCATCAAGTTTACTACCACTTTTGTATTCACAAGTTTCCCAGCAAACACTTTTATCAAGGATCAAATCCAAAAATGCTACTAGCTGTCCAGAGAACCTAGAAAGGTGAAAATTAAATATTTATCCAAGTGTCAAACTTCCTTTATGACCAATCCAAGGATACTACTGGCTCACACATGTCATGACAACACCAGAAAGTAAGGTGTGCCAACCTAGAACATTTATTTTAACCCCTTTCTTAATTTACTTAATTAATTAATTGGGAAATTAAACTTATATGCAAAATGCTTAGAAAATTCTACAAACATTACAGGAGGCTCTCTGCTCTACAAGGAGGCTACTGTAAAAATTTGAACTAAAGTTATCTAAAAAACTCCCTACACAAATTTCACAAGCCAAAATGGCTGATTTTTGTATAAATAACAAATAATATTGAAAAGTATCAAACAACAGAAATCATATTTTTCTTAGCAACCTTAGGGTACTAGGACACTCTCCATAAATTCTCATGAATATTGCACATACAGAAAAATTACTAAAATTCATTCAAGTATTTTCTAATATAACATGATATCATCATAACTTGAAAAGTACTCAAGCACTAGTACCCAAAATTTTACTAGAGCTAGCACATACCTAAAATAACCTACCCACCAAATTTCATAATTTTTGGAACAATACAACTCCAGTTATTCATTTAACAAGTTTGCATCCAATTTAAAACACATTTTAAAGCCCTAATTAATTCTTCCAGAAAATAAACATCACATATATATTTGATATTTTTCCTAAATACTACACTTCACCTAGAGTCCAACAAAATTTGGATCACCTCAAATGGATCTATAAAATGGGAGATAAAATTTCCACAACAAAGCATATAAATCTGTGACATAAATAGCACAAAAATTAAACCCTAACGCTACAGTCATTGGGCCGGCTCGACCCACCAGCGTGGCTTCACGCGGTTGACATGGCCCATAAGCGTGCATGGCCCGCGATGGCATCCCGCTCCCGCCCGCGCCTGCTGACAGGCTGGGGCCTCAGGCTAGAGAGAGAGAGGACAGGGGAAGGGAACGGTGGCCGGAGTTCGCCACCGGTGGCGGTTCCGGCGAGGCCAAGTGCACCGTCATGTTCCCCACCTCGATGCGAATCTAAGGGTACCATCTAAGAGGGCTACGGCGGCAGCTAAGGTAGTCGGCGACGGCAATGGCGGCCCGCGGCCGTGGCATGCCGGCTCCGACGAGCTAGACGGCTGCTCGGCCCTAATGGGCGGTCCAGTGAGCATCAGTGGCTCAAGGTGGACGTGACACACCAAGGACGGAAGATAGTGAGACGCTAGGGAAGCACGGCCACGCCACGGGGGTGCTCCGGCGAGAAATGCCCGAGGCGGACGGTGGTGGAGATGGCAATGCTGCCTTACCTCCGCACAATTGACCCAACTACGAGGCGGAGGATGGAGAGGGGTTCAAGGCGGAGCAGTGGGCGGGTTTTGGTGGGCTGCGGTGCGGTGGTGAGCGCGCGCGAGCTCGCCGGAGTGGAGGCGGCAATGGCGGCTCAGTTTCTCCGTGTTGAAGACGAATGAGGGAGGGAGAGGGAATGGGGGCAGCACCTGTGCATCGTGGCGTCCTTGAAGAGCCCGTGGACTGACTGGTGGGGCCACGGCCGGTGTACGGTTGCCACCGCGTGTCCACATGTCGGCGAGGGTCTGTGGCCGGTCGGCCACCCCCACACTGATGAAACTGAGTCGAGGTTGAATCGTTGCATCAGTGACCGACTGATAGAGCAATTTCAATGATGATTATCTCCTAAACCAGCTCGAGTTATAAGAAGATGATAATACCAAAATTGTAGAGCTACATAAAGACTACAACTTTGTCAATTGGCTCAAGGACTGGTTCAGCCTGGATTGTGAGTTATAGGGCGTCAAAGTGGTGCACATTGAAACTGAATTTCAGATTGTAGACTTAGAAAAAATTTCCAAGTGTTGGGTAGTCCTTTAACTGACTTGTGGGCCATTTTTGAATATGTTCTGGTCATTTTCATGAGATGGCCATATTGGAACTTTTGTTTCTTAGGAAATTCTCTACAACTTTGCTTAAGGTTTCCTCTCCATGCAAGATCTCTAAGCTAGACTTTTTTACTGGTCAAACCAAAGCATTCCAGGGTCAAGGGTTGGTCAACAGCACATTGGAGGGCAATTTGGTCATTTTGGTCAACATGAACATTGCTCCACTAGTTACCCTAAGTGTAATTAAGGTGTTATAAGATATAATTAGCCACTCTACCCCTTGGTTACACAAAAATACTAGTGTCACATAAATGGAAACAATCAAAACAATGATTTCACCAAAATGTTGCAATATCATGTTGCACATGTTTCAAGATTTTGTTGCATCCATTGAGCCTATCAAGATGTACTAACCACATTGTCATGTTTCATAGTATGAGACCCAAAGTTGTATCTACAAGTTGCACCACTCACATTTCATAAGCAAGTAATTTATGAAACAAGCAAATTAGGGTATGTTGCATACTCATGTTGCAAGCAAAATAAAAGACATGGATGATATGAATGATGCTCATGCTTATGAAAGGCAATGCAATTTATGGAAGCTAAACACCTGAGGTGTTACATCACGAGTGCTGTTGCTGAGTCCATGGTAGAACATTTGCATGAGCAGCCAATTCTCCATTCCATGATAAGGACATTCGAGGATGTAGTCCTGAAAGCGCTCCCAAGTTTCTGGGACAGTCTCATCATGTTGTTGCTGAAAGCTTGATATTTTCCCACGGAGAGCATTTGTCTTGCCCATGGGAAAGAACTTCGCTAAGAAATTGGTGGAACAATTTGCCCATATATTATTCTTCTCCTTGTTGGCATAGAACCACTGCTTCGCTCTCCCCAAGAGTGAGAATAGGAAGAGGTGAAGTAGTATAACATCTCTGGGGACATCCTTGATGGTGAAAGTGCTGCAGATCTCCAAAAAGTGTTGAAGATGAGCACTAGAATCTTCATGGGCCTTCCCATAGAACTGACTTTCTTGCACCATGTTGATCAGCGCAGGCTTGAACTCAAAAGACTTGTCGATGTTCGCAGCTGGTCCAGTACGGATGTTGTCCGTAGTGGGAGCTGAGAACTCGCGGAGTGACTTGTTGGCCATGGCTTCAAATGCTGGTGTCAAGTTTCGAACAAAAGTTTGATCTTCCGAATCCGACGAACTTTCAAGTTGAGACAATGATGATAATGGTTGGGTCTTCCTCAACTTGGCTCTGGTCTTCTTGAATAATGCTTCTGGATTGTCAAGATAGTTATCTAGAAGGTCAAACTTTTTCATACATTACCCTGCATATAATATATAGAATAGAAAAAAGACAAGGGTAAGGCTGTATGAGTAGAGAATGGTGAAGGTGCTCAATCACATTAGTGGATGCAGTGATGCTCATTATCCATTGGCTTTCAACCTTCCCCGGCAATGGCGCCAAAAATGGTCGTTGACATTTCTTATGCACAACTAGAATAAAAGGGTTTCCACAAGCGCACAGAAAATATCATCGTAGCATTTTAACTGGGAGTAATCTAGGTATTGTTAGTTATAATTTTACCATTGGGAAGGGAATGCGCTGGATAATGAGCAATAAGCACTGGCTGTGATAATGGAGAGCTTAACCTTGTCTTTTTCTATCTTCTCATATAGGGTAAGTGTCACATAAAATATAGAAATGAATAGTAATTGACATATGATAAATGAGAGCTCATAGCCACATAAAACAATGATAATCATCTCAATAGAGTACTCTAAGTTTATAACACTAGCATGGACTAGGACGATCTACAAGGATAAATCCTAAGTTATTCTAACTATAAGGTCAAAGCATACAATGATTAGTACAATAACATCTAGCAATCATGGCGGGAAAAGGTTATACCTATGCATAGTTATATTACCAAAGAAGATCAAGAACAGAGCAATCTCTTCAGTATAATAGGGGTATTCTACTAGTCCTATATTCGGGAGAAGAATTACAAAGGACTCAACATGACTGTCACTCCCGCGATCTATCTCACGATCCGAAATATAGGGTGTAATCGTAGATAAATACGGTCTAGGCACCATGCCTACACAATATTTACCACTCACCCATCGATCTAATGAGCAAGCGCTATACGATCCTATGCATAAACATAATTCTAGTCCAACTATGCTAAACATATAATCAAAGTAAACTAAGAACAATATAGTTGAGAACATAATCAAATAGAGAAAAGTCAATTATGATATAATAGAATATAATAAAGTACTATTCATAGTAGCAAGAACAATGATGAATATTACAAGAATGTAGAGGAACATTACCAAGAACTCTGACAGATTCGGACTCCAAGATAGGCTTGACTCCCTCTAGATCTATTCCTATGTAGCTATGCTACTAAACTATGGAGCTCTAATTGAGATGGTGGCTCTAGGCTTCTCTGAATTCTTCAGATGAACTCTCGAATTGAATTGAATTAGATTAGATTTGGGTTTCTCCCAAGGCCAGGGGCTCTGAATATATAGCCCTCTAGGATGCACCACGGCCCTTGGATCAAACTGACCTAAATGAACGGTTTTTATTCATCCTCAAAGTTGGTGGAGGCATAATCCGCGAGACACTCCCTGATTGGTGGAGGGGGAGAGGTGGCCGCCCTTGCCCTCTGGGCGGCCGCCCCAGGCTGGCTGCCAGGTGGGCCTAGGTTTGCAGGGTCGCCTTCTCCAATCTTCTAGAGTATTCTTTTTAATACGTATGTCTGTTTCTCTCTATGTAAATCCGACATGTGGACCACTTTTGGTTATCTTTCTGATAACCCCCTGCAGAAATAGACAATCACCAAAACTCATGGAATTATATTAGTGTAACCCCTATATCTAGGAGGTAAACATGTTTTAGCCCTTCCTCTTGCTATGTTGATAGTTTAAAAAGGATACTTATCTACCGTCAATAGCAGCAGCGGCTACGGGCCGGATAGGTCGGGCCAAGGAAAGTAGATGGCCCAAGAGAAAAGGGGAGTGATCAAGGCTCGACCTGGAGGAGGAGGCAGGCCAGGCTAAAGAAAAAGAAGGAAAAAGGAGATTTGGCCCACGACAGATTTTTTTAACCTTTTCATAGTTTTTGCAAAATAATTTCCAAATATTTTTTAATCACTTGAGAGTTATTTTCAAGTTTAAAGTAATTCAAACTTTGGAAACAAAATAACTCTTTTATTAAACTTATTTCTAGAAATAAATTCTGAAATCAAATTTTGAATCTTCACTTTTGAAAATTAAGAAAACCCTATTCGAGGCTTAATCGAATTTTATAATTCATTTTTCACACAAAATAAATTGATGCGACTGGGAATGCAACACCCCTAGGAAAAATTGATTAGCAAAAATTTTGTAAATCCATTTTTATTTAGCAAGATTGATAATAAAGTACCTAAAGCTTGGCAAATTTTATAAAAATCATTAAATCTTTTATTTTAATTAGTGTTTTCTACTCACATCCCAAAATAGAAATTTTTGTGGTGTGACACCTGGTACCACCTGGTCTACCAAATAAGCCTAGCCTATAGCTCTACATCGTACTCGGACGTGGCAGATTACATGGGACGGATAGGGCTATCATCACTTGTCGCCTACCCGTCAACCGTGGAGTACGAGACGAACAAAGGTAGCCTCTAGCCTAGAAACCGCGTCTACGCTGTTGACTAATATTCTAGTGTTCTGGTAGGGTTATCCATCTTTATCAGGGTCCTCTACTAGAGTATCTACTATGAGAGCGGATGATGAACCCGCAAACAAGGGAGAGTAAAGCTTAACTAATCAAAAGACTTTATACCATAGAAAACACGAACACTCACTTAGTGGGAGAACCCGTTGAAGTAAGATGCTCGTTGAGGTACAAGTTATGGAGACACTGACAAGTCCGGCGCTTCCCCACGCTGTCCCTCACATCTCTCCCTTAAAACTCTAGCTAGCTACTAGGGCCTAAGCCCTTTTGGAGTGTTGCTCTTAACTAAAGTGAGGTGTGCTCTCTTCCTTGTGGTGGTGTCTAATAAGGTGGGGGTGGCCTCCTTTTATAGGTGGAGAGGAGGAATGGAGGCCACTAATGCGCTTTGCATGCCTCCATGCATTGAGACAGTGGAGTAAGGGAACACTGGTTTGTCGGAGCTATTTTTAGGAAATCCCCCGCCTCTACATGCCTTCATGCCACTGCCTTCAGAAGACATGGATGAGCATCGATAGGTGGGGGGTGAATGATCCTAGGGGTCGAGCGATCCCTAACTAGGCCCTCTCACCCCGCCTTTGTTTGGTGGGCTCTGGAGTGGGCCTGGACCACTCCTCGATTGGTACTTTGCCCAGATGCTTTGATTTGATGGGCTTTTTCTATTTATTCCTTTGCACAAATCAATGTCAGGAAGCGCCTTTTGGTGTATTCTCTCATGTATTTGTGCATATGTCCTGCAAAATAATAATCTTCCAAATACATGTGGAACTTGGTCAGTGGTAAATGCATATGTGTTTAAGTTTGTTAATTTCTCCCCTTTTATGTCTTAATTGGCTGTTGGATTTAGTCGTTAAGGACCACCAACACTATTGTGCTAGAGGGACAACACTAGTAGACCAAAGGATACTTGGTTGGGATGAGCTTGAGAGAGCAACTGGTATACCTATCCGGCACCTCTTTGAGCAGTTCCTGGGCTTCGTTCACATTTTCAGTGAGGTTGATCAAATTGTGATAAGCTCGGTGCATCAGTTCTATGCAACAGTGTGGATTCATCCAGAGCATGACTACACTGCTTTTGTGCTCCATGGTCAACCAGAGCGAATTTCCTATGACCGCCTGCAAGAACTCCTCGGGTTGACACTTCATACAGTAAGCTCCATGAGATAGTCTATAGAGATACTTTGCCTCCGCATCGTAGCAGGGTTGGAGGTACTTTTCCTATAGACCAGGAGATTTGGCTGCTCTTCATGGAGCCTTCACCGATATCTCCTTGCATACACTAGACAGACTGCATCTAGAGGCTTATGTTCTACACATGGCTCTAAGGAAGACAGTCCTTCCTCGTGGCGGCAACAAAGAGTCATTGACCAGCTTGCAGTAGTGGCTACTACTATCAATATGGAGAGGTGAGAAATTTGACTTATTACACTTTTTTGTATCTGAGATCAAGGATGTGATAGCTGACGCTATCAGTGCTGGACGACAGCATGTGTACCCTCACATCATCACCTATCTGCTACACACAACTGACTCTAAAAAAAATGGGCTGTGATATGTCGACGAGATATGGTCGGCAGTCTACCGAAGGGTATACCCAAGGTAGTAGATTGTCGGCAGACAAGTGCGCAAGCTACAAACTAGATGGTGACGTAAGACAAACACAAGGATTTATCTAGCTTCGGCCGCCGTGAGGGCGTAATACCTACGTCCTGCGTTCGGGGTGCAGGGTTATAAATCTAGAAACTAATCCTGCCTGGTTACAATTGCCATAGCTGGCCGGACAAGGATTCCTATTCTAACTGACCAGGATCTTGCTTGATCTCCAAGTTTGTTGTCCTTCCTTGCGTGGGATGCCGAGCAGATCGACTGGGCCACGCGTTGTCTTCTAGTGGGCCGGGCCCACTAGTCTAGACTAGCCCAAGTCTAGCTGTAGGGGTATAGGGGTTAATACCCCCACAGCTAGTACTCTTGAGAAAAATAAAAAGATTTCCTTCTTGGTGAAGTGTGCCCACTTGTATTTCTAAAAAAAATGTAAGCAGGATAAACAAAGCATAGGGGTCAAAATAAGCATATTCACTGCAAGGTGAAGTGTGCCCACTTAGTCCCTGAGCCTGGTAACAGGTGACGTAGGCACGTGGTGGCAAGGTCTAAAATGAACCTTCTTGGAAACTTGATAATGAGATGCACCAACACGTGCATCGTACTGATGTAGTCCCCGAGCTTGCTAGCAAGGTCTAAAAAAGCGCTGATCTCTCAACTGTATGTGAGTCAAATTTCACATGTAGCCGAGGAAACCAGACCTCAAGCTGTGGTCGGGGAGTGGTCGAAACAGTCCCCGAGCACAGCGTAAGTCGTGGTCGATGAGTCCCCGAGCATAATCAGAGAGTGATTGACGAGTCCCTGAGCGTGATCGGGGAGTTTATCGTGCTCGGTGATTTGAGATAGACTATAGTTGCTAGATCTGTTCCCGAGCGTCGTGTATCTCCAACACCTTTTGCTCCGTGATATTTTGTCTCTCTTTCTCTCTTTTTTATGGCTTGACCCATTGTCTCAGAAGTCTTCCTGATGTGACGTGACAGTCATGCTGTTATCTTGTCAATCACACTGTGGGCTAGTGTCTATCAAGGCGCATCAACATGGGCCCTCCCGCGTTGTAACCGAGGGAGCGCATTTGCTGGTGTGGGCGCCGGTAAAAAGTGGAAACTGCACTACACGTGCCCCATTTCATGCACACAATCCCCAAAAATCTCAGGGAAGTGGAACAACGCAGTTAATGGGATAAATAGCCGCTATGCAGTTATTCCTTATTTATGCCCAACAGCTGCCTTTGAAAACCAATTGCCTTCCTCGTCCAGTCCACAGTCCCCATTCTACCTCCGCAGCCGCCATTAGCAAACCTCGCCGCTGTTAGAAGCGATGCACTCTCTGTCCGCCAGCTGAGCCAAAGCAAAGAGGCGAGAGAGGTGGAGTATGGCCAAGACAGAGGCGCTGAAAAGGGCCGAGGTGATGAGGAAGGAGTGGTG
The DNA here is from genome assembly GCA_022457205.1 of Saccharum spontaneum. Classification (NCBI taxonomy): domain Eukaryota; kingdom Viridiplantae; phylum Streptophyta; class Magnoliopsida; order Poales; family Poaceae; genus Saccharum; species Saccharum spontaneum. The sequence goes on along the minus strand of CM039602.1, from coordinate 9,008,020 downwards.
GAAGTCGACGTCCACCGAATTAGCCATCAACGAGCTCGTCGGCCTGGGGGTGGTCCATGACAAGGAGCTCAGAGGTTGGAGAGCATCAAGCTCGGAAAGCTTCCCCGATCCCCAACCTGGTGAGATCGTTGTATTCGAGGATTTCTTCAAGAGGGGATTTGGGGTTCCTATTCATCCTTTCCTCTAAGGTCTTTGCCTGTAGAGGGGATTTGGGGTTCCTATTCATCCTTTCCTCTAAGGTCTTTGCCTGTACTATGAGATTGAGATTTGCAATCTGCATCCCAACTCAATCCTTCTCATCTCCACCTTCATTCATCTCTGTGAAGCTTTTGGTGGGTTTCTGATGAGGACATCGCCAAGATGGAGTAGAGGACGACTCCAATTCAAGAAGGGGAGGATGATGAGGACATCGCCACGCTGGACACACCGACGCTATGGTCTTCCCCAAGTTGCAATTCGTCCCCAACTCAGCTGCCTCGTCACCCTCGGATTCAGCAGATACGTCATCACTATTTCGGTCATAATTTTCTCATACGACATTGAAATGGAGCGTTCTTGGATGCGTTGGAAAGGGGACGATGACATCGTCGTTTTGGATCTGGTATTAGATCCATAAGGTCTGTGGATCATTCTGTGTGACCACGGCAAGGTGCTGCGTCACCTATTTGGGCCAACTTGGCCATGTATCGTGTCAGCCTTAAGCCCAAGTTGTGGGCGCCCAACCCCTGGCCGTCCTCACCCTAGGTCGAGTCTTAGACCATAAACACAGCCACCGCTGCTGCTAGACGATTGGGTTTTGTTTAGAGTGTAGTTTTCAATCGAGAAACTGAATCGTTCATTGTAACTATGGTGACAAATCCTTTTACAGTGATCTAGGGCCCCGGTTCTTGATCTCCTCCACTGTGTCGATTAGTCCTTTGGAATTGAGTTCTTGAACCCTCTATTGATATTCACATCATTCGTAATTGCAATTTCAGATTGCGTGTTTTTACCTTCTTGCTTGTGCTCTTTGATTCGCTTGCAGGAAAAGCCTTCTTGGCGAGGTCAATCAAGTTCTGCTTGGTTGATAACCAATGGAGCAGTGGTGTAATGGTTGCAGGGTTCGAATCGTGTCTGATTTGAAGCCGGACCGCCAACGTCGAGATCTCCACAAATCGAACTTACCGGCTACCTCTCAGAAGATCGGGCCTGTACTCATCAATTGGTATTGGAGCTTTTAGGTTTACCGCGAGGTATATTCTCGTTTGCCTTAGATTCATATTTTTTCAATACCTAGAGTCGACAAAAAGCCTAAAAATATTTCAATTTCCGCTATCCTATCACTCTTTGTGCCTTTGCAATTTTGTTTCAGATTCGCGTTGTTGAGTTTGTGTCCGTGGTCGAGTCTTGTTGCTAGTTTAGGATTGTGTTCGTGGTCGTAGTTCAATCGCCCGTTGCTGTGATTTTTGTTTTCCGCCGCTATCCCATCCACCGTTCCCAAACAACAAGTCAAAGCCACCACATTACTCTACTTGCCCCGCTAGCCACCTTGTGTAACTTCTCGCCGCCACGCAAACCCTAGATAGGTTGCCAGACACTCTTATTTTTCCTGCATTGCAGCCCTCCTTACATCATCAGGCGCATACCTACTGTTGTTCGTCATAGGGACGATCTTGTGATCGGTGTTGGAGTTTAGGGACGCTTTGCCCTAACTGTCGCTACCGTGTTGTGCCTTCCAGAAAACATAACTTGAGATACCTTCGGAAAAACAGGCATAACTTTTCACTCGTTTATCAGAAAAATCTGAAATTTTTACAGCACCTTTGCCCTGTTTGGTTTCATCAAAATTGCCAAAAAAATTCAGGAAAATAAAGAAAAAAATTGTCAAAGTTTTTGCACACATTTCAGAGAACGTGCTGTATTTCTGTAGACCACATCCCACCTCAGTTGTAGGTGCCAATTTTTGTGGTTGCATCTTTTTGATCCTTGTTTAGAGAAAAGTATAAAAAATAGTGAAAAAATAAAAAAATTTGATTCCTACTAGTGACTTTCGGAAAAATCAGGGAAAAATTCAGGAATAAGGAAAAATCCAGGCTATTTGCTTGTTCTGTGAGTTCTTTCCATCGTCCTTTGTTTTCACCTTGTTGCGCTACGTCTCGACACGTCTTAGCCAGCACCAGTGATTTGTACTTTGGATCCGGATTGAACAATCGCTAATTTGCATTCGTTAATTGCTAATCCTTGCTGTCATATTGGTGCCTACCCATAGCTCCACATATTCTTCTATCAGCACAGGTTCATCTTGCAACTGTTACCCATCTCCATCTCCATCACTTTATGATCCTGTGGCCACCACTCCTTGCCACATACACCTTCATCACATGTGTTGCTCAAGCCTAACTCAAAACACTTAACACATGGCATTAGCATCTTGCTGCCATTAATTACCAAAACCAAACTTGGGCTTTCAGGTGGGCGTCTACAGGTGCGCCACTACGGTGAGGAGGCGGCTGAGTGGCCATTATGTGTAACACCCCTGGTGTTATGGAAACAAAAAATGGCCATGTCATCATATGCATTGCAAAGCATTCATGTTTTAGTCAAACCTGATGTGGATTAACTAAAACAAATTTACATTCATAGATTGTTTGAGTTCTTGTGATGTTTGACTTGAATCCAAAACCCTAGTTTTGAATGTCATTTCAAATACTTGGATTATGCCCTATGTAATTTGAGGTGTAAAGCTGTGCTCTACACTAGTGTTAGGTATAGGGGATAAACTCAAGTGCAACATCTAAAAATGAACTCCAAGTTTGAGGTTGAGTTTGAGTCCAAAACTTACCCTAAGTTTTCGAATTCAAATTGGGCGGTTTATTAAAATGAATTTATAATTCAAATTGGTTCATACAAATGTGGCATTGGGTAGGTCACATGTGATTTGGGCCAATGGTACATTTGGATGATAGTTGTAATCACTATTTAATCATCAATTAATGTAGAAACCAAATCGAGTTTGAATTTGATTCAAAACCCAGATTTCCGAAAAACCCCATTTTACCCCCTTTTGGGTAATTCAAAATCTAAAAAGAATTTGAGGGGGAGCCAAAAAGTAAAGTTGTAGATCTAGTCATGTTGTACAACTTTGGTTTTTGGAGTTTTCGAAGTTTTAGTATAAAATTTGGAGTAATTTTAAAAAGATTCAAATCCCAAATTTGACCCCTATTCATTTCCCTATTCCAATTTCAAAATGGAGGCATAATTTAAAAATGGTTTACATAGCAAAGTTGTAGGTCTTACCTGGATGTACAACTTTGGTATTTTGAGTTTTTAAAGTTTCAATATAAAATTTAAAGTAATTTTGAATTTCCCAATTTCTAGAAATTGTCCCCTTTTGATTTTAAATTCAAATTTCAAAATCTAAGCTGAATTGGAAAAAGTTTTTATTGTGAAAGTTGTAGGATTTGAAAAGTTGATCAACTTTTATTTTTACAGATTTTCAACTTCTATTGAAATTTTTTGAGTAATTTGAAAAATAGGATCAGTAGCATTTTTGTAATTTATCCCAAGTCGAGCAGGGTAGCTAGCAGCTCAGCGCCGGCGTCCTTCCGTCCGTTTCCAGGTGCGCCCATGGCACCAGTGAGCTGCTTTGCGGTGGCAAGCAAGCAGCCACGTGTCGCCAGCCCCTTTTCTCGCCTCGGCCATAAAGCCCAAGCCGCCGCCGTCGAGTTCTCGCTTTCCCCTACTTTGCCACCACCGCTGCCAACGCTCCGCACTCGCCGCTGCCACTAGCAAGCCATCCTCCACCAAATTGAGATCATCACTGGGTTCACCTCACTCCTGCGCCCTCGCCTAGCTCGCTGGTGCTGCATTTCTCCCTCAAGGTTGACCGAAGGTCGTCGTGTTCCTCCTCGACGACCACCGAGCGCCACCGTGCCGCCTTCCCGTGGCCGGACGTCTCTGTGACTTCTAATCGCTCAGTCATGATCGGGGTGAGCCACTCAAGCTCTCAGTGCTATTGAATTCTCCTTTACCGGCATTGCTCGCCGGAGAGCCATTAGCCGTCGCCACCATGGCCGCCATGGCTGGTGTGGGTCTTCCTTCGGTGCGCCTGTTGCAGTTCTGGAGGCCAGGGTAGCTTTGCGGGGTCATGTTAGTTGTGCTGGTGTGATCCGCCTCGTCGGAGCCTCGTCGCCGGTGAGATGGCGACTGGCAGGCCACCGCCTTGGCCATCGGCCACGGCAGGGGAGCGGCGTAGTCCTACTGGGCCGGCCCGGCTGTTGGGCCGAGCGAGGGAGAAGGCTGGGCCAGGGGAAAGGAGAGAGGCACGCGTCTAGTTGGGCTTTAGGGAGGAGGGAAGAGGTGGGCCGGTTGGGCCGAGCGAGGACAAGGGAAGGACAGCGGGCCTAAAACGAAGTTTTTGTTTTTCTTTTTCTAAAAATGTTAAATAGTACCTGTTTTGTTTATTTCATTGTGAATTGTTTAGAGCTCCAAAAATGATAATTTTTTTTGTGTAGCCTCTCTGTGATGTGTACTATTTAGGAAAAAATATGAAATGTTAATTTTGATTATTTTTGCATGTCAATTAATTAGCTCCATTAATTGATAAATTACTTTTCCATAATTTTTCTAAGATTAAATAATTATCCAAAAATTGTGAAAATTATTTTGCCACTTAGTTATAATGTAAGCATCCTAAAATAAAAATTTGAGCTTAAATGGACAAATCTGATTTTATACTTAATTTTATGCTGTATTAATTAATTAGTTAATCAAGTAATTAGTACATAATGATTTAGGGTTTGTTTGACTTTGTGATTGTGTGTTGACCATAGGTCATTAATTCTTAATGACCTTTGGCACCTTTAGTTAATTATTTGAGCTCCCTTAATCATGTTGTTAGAGCTTAATTAATATTAGTTCATGTGCTTAATGAAAGTCATAAACAAAGTAGTTAACCTAATAAAACCCTAAGCTAGGGTTAGGTTAGGCTTTGTTAGTTTGCAACTATACTGTGAAGGAAAGTTGTACTCAAGTTTTAAATTTGTCATACCATCATCAAGCATCATGTTGAGCATACATTATTATCTCGTGTAGTCCCCGTGAACGAGGAGATTAACATGGTCGAACCCGTCCCCAAAGAAGAGCAGTCATGAGTGGATGTGGGATTTGATATTTGTGGGACTGACTTGGAGCCAGATATTCCCGTCAATCAAGGCAAGCCCTGGATGCATTTAAACCTCCCCTTGAGTTTACAAAGCATTATATCACTTATGCTTATGCTTATTGCATTAGGTGATAGGAGTTGAGTGGTAACCTAATTACTGCATTACCATCCTTGATACTACAATATTATCCTTGTAACTGTTTTATTTGAAAATACTTAGTATGCTTAGCCTTGCTTAATGAGAAAACTTTGAAAATTTTTAACGAAGTTTGAAGGGTTGTTGTGGAACAACTGAGTGAATGATGATGAAGTTAATCTGAGACTAGTCGGTGGACTTGCATCAGGAAAGGAGTCCCAATGTAGTGTCTTCGACTATGTTGGTTAAGGATCGTCCGTTGTAGTCCCATTTGGTCGAGACTTTGCAACTAACCGCATGCTCCGTTAAGCCTAAGACCTCGGCTAATCAATTCCGTGAATGGCCGACCACGCACTGGGAGTGGAGAGATGGTGAGAGTAGTGTCTACCCTCATAGCCAAGGGCTGGATTGGAGGTGTACTGTACTCTTGGGTGGCACTGGACCCGGTCACATTTTGGAGGATCCGGGTGAAGGTTGATATATGTAGATTAGAGTCCTACATATGTCGTGTGGTTAGGGATCCCCAGCTGGGTATTATCGATTCAAATCGTCGTTGCTTCTCGAACAAGGAGACTTGACCTCCGCAACTACATCATAGTTAACAAGTGGAACTTTAGTCGGAGATTAAGAAAGAAGTTGTATGAGTTATCTGATCTAGACTAGGATCACTTACATTCTGTTAATGACTAACAAAGATATAAAATATTGATCTTAAGGACTCACTATTAGTAGCTTTTATGCAAAAGAACTTTTATTCTTGGTGGAACCTCACCTTGATTCCCTTGAGCCTGCATTCCTGAGTCTTCTCCACCCTTTTTGTCGGTTATGTCTTGTGGAGTACTTTTGTACTCAGGGTTTGTTAAACCCTTGCTGTTGGTATGTATGATGAGCCAGTTTGTTTCGGACCCTGCTACATGACCGTCTTTGCGGTAAACGACGACGAGTAGTTTGTTTGGCTCTTGGGCAGAGCACTACGTTTTGGTGGGTTGTAATAATGTTACTAAGGCTACTCCACTACTATGGTTGTAACAACTAAACTTAAGGTTTGTATGGTTTGGAACAAATGGTTTGTAAATTATGTTATGTAAGACTTCCACACTTTTACTCTGATGTAATTTGTTATATAAACTATTGTAATACTGCAATGCCTCTGTAATGTGATCCTGCTCGGAAGATCATGGATGATTCAGGTTTCCCGAGGACACCCGACAAACATCTTAAGTTCTGTGGTACACATGCATACCCGTTAGAGGTCTTTGAGGCAATGACAGGTGCATGTGGGCCATATTATTTAGGAGGTTCTGCCACAGCTGGTATCAGAGCGATCATTGTCAATGCTATTGTAGTATTGCTTTACAGAACTTCAAAATGATTTGGGTCAAATGAATTTAACTTGCTATTTTGGTCCAAATTGCTTATGACCTATCTTTATTCATCTTGTAGTTCTTTAGTCATGTTTAAAGACTATTGGTGGAATAGCATGCTAAAATTGCCCTATGTATAAAGTTTATTGTTTCGTTACTCTTGTGTAATTGATTACTAGAAATCTTTTATGCTTAGTTTCGTAAGTTCAATTCATGAATCATGCTTAATGAACCTGTTGATTACCTTCCCTATTAATATGGTTTGGGTTAAGTAGCATCAATCCCATTCCTGCTAACCTTCAGATCCTCCGCAGCTATCCTTACCAATTCTATCTTACCCTCTACAGGATGGCCCGTACAAAGTTAACTCCTCGCAAGATGACAGGACCAAAAGGTGTTCTGCGTCACCAACTAGCCCTAAGGAATGATGGTGCCAGTAGTAGTCACTTCAATCCATAAGCAAAAATAGAGAGGCTCAATGCAGAGTTGGCAAGTGCCACAAGAGACCGAGCTCTAGATGCTATCCACATTGGGAAGTTGAAGGGATAGTTGAGGCAAAGTGAGGCCGCTCATCAGAACTATGATCAGATGATTGACAACATGTTTTAGGATAGAAATGAAGCTTGGCACTGAGAAGATGTTGCCAGGGATCATGTGGAGGAGTTAGAGTTTTATGTCAATGATCTAGAGGGAGATAATTAGATTCTCCATGAGGAAGTGTATCATCTGTACTATCAACTGCATCCTCCTCCTGGTGGAGCAGAGTTAGACCCTGGTGTCATTCTAGCAGATGGTCGTGAATTTGAGGAGTCTGAAGAAGAAGATCCTAAGGAGACAGAACTTGTTGATGAAAGTGATGATGGAGGAGGTCATGTTTCTAGGATGGACACCGACAACGAGGACTGAGGTGGTCAAGGGCTTATGTTAAGTTAGTAGTTTGAGTTGTTATGTCGGCCTTAGTTGAACTGGTAGTCCTGCCTAAGTGCAGACTTGTGTAATAAATAAGTGAACCAGTGTGGTGTGTGCTTGTAGTAGCTTTTCAAGTTCAATAAAAGTTTGTGAATAAATTTGGCTTGTTATAATAGATGCCTACTCGTACTCGTGCTACTGATGGTGCTAGAACCTCCTAGGGTGGGGGTGATGCTCCTAATCCACCACCAGTTCCACCAACTATGACAGAGGCCATTACTGCTCTTGTCAATGCCACTGCTGAAAATGCTCGACTGCTGGGAGAAATGGCTCAGAATAATCAGAATGCACCACAGGGCAACTGTGGCCGTTACAATAATAGAAATGAAATCAGTTATGTGGACTTCACTGACTCCCGTCCTCCAGTATTCACCAGGGCAGATGAACCACTGGAAGTAGATGACTGACTCCGCACCATGGAGCAGAAGTTTGATCTCATCAACTACACTGATTACCAGAAGCCAGTGTTCATAGCCCAATAGCTTAGAGGTGTTGCAGGAGCTTGGTGGGCAAACCTTATTGCCGCACAGCCAGCTGGTCACCGTGTGACCTGGGCAAAGTTTCATGAAGCCTTCTGTGCCCATTTCATTCCTGATGGAATCATGCTCATGAAGTTAGAGGAGTTTCTTGGTCTGAAACAGGGAGATCAATCCGTCATGCAGTATGTGGGTAGGTATAATCACCTCTCACAATATGCTCCTGACCATGTCAATTCAGATCGCAAAAAGAAAGCCTATTTCATGAGGGGTCTGAATTCCAAGATTCGAACAATGATGACTGGTTGTCTCAATGCTACTTATCATGAGTCAGTCAATATTGCCATTGCTTCTAAAGAGGAGTATCGTAAGCATAAGGAGGCCAAGAAAAAGAAGAATGTGTCATCTGGATCTTCTGGTAGCAACCAAAAGCGCTAGAAGATAATATATCATTCAAAAAATCATTTCCATCCTCCCTTTCGTCCACCATAGTTCCAGGCCTGGCAATAGGCATTTGTTCGACCTGTTGCAGCTCTACCATATCCATGATAGCCGAATGCCCCTAGCATTCGTACCGCAACCCTGCAGGGCAACAACAACTATCCCTATTATAATTGTGGGAAGCGGGGTCACTTCTCGAGGGAGTGCCCATATCCAAAGTAGTACAATCCCAACTTTTAGAAAGCCCCTATAACTCAATAGCAAAACCATAATCAGAATAAAGGGCAATAATCAGAATGCTCAAAAAGGCAAACTGGAGAAGAAGTCTGGACGAGTCTTCTACATTCAAGTGGAGGCTATACCTGAGGGAGAACCTGTTATGATGGGTATGTTTCCTATTGCCAATCACCCTGCAGTTATGTTTTTTTATTCTGGTGCATCGCATACATTCATCAATAGAACATTTATTGTGAAGCATGATATTCCAATTGGGGAAACAACAGAAAATTTCCATATACATTCACCTAGGGGATGTATGTGTACTAAGGAAATGGTACATCTGGTGCCTATAGAGTTGGGTGGTCACCTATTTCCTACATCCATGCTAATTCTAAAGGATCAAGATATAGATGTGATCCTGGGTATGAATTGGATGCATCAACGTGGAGCTGTGATAGACACTCTGAATATAATGATAAGAGTGAACTTACCTGATAGCACATCTCAGCTTCTTATTCAACTTCCAACACCTAAGAGGGTAGTCAAAAGTGTCTATGCAACCACTGTTAAGGAAATTGAGAACAATTCGGTAGTCTGTGAGTTCCCTGATGTGTTTCCTGATGATTTGCCTGGTCTACCTCTAGACAGAGATGTGGAGTTTGTGATTGAGTTAAAGCCTAGCACTGCCCCAATCTCTAGAAGAGCATATAGAATGCCACCGAAAGAGTTAGCAGAACTCAAGACATAGTTGCAATAGTTGCTTGACAAAGGTTTTAGCTAACCTAGTTCTTTCCCATGGGGATGTCCTGCTATCTTTGTGAAAAAGAAGGACAAAACCTTGAGGCTATGTATTGATTACCGTCCATTGAATGAAGTCACTATTAAGAATAAGTATCCTCTTCCTCGCATTGATCTACTCTTTGATCAACTTGCTGGAGCCAAAGTGTTTTCTAAGATCTGTCTCCGATTTGGCTACCACTAAATAGAAATCCATCCTGAGGACATTCCTAAGACTACTTTCACCACTAGATATGGTCTTTATGAATATCTAGTCATGTCCTTTGGTCTTACCAATGCACCAGCTCATTTCATGTACCTCATGAACTCTATTTTCATGCCGGAGCTTGTTGACGGTCCTTAAGTACCAAATATAGTTATCAAATAAATAAAGAAAATGATCCAAATGCAACCAACACCTAGACTTAGGGTTTTATCTGACAGAATTCCATGAGTTTTGGTGTTTGTCTGTTTCTGCAGGGGGTTATCAGAAAATACGGAGGAAAGGCCCACACGTCGGGTTTACATAGAGATAATAACGTGTTCACCGATTTTCTATCATCTAGAAGACTCCAGAAGCCACGAGATCGAACGGGAGGCCGAACGGGCCCGGAGGCAGGGCGCCTGCCCTGCTCCCTAGGGCGCCCGCCCTGGCCTGAGAGCCAATCAGGCTCCGTCTCGCGGATTATGCTCCACCGACCTAAGGGATTAAGGAAAACCGTGCGATTAATGTCGGTTTGATCCGACGGCCCACGTTCACTTGAGGGGGCTATATAAGCAGGACCCCTGGCCCCTGGAGGAGGCACTCCCTCATTCTCAATTCCTCAAACCCTAATCTCAGGAGGAGAGTCTCTGATCAAGCCCTAGAGCCACCACATCAACTAGATCTCTAGTATAGCATAGCTACATAGGATTAGAACTAGAAGGAGTCAATATTCGATTGGTTTCCGGATCTGTCAAGAGGATTCTTGGTAATTCCTTTACTGTTCTTCATTGTTCATCATTGTTCTTCAATATTATGAATACAACTTTGTTCTATTTCAATATATTGATTATGACTATGCTCTACTTGTTTATGTTTGTGATTATATTGTTCTTAGTTTATCGTAGTTATACGCTTGGCTTAGTTAGATTGGAATTATATACATGTTTAGGATCGTATAGCGTTTATCCATCGGATCCATGGGTAAATGATAAATATTGTGTAGGCGTGGTGCTTAGACCATATTTATCTGCGATTGCACCTTATATGCTGGATCGTGGGGTGGTCCGCGATGGTGACAGCTTCGTTGGTTCTTATATAGTCCCCCTCCCGTGTGTAAGGCAGGCAGAGCAACATTATTACGGGGGAGTGATTGCTATGTTTCTCATCTTCCTTGATAATATCACTATGCATGGGCGTAGTCCTTTTTCGCAATGATTGCCAAGTGTACTTGCACTAACTATGATATGCTAGACTTTATAGTTAAGAATAACTTAGGAAATATCCTTGTAGTTCGTCCTAATACCATGCTAATGACTTGCTAGAATATCTGTTGAGGTGCTTATCATTATTATAGTGGCTAGCTGATCAGATTAATTATCTTTGTCACCATTCATACTTTATCTATATTTTATGTGACACTTACCCCTGTATGCAAGAGATAGATGAATGCTCTCACTTATACATGCAATGATTGATACTCATTCCTATATTCCATTCCATAATCAACATTGATGTTAGTAATCCCTTCCCAGTGGTAAAAATATAAATAATGATACTTGGAATACTTCCCGGTTAAAATGCTACATCGGTATTAATCTGTGCGCTTGCAGATCTTATTTATTATTTATTTAGAAGAGCAATTGCATATTTCAATACCGCGTCTCTCATGTCATGCTGGGGATGACAACTTGGCTTAAGTGGCATGAGGGATAGGTTTGGCATTTTTGGCGCCGTTATCAGAATTAGGAAACTAAGTCTACTTTTGATAATGACGTTAAGAATGCCCAACAAGCATTTTTGGCGCCGTTGCCGGGGAAGGTTGATTTACTAACAAGGAATGAATACGGAATTTGAGTCATCATTTGCATCATTAAGTGATTGAGATCATCAATTCTCCCATACAGATTTACCCCTGTGTTTTTCCATTCTTATTGTTTTGCAGGGTGATGTATGAATAGATGACATCTTCTAGAAAATTTTGTTGACAACCCCGAAGCATTAATCAGAGGGGCAAGAGCCAAGCTCAAGAAGTCAACACTTCGACGCAACACTTCATCCAATTCAGAAGACCGCCGAAGTTTCATCCGGAATTTGTCAACAGAGTTCACAGCCATGGCGAACAAGATGATCCGCGAGTTCTCAGCTCCCACTACGGACAACATCCGCACTGGACCTGCCGCGGCCATCGACAAGAACTTTGAGCTCAAGCCAGGGCTCATCAACATGGTACAAGCCAACCAGTTTTGTGGGAAGCCGCACGAAGATGCAAGTGCTCATCTCCAACACTTCCTAGAGATTTGCAGCACATTCACTTTATTAGATGTTCCCAAAGACGCCATACTACTTCGCCTTTTCCCATTCTCACTATTGGGGAGAGCGAAGCAGTGGTTCTACGCGACGAAGGATAAGAACACTACGTGGGCACTCTGCTCTATGAACTTTCTGGCTAAGTTCTTTCCCATGGGCAAGACCAATGCTCTCCGTGGGAAGATTACAAGTTTTCAGCAACAACATGATGAATCCGTTCCAGAAGCATGGGAGCGCTTTCAAGATTACATCCTAGAATGTCCCCATCATGGAATGGAGAGCTGACTACTTATGCAGACTTTCTATCATGGGCTCATCACTAGTGCTCGTGAGACCATGGATGCTGCAGCTGGAGGCGCATTTCTATCACTCACCATACCACAAGCTATAGCCCTTGTGGAGAAGATGGCGTCCAACCAAGGTTGGAACAAAGAGAGGATCCAAACACGCAAGAAGGGTGGAGGTATGCACCAGCTCAAGGAGGTAGACATGCTGTCTACAAAGTTAGACCTACTCATGAAAAAGCTCGATGACAAAGCTGGAGACAAAAGAGAAGTCATGAACGTCTACGACTCTCACATGACTTGTGAGGAATGTGGAGACACTGGACACTCAGGCAATCACTGCCCTGAGATGCTTGAGGATGCAAGGTACATCAACAACAACAACAACTACAACCGTCCTCAACAAAATCAAGGTTGGAATCAACAGAGGCCTAACTACTCAGGTAATTATCAAGGTAATAACTCTTACAACAACAATAATAATTTTCCACCTCTGAGAGAGTTAGTGTCTAATCAAGGAAAGCTTGTCTAAGAAATTGGCATCCAATGATAAAATACTAGAAAACATAAATAATAGAATGGATAATTTCTCTAATGCCATCAAAAACCAAATTAGCTTTAATAAAATGATTGAATCTCAGTTAAATCAAATAGCTGCTGCTGTTCCTGCTACTAACCCCGGTATACCATCACAACCGGAAGGATTAGAATCTGCAAATCTTGTAGACATGTTTGATGCAGGTAACTATTGGAGTAATCCCGCTGTCGGAGTACATAATGACCTTCTGCCAGTCAAGAGAGGCGATCCAGGACGCCCCGTCATCCCGATCTCCATCGGCATGGTGGACTTCCCAGAAGCACTCTGTGACTTTGGCTCCAGCGTCAACATTATGCCCAGGGTACTCTATGAAAAATTCTTTACATATCCTTTATCAGAAACAACTATGTGTTTGCAGCTTGCAGATCAGACACTAAGCTTTCCTAAAGGAATACTAAAGAACATGTGTGTCCGAGTTGGTACCTCGTACGCTCCAGCTGACTTCGTGATGATAGAGACCGGGTCCGATGAGAGGTCACCAGTTATTCTAGGAAGGCCATTCCTAAACACCTCAGGAGCTGTCATCTACGCCAGCGCTGCGAAGATCAACTTCAACATCATGGGGAGGAAGGAGACGTTTTCCTTCAAGAACAAGATTACACAAATCCCAGAGCAATCCCAACATGAACCAAGGAAGAGGACCAACAGGAGGAACAAGCAGAACAAGAACAACCAAGGATGGACCGAATCAGCTAAGATGGTCACTGCAGTTCAAGGAGGTCAAGACCGACGACCCAAGTCGCCGTTCCTAATCAAGAAGGACGACCCAGGCATGCCAAGCATTGAGTGCTCAATCAATGGATACACCTTTCAGAAGGCGCTCTGCGACACTGGATCAGGTGTCAACATAATGGCCACAGTCACCTATCAGCTCTTGTACGGGACCATGCCCTTAAAACCAACATACACTCAGCTCCAGATGGCAGATCAGACATCCCGAAAGGTCGAAGGTATAGTAACTGATGTCCCTATTAAAATTAACGATCATTTTGTCCATACAGACTTTCAGGTCATTGACATGGGAGACGACGAGTACGATCCATCCATCATCCTAGGAAGACCGTTCCTAGGCACAGTCAAAGCAATCATCTACATTGGAACCAGAGAAGTCCATATGCATTTCCCCTTTGAGAAGGTACGCCGCTACTTTAATGACCCTAACTATATAGTTGAAGATTCTAAGCAGGTCAGGACAAGAAGAAGGCGACGTAACCGTAACCAGAGGAGGCAAACCATCAAGGACGTATGGGCAGACTATGAAGGAGAGGTCATAAGGCCCGAGGATACACAACAGGAGACCGAAGCACCAAGTCAGGTATGGAAGGCGAAGACAGTTACACAAGAAGAGGAGGCGCTGCCGGAACCACCGTCTACGCCACCCAAATCCCAGGACAACTAAGAAGAAAAGAAGTCCTGTTCGGAGGACTTAAAAACACCGAACGCCGTGCCAAGAGGTAAACTTGGTAGTTATCATTTTCCCTTTAATTATTGCTCAGTTAATCATGTTCATTCTGTCTAAAAAAATGTTGAAAACAGTAAGCCCCATGTGAGTATGCGAGTGGCATAAAACCCATAAGTACATTCACTATGGTGGCATAAAAAAATAATAATAATATATATTTTTTTTGTTCTATAAAAATGAAAATAAAAATAGAGAGTGACATTTATCAAGGAAGCTCAAACATGATAAAGGCTAGATATTTATGCAAACGCTTAATCAAGTTCCACGAAGCTTTGTTGTCTATTTGAGCTCCATAGAATTCAGGAAGACTAGCAGACGGAGGATATCCTAATCGTTGTCAGGGTGCTGCCGACATTCAAATACACCTCTGCACCTGCTAGCTACATCAGAAGAAATTACGTCAAGATCCAGCTTGGGGGAGAGCACCCCCATTTATCCCGATAATTATTTTTATCTACATTTATACCTATGCTTTATTAAAATAAAAAGATGCATAATCATGAAAACCCAAATAAATATTTTGTGTTTATATATATTTGCTTAGTTTAATAAATGGTTGCTCTGCCTAATTTTGAAAATAAAACTCTAGCATGGATATGATGAATGGTTGCTCTGCCTAATTTTCAAATTTGTTTTCTCTCTAGTTTAGACATAACTGTTATAATTTAAAACTGGCTCTAAACCTGAACTAGTGGGAAGAGAACTAGATCTAAAGTCTAAGTTGTTAGCGGATATGATATGGGAAGGTTGAGCTGTTGTTTATCTGTTCTTAGAGATGCTAGAATTCTGGAGAATTTTATCTTTGAAAATCTTTAAAATGTTGCATGATGAGTTCCTGTATGATGAGAGTTTAAATTCCTACCACAGCCATATATACATGCTTGTTAGAATAAGAGCCGCACTTTTACTACTTATTGCTTATGGGCATTGAGTGTGGTCAAGCTGTGTAGACCCTTAGGAACTTGTCATGTGGTTAAAATCAAGATTCACTTGCACGTTCACTCATACATGCTGCTTCTACTCCGGAAGTACGCATCCACATATATCCACTCATTTCCATCTCCAGATTCACCCAACATTATTCTACTCCTGACCCGGGAGAGAATAGCCAAAAACATTATCCCATTCCTGTTATTCCCTGTGAAGTTAATGCTCAAGTCATTTCTACTACCACTTGCTATATTTTCAAAAGAGGGAGATTGCTCTAAAAAAAACGAGGAAATAAAAAGGAGCAAGTGCTCGGAACCTCGAAGAAAGAAAAAGTGAGACGAGAGGTAAAAATGGACAAGTGTCCGACAGTAGAATTAGGGGTACAAGATACCCACCTGAAAAAAAAAGAAGAGAAAATATAGAGCATCTCATTCCCCTCAAAAAGTTTTAAAAAGCAAGAAAGGTATGTATTCCCTCAAAAAGAGCATTAGACTTTTGTTATCACCATCATCACCATACACCACTCATTCACCACACATGCACATCTTGATTTGACTTATTGACTTGTTTCTCTGGATCCATGGTTTGACTATGCAATTGTAACACCCCAGGCGCCACAAAAGCCTTAGATGTCACTAACGTCCCTTCCCTCATGCCCAAGTACAAAACTCGGCATAAAAAACCAAATGTCAAAGTAAAGCGCGGAAGCAACATCAAGGACAAAACTATAATTAAGTAAAGCTCCAACTTAAATGTTTTTATTAAACCATGAAAGATCACCACGAAGATAAACTAAGTTTGTTACAGCAAGGCAAGAGTGTTATTATTATAACTAGATATGGGTGTAATAGTGAAGTTGTGCCGCTAATCCTATCCCTTCAAGGAAGCAAAGCATCCAAGCAAGCATGCAAACTTGCACCTGGAAAGATAAAAGGAATAAATCTCAGCAAGCAAACTACTTGATCATATCATTCAAACTACAAGTTAATTAAGCATCGATTTAAATGTCGAAGATATGACATCATAAGAAATTAATAATTCATAATCAAATTATTTATCCAATGACAACAGCGTAAAGGAGTAAACAACATCATGATATTCAATAAATAAACCACCTCTTCAAATGAAAGAAACTCCTCATATCCACAACTTCAATGCAAGTAAACCTCAGAGAGTGCAGATGCAATGCATATGCATGTCCACTGCCTCCATACCCAACAAGGTATGAAGCTGCATCGTACCCCTCCTCGGGCAACGTACGATGCTGTACCGGTACGGTCGCGGCCAGCAAGCGGCGACATCCACGAATGCTATGCAATGCAATATGATGCAATGACATGATGCAACCGCAGAAATACTTACCACATATGCCACATACATCCACCATTATAATTCATAGCACTTACCTCATGACGATAGATAAATGATAAAATATTCAATAATGTAGATCATATATAAGTTACTTTATAAAGGGACAAGTGAATTCATTCTTAGATATTAGCTTGATTTAGTTAATGTTATGGCAAAGTGTAGGTAGATTAAATAACATGTCAAGCTGTAGCAAACCACCGCTACGTTTACTTGCCTCAAAAGACGATGAAAGAACATGAGCTAAGAATGATCCAAAGGTACACCACCTGTTCAAACATCATTACCTCAGAACATATTCATACAAACACATACAAATAACATATAAAGCAGTCATACGGCTTGCACTATCGTTTCCCTCAAAACAGCGACCAAACAACCCACCAACAACAACAACCATGCTTCACATTTTTTGTGTAGATAAATTACATGTTCAAAAATTATGAAACTTATACAGAAGGTGTAAAACACCATTATCTACAACTATTATATAAAACAATCTAGCATATGAGATCTCTAAGACAGCATAAACAACCTCTGAACTTAACTGAACTTTTCTGATGACAAAAACAGGATATCAAGCTTCTAAAATTCATAATTGGAGATATACTAATTGAAAAATTATAAGATTTAACAATATGGAAATATTAACTAATGTTCTACAACTTTCATGTTATAAGCTTTGTATTTTAAGGACTGAAAGATACTCATAACAAACCAAGAATCTAACTGAACATTTCTGATGACAGAACAACAGCAGACCACTAAAACATACATAACTGGAGATTTACTGATCCAACACTTGTGATCTTCAACAATATGGAAATCTTATGAAATTACCAACAACTTTCATTTTGATCATTTTACGAGATTATGGACGTATGATAATATAAAACTGAATGCATCTAACTATGTCCAGATTTTTGACAGAACAAATGCATCACCAAACAACGACCATATCTGCTAAACCACAAGTGCTAAAAAGGTGATCTTTACACCAAAACAAAGATACTGAAGTATACTAATACATTATAATTTTCCCATGATTTTATAGCACACAAAAGAAGATGTAAACAGCACATAACCAACAACTGCAGAATCTGAAAACACAGTAGGGCTTAATTACGAGATAAGAACCCTAACCCCGTCAACTAATCCATCAAATTCGCGAACCCTAGCATAAATTTCACATCAAAACACTGGGGTAAAGTGAGACCTTACCCCAAACAGTGAGTATCAAGAAGATCCGCAATGATTGACCTCCCATTCCCCCTTCTTTCTTGCAGCGATTCCCACCGTTGCTCCTCGTGTTGGTTTGATCTACTCCACGTATGGCACCGCCATCAAGAACAGCGAGGGGAAGGATGGATCGAGGGGAAAAGGAGAGGAGAAGGTGGCTGACCGGTTTTTGAGAAGGAACAATACGATGACGAAGGACGGTTAAGCCCTAGGTTTCTCTCCCTCTCTTCTTCTCTCTTTGCTATCCTTCTCCTTCTATTTCTTTTCTTTGGTGCGTGATATAGGTGGGCGGCTGAAGGGACACCGGCATAGAAAAGGGAAAAGCCATCGGTACTGTAGCCTGGGCGACGCAACAGTAACCACGTGCGACTGTTCACTTTTTTTTAATTCCTTGAATAATGCAAAATTTATATCTTCATGATCCAAACTCCAAATGATATGTATAAGTAGTCAAACGGAATGCATTCGACGAGCTCTACGCATCTATGGTCTCTGATCATTCATCAAAGTTACAGATAAAAAAATTTATTTTTGGCACTCATTAAAACTCCTAATTAACTATTTTACCACTTTGCGCTTTCTAACACACAACACATATTTTCGGGTGTTACAGCAATAAATGTTCTATGAGTATGTATACTGTATCTCCCACCTTTGAGCTCCAGATATCAAAGCCTTATTAGAGTAGGGTGAGAGAGAAGGCAATGTCACTACGCCTTCTACCATAAATACCACATACTTTGAGAGAGAAGGCATATACTATTACTGCCTTGGTAAGGATCCAGAAATACCACAAAAGAGAGACCCGAGAAAGTCATATAAGGAATCTCTGAGTTTTATTTGAAAAATCTGCAAAAAACTCCAGAGCTATAGCTGATCAAGAATAAGAGACATGGCGTTTGACTAGACCGTTCTATCTTTTAACCACTCAAGATGCAGGTGACGGTTGCAAGGCCCATGGTGAAAGGTAAAATGAGTAAGTTTTAAGTCTTGACAGTTTACTCTAACTCAGGGATGAGACCTTATTTGAAAGCATATGTACCGTCAACGTTCAAAGGCGTTGCAGCAACTTCTGATCCATAATGAGTCTATCCTTGCTCAGGGACGAGCAAGAGGTAAGCTTGGGGGAGTTTGTTGATGGTCCTTAAGTACCAAATATAGTTATCAAATAAATAAAGAAAAGGATCCAAATGCAACCAACACCTAGACTTAGGGTTTTATCTGACAGAATTCCACGAGTTTTGGTGTTTATCTGTTTCTGCAGGGGGTTATCAGAAAATACGGAGGAAAGGCCCACACGTCGGGTTTACATAGAGATAATAACATGTTCACCGATTTTCTATCATCTAGAAGACTACAGAAGCCACGAGATCGAACGGGAGGCCGAACGGGCCCGGAGGCAGGGCGCCCGACCTGCTCCCTAGGGCGCCCGCCCTGGCCTGAGAGCCAATCAGGCTCCGTCTCGCGGATTATGCTCCACCGACCTAAGGGATCAAGGAAAACCGTGCGATTAATGTCGGTTTGATCCGACGGCCCACCTTCACTTGAGGGGGCTATATAAGCAGGACCCCTGCCCCCTGGAGGAGGCACTCCCTCATTCTCAATTCCTCAAACCCTAATCTCAGGAGGAGAGTCTCTGATCAAGCCCTAGAGCCACCACATCAACTAGATCTCTAGTATAACATAGCTACATAGGATTAGAACTAGAAGGAGTCAATCTTCGATTGGTTTCCGGATCTGTCAAGAGGATTCTTGGTAATTCCTTTACTGTTCTTCATTGTTCATCATTGTTCTTCAATATTATGAATACAACTTTTTTCTATTTCAATATATTGATTATGACTATGCTCTACTTGTTTATGTTTGTGATTATATTGTTCTTAGTTTATCGTAGTTATACGCTTGGCTTAGTTAGATTGGAATTATATACATGTTTAGGATTGTATAGCGTTTATCCATCGGATCCATGGGTAAATGATAAATATTGTGTAGGCGTGGTGCTTAGACCATATTTATCTGCGATTGCACCTTATATGCTGGATCGTGGGGTGGTCCGCGATGGTGACAGCTTCGTTGGTTCTTATATAATCCCCCTCCCGTGTGTAAGGCAGGCAGAGCAACATTATTACGGGGGAGTGATTGCTATGTTTCTCATCTTCCTTGATAATATCACTATGCATGGGCGTAGTCCTTTTTCGCAATGATTGCCAAGTGTACTTGCACTAACTATGATATGCTAGACTTTATAGTTAAGAATAACTTAGGAAATATCCTTGTAGTTCATCCTAATACCATGCTAATGACTTGCTAGAATATCTATTGAGGAGCTTATCATTATTATATGTGGCTAGCTAATCAGATTAATTATCTTTGTCACCATTCATACTTTATCTATATTTTATGTGACACTTACCCCTGTATGCAAGAGATAGATGAATGCTCTCACTTATACATGCAATGATTGATACTCATTCCTATATTCCATTCCATAATCAACATTGATGTTAGTAATCCCTTCCCAGTGGTAAAAATATAAATAACGATACCTGGAATACTTCCCGGTTAAAATGCTACATCGGTATTAATCTGTGCCCTTGCAGATCTTATTTATTATTTATTTAGAAGAGCAGTTGCATATTTCAATACCGCGTCTCTCATGTCATGCTGGGGATGACAACTTGGCTTAAGTGGCATGAGGGATAGGTTCGGCATTTTTGGTGCCGTTATTAGAATTAGAAAACTAAGTCTACTTTTGGTAATGACGTTAAGAATGCCCAACAGAGCTCGACAAATTTGTCATTGTCTTCATCGATGATATCTTGATCTATTCCAAAAACAAAGAGGAACATGTAGAACATTTACGCATTGTTCTGAGTCGCTTAAGAGAAGATCAGTTATATGCCAAGTTTAGCAAATGTGAATTTTGGCTCGATGAGGTGCTATTTCTCAGACATGTCTTATCTGCCGAGGGTGTTGCTGTTGACCCTGGCAAAGTAAAGGATATTCTGGACTGGAAGCTACTAATCACAATTCACCAAGTTCATAGTTTCCTGGGGACGGCAGGTTATTCATTCCTAACTTCTCAAAGATATCCAAGCCTATCACTGAGCTGTTGAAGAATCAAGTCAAGTTTGTCTGGTCACCAGAATGTGAAGAAGCTTTTCAGACTCTGAAAAAGTTACTAACCACTACTCTAGTTTTAGCTCAGCCAGACATTGAGAAGCCGTTTGATGTATACTGTGATGCTTCCGGTACTGGTATTGGGTGTCTACTGATGCAAGAGGGCAGAGTGAATGCTTATGCTTCTCGACAACTCAAGCGCCATGAAGAGCACTATCCAACTCATGATTTAGAGTTAGCAGCTATTGTTCATGCTTTGAAGATCTGACGTCATTATCTGTTGGGTAACACATGTCACATCTACACAGATAACAAAAGTTTGAAGTATATCTTTACACAGGCTGATTTGAATATGTGACAAAGAAGATGGTTAGAACTAATAAAGGATTATGTTCTTGAAGTACATTATCATCTTGGGAAAGCTAATGTTGTTGCCGATGCCCTTAGTCGAAAGGCTCATTGCAATTGTATTAGTGTCAAGCCAATGGATCTGACCTTGTGTCATGAACTAGAAAGATTGAATATAGAGATAGTTCAGTAAGGAAATCTGAATAATATCACTGTAGAATCAACTATCAAAGATCAGATTATTGCTGCATAGAAAGGCAACAAGGGTATTGGGCATATCAAAGGAAAAGTTAGAAATAAAAGAGACTTATTTCAGAATTGATGAATCAGATGTGTTATGGTTCAAGAATCGGTTGGTCGTACCCAAAGTTCCTGAACTACGTTAGTTGATCCTTGATGAAGCACATTTAACCAGATTCTCTATCCGTCCAAGAAGTAATACGATGTATCATGATCTAAAACAAAGATTCTGGTGGACTAAAATGAAAATCGAGATTGCTCGATATATAGCCAAGTGCGATACCTATCAAAAAGTGAAAGCTGTGCATCTGAAGTCAGCCAGAGAGCTACAGCCGTTGCCCATTCCAGCTTGGAAGTGGGATGATATCAGTATGGACTTTATTGTTGGTCTGCCCAAGACATCAAAAGGCCTTGATTCAATTTGGGTCATTGTTGATCGATTAACGAAGTTAGCTCGCTTCCTTTCGGTAAAGGCCGAATATCGTGTCATGGTCTATGCCAAGTTGTATATTGACCGTATTATGAGTTTACATGGGGTACCAAAGACAATTACTTCTAATAGGGGTACTCAGTTTGTCTCCTAGTTTTGGAAATGCTTACATGAGTCCTTGGGAACCAAACTTCTCCACAGTACTACTTACCATCCGCAAACTAGGGCAGACTAGAAGGGTCAATCAGATTCTTGAGGATATGTTAAGATCCTGTGTTCTTAACTGTTTGGCTAAATGGGATGAATGTTTACCTTTAGCAGAGTTCTCTTACAACAATAGTTATCAAGAGAGCATAAAGATGACACCATTTGAGGCACTATATGGTCGTAGGTGTAGAACTCCATTGAATTGGTCTGAACCTGGAGAACGGTGGTTCTTTGGAGTTGACCTTGTTAAGGAGACAGAAGAAAAGGTTAGACAGATACAGACCAACATGAAAGTGGCATAGTATCGACAGAAGAGCTATGCAGATAAGAGATGCCAACCCCTGGTGTTTGCCAAGGGAGACTATGTGTACTTGAAAGTATCACCTATGAAAGGAGTTAACCAATTTGGGGTTAAAGGAAAGTTGGCACCCCGATACATCAGACCATTTTAGGTCTTAGAATGATGTGGTAAAGGAGCATACCACCTAAGGTTGCCCAAACAACTTTTAGTTGTGCATAATGTGTTCCATGTGTCACAATTAAAGAAATATCTTCGGGTGCCTGATCAAGTCACTGACTTTGAAGGAGTTAAACTAGAACTAGATCTGACCTATTCTGAGTATCCTATCCGAGTTCTGGATCAAAAAGATCATGTTACTCAAAGTAGAACAACCAAGTGGTACAAAATACAATGGGATCGACATTGAAAAGAAGAAGCTACTTGGGAATCTGAGGACTACCTGATGGAGAACTTCCCTGAGTTCTTTGCTTCTATCTAAGTTACAATTTCCTCTCTAAGTTGTAGCTTGCCCTTCTTAAACTTTGTAATATGAAAACCCCCTACATATTTTATGAACAAGCTTGATATGTGTTTGCTTGACATGTTTCCTTTTCCATTACTTAACCCAAGGCTTTAAATCTTGGGACAAGATTTCTTTAAGGGGGAAGGGCTATAACACCCTTGGTGTTATGGAAACTAAAAATGGCCATGTCATCATATGCATTGCAAAGCATTCATGTTTTAGTCAAATCTGATGTGCATTAACTAAAACAAATTTACATTCATAGATTGATTGAGTTCTTGTGATGTTTGACTTGAATCTAAAACCCTAGTTTTGAATGTCATTTCAAATACTTGGATTATGCCCTTTGTAATTTGAGGTGTAAAGTTGTGCTCTACACTAGTGTCAGGTGTAGGGGATAAACTCAAGTGCAACATCTAAAAATGAACTCCAAGTTCGATGTTGAGTTTGAGTTCCAAAACTTAACATAAGTTTTACAATTCAAATTCGAATTCAAATTGGGAGGTTTATAAAAATGAATTTATAATTCAAATTGGTTCATACAAATGTGGCATTGGGTATGTCGCATGTGATTTGGGCCAATGGTACATTTGGATGATAGTTGTGATCACTAATTAATCATCAATTAATGTAGAAACCAAATCGAGTTTGAATTTGATTCAAAACCCTGATTTACGGAAAACCCCGTTTTACCCCCTTTTGGGTAAATCAAAATCTAAAAAGAATTTGAGGGGGAGCCAAAAATCAAAGTTGTAGATATGGTCATGTTGTACAACTTTGGTTTTTGGAGATTTCAAAGTTTTAGTATAAAATTTGGAGTAATTTTGAAAAGATTCAAATCCCAAATTTGACCCCTTTTCATTTCCCTATTCCAATTTCAAAATTGAGGCATAATTTCAAAATGGTTTATATTGAAAAGTTGTAGGTCTTATCTGGATGTACAACTTTGGTATTTTGAGTTTTTAAAGTTTCAATATAAAATTTAAAGTAATTTTGAATTTCACAATTTCTAGAAATTGTCCCCTTTTGATTTCAAATTCAAATTTCAAAATCTAAGCTGAATTGGAAATGTTCTTATTGAGAAAGTTGTAGGATTTGAAAAGTTGAGCAACTTTTGTTTTTACAAATTTTCAACTTCTATTGAAAATTTTTGAGTAATTTGAAAAATAGGGTTAGTGGAATTTCTATAATTTATCCCAAGTAGAGCAGGGTAGCTAGCAGCTCACCACCGGCGTCCTTCCAGCCGTTTCCAGGTGCGCCGATGGCACCAGCGAGCTGCTTTGTGGTGGCAAGCAAGCAGCTGCGTGTCGCTAGCCCCTTTTCTCGCCTCGGCCATAAAGCCCGAGCCGTCGCTATCGGGTTCTCGCTTTCCCCTGCTTTGCCACCACCGCTACCAACGCTCCGCCGCTCACCGCCACTGCTAGCAAGCCTTCCTCTGCCAAATTGAGAGCATCACCAGGTTCACCTCGCTCCTGCGCCCTCGCCTAGCTCACTGGTGCTGCATCTCTCCCTCAAGGTAGACTGTAGGCTGCTGTCTTCCTCCTCAACGACCACCGAGCACCACCGTGCCGCCTTCCCATGGTTAGACGTCTCCGCCGCCTCTCCACGACTTCTAATCACTCGGTCGTGATCGAGGTGTGCCACTCGAGCTCTCGGTGCTATCGAATTCGCCTTTACCGGCTTTGCTCGCTAGAGAGCCGTTAGCTGTCGCCACCATGGCCGCCATGGTTGGTGTGGGTCTTCCTTTGGTGCAACTGTTGTAGTTCGAGAGGCCAGGGTAGCTTTGTGGGGTCATGTTAGTTGTGCTAGTGTGGTCCGCCTTGCCGGAGCCTCGCCGCCGACAAGATGGCGACCGGTCGGCCACCGCATTGGCCATCAGCCACGGCAGGGGAGCGGCGTAGTCCTGCTGGGCCGACCCGGTGGTTGGGCCGAGCGAGGGAGAAGGCTGGGCTAGGGGAAAGGAGAAAGGCGCGCGTCTAGTTGGGCTAGAGGGAGGAGCGAAGAGGTGGGCTGGTTCGACCGAGTGAGAAGGGAAGGACAGCGGGCCTAAAACAAAGTTTTTGTTTTTCTTTTTCTAAAAAAATTAAATAGTACCAGTTTTGTTTATTTCATTGTGAATTGTTCAGAGCTCCAAAAATGATAAAATGTTTTGTGTTGCCTCTCTGTGATGTGTACTATTTAGGAAAAATATGAAATGCTAATTTTGATTATTTTTGCATGTCAATTAATTAGCTCCATTAATTGATAAATGACTTTTCCATAATTTTTCTAGGCTTAAATAATTATCCAAAAATTGTGAAAATTGTTTTGCCACATAGTTATGATGTAAGCTTCCTAAAATAAAAATTTTAGCTTAATTGGACAAATCTGATTTTATACTTAATTTTATGCTTTATTAATTAATTAGTTAATCAAGTAATTAGTACTTAATGATTTAGGGTTTGTTTGACATTGTGGTTGTGTGTTGACCTTAGGTCATTAATTCTTAATGACCTTTGGCACCTTTAGTTAATTATTTGAGCTCCCTTAATCATGTTGTTAGGGCTTAATTAATATTAGTTCATGTGCTTAATGAAAGTAATTAACAAAGTAGTTAACCTAATAAAACCCTAAGTTAGGGTTAGGTTAGGCTTTATTAGTTTGCAACTATACCGTGAAGGAAAGTTGTACTCAAGTTTTAAATTTGTCATACCATCATCAAGCATCATGTTTATTACTTCATCATGTTGAGCATACATTATCATCTCGTGTAGTCCCCGTGAATGAGGAGAATAATGTGGTCGAACCCGTCCCCGAAGAAGAGCAGTCGTCAGTGGAGGTGGGATTTGATATTTGTGGGACTGACCCAGAGCTAGATATTCCTATCGATCAAGGCAAGCCCCGGATGCATTTAAACCTCTCGTTGAGTTTTTAAAGCTTTATATCACTTATGCTTATGCTTATTGCATTAGGTGATAGGAGTTGAGTGGTAACCTAATTACTGCATTACCATCCTTGATACTTCAATATTATCCTTGTTACTATTTTATTTGAAAACACTTAGTATGCTTAGCCTTGCTTAATGAGAAAACTTTGAAAATGTTTAACAAAGTTTAAAGGGTTGTTGTGGAACAACTGAATGAATGATGATGATGTTAATCTGAGATTGGTCAGTGGACTTGCATCGGGAAAGGAGTCCCAATGTAGTGTCTCCGACTATGTTAGTTAAGGACCATTCATTGTAGTCCCGTTTGGTCAAAACTTTGCAACTAACCGCATGCTCTAGTAAGCCTAAGACCTCGGCTAATCTATTCTGTGAATGGCCGACCGCGCACTGGGAGTGGAGAGATGGTGAGAGTAGTGCGTACCCTCATAACCAAGGGCTGGATTGGAGGTGTACTGTACTCTCGGGTGGTGCTGGACCCGGTCACGTTTTGGAGGATTCGGGTGAAGGTTGATTTATGTAGGTTAGAGTCCTACATATGTCGTGTGGTTAGGGATCCCCAGCTTGGTATTATCAATTCGAATCGCCGTTGCTTCTCGGTCAAGGAGACTTAACCTCCGCAACTACATCATAGTTAACAAGTGGAACTTTACTCGAAGATTAAGAAAGAAGTTGTATGAGTTATCTGATCTAGACTAGGATCACTTACATTCTATTAATGACTAATGAAGATATAAAATATTGATCTTAAGGACTCACTATTAGTAGCTTTTATGCAAAAGAACTTTTATTCTTGCTGGAACCTCACCTTGATTCCCCTGAGTCTGCATTCCTGAGTCTTCTCCACCCTTTTCGTCGATTAAGTCTTGTGGAGTACTTTTGTACTCAGGGTTTGTTAAACCCTTGTTGCAGGTACGTCTCATGAGCAGCTTTGTTTTGGACCCTGCTGCATGACCATCTTTGCGGTAAGCGATGACGAGTAGTATGTTTGGCTCTTGGGTAGAGCACTATGTTTTGGTGGGTTGTAATAATGTTACTAAGGCTACTCCACTACTATGGATCTAATAACTAAATTTAAAGTTTGGAACAAATGGTTTGTAAATTATGTTATGTAAGACTTCTGCACTTTTACTCTGATGTAATTTGTTATTTAAACTATTGTAATACTGCAATGCCTCTATAATGTGATCCTGCTTAGAAGATCGTGGATGATTCGGGTTTCCCGAGGACACCCGATAGACTTCTTAAGTTATGTGGTACACATGCATAGCCGTCAGAGGTCTTTGAGACAATGACAGGTGCATGTAGGCCATAATATTTAGGAGGTTCTGCCACATTATGGCCACTCACATGGCGGTTATGGGTGGGGCGAAATGATGGCGGCGGTGCTCGGGCTGGTGGTAGGGGATGGGTTGCGAGGTCGCTGCTAGGTGGGCTAGGGCGCTAGCGGGCGCGGGCTCACTAGCGAGTAGCGCCAGGCCATTAGCGGCAGCGATGTGCAAGCGGCGAGGGCTGCGTCGTGGCTTAGCTGGGCCAAGCGGCCCAACTACGAGGCGAGCGCAGCGCTGGTGGGAAGGTGGCCTAGCAGGCCGAGCAGGCCACAGCTGGCGAGCCTGGGTAGCAGGCCTAGCAGATGGCTATGCATGCAGAAGGGATCGAAAAAGGGAAGGAGGTAGGCCAGGCCGGCTCTGCCTACTGGCCGAAAGAGAGGGGAGGGAGAAAAAGAAAAGAAAAAGCCTTTTCTATTCTTCTAGTTTTGTAAACTTGCTCAAATTCAAACCAAGTTTGAATTTAAGCCACTCAACACTATTCCTACACTCAAACAAAACATAGTGCACCAGCATGAATGCAACAAAAATGTTTTTAGTGCCTTATATTTGATTTTAATATTCATAAAAATTATTACATGTCCTAAATAAATCATGGAAAATTAAATAAAGGAAGCAAAATTAATTACTATTTTTGAAAATGATTTTTAGGGTGTTACATATTACCCATACAGGACATAGAAAGACATGAAATGTTGGATGTAGCCCTATAGTAGGTAGAGCACCAATCTGGGATTGGAGGAATCTTGAATGTACGAATGCAAGATTCAAACTCTGATGACTGCGACTTCCATGACCCTACATCAAACGACCACAACGAGGGAGGGTTGTCCCCCGGTGGTGTGGCTGACAAAGAGATGGATGATGTTCCACCTACTATAGAGACATTAGCCAAGCAGGCACCGCGTCCAGTGTCCGTTTAACAATCATCCAAGCTTAGATAGGTACTTGCTAGGTTAGTTGTCGGCTGGGAAGATAACTAGAAGCGTATGGAACAACAAGACAAGTGTATGGAATGACAAGAGAGGTGTTTGAAAGCAAGTATTGATAAGCATGTGGAGAGTGTGGTCCTTCTCAAAGAGCAGATGAGCTAGCAATCATATGCTTTTTGTGAGGCCATCAACCAACAAGGCCAAAAAATCAACCCGATGTGCAATGTGTTCACCAGTTGCTTTAATCAACTATATAGTGCCACAAGAGTTAAGGCCCCTGACTTTCAAATGCTTCAGTTGCAATGTGGTAGTCAGGTCAACCACATTGCTAATTATCTGACTAGTCCTGATAATACAATTGTCCACACAGAGTTACCCATTGCGACGACGCTACATAAGTAGAGTTTAGCTTCAGGTCCTGATCAGGCCAGTGATCCACCTTCTTCACCCCCTTAGGTCAAGGTGCAAGTCACCACAGAGGCACATACAGAGCCTCTCAGGGCTTCTCCAATGCCCGAGATATATGAGCCAGCTTTAGGTTCTGATGAGGCAAGTGATCCACCTTCTTCGCCCCCGCAGGTGTTGACGGTTCTTAAGTATCAATTATAACCATCAAATAAATAAAGAAAAGGACCTATATGCAAGCAACACCTAGAATTAGGGTTTGATCTAACAGAATTCCACGAGTTTTGCTGTTTATCTATTTCTGCAGGGGGTTATTAGGAAATACAGAAGAAAGGCCCACATGTCGGATTAATGACGGGATATTAACCGAACACGTAATTATCTTACATCTAGAAGATTCCAGAAAGCCACGGGAACGAACGGGAGCCGTAACGGGCCAGGACACAGGGCGCCCGCCCTGTGCCCTAGGGCGCCCGCCCTGCCCCCGGGACCAATCAGGTCGAGTCTTGCGGATTATGCTCCACCGTCTTTGAGGATCAAGGAAAACTGTAGGATGAAGGTCGGTTTGATCCGACGGTCCAGATTCATCCAAAAGGGCTATATAAGCAAGGCCCCTGACCCCTGGTGGAGAAGACCCCAATTCATTATTCAGTTGCATATCTCTAGTTAGAGTTTAGAGAGAGAGGTTCCCTCTAGGGTTCCCACCTCTTAGGGCTTAGCATCCAATGTGAAAGTAGAATTAGTTCTAATAGATTGAGAGAGATAGAGTGGAGGTGTAGATCGGAGGAAGCCGGCCTGTCGGTGTCTACTCCGAGGTTGTACCTGCGGGAGCAAGTTCTTCTAACCCGAGGCTTGTTCTTAGGATTCTTCAGTATTTCGACTTCTAAATTCTAGTAAGTTCTTTGTTTTATTGATCTTTGGTTTATGAGTTTACTTTGATCTCTTCGCGTAGAGTTTAGAGTAATCATCTCTAGCGTAAACGTGGTGTTTAAGCTAGGATACTCATAGATATCCCCTCGTCTAGCCGGACCGTGGTAGTAGCGAGGAACGTGACAATTCCGAGTTACCTTTGTATTCCATATCCCGTTAGCAGGATCGATAGGGTTTATAGGTGCGGGTTGAACATCCTTTGTGGTGTCTAGATTCCGTAAACCTCCCCAATAGAACAGTAGATCATCCTTACCAAGGTTAGAAGAAGAGTGCGGTTGTAGTCTTCTCTATACATCACTCACATCGAATCATAGTGGTTGTAGCCTAAAGGTTAGTAGTAATAGATTTGGTTAGTCAGATGCACTCTTTCTCCTAAAGGTAAAAATATAAATATGATACCCAGGATAACATCTCGGGTGAAGTGCTCACCGATATCCGTGCGCTTGCGGATCCTATTTCCTAATTGCGTTACCAAATATCAACAAGCATTTCTGGCGCCGTTGCCGGGGAGAAAGACGGTTTGCTGAGATAACCTTGAGTCTTACTACTAACTTGTATTCATACTTTTTATTTTCTTATCTTTTTCATTCTTTCTTTTTCTTTTTACCAAAAAATGGAAAACCAAGGTTCTATATCTATCTCTGATGCCGCAACACCTTCAGCAAGTGACCTTTTACCATGGGAGTCACCACAGCCTATCCAAACATCCCAGTATAAGTTAAGTTCAAGGTTGATTGCGATGATTCAAAATTTATCTTTTTCGGGAAAGGAAGACGAAAACCCTTACCTTCATATTAGAGATTTTGAGCAGACATGCGATTGTCTTCGCATTGATGGCATCTCTGATAAGACTTTACGTTGGAAGCTTTTTCCTTTTTCTTTAAGAGGAGAAGCTAGACGATGGTATAGTCAGAAGGTAAGTCAACAGCAAGGTGAATGGGGAGTTTTAAGAGCCAACTTTTGTCTAGATTTTTATTCCCTTGACCGTACTGGTGACCTTAGACTCGAAGTCCTATCTTTTAAACAAAAAGATAATAAAACTTTGGGGAAATCCTGGAAACGTTTTTCTGATCTTTTAGAATCTGGTCCAAAACTTTTGCTTGAAGACACCGTTCTTTTATTTCACTTTTTTCGAGGTCTTCAGAAAGATAATAAACAAATGCTGCATACTATGGCTAGAGGTTCTTTCTTTCGTATCCCTACTGATGAAGCTAAGGGGATCTTGAATAGAATCCTAGAAGCTGAGATGGATAATGCCCTCCATGATAAAATCTACGAAGCCGAAGTAGACACTCTGCCAAATTTTTCATCTACTTTAGCTATCCCAGGTTCTGAGCCACAAAAGGAAGAAATTCTACCATCTGATTTCATGCTAGACATAGAATCCGATCTCTTTGCCGATTTTGGAAACATTTCAAACTACCATTCTATAGACCGACCCCAAAACGGCCAATTTAGCATTTGTTTACCAAGTGAACGTCAATTGAGAGAGCTTATCTCGGTTATGAGTAGCGAATGGTTAGAGGAGTCAGAGCTTTCCTCTGAAGTAATCCGAGTGGACACACCCTCTATAACTATACGTTGTGCTTATAATTCTGATCAATTTAACGCTCTCTATAATCCTGTTGTGGGGATCAATATTATGTCCGAAGCTTTTGCACTTAATTTATTTGGGAAACTTGTTTTAACTCCCACAACAAAGGTCATAAAGGAATCTTCGGGACGATTAGTCCCCAGTCTTGGAATTATTAATGTCCTACCCTTTATGGTAGAAGGCTCCATGGTTCATTTGAACTTTTATATCTTTCATATATGGGGTTTCGACCTACTGATTGGACAACCTTTTAGAAGACTCCTTTATGAAGGTCAAACTGGAAAGCTCCACATTTCCTTGGGAAAGGATTTTAAACTTCCAATTACAATAACTCACTCCTTGAATAATAAGACCAAACCATATCTTTTGCCTGATCCTATGGAGGAGGTAAAGGCTGCATCTCTAGAACTTTTAGATGATCCAGACTTAGAAGAGGAAGCCCCCTTCTTCACTGAAGAAGAGGCCGAACCTTCTGAACCTGAACCCTTAGATGAGTTTGCAAAAACACCTAGACCCCCCATAGAACTCAAAACTTTACCACCCGGTCTTACCTATGCTTTCCTAAACAATAATCCAGAGTTTCCTGTGATCGTTAGTAATAAACTCACTCAGGAGCAAACTCTGCGATTAATGACCATTCTTGAAAAACACACTCTGTTTTTGGCTACTCACTTCAAGATCTCACAGGAATCAGTCCTATGATTTGTACCCATCGTATTCCGACAGATCCTTCTGTTACACCCTCTCGAGAGCCTCAACGTAGACTTAACAACGCGATGAGAGAGGTAGAAGTTATAAAGTTGCTGCATGCAGGGATTATATATCCTGTGCCGCATAGTGAGTGGGTAAGCCCTGTTCAAGTTGTGCCTAAAAAGGGAGGCATGTCTGTTGTTACTAATGATAAGAATGAGCTAATTCCGCAACGCACCATCACTGGGTGGCGGATGTGCATAGACTATAGAAAACTTAATAAAGCCACGAAAAAGGATCATTTTCCTTTGCCTTTTATAGATAAGATGCTTGAGCGGTTAGCAAAACACTCATTTTTCTGTTTTCTAGATGGATATTCAGGGTATCACCAGATCCCTATCCATCCTGATGATCAAAGCAAAACCACTTTTACATGCCCATATGGAACGTATGCTTATCGTAGAATGTCTTTTGGGTTATGTAATGCACCAGCTTCTTTTCAAAGATGTATGATGTCTATATTTTCTGATATGATTGAAGAGATTATGGAAGTTTTCATGGATGATTTCTCAGTTTATGGAAAAACTTTTGATAGTTGTCTTGAGAACTTAGATAAGGTTTTGCAAAGATGTGAAGAAAAGCACTTAATCCTTGATTGGGAAAAATGTCATTTTATGGTTAGAGAAGGAATAGTGCTAGGACACCTAGTGTCTGAAAGAGGTATTGAGGTAGATAGAGCTAAAATTGAAGTAATTGAACAACTACCTCCACCTGTGAATATAAAAGGAATTCGAAGTTTTCTTGGCCATGCTGGTTTTTATCGCAGATTTATAAAAGACTTTTCATTTATTGCGAGACCACTTACTCTTTTGCTAGCCAAGGATGCTCCTTTCG
Organism: Saccharum spontaneum; assembly: GCA_022457205.1. NCBI lineage: Eukaryota > Viridiplantae > Streptophyta > Magnoliopsida > Poales > Poaceae > Saccharum > Saccharum spontaneum. Next base: position 8,975,258 of record CM039602.1, on the reverse strand, counting down.
AATTTGATGATGCATGTCTAAATTCTTTCAATTTATTAAAGCAAGCACTCATCTCTGCACCAATCATTCAACCCCCTGATTGGTCGTTGCCTTTTGAAATTATGTGTGATGCTAGTGATTATGCTGTGGGGGCAGTTTTGGGACAAACTAAAGATAAAAAGCATCATGCAATTGCTTATGCAAGTAAAACTTTGACAGGAGCTCAACTTAATTATGCAACCACTGAAAAAGAGCTTTTGGCCGTTGTTTTTGCCATTGATAAATTTAGATCTTATTTAGTTGGAGCTAAGATAATTGTTTACACTGATCATGCTGCACTAAAATATTTGCTCACTAAGAAAGATGCGAAACCCCGCTTAATCAGATGGATTTTATTACTCCAAGAATTTGACTTAGAAATAAAAGATAAAAAGGGAGTAGAAAATTCTGTTGCTGATCACTTGTCTAGAATGTACTTTAAGAATTCGCAGGAACCCCCCATTAATGACTCACTCCGGGACGACATGCTTTACGGGATTAACAGATCTGACCCCTGGTATGCAGATATTGTTAATTTTATGGTTTCAGGTTATGTACCACCCGGAGCAAACAAGAAGAAGCTTATTCAGGAAAGTCGTTCACATATATGGGATGAGCCATATCTCTTCCAAGTATGCGCTGATGGCCTACTTAGAAGATGTGTGACCACTGAGGAAGGATTGAAGATCATCGATAGATGTCACTCATCACCATACGGAGGTCACTATGGAGCATTCCATACACATTCAAAGATCTGGCAATGTGGATTCTACTAGCCTACGATGTACGATGACACGAAGCAATATATCAGAAGATGTGGGCCATGTCAAAGGCACGGAAACATAAATACAAGGGATGCCATGCCACTCACCAACAACCTTCAAATTGAACTCTTTGATGTCTGGGGAATAGACTACATGGGTCCATTTCCCCCATCTAAGAAGTGTGAGTTCATCTTGGTGGCGGTTGATTACGTCTCCAAGTGGGTAGAAGCACTACCTTGCAAGCGTGCCGACAATATTAATTCAAAGAGGATGTTTGAAGAGATTATATTTCCAAGATTTGGAGTCCCTAGGGTGGTGATAAGTGATGGAGGATCACACTTCATTGACAAGCGCTTCGAGCACTATCTATCAAGACATGGAATCCGTCACAACGTCGCTACTCCCTATCATCCTCAGACAAGTGGCCAAGCAGAGACTTCTAACAAGCAAATCAAGAACATTCTTCAGAAGACGGTGAACGAGATGGGAACGGCATGGAAGGACAAGTTACCCGATGCACTCTGGGCTTACCGGACAGCATACAAGACCCCAATTGGAATGTCTCCATACCAATTGGTATACGGAAAGACCTGTCACCTACCTGTTGAACTTGAGTTCAAGGCACACTGGGCCATAAAAAGATGGAATATGGACCTAGATATCGCCGGAAAACATAGAAGAATGCAATTATCGGAGTTAGAAGAATGGCGGGAGAAAGCATATCACAATTCAAAGATCTACAAAGAAAGAGTCAAGAGATGGCATGACAAGAGGATCAAGAAGAAGGAGTTCTCACCCGGAGATAAGGTATTACTTTTTAATTCCAGGGTGAAGCTTTTCGGGCATGGAAAGCTCCGGAGCAAATGGGAAGGACCATTCAAGGTAATTCATTCATCATCCCACGGAGCTATCACACTTCAAAATGATGAAGGTACGTTATTCAAAGTAAATGGTCAACGTCTTAAATTATTTTTAGAGCCCAATAAGAATTAGAAGAAATAGACATGATCAATTTTTACCTTCCAATTAAAAATTAAAGCCCGACGCTTTTAATTTGACATTTTTGGGCCAAGTATATATTTTTCGGGATAAAAACACGGTGAGAAACACGCTCGAGAAAGCAGGCTTGTAGAGGAGCCGGACACAGGGCGGGCGCCCTGAGGATGAGGGCGGGCGCCCTGCCCCTGTCTCCCCTCGGCCCCAGACTTCTCCCACGCGATAACCTCGCCCGTTTCTATCTGGAAAATTCCGTCCTCGGTTTGTTTCGCAAACATGACGGCGGGAAGAGTCCCGACCATGCACGAGAGCAGTTTTTACCCCCTATATAAACAGACCCCCAACGTCAGCTTTTAGCACCAATTCATTCAAGCCTTCTCTCCTTCCTCAAATTAGATCTTGCTTAGTTCCTAGCTGCTCCAATGGCCGAGAAGTTCCACGTCGATTGGGAAGTCGTCCCCTACGACCTCAACAAGAAGCCCAAGGAGGATCCCGACGACTACGCTCTCGTCCCGGCCAACACAGAGCGACAGCTAGAAGCCATGCCACCACGTCAACGCAGCTCTGCCCAATCCTACTTTGCTCGCCCAGTTCTTACCGCACCTACGCAGCCCCTATTGCTCGAAGGCTCGCCATCATCGTCGAAGGGGAAGGAGATCATCAAGGTACCAGCCGAAACAAAGATCCTGCCGCCAAAACCCAATGAGCGGATCATCGGAGTGAAGACCAACCGGAGCGGCGAGATCTCTAGTGTCCGCTATACCACGGAGGAGAGACCTTACTTCGAGGGTGTTAGGGCAGCTAAGGTCCGCTTCGTTCCTCCGAAGGAAGCACCCAAGCATGCTCTTAATGCTTTCGAGACACCTCCCAAGCGCCGCAGGACCATTGCAGATGTGGATGAGGAGCTACGGGTGATCAAGAACAGCATTATAGAAATTCAGAACTCCAATATCTCTATGGATCGGAGGATCTTCAACCATAACACTACGATCCTAAAGCTACGGGATGATCTTGCCGACGCCAACAAGAGGATCGATGAGTTAGAGCATAGTCTTAGGAGGCGTGAGCGTCGCTGAGCTATCTAGATTAGATCTTGGGGCTATATATGTCTTAGTTATTATTAGATTCGATTAGGTTCGCTTATAATCAGTTTAGATCTATTATATTTGGTTATTATTATTATTCGGTTGTAATAAATGCCTCAAGATTAATAAAGATTATTATTAGTATGTCTTGTGTGTCTCTACTTTACTTTTGTGCAAGAAAGTAGAAAACAAGTATGGGGGAGATTCCCTGACATGTCACACACACTTCGATCGCACCACTCCATGAACCAGGTACACACTCTGCACACTTTTATTACACACTTACACACTCACCTTAGTTTGTGCAGAATTTTATCTCTCTAAACATGATAAATTAAAAGGATAAAAATGCTTATAATCATGATCAATCTCACTCTGTGATATTTCCTGGAAACCTGCAATTATTAAAATTATTTCAAAACCCTGTGTTGCTAAAAGTCATTGTGGAATAAGAGATGGTAAGGGTATGAGTACCTTATTCTTAGTATCTTTATTGCTTGGAGAATTTGTTTTAAAAATCTCAAAATTATAGCTACCATCCTCAAGTTTTATATGCCTGCTAAACATGAAAATATTAATTAAAGCTATATGCTTTGTATTGAGTTTGTTCAAAACAAGTTAGACCCTTGTTGAGAGATTTATCATACTCCTAAGATCAAGACATTTTTATTCAGAAAGATTCACTCTTCCGAAGTATTATTGCGTTAGAGGCATGGGCTATGCAAAATTATGAATATATCGAGGAAATAAAAAGGAGCAAGTGCTCGATAACCTCGTGGAAAAAAATGGACAAGTGTCCGGCAGTAGAATTAGGGGTACCTCGGTATCCACCCAAAATGAAAAAAAATGAGATATGATAAAAATATGATGGAAAGAAAATTATAGCCCATGGTCCCTCTAATAAGCAATATGCTAGTAAGAGTGACAAGTTTTTAATTTTCAAAATCTTTGATCTAAGAGTATGGCATTCTTCTCCTCGGATCCGGTTTTGACCATACAATAAATGCAAGGTATGTATGCTTAAAGAATTATTTTTGCAAAATCAAAACAGCCTCAGAGAGAAATATAAAAGATAATGAGTGACTCTGAGAGCACCTATGAGGATAAAGGTATGCTAAGTTTTTCTTTTCAAAAATATGTAAAAACTCCAAGTGATAGGGATTAAGAAGAAGAAAGGCTCTTTACTCTGACCATATATTTCCCTGACTATAAGTGCACAGTGGATTTTTACAACACCCTGCAGGTATGAAAGAATGTTTCAACCCCAGATGTTTTATTAACCAACCTTTTCTCGAGGACGAGTAAAAGCCTAAGTATGGGGGTGTTTGTTGACGGTTCTTAAGTATCAATTATAACCATCAAATAAATAAAGAAAAGGACCTATATGCAAGCAACACCTAGAATTAGGGTTTGATCTAACAGAATTCCACGAGTTTTGCTGTTTATCTATTTCTGCAGGGGGTTATCAGGAAATACGGAAGAAAGGCCCACATGTCGGATTAATGATGGGATATTAACCGAACACGTAATTATCTTACATCTAGAAGATTCCAGAAGCCACGGGAACGAACAGGAGCCGTAACGGGCCAGGACACAGGGCGCCCGCCCTGTGCCCTAGGGCGCCCGCCCTGCCCCCAGGACCAATCAGGTCGAGTCTCGCGGATTATGCTCCACCGCCTTTGAGGATCAAGGAAAACCGTAGGATGAAGGTCGGTTTGATCCGACGGTCCAGATTCATCCAAAAGGGCTATATAAGCAAGGCCCCTGACCCCTGGTGGAGAAGACCCCAATTCATTATTCAGTTGCATATCTCTAGTTAGGGTTTAGAGAGAGAGGTTCCCTCTAGGGTTCCCACCTCTTAGGGCTTAGCATCCAATGTGAAAGTAGAATTAGTTCTACTAGATTGAGAGAGATAGAGTGGAGGTGTAGATCGGAGGAAGCCGGCCTGTCGGTGTCTACTCCGAGGTTGTACCTGCGGGAGCAAGTTCTTCTAACCCGAGGCTTGTTCTCAGGATTCTTCAGTATTTTGACTTCTAAATTCTAGTAAGTTCTTTGTTTTATTGTTCTTTGGTTTATGAGTTTACTTTGATCTCTTCGCGTAGAGTTTAGAGTAATCATCTCTAGCGTAAACGTGGTGTTTAAGCTAGGATACTCATAGATATCCCCTCGTCTAGCCGGACCGTGGTAGTAGCGAGGAACGTGACAATTCCGAGTTACCTTTGTATTCCATATCCCGTTAGCAGGATCGATAGGGTTTATAGGTGCGGGTTGAACATCCTTTGTGGTGTCTAGATTCCGTAAACCTCCCCAATAGAACACTATATGATCCTTACCAAGGTTAGAAGAAGAGTGCGGTTGTAGTCTTCTCTATACATCACTCACATCGAATCATAGTGGTTGTAGCCTAAGGTTAGTAGTAATAGATTTGGTTAGTCAGATGCACTGTTTCTCCTAAAGGTAAAAATATAAATACGATACCCAGGATAACATCTCGGGTGAAGTGCTCACCGATATCCGTGCACTTGCGGATCCTATTTCCTAATTGCGTTACCAAATATCAACAGCAGGTCAAGGTGCAAGCAGCTGCGGCGACACATACAAAGCCTCTTGGGGCTTCTCAAATGACCGAGATGCCTGAACCTGCTAATGCTAGTATTATTACAGTAAAACATAAGCAGAGTTCAAATTTAGCTCATGAGGCATCTGATCAACCTTCTCCACCTAATCAGGTCGAGGGGCCAGATACTGCGTGCGATGCCACAGGGGTGCATACAGAGTCTCCCAGGGCTTCCCCAACAATCATGGAGCCTGATGCAACCATCGAGCCTACTAATCCTACCATTAATAGAGATGAGTTGACCCCAAGGGTCTAACACTACTACTTCAGTTCAGCAGACCAGAGAGTCCACCATTCGTCCAGGTAACCATGTCACTGGGCATGATGAGACATCGGATTTAGACGATGACATTTTAGCATACTCACTAGCGAGATGCACTCACTAGGCGAGTTCGACCTCAACAGCACCGTCATGACTTCGATGCCTACTTCGTCATCATCACCACATCCTTTGGATGCGTAGTCATCTTGATGCCCTACTGAGGAAGGGATGTGCAAGAGATTGGTGATAGTTCGATAGTCTAAGAGAGGGATGTGGTAGAAGGTGAGGGAACGGAGGCATCGAAATTTGGATTTAGAATGATTCTTAATGTAATAATTGTAGTCTTGCTTATGGCACAATGTCTATTTTATGGTTCTATAATAAGTTATACATGTTGAACCCTTTTTATCACTATGTTGCCATGTAGGCATCAAAATTTGGATTTAAAACAATTCTTGATGTAATAATTGAAGTCTTGCTTACGACACAATGTCTATTTTACGGTTTTATAATAAGTTATACATGTTGAACCATTTTTATCACTATGTTACTAGTGTAAATTAAACCTAACATCTATCTAGTCTGACTACCTCATTGCAACTTGAGCCGTTCCTCTTAAGAGAGAACTATAGGGTCAAACAACCCCATTGCAAGTCAACAAGTCACCCGGACACGAAATACTATTGTCCAACGCATTACAATCATAGAGTAGGGGACTTTCTTTTGTGCGCAATCAAATCTTGCGTGTGTATTTAGAAAACAGTAATAGATATTGTCTGGTGTGTTACAATCACATAGTCTTGGACTTTCTCATGTGTGCATTCAGAAAAGAGTAATAGACATTGTGCCGATGATTAACATTTACAATGCCTGACGCAGGAGGAAGCATTCAGAACAGAAATATGCGAAGTTTCTAAGTTACCTACGGTGTTTCATAAGAGGGAAGGAAGCTTCCCAAAAACCTAACTCCCTTTTGAGAGGGGAGGCAGGATTTGGCCCATGACCTCCTAATCACCTCATCCGAGCATGTCGGCCGCACAAGCCGATCGCATCGAAGCACAAGAAGCAAACACCGTGAAAGACAAAGCGATGCACATAAGTTGCTCTTTGAATTAAAGTAACAAACTAGCCTTTCATTAAGATTGGAATGACCCTAGATACAATCTATGGCTCAAAGAAGGCAGCGAGGATGATGTCTCCCGCATGCGTGGGCACCATGATGGCCTCCATGATGGTGGCAAAGTCACCAGTCAGCTCCTCCTTCTCTCATCGGTGCTAAATGGAAAGCCCGGTTCAAGCAGGCGGAGATCGTGGCTAGAACGAAGTTGCACCACGGCCAAGGCTAAGGCAGCTGTTGGCATTTCTTAACGCAATCACCAAGTGAGGAGGTTTTAAGTCCATTACTAGTAACGGCGCCATAAATGCCTGAATGGCATTTCTAAACATCATTACTCAAGAATGTAGTTCCCTAACATCAGCGCTAGTGCATTGTTGAGGGTTTACAATTGCAACGTAATGACACAAAAATGCCTGGTTGGCATTCCTAACCATCACTACTTAGGAGTGTATTCCCTCAGCACTGGCGCGTATGCATGTTGGAAATTACAGTCTATGGGTAATGGTACTTAGAAACACCAATCATGATAGCTCGAATATGTTTAGAGACCAAATATCTGCAAGCGTATGGAACTATCATTGTAGCATTTCACCTAGGAGTATTCCAAGGTATCATTATTTATATTTTCCCAAAGGAGGGCAAGGTGTATGCATCTAGTATTGGCATAAACATGATTACATACTTGCATGGTGGACATATGTCACACCCAATTTTAAGGATAAAATCGAGTGCACATCATATGTATGCCAGGATCAATTATTCATACATATGACTACATCATAATAGTTGCATTGTTCAAGACTTAAACATGAAACTTCATTACAAAATGACCCATGGGTTTGAAAGAAAATTACATAAACTTTATTGAAACTCCAGCGAAAAAGGCTCCATCTTCATAGGATGGTTGACCGGGGGTAGCACCAGCCTAGTACACGTCATCAGGGTCGAAGGCATCATCCTCAGCATACTCCTCCACATCATCTCTAACATCTGGGGGTAGCAAGGGGACAAAGAGGAAGGGTGAGTACATTGAAATGTACTCCGCAAGTGTAGGAAAAATATGACATGAGGCTTAAAGCAAGGATAGGCTAACTTGGTTTGACACTAGCATCTAAAGCAACATACCCATTACCTTAAAACCTTAAGTACCTATTTAACTAAGTGAGATTTTGCCTTCTCCTCAGAGAAACCACTTGAACCAACACTCAGATCCCATCTGAGCACCACACTTGGATTCCATCCAAGCTCCTATCTAAACCACCAATTCCCTTACCAAGGGAACCACCCAACCAAACCAAGCCATCTAATCAAGAAGTCCAGGCCGCTCTTATCCATGAGCACGGCTGATATATTAGTTTTACACTCTATAGAGGTTGCACACTTTCACCACGAGTTATGTTTTCCCCATCACGCCTCACACTAGCTAGGTGCTCAGAGGGGTCACACTACAAGGCCTTTACAAAGTTGTTGTTCCCACCCCTGTGCATTCACTAAGGATTCGCCGATTTAGGCCCCCTCTTGTGCCACCTAACTCTCCACAATGCACATGAATGGGCAGCTAATTAATTAGCCAGGTCATATCATATAGACCTCATGGCTGCGCTATTAAGCCAGGTTACTTGTCCATGAACCGGTCCTTAGAATCCAACAGGAACGAGCACAAACCCAACCACCAACATCAGCCGCCATTCCATGTCATAAACCAACCTCAACCAAACCTTCCCTCCTGCCAGATTCCTAGTCACCAAGTTGCTAAAAAGGTTACCAACCCACATGTTGCATAGATCATTAATCAATGTTAAATTATACCATTCCCAACCCATCCATGACAGCAAGGCTAAGCATGACTTCTATCAATTCCCACCAGGTTACAAGGATAATGTGACAAAAACTAGTAAACCCTAATCATAGGATTCATTTTAAGACAATGCATGCAACTAATGGTCTAACTAAAACTAACTCAAAATAAAATAAATGTAGGAGCAAGTATGGTAAAGGACACTTGCCTTCAAAGTGGTTCGGATCAGAGATGTCAAACTCCTGGTCCTGGAAGTTCACGGTGTCGCCACCGTCTGCACACAAACATCAAACATGGCCCACAAAATAATAAAGAAAACAGTTCAACATAGCACATCAAAAAATTATAAAACTTGTACTATATAGTAGTACTCGTTTCTACGATCACATGGATATAAAGAACGTGAAAAAATGGTGTTAAAATGAATAAGTTATGGCCTTTGAAAAACTGAGGACTAATCTGTGATTTTGAAAATATTTTTATTCACGGATAGGTCCTTCTTCTTCCTCTAGAACAGATCGACACGCCAGCCATGGGAGCTCTGTACTGTTCACAAGCAGGGATCAGAGGGTGCTTCGGCCGGCTTGGCTTGGGGCACGGCATGCCAGACCGCGATGGCATGGGCCCATGCGGGGGGGGGGGGTAGGGTGGGGCCCGCTCGACTTCCACCAAGTGTGGCCACTGACCACATCAAGGGTGCCGACGGTGCTGCTGCTCGTGGCAGCAGGACACACGTAGAGGGGAGGCGCGAGGTGGGACACGGAGTTGGCAGTAGCGACCACAGATGACGGGATGGCGCGAGGGGTGAGGTCTAGGCCAGGGATGGCCGGAGAACACGAGAAGAAGGCCGACCATGGAAGCTCCTCACCGGAGATAAGGAAGATGAGACGGGGAATCAATGAAATGGTGATGGATTCGCTCAACCGGATATACCACGGCATAGAGAAGGATGAGGGCTACCTCTTGGCGGTGGTGGTTGACGCTGAGACGCGACGGTTTCGCCGAAAAATCTCGCCGAAGAGTTCTTCGGAAACCTAGCTGTTTCTGAACTTCGGCGTCCGATCTGGATCGCTACGAGAGGCGGCTGTGAAAAAGAGCTGTACTTCTAGAAACCTCTCGTCGAGAACACCGGCATGTATTTATATGTAGGGTTTGGAAAAGTTACAAAAATTATTAATTTCAGGATTTATTTCTTTGTTAAAAAATTACAAAAAATTGCTGAAATCATATTTAAGCCACGAAAAATCACAGGAATTGGAGAAAATTCTGAGAAAATTTCCAGAGGTGGGTATGAATATGATGGATCAAAATAAAGTGTTTGGGGTTCAAGAAATGATTATCGAAAGGTTGCTAGAAAAAGATTAAGCTGTAGGAAAAAGGAATTCTCGGTAAAGCGAGAAAATTTTCCGGGAGACTCGAAACGACTTCTAAACGCGTTTTGAAAGATATCACAACATAAAACAAAGATGCAAACAGCATGAATGCAATAGAACAATTAAAGCCTATGTTGAATTGAGTTTAAATTATAAGTCATTTTTCCTCCTACTACAAATTTGGTCTTTACTAATAATTGAATTCTATTGAATTTTAGAAACTTGCAAAATTTGAAAAATTCAGGTGTTACAACATAGCTTATGACAAGGGTAAAAATGGTATTTCAAGGATAGTGGACACACATCTGGGTTAACCTCAAGGATAAAAGGAAAACAAAGAATAAAAGAATGTTCCTACATGGACCCAACATGTTCTAATATAGCCGTGCAAAGAACAATTGATGATCATACAAGTTACATGACTAGAGTTAGAGCTAAGTTTAAGATGGACGGGGAAATCTCTGAGCATTGGTCTGCCAGCAAGCACGAGAGACTTTAAGACTCCTACACAATACCCGAACGTGGGGGATTACAAGGGATGGATAGGGCTATCATCACCTGCTGCCTAACCCTGAACCGTGGGATACCATCATATCCATAGGTTCCCATCTACCTGAGCACCACGCCCATGTATAAAGAAACTACCTATAACCCCCAGGTCCCTGATCCTACAGATCGATAGGTAAAGGATATAGGCAAACCTGAAGGAACAACAAATCGCCACTCCAACCTAACCCTACTTCTACTCATACAAATCATATGAACATTGAAGAATGAGGATGAACATGTCAAGATCATAGCATACAAACTATAGACTAGTTCATATATCATGATTATAACATGATCAAGACTACACTCTAGTTCATATGCATTGCTATATGATAAAGATAAAAACTTGCACTTGGAAGAACTCATTGTATTCATACCAAAGTGTTGCTCTTCTTCAAAGGAGATAAGCTCTGCTTGTAGCTCTTGCCTTTGCTGGCAACTACTTCTAAAACTATGAAAAAGAGAGTACAAGTGGAGGTGAGGTGTGTAGCGCAAATGATGTGTGTTGAGAGGAGAGCCCTAGGCGTTGTTTTATAGTGAGTGTATGATGGTTTGGCGCTGGTAAAAGGGGAACCCACCAAGAATCACATCCACCAGCATTGATTGCACCACCAGAGCGAGGTGGGCCTGAGAGGCAGCACCAGTGGTGCAGGCGCACCCTGGCTGGCCCTGCTCGCCACCGCCTTGCTTTGGTGGGCTTTGGGCTAGGCCTGGACTTCCTCTACGGTCGTGTCTCCGCCCAGGTAGTTGTGTAGGTGGGCTTCTCCTTTGTTTCTCTTTTGCGCCTTTCTTGAATACGCTTTCTGATTTGGCGCTTTCTCTTTTATTTGTGTGTATTTTCACTTGTTTCTGGGTATGTGTCCTACAAAACATATTTCTCTGAAACAAATGGAACAAGGTCAAAGTATATGCTTATGTGTTAAAAGTTTGTTTATTTCTCCTATTTTGGATTATAATTGGCGGTTCTAAATATGTAATAGTGACCACCAACAAATTCCCAAGCTTAACATTTGCTCATCCCGAACAAATAGCTAAGTACTTGGTTGTTGATCAGGAGTTGCTATAATGTTGATACAATTCATAAGTGCCATGTCTATAACAAAGTATTCCATCATGATTTAACTAAGTTGGCATTTTATCCACCCGTTTACCTTGATGCTTGTGGGGCTTATAGCCTTTTCAAGTTCTTGGGCGGTTGTAAGATAGAACAGTTATAACAGAATCACTAGTCATTAACTCTTTGATTAACCATCTATCTGAAGGTTTTATAAGTTTTGTAAAATAAATGTAAGTTCCTCAAATGATTCACTTGATCGCTCAATGTGTATGATACCTCACCAAAGGCATTTAAGAATTTGCCTTCTTTTCATAACCTGCCACTAAGGCTTTTGAGTGTTGTTTTGGGTAGGTATGAAAGTGGGCATACTTGCATCACATATGTTGCTAAGTCAAAAACTAAACCACAAGGAGATGCAAGTCATACACTTTGATCGAGACATGCAAGTTTGTGAAATTTTTCATATTGTTCCTATTTCTAAATATTTTTGATACTCCTTTGTATCATGACTCTCTCCTTTTGTAACACCCTAAAATTTGCATTGTTTTGAAATAGTGGAAATTGATTTATTTATGTATTTAAGTGTGCATTCAAATATAGGAGATAATAAATTTTTGTGAAATTAAAATTAATCATAAGGTTAGCAACTTGATTTTGCACTCATGCTGTTGCATTACATTTTTGTGTGATGACTGGTTTTATTCAAATGCCAAAAGGATTTGAAAATCAATTGAGAATGTATTTGGAAAATTAGTTAGGAAATAAAAAGGAAATTCTTATTCATTTTCCCTCCCTCCCTCCATTTCGGCCCGTTGGCCCGATTCCCTTCAGCCCGCTCGGCTTTCCCCCTCTCCCTCTTTTCTTCCTTGCTGGGCCGGCCCAGTCCGCGCCACAACCGTTGCCGCGCCTTGTTTTCTCTCAGCGGCCGACAGTCCGGGCCCACTTGTCAGCGCTCTCCTCAACCTCCAGCCGCTCCCTCCGGTTCACTCATACTCACTGCAACCGCCCGCGCCCACGATCTCCACTTCGTGGGAGAGTCCCTACGCCCCGCGCCCAGCCTTCAAAAGGGAGCGCGACCCCGCCTACGCTTCCCTTCTCCAGTTCCTTTTCACTCGCACTCGCTAGAGCTTCCCAGGAACCGCAGTGGCAATCTTGCAAATCTATGCAGTCTGTAACCTAGAACAGAAATTGTTTAGCTCAGTTTTTGATGAGGTTGCCGTTTGAATCAGTGAAAAAGCTCTATATAAAAGTTGTAGCAGACTCTTTAAGCTTTCCAACGATGTATGCCACGCCTATTTTGGAATTCTGAAACTCGAGTTACACTTCAATTACTGATCTGCTTTTGTAGACACCCGTCCAGAAATTTTCAGTTATGTTATTTACCTTTTGTAAATAATTTGTAAATTTTTGGAAGATCTCTAAAAGTTTGCACATTTGCTTGGAAGCAGATGGCCACCAGAGGAGGACGTGGTAGAGGCCGTGGACGTGGTCGTGGACATGGTGCTTTAGTGGATCCACCTCCGCCATCGCCGGTGACAATTGAGCAGTTGATGGCCATGCAAGCGTAGCTCATGCAGACAGTGATGGACCATCTCGGTGAGCAACCAGCAGGAGCACCCCCACCTGTGCAGGTCCGTGACAAACGTGGTGAATTTATGAAAGGACGCCCACCTGTGTTCACACATGCCTCTGAACCTATGGAGGCTGATGACTGGCTGAGAGCCGTGGAAAAGCAGCTAAACATTGCACAGTGCAACGACCTAGAGAAAGTCTTGTACGCCTCAGGTCAACTTCAAGGAGCTGCTCAGGATTGGTGGGAGTCATTCCAGTATGGACGTCCAGAGAATGCTCCAGAGATCACATGGAAAGAGTTCACGGAGAACTTTAGGTCCTATCACATCCCTGAGGGACTTATTGAACTGAAGCAAGAGGAGTTCCGGGCTCTCAAACAAGGGTCCATGTCTGTGGCGGAATACCGCGACAAGTTTGCACAACTGTCGCGATATGCTCCAGCTGAAGTGGTCAGGGATTCTGACAAACAACGCCGTTTTCTGAAGGGACTGTATGATGGACTCCAACTGCAACTGATGTCCAACAAGTATGCCAGTTTCCAAGAATTGGTGGATCATTCTATTGTGATCGATAACAAGCGAAAGGAAATGGACCTCAAGAAAAGGAAGCTCCAGGGACAGGCGTCGGGTAGCAACACTCGCCAGCGAGCTTTCCCACAACAAGGTTTTCCGCAGAGGAACCAAGGGCCAACCAACCAATGGAACAAAGGCCAGTACCCCTAGAGGAACCCTAACTGGCAGCGCCCCCAGTACCCACAGTAGTTTGGCAACCAGAATCAGTAGCACCCCCAGCAACATCAAGCTAGCAATCAGGCGCCATGTCAGGGAGTGCCCAACAATGCCCCAATCAAGAGTGGCACTCCAGGCAACTCCAATGCATGCTACAACTGTGGAGAGGTGGGACATTAGTCGTACCAGTGCCCAAAGAAGCAGAACCGGCAAGCCCCGTAGAACTAGCAGAATAACCAGAGACCCAACGCTCGACCTCCGTTCACCGGCAAGGTGAATCATGTGTCGTCAGAATCAGCTCAGGAGGCGCCTGAGGTTATGCTGGGTACGTTTAGCGTCAACTCCATCTCTGCTACTGTACTTTTTGATTCCGGTGCCTCGCATTCTTTCATATCCCAAGCTTTTGTTAGAATGCATAGCATACCCCTGTTGCCATGAAGGATCCCATGCTAGTAAATTCATCGAGGGGTAGCATGCCAGCAAATTATTGGAGCCCTTCTACTAGTATATTCCTAAGGGGGTAGCTTTCAAAGTAAATCCAATTGTTCTGAGAACTGCTGGAATTGACCTCATCCTGGGAATGGATTGGATGAAGTAGCATAGGGCAGTGATACAATGTCAGGAGAAATCCGTTGTTGTGACATCTCCAAGTGGTGATAGAATTTGTGTTGAAGTGGAAGTGCAAGCTCAACCTACCACCACCGTCAACCAGCTGAACGATGTTGTTAACCAGGAGAACCAGGTGGTGGATGAATTCCTAGATGTGTTCCCCGATGAACTACTAGGTATGCCACCCGATCACGACATCAAATTCCTTATCGAGCTTTTACCTGGAACTGCACCCATAGCTAAGAGACCATATAGAATGGGGGTAGATGAATTAGAAGAACTAAAGAAACAAATTAAGGAATTGCAAGAGAAAGGTTTTATTCTGTAACACCCTAAAATTTGAAGAAAAGAAAAATAGGGAAAATATGGTTTTTATATTTATTTTTGTGAAGCATGCAAATTTAGAATAAGAATAATTTTATAAATTTAAAATCAAATATAAGGGTAGAAACATGATTGAGCATTCATGCTGCTGCATTTGGAGTTTTGCATTGAGTGGTTTAAAATCTAATTCAAATTTGATTTGAAAATCTTTTGAGAAATGGATTTGAAAAAAAAAAAGAAAAAGAAAAAAAAAATTTACCTTCTTACCCGGGCCGCATCCTCCCCCGCAGCCCAACTCCTCGGCCTGCGGTGGCAGCCCGCTTCCCCTCCCGCACGCCTTCTCCTCTGGGCCGTCTTCACGCGAGCCCAGCACGCCGGCCAGCCCAGCAGCCGCCGCGGCCCGTCTTGCGCGCGCGCTGCCGACTTCCTCGCGCTGAGTCGCCGACAGGTGGGCCCCTCTTGTCAGCGACTGCCTTCCCTTTCCATCTTCTTCCTCCCGAGCTTCCCAAAACGTCGACGCCGCCTTCCTCTCTCTTCCGGTTACGGTGAATCAAATCCTCCTCCAATCTCCCTCCTTTCCTTAGTTGGTGACACCCCCGAGCTATAAAACGGAGCCCCCGCAACCGTCCGCTCCTCATCCCACCCAAAGCCGCAGCAAAAACCATCTAGGGTTGCTTCGCCGCGAGCTCCGCCTCCACCGCCGCCATATCGAGCTAACCGCCGCCTTCCGGTCATTCCCCGGCCCTCTCTTCACGCGGGGTAAGTTCACCGTGTTCCGCGCTACCTCCCGGTGTTTTTCCTCCGTTGAATGATGCCCGAACGCGAAGAAACGCATTCTCCGGCGATGGCGCCGCCGCGGGGAGTCGCCGGCGGTTGAAGTCCGGCCGGAGCGCCGCCTGTTCCATCCACCGAGCGATCTGGACCGTTGGATCTAGATCGGACGGATCTAATTAGAAGATAACGGTTCGCGTGTCTTTTTGCAAAAGAGACCCTGTTGTTTTCAAGTATAGAACCCGCAGTCCAAAGCGTATTCGGGAAAATACGTTTTTAATAAAAGAAAACGTAATTCGTTTCGGAAAAAGAAAAATACGCTTTCTGATATTTACAGATTTGCCACTGATATTGTTTTAGCCGTAGAATCTTCGTTTTAAATCCGATTTGATCCATTCAAATTGCGTTAGATTCATATTTGCGAGCTCTATCTAATGGTGTAACTGTACAGTAGGTTTAGATTAATTTATTTTCGAGATTTAATTAAAGTATTTATTTTTTCTATAGGAAATCTTCGGAAATTCATAACTTTGTCGTTTTAGATCCGTTTTTCGTGATCTTCGCGTCTGTGTGATCCTAGCGAGTTGTAGATTCATTTTAAAGACTTTTTATTTTATTTTCTTACTGTTGGTGTATTGTTCTAATTATAGTCTTGTTTGTCTATGCATGATTGCCTCTGGATGTGTGTTGTTGATAATGGTTGATCGAGTATAGACGGTGAGCAATTCGTTGGAGATCAAGAGCCTTACTACGAGCAAGATCTTCAGGACTAGTTTGAGCAAGGCAAGTATAGCATGGGATTATCCTTGTTGTCCTATTCACCTTATGCAATTAAAATCATTATGCATTTATTTCTTGTTAAGGATGACTTAGTGATTGACCCTATACCTTGGTACCTATTATGATGCATTGATTAGTATGGCTAGTGCTTAAACATGGACTATGATCATGTAAATTGATTAAAGGAATATGCAATAAACATTTAAAATATGATTTTGATTCTTGTATAAAGGGGATTAGAGCATGTGTGTTGTCTTGTTGCTCTAATTGCTCTCCATAAGGACTCATCTATAAGCGACAATCCGGGATTTACAGTACAACTGTGAGGGCTATATGGCTCTGGCTTTAGCTCAGTATGAGGACCTTTTCTAGCTTGTTAGAGGTTACCCTTGTGGCGCAAATGGGGTAAAGCAGACCGTGGATCTCTGCGTGTGTATCACACGGACTGACTTCTGAAACCTAGCGGCCCTAACTTGTTAGACGAACCTTTGAAAGGCTTCATAGTGATTCCCTGCCTGCTCACCTTGAAAGTGTTTTGGGAGTAATTAACCCGGGCATATGGGTAACACGACTCACAGTGAAAGTGTACAACCTCTGCAGAGTGTAGAACTGTTATAACAGCCGTGCTCACGGTCACGAGTGGCCTTGGACCCTTATGGAATAGTTGATTAATTGTTTATGTTTATGTTTTTGCTATTCATTAATCATTTCACATGGATCATATGTTTATTGTTTACATTGAGACCTATTGATGCTATTGATATGCTAAAATCATGTTAACTAAAAGCTACATGCTGATAAACCCATGATTATGCCTATTTGAGCCTCATGAACCCCATGTTACACTTGTTGAGTACGAGATGTACTTACACTTGTTTATTCTTCTTATTTGGATAAAAATCCCGGATGGGTAACAGATGGAGGTAATAGCGACTACTACGCCTACTTCCCTGAGGATTATTAGTCTTGCTGTCAACCAGTCAATGTACCTGTGACTGGAGCTACCACGAGAGAGATTTTTATTTATACTTCTGCTACATTTGTGTTAAGACTATGTGTTTAAATATCGTGATGTAATAACATTTGCCATGATACTTTCGTTATAATTTGTGAACTTATGTGTGATTGATCTCTGGGCGCACATAAGGGTAAGCATTCCATTTGGTCGATAAATGGGTGTGACAAATTGGTATCAGAGCTCTTGTTGACTGTAGGACGCAAGCCTAGTTAGCAATGGTCGAAGTAGTGTCATCTTTACACTATTTTTATGCTCACTATCTTGCTCTTGTTATTTGATAAATTTTTATGCTTCTTATGTCTCATTCTATTATGAAATTTTGCCTCTATTCTAACTTCATCTAAAAATTCTGTAGATGACTCGTGACCGTAAGACTGCCCGCATCAGCGTTGGAGGATACTACCCACCTCGTGCCCTGTTTGCAACTGAAGAGCCACAAGAGCCAGAACCTCAGGAGCAAGAGAAGACCCCTGTAGTACCAGCACCAGCACCTCCCCAGGAAGAGATTGAGCCTGAAGAAGATCCAGAAATAGTTGAGGTTGAAGATGGTGAGGAGGAGGATAATGGAGGAGAACAACCCCCGTCTCCACCACATGAAGCTCCTGAAGATATGCCACCTCCCCCAATGGGGTGGACTGTGAGGATCTACCATAGGAATGGAGGGGATGCTGTCTCTCATGTTCGCCTAGTGGCGATGCTCACTGCTTACTTCGCGGATTGGCATCCAGCTGTGGAGTACGTCTGCTGGGAGTACACTCATCCACTAGAGAGCACGTACTGGAAGGCAAGGGCAAGCATCTTTACACACAAGCAAGACAAGGGGGCATATCAGCTGGACAGGATGTTCTCTCATGTGGGACATCGAGCCACCATTGAGGATAGCATTGAAGATGCTGCTTTCGAAGCATGTATGGGTCTTCGCTATCTTCGCTTTAACCTCATGAAGCATGACATCCATCGCTTCCTTCCTCGTGCACACCCCGAGCTTGGTTGGGCTATGACAGATCCAGTGCAGCTAGAGCCACTACCTCGGGTGATGGTGAACTTTGTATATGACATGATGGACAGGAAGCTGCAACTAGAAGAGATGGTAAGGACACAAGGGAAGACTATCAAGAGATGCCAAGCAACCATTGATGAGCTCCGAGCAAACCAAGGCTTGCCCAAGATCTACGAGGAGTTAGAGCATGAGCCACTTCCTTAGGAAGTAGGAGTCCTTTTATGTAATAAGAACGTTCTTAGTAACGTCAGTTGAGTCAGTCGAGTCTGTCGTGTGGTTTGAACTTTGGTGTGTTAGTTGCTTTATTATTATGCTTATGTGTGAGTTGGATCTTTGTTTGAGTGTCTGGACTTGTAGGCATGTCTACAAGTTCCATTATTAAGAATAATAAGTTTAATAGTCAAGGAATAATAGTTGGGTTTGATAGTATCTCGTTTCTGTCCTTGCTGTTTTCTGGAGCAGTCTCTGATGTTTCTGTTATAGTTTAAAAATGGTTCGTGCAACATTTATGAAATTTTTATGAGAGAAACTAGACTCCAGCATCTTTCAAATGCCACTGGAATCACCTTTTTATCTAATCTGGTTCGAGAGATATAATTTTCACAAGATAAAGTTTCTGCACAGTCTGGAATTTGGAACAGTTTCTGTTACGCCTCATTTTTCATAGACTTAACGACAGAATCTGGTCTTGAGGTCTGAATAGAAATTGTGGATAATTTCATAAGCTTTCCAACCATGTACAGCACGCCTCTTTTGGACTTCTGTAGCCCGAGATATGATTGAAATACTGAACTGTCAATATTGCTACTCGTCCAGAAAACTTTCAGATCTCATTCTTAATCTTATAAGTGGTTGATAAACTGGATTTCTTAAAGTTTGCATGTTTATGGGTGGCAGATGGCCGGAAAAGGAAGAGGCAGAGGTCGTGGAAACATTCCCCCGAATCCACCACCACCACCGCCACCAACTATCGAGCAGTTGCTGGCAGTACAGACGCAGTTGATGCAACAACTGGTGCAGAATCAGCAGAATCAGCCAGTTGCTGGAGTGCAACCACGTGATAAGCGTGGTGAATTTTTGAAGGGTCGTCCCCCAGTGTTCACACATGCTGCTGATCCTATGGAGGCTGATGATTGGCTTCGTGCAGTGGAGAAACAACTCACCATTGCACAATGTGATGACCGACAGAAGGTGTTGTTCGCTTCTGGGCAACTTCAGGGAGAAGCTCAAGATTGGTGGGAGTCTTATGAGTATGGCCGTCCTGCTAATGCTCCTGCAGTCACCTGGCAGGAGTTTAGAGAAAACTTCAGGGCTTACCATATACCTGAAGGGATGATAGAATTGAAGGCGGAGGAATTCCGGAACCTGACCCAAGGGTCAATGTCTGTAGCTGAGTACCGTGACAAGTTTGCTCAACTGTCACGATATGCTCCACATGAGGTGGCCAATGACAATGATAAGCAGCGCCGCTTCTTGAAGGGATTATATGATGGACTACAGTTGCAGTTGATGTCCAATACCTATCCCAATTTTCAGACGCTTGTGAACCGCGCTATTGTGGTGGACAACAAGCGCAAAGAAATGGATGCCAAGAGGAAGAGGTTACAGGGACAAGCCTCCAATAGCAACACCCGTCCACGCACTGGCTTCCAACAGAATACTCAGCAGAGACCTCCTACTGGACAGTGGAACCGTGGTCAGACCCCATTTCGTGGACAGTTCCCTCAACGTCCCCCATTTCAGCCACAGAGTAGCAACCAACGTCCACCACAGCAGAATGGGAATCAAGTGCAGCGCCAGGGTCCTTCCAACAACACTCCTACAAAGACCAGTGCTCCCAACACTCCCAACAGGTGTTTCCGTTGTGGAAAAGAAGGTCACTTGTCTTTCAACTGCCCAGAGAAGCCTAACCAGCAGACTCCCCAGAGACAGGGCAGCCACCAGAAGCTCGCCCTTAACTCGGGAAGGGTGAATCATTTGTCCCAGGAAACTGCAGTGGAGGAGCCAGAAGTTATGCTTGGTACGTTCGATGTCCACTCTACTCCCGCCACTGTTCTTTTTGATTCTGGAGCATCACATTCTTTCATATCACAATCATTTGTTAGAATACATAGAATCCATTTGTGTGCTATGAAGAACCCTATCTTAGTAAACTCACCGGGTGGAAGCATGCCAGCATCTTATCGCTGTCTTCCCATTAGTCTCAACTTAAGGGGGGTAGAGTTTTCAGTTAGCCCTATAGTTTTGAGAACAGCTGGGATTGATCTTATACTGGGAATGGATTGGATGACCCAACAACGAGCAGAGATTCAGTGTAAGGATAAATCGGTTGTGCTGACTACACCAAAGGGGGATAGGATCAAGGTTGAAGTCAAAGTGCAAAAACAAGCGACCGCTACAGTGAACCAGCTCAATAATGGTGCTAATCAGGAGGACCCAGTTGTGGAGGAATTTCCAGATGTGTTTTCGGAGGATTTGCCAGGTATGCCACCAGACCGTGATATTGAATTTATTATTGAATTATTACCTGGAACTGCACCTATAGCTAAGCGACCATATAGAATGGGAGTAAATGAACTAGAAGAACTTAAGAAACAAATTAAGGAATTACAGGATAAGGGTTTTATTCGTCCTAGTTCGTCACCATGGGGTGCACCAGTAATTTTTGTGGATAAGAAAGATGGGACTCAGAGAATGTGTGTAGATTATCGGTCTCTTAATGAGGTTACCATTAAGAACAAGTACCCATTGCCTAGAATTGATGACCTGTTTGATCAGTTGAGAGGAGCTTGTGTATTTTCCAAGATTGACCTTCGTTCTGGATATCATCAATTGAAGATTCGTGCCAGGGATATACCCAAGACAGCATTTACTACACGTTATGGGTTATATGAGTATACAGTGATGTCCTTTGGTTTGACTAATGCTCCTGCATACTTCATGTATTTGATGAATAAGGTGTTCATGGAATATCTGGATAAGTTTGTAGTGGTATTCATTGATGATATACTAGTGTTTTCCAAGACGGAGGAAGAACATGCTGAACATTTGAGGTTGGTCTTGCAGAAGCTCAGAGAACACCAACTATATGCAAAAAGGAGTAAATGTGAGTTTTGGCTTAAGGAAGTTTCTTTTCTGGGTCACATCGTTTCAAATGGAGGAATATCAGTAGATCCTGGCAAGGTGAAGGATGTATTGAATTGGAAACCACCTACCAATGCAAGTGAGATCCGTAGCTTTTTGGGATTGGCTGGTTATTATAGAAGGTTTATAGAGGGATTTTCCAAGCTTGCAAAACCAATGACTGCATTGCTGGAAAAGAATGCTAAGTTTGTGTGGTCCGAGAAGTGTCAGGCTAATTTTGAGGAATTAAAGAAAAGATTGACTACTGCACCTGTCTTAGTTTTGCCAGACCTGAATAAACCTTTCTCTATCTATTGTGATGCATCTCGATTGGGATTGGGATGTGTTCTGATGCAAGAAGGTAGAGTTGTGGCATATGCATCGAGGCAGTTAAGGAAGCATGAGTTAAATTACCCTACTCATGATTTGGAATTAGCTGCAGTGGTTCATGCATTAAAGATATGGAGGCATTATTTGATTGGACATAAAAGTGATATATACACTGATCACAAGAGTCTCAAGTATATCTTCACTCAAACAGATTTGAACTTGAGGCAGCGTAGATGGTTGGAGTTGATAAAAGACTATGATCTAGAGGTGCATTATCACCCCGGAAAGGCCAACGTGGTTGCTGATGCTCTTAGTAGGAAGAGTTATGCAAATGAAATACAAGTAATGCCTATGCCTAAGGAGTTGTGTGCTGAGTGTAAGCATCTGAACTTAGGATTTACTACTAATGCAGTGGAACTAGTATTGGAGCCTACTTTGGAGCAAGAAATCCGTAAAGGTCAGCAGAAGGATGAAAAGTTGAAAGAGATAGCTGAGAACATAGCGAAAGGAAAATCTCCAGGATTTCGTAAGGATGAGAATGGTACGCTTTGGTTCGGAAAAAGGCTATGTGTGCCCGAAGATAGGGATATACGAATGGCAATTCTGCGTGAAGCTCATGAGTCAGCTTATTCCATACATCCTGGTAGTACTAAGATGTATTTAGATCTGAAAGAGAAATATTGGTGGTATGGTTTAAAGAGAGACGTAGCTGAGTATGTTGCTTTGTGTGACACATGTCAAAGGGTGAAAGCGGAACATCAAAGGCCTGCAGGATTGTTACAATCTATGCAGATACCTGAGTGGAAATGGGAAGAGGTTGGTATGGATTTTATAGTTGGGTTACCACGGACTCAACGAGGATATGATTCAATTTGGGTGATAGTGGATCGTCTGACTAAGGTTGCTCATTTTCTGCCTGTGAAGACTACGTATAGCAGTGCGAAACTGGCAGAGTTGTATATGGAGAGAATAGTGAGTTTACATGGAGTTCCTAAGAAGATTGTGTCTGATAGAGGTACTCAATTTACATCTCACTATTGGCAAAAGATACATGAATCATTGGGGACCAAACTAAATTTCAGTACAGCTTATCATCCTCAGACAGATGGTCAAACAGAGAGAATTAATCAGATATTGGAAGATATGTTGAGAGCTTGTGCTCTACAATATGGTACTAGCTGGGATAAGAGTTTGCCATACGCAGAGTTCTCTTATAACAATAGTTATCAGAAGAGTCTTCAAATGGCACCGTTTGAGGCTCTGTATGGACGAAAGTGTAGGACCCCGTTGTTCTGGAATCAGACAGGGGAAAGTCAAGTGTTTGGACCTAATGTATTAAAGGATGCTGAAAAGAAAGTAAGAATGATTAGAGATAATCTAAAAATAGCTCAGTCTAGACAGAAAAGTTATGCTGATACTCGCAGAAGAGAGTTGACATTTGAGGTAGGAGATTATGTCTACTTGAAAGTGTCACCCATAAGAAGTGTGAAGAGATTTAACATGAAGGGTAAATTGGCACCAAGATATATTGGACCTTTCAAGATTATAGAGAGACGTGGTGAAGTGGCATATCAATTGGAATTACCCGAGAGTCTAGCAGGTGTACATGATGTGTTCCATGTATCACAATTGAAGAAATGTTTACGAGTACCAGAAGAACAGATTCCGATAGAGGAACTCACTGTTAAGGAGGATCTTACATATGAGGAGTTTCCGGTTAAGATTTTGGAGACTGCGGACAGAGTCACAAGAAGTAGAACAATTAAGATGTGTAAAGTACAGTGGAATCGGTATACTGCAGAAGAGGCTACTTGGGAACGAGAAGAGGATCTGAGAAAAACCTACCCGCAACTGTTTGAGTAAGCACCGGTCGAATCTCGGGACGAGATTCATTTTAAGGGGGGTAGAATTGTAACACCCTAAAATTTGAAGAAAAGAAAAATAGGGAAAATATGGTTTTTATATTTATTTTTGTGAAGCATGCAAATTTAGAATAAGAATAATTTTATAAATTTAAAATCAAATATAAGGGTAGAAACATGATTGAGCATTCATGCTGCTGCATTTGGAGTTTTGCATTGAGTGGTTTAAAATCTAATTCAAATTTGATTTGAAAATCTTTTGAGAAATGGATTTGAAAAAAAAAGAAAAAGAAAAAAAAAATTTTACCTTCTTACCCGGGCCGCATCCTCCCCCGCAGCCCAACTCCTCGGCCTGCGGTGGCAGCCCGCTTCCCCTCCCGCACGCCTTCTCCTCTGGGCCGTCTTCACGCGAGCCCAGCACGCCGGCCAGCCCAGCAGCCGCCGCGGCCCGTCTTGCGCGCGCGCTGCCGACTTCCTCGCGCTGAGTCGCCGACAGGTGGGCCCCTCTTGTCAGCGACTGCCTTCCCTTTCCATCTTCTTCCTCCCGAGCTTCCCAAAACGCCGACGCCGCCTTCCTCTCTCTTCCGGTTACGGTGAATCAAATCCTCCTCCAATCTCCCTCCTTTCCTTAGTTGGTGACACCCCCGAGCTATAAAACGGAGCCCCCGCAACCGTCCGCTCCTCATCCCACCCAAAGCCGCAGCAAAAACCATCTAGGGTTGCTTCGCCGCGAGCTCCGCCTCCACCGCCGCCATATCGAGCTAACCGCCGCCTTCCGGTCATTCCCCGGCCCTCTCTTCACGCGGGGTAAGTTCACCGTGTTCCGCGCTACCTCCCGGTGTTTTTCCTCCGTTGAATGATGCCCGAACGCGAAGAAACGCATTCTCCGGCGATGGCGCCGCCGCGGGGAGTCGCCGGCGGTTGAAGTCCGGCCGGAGCGCCGCCTGTTCCATCCACCGAGCGATCTGGACCGTTGGATCTAGATCGGACGGATCTAATTAGAAGATAACGGTTCGCGTGTCTTTTTGCAAAAGAGACCCTGTTGTTTTCAAGTATAGAACCCGCAGTCCAAAGCGTATTCGGGAAAATACGTTTTTAATAAAAGAAAACGTAATTCGTTTCGGAAAAAGAAAAATACGCTTTCT
Organism: Saccharum spontaneum; assembly: GCA_022457205.1. Taxonomy (NCBI): domain Eukaryota; kingdom Viridiplantae; phylum Streptophyta; class Magnoliopsida; order Poales; family Poaceae; genus Saccharum; species Saccharum spontaneum. The sequence continues at coordinate 8,950,360 of CM039602.1, read as the reverse complement.
GATATTTACAGATTTGCCACTGATATTGTTTTAGCCGTAGAATCTTCGTTTTAAATCCGATTTGATCCATTCAAATTGCGTTAGATTCATATTTGCGAGCTCTATCTAATGGTGTAACTGTACAGTAGGTTTAGATTAATTTATTTTCGAGATTTAATTAAAGTATTTATTTTTTCTATAGGAAATCTTCGGAAATTCATAACTTTGTCGTTTTAGATCCGTTTTTCGTGATCTTCGCGTCTGTGTGATCCTAGCGAGTTGTAGATTCATTTTAAAGACTTTTTATTTTATTTTCTTACTGTTGGTGTATTGTTCTAATTATAGTCTTGTTTGTCTATGCATGATTGCCTCTGGATGTGTGTTGTTGATAATGGTTGATCGAGTATAGACGGTGAGCAATTCGTTGGAGATCAAGAGCCTTACTACGAGCAAGATCTTCAGGACCAGTTTGAGCAAGGCAAGTATAGCATGGGATTATCCTTGTTGTCCTATTCACCTTATGCAATTAAAATCATTATGCATTTATTTCTTGTTAAGGATGACTTAGTGATTGACCCTATACCTTGGTACCTATTATGATGCATTGATTAGTATGGCTAGTGCTTAAACATGGACTATGATCATGTAAATTGATTAAAGGAATATGCAATAAACATTTAAAATATGATTTTGATTCTTGTATAAAGGGGATTAGAGCATGTGTGTTGTCTTGTTGCTCTAATTGCTCTCCATAAGGACTCATCTATAAGCGACAATCCGGGATTTACAGTACAACTGTGAGGGCTATATGGCTCTGGCTTTAGCTCAGTATGAGGACCTTTTCTAGCTTGTTAGAGGTTACCCTTGTGGCGCAAATGGGGTAAAGCAGACCGTGGATCTCTGCGTGTGTATCACACGGACTGACTTCTGAAACCTAGCGGCCCTAACTTGTTAGACGAACCTTTGAAAGGCTTCATAGTGATTCCCTGCCTGCTCACCTTGGAAGTGTTTTGGGAGTAATTAACCCGGGCATATGGGTAACACGACTCACAGTGAAAGTGTACAACCTCTGCAGAGTGTAGAACTGTTATAACAGCCGTGCTCACGGTCACGAGTGGCCTTGGACCCTTATGGAATAGTTGATTAATTGTTTATGTTTATGTTTTTGCTATTCATTAATCATTTCACATGGATCATATGTTTATTGTTTACATTGAGACCTATTGATGCTATTGATATGCTAAAATCATGTTAACTAAAAGCTACATGCTGATAAACCCATGATTATGCCTATTTGAGCCTCATGAACCCCATGTTACACTTGTTGAGTACGAGATGTACTTACGCTTGTTTATTCTTCTTATTTGGATAAAAATCCCGGATGGGTAACAGATGGAGGTAATAGCGACTACTACGCCTACTTCCCTGAGGATTATTAGTCTTGCTGTCAACCAGTCAATGTACCTGTGACTGGAGCTACCACGAGAGAGATTTTTATTTATACTTCCGCTACATTTGTGTTAAGACTATGTGTTTAAATATCGTGATGTAATAACATTTGCCATGATACTTTCGTTATAATTTGTGAACTTATGTGTGATTGATCTCTGGGCGCACATAAGGGTAAGCATTCCATTTGGTCGATAAATGGGTGTGACATATTCGTCCTAGTTCTTCACCTTGGGGAGCACTTGTTATATTTGTGGATAAGAAAGATGGCACACGAAGGATGTGTGTCGATTATAGGTCCCTTAATGAAGTCACAATCAAGAACAGGTACCCACTCCCTAGAATTGATGATTTATTTGATCAGCTAAAAGGTGCTTGTGTGTTCTCAAAAATTGACCTCCGTTCTGGATATCATCAACTAAAAATTCGCGCATTTGACATACCTAAGACAACATTTACTACCAGATATGGTCTTTATGAGTATACAGTGATGTCTTTTGGACTGACAAATGCACCTGCATACTTTATGTATCTGATGAACAAAGTATTCATGGAGTACTTGGATAGGTTTGTAGTGGTATTCATAGATGATATCCTAATATTCTCCAAAAATGAAGAGGAACATGTTGAACACTTAAGGTTAGTCTTACAAAAACTCAGGGAACATAAATTGTATGCTAAAAGGAGCAAATGTGAGTTCTAGTTGAAAGAAGTATCTTTTCTAGGACATGTGGTCTCTAACGGTGGAATAGCCGTAGATCCTAGTAAAGTGCAAGATGTGTTAAATTGGAAAGCCCCAGTCAATGTTAGTGAAATCCGTAGCTTTCTGGGTTTGGCTGGGTACTATAGAAGATTTATTGAAGGGTTCTCTAAGCTAGCTAAGCCTATGACAGCCCTATTAGAGAAGAATGCCAAATTTGTTTGGTCAGACAAACGTCAGGCTAATTTTGAGGAGCTAAAGAGAAGGTTGACAACAGCCCCAGTGTTGACCTTACATGATTTAAGTAAGAGCTCTATTTATTGTGATGCATCTCGCCTAGGCCTTGGATGTGTGCTTATGCAAGAAGGAAAGGTTGTGGCCTACGCAACCAGGCAGTTGAGAAAGCATGAACTAAATTACCCAACCCATGACTTAGAATTAGCCACAGTTGTCCATGCTCTAAAAATCTGGAGGCATTATTTGATCGGACATAAGTGTGACATCTATACTGACCACAAGAGTTTAAAATACATTTTTACTCAGTTAGAGTTGAACCTAAGGCAATGTCGTTGGCTGGAATTGATTAAAGATTATGATCTCGAAGTACATTATCATCCTAGAAAGGTAAATGTTGTTGCCGATGCACTTAGCTGGAAGAGCTATGCCAACGGACTTCAGTTGACATTTATACCAGCAGAGTTGCGAGCTGAAATAGAACATCTCAACTTGGGTTTTGTCAATAATGTAGTGGAATTGGCTATAGAACCTACATTAGAGCAAGAGATACGCAAAGGTCAGTTGGAGGATGAGAAACTAAAGGAGATTGCTGAGCATGTAGTGGTTGGAAAGGCACTAGGCTTTAGGTTGGATGAGAATGGTACTCTATGGTTTGGAAAAAGAATATGTGTACCTGAAGTGAAAGCTATCCGTGATATGATTCTGCGAGAGGCACATGATTCTGCTTATTCTATACACCCTGGAAGCACCAAGATGTACTTAGACCTCAAAGAGAAGTATTGGTGGTATGGTTTGAAAAGGGATGTGGCTGAGTATGTGGCCATATGTGATACTTGTCAAAGGGTGAAAGCTGAACACCAAAGACCTGCAGGATTTCTGCAACCAATGAAAATACCAGAGTGGAAATGGGAAGAAGTTGGTATGGACTTCATTACTGGATTGCCCCGCACTCAACAAGGATATGATTCGATCTGGGTAATAGTGGATCGACTTACTAAGGTAGCCCACTTCTTGCCAATCAAAACCACTTATAGTGGTGCAAAGCTAGTGGAATTGTATATAGAGAGAATAGTGTGTCTACATGGGGTTCCAAATAAGATCATATCTGACCGAGGAACTCAGTTTACATCACATTTTTGGCGTAAGGTACATAGTGCTTTGGGAACAAAGTTAAATTTCAGTTCGGCATATCATCCCCAAACCGATGGACAAACCGAAAGGACCAATCAAATCTTGGAAGATATGTTGAGAGCTTGTGCTTTACAGTATGGTACTAATTGGGATAAGAGTTTGTCATACGTTGAGTTTTCATATAACAATAGTCACCAGAAAAGTCTCAAAATGGCGCCATTCGAAGCTTTATATGGACGAAAGTGTAGAACACCTCTATTCTGGAATCAGATAGGTGAAACCCAAGTATTTGGACCAGATGTCCTACGCAATGCAGAGGAACAAGTGAGGATGATTAGGGATAATTTGAGAGTAGCACAGTCTAGACAGAAAAGTTATGCTGATATCCGAAGAAGAGAGTTGAGTTTCAAAGAAGGTGACTATGTGTATTTGAAAGTGTCACCAATGAGAAATGTGAGAAGATTCAATATGAAGGGCAAGTTAGCACCGAGATATGTGGGACCTTTCAAGATTCTAGAGAGACGTGGAGAAGTGGCTTATCAATTGGAACTGCCAGAAAGTTTATCAGGTGTGCATGATGTGTTCCATGTTTTTTAGTTGAAAAAGTGTTTGCAGGTACCAGAGGAGCAGATTCCCTTGGAGGAGCTTACTGTTAAAGAAGATCTCACATATGAGGAGTATCCAGTAAAGATTCTTGAAACTGTAGAAAGAGTTACCAGGAGCCGCACTATAAAGATGTGCAGAGTACAATGGAATCGATATTCAGAAGATGAGTCTACTTGGGAAAGAGAAGAAGATCCGAGAAAATCTTATCCGCAGCTTTTGAGTAAGCATCACCCAATCTCAAGGACGAGATTCTCTTAAGGGGGGTAGAATTGTAACACCGTAAAATTTGCATTGTTTTGAAATAGTGGAAATTGATTTATTTATGTATTTAAGTGTGCATTCAAATATAGGAGATAATAAATTTTTGTGAAATTAAAATTAATCATAAGGTTAGCAACTTGACTTTCACTCATGTTGTTGCATTACATTTTTGTGTGATGACTGGTTTTATTCAAATGCCAAAAGGATTTGAAAATCAATTGAGAATGTATTTGGAAAATCAGTTAGGAAATAAAAAGGAAATTCTTATTCATTTTCCCTCCCTCCATTTCGGCCTGTTGGCCCGATTCCCTTCAGCCCGCTCGGCTTTCCCCCTCTCCCTCTTTTCTTCCTTGCTGGGCCGGCCCGGTCCGCGCCGCAACCGTTGCCGCGCCTTGTTTTCTCTCAGCGGCTAACAGTCCGGGCCCACTTGTTAGCGCTCTCCTCAACCTCCAGTCGCTCCCTCCGGTTCACTCGTACTCGCTGCAACCACCCGCGCCCACGATCTTCGCTTCGTGGGAGAGTCCCAGCGCCCCGCGCCCGGCCTTCAAAAGGGAGCGCGACCCCGCCTACGCCTTCCCTTCTCCAGTTCCTTTTCACTCGCACTCGCTAGAGCTTCCCAGGAACCGCAGTGGCGACCATCGGAGTGCCGTCCGTCCCCACCACGTCGGCATTCGTCTCCGGGCCGCCCTCTTCCTCGTTTTATTGCTCGGTGAGCTCACCTTCGTCCCCGCTCCCTCCACATACTTTCAATTTCTCATTTGGTGGCCTCTAGGGCCGTGTTCGCGAGATCCGACGAGTTTCTCCACCGCCATCCATGGCGGGTGCCCCTCGGGCTTTCCCCGGCCGCACTTGTGACGTGGACGAGATCTCCATCCCCTCCGCATTCTCCCCATAGCCTCTGTTTGGAGAATGGGGCTCCGTAGCGCCCAATTTCTTTGCTCCGGTGAGCTCTCCGCCGCCGGCCATGGCGGACACGCCGCGTGGGTGACCCCGTGGCCGTATTTTGTTCCGGGGCGAGTTCGCCTTCCTCCCCGCGTCACCCCGGTGCTCTCGGTTTTGAAAACCATGTACCATAGCGTCGGTTAGGCCAACTCCGGCGAGGTCCCGATCGCCGGCCATGGCGGCGCCGCCGTCTCTTCGTCAAATCCGGCGACCCGGCCTCTCTCTCCTTCCCCCCATCTAATTGCAACCGTCCGAATCGAATCCAAAGGCCACGAGATCTCCATACCCCTTCGCGGGTCCTATTTCCAAAAGAGTCCCTCTATTTCTAGAAGGCTGAACCCGCCGTCCTTGGCGCATTTCCAAACTACGCATTCCCTTTGTGAAGACGTAGTTTCTTTGGTTTATATGAAAAATACGTTTTCAGATTAATTACAGAATTGCCACTGTAGTAAAACGTTTATAAAATCGTCGTTTTAGCTCCGATTTGACCCGTTCAACTTGCATTAGTTTCATAATTTCATAATCTACGCAATAGTGCTACTGTTAGACCTGTTAGGAGCTTTGAATTTCTCAAATAAATCTAGTTAATAGCTAGCTTTTGGAATCGTAAATATCTCGCAATTTGTGCGTCGTAACTCCGTTTTTCGTGCTTTTCGCGTCATTGTGATTGTAGCGAGACGTAGATGATTTTGGTAAACATTTTATTCAGATTTATTTATTGTTGGTGTACTATTCTAATTGTAGTTATGTTTTGCTTGTATGTCTGTTCTGGATTACGTGTTGTACTTCGTGTCGTTCGAGTTCAGACGGTGAGGAGTACGTCGGGAATCCGGACACGTATGAGGAGCAGCAGGACCAGCAGCAGTTCGTGAACCAAGGCAAGTATAGCATGGGCCTACCTTGTTGTCCTATTCATTATATAATATACTCATTATGCATGTGTCAATATTGCTCGACTATAAGGACTTCCTAGCAAATTGATGACTTGTACCTTGATTCCTATGGGGATTATTTGCATATGGGTAGAATGCTAGTGCTCTAACTGAACATGATCTACACTATGACTAATGGAACCAATGGATAAACATGATGGTAATAGTGGATCTATAGGGTGAAGGTGCAAGTGATGTTGATCATGTTGCCCTAAACCCTCCGTAAGGACTTATCTGTAGGGCAAAAGCTGGGACATACAGTGCAACCGTGAGAGTTATATGGCTCTGACTTTAGCTCAGTAATAGGATCTTTTCTAACATGTTAGAGGTTACCCGAAAGGGCGCAAGAGGGGCTTGCCACGTTGGGTATAGAACTGCCTCTGTTCTGATGTGTATAGCCTGCGGGAATTGTGCCATCGAAAGGGGGGTTCTCTATATCTGCCTGCCGAGGAAACCTCATGGCCCTAACTTGTTAGAAGAGGCCTATGGAAGCCTTTATAGTGTACCCTGCCTGCTCACCTTGGAAGTGTTAGGGGGTCGACGGGCCCCAGGCATATGGGCAACATGACTCACGGGTAAAGATGCACAACCTCTGCAGAGTGTTAAAACTGTTATAACAGCCGTGCTCACGGTCACGAGCGGCTCGGAAAACACACAGAATAAATGGTTACTTGACACGTGGATGAACTATGATGATGATGACGAAGATCATACTGATGCTTTCTCTTCTTAATTCTGGTAGTGGATCATGTGGGTTAAATGGGAGCTTAAGCATAACTTAATAATAATTAATAATGAAATGTTGATCTACTAAAAGTGCTAACTGCAGTCAACCATGTCTATCCTTTTTGAGCCTCATGAATCCTCATACTATACCTGCGGAGTACAAGTGTACTCACACTTGTTATTATTTTGTTTTTGGATAAAAATCTCGGATGGGTAACAGATGACAGTTTCTACGAGGATTTCCCGGAAGATTTCTACGTTTGGGTCAACCAGTCATCCTTCCCTGTGGAGCAGACACTTTGTTCGAGAGTGTTATTTACTTTTCCGTTCGTTATGTTAAGAACTATGTGTTGTAATATCGTGATGTATGAACACCGTGATGATACTCTTGTTAATTTGTCGGCTTATGTGTGTGACTATTCCTGGGGCGCACATAAGATGTATGCACTCTATATTGTCCTTTAATTGGAGTGTGACACCTTTGGATGAATGCCTTTTGGAAAGTATGGGCTATCTTTATTTCTTTTTCTTTTTTCTTTCTCCCTCTTTTTTTTGGGCGGGCATCTAAGTACCCATTGTATTATTCATTTGGACACTTGTCCATTTTTTTCTCATGCCCCTTAACATGGATTTTCTCTTCTTTTTTTAGCATAGCCCATATCTTTCTTCTTGGCATATGAAACTTTGGAGAGAGATATCATGATAAATTGAATGGAGTAATTATTTGATGGACGCAAAAGTGCATGTTGTGCGCAACCCATAGTGTAAGAGTTGGCAATATTATTTGTGGGTGTACATGTGTCTTGATCATGGGTGCATGACAAGAATCTCTACTTTGGTCACAACAATTTGACAAAGCTCAATGCTCAAACAAGTAGCATATGACTAAGGTTTTGAATTTGAATGTCATGTCATATGGCCTTGGTAGGTATTTCATAATCATTGTGGAACTTTTGATTTTAGCATTTTGAAAAAGAAATCTATGGATGTCAACTTGCACTTAGAAAAAAGTCATAGCAAATTCTATTTGTACCATATCATAACTTGCAACTACTTAGAAAAGGATCATGCCTTTGTAACCCACAAGTTTTCAAGTTTTTAGGATGTGACATTTTTAGCCAACAAACTTAAAATTTTGTGGACTACTAAGTTATAATCTAGGCACAGATGATCTATAAACAAAGCAACTATTCATCATTTCAACGTAGGAGAAACTAACATTCCTTAAAACATAAGAGAGTGGAAAAATATTTTTGGTATTTTTATAATTTTTAGGTTTTTTAGATGCTAATAAATAGATAAAAGTAGAAAATAAAATGCTAAAAATTAAAAGATATGAGGTACCTTTGCGGGGGTCCTCCCCCAAGCTAGCTCTTGGCCTAGGGTTCAGAGTTTGCTTGGTGAAGTATCCGACGAAGGTACATTATTTGGTATATGTTTATTTTATGGCATTTTTATGTTGTTTATCTCAGCCATGTCTATACTTAGTACTTTTTTACTTCAATGATCAAATTAGACATCATGTTTAATTTGATCAAGGTAGGCTAAAGAATCTAAGCACCATGTTTAAACTAGAAAGCCTATGAAAGCATGATCATGCGTAATTGATCACACCCAAACCAAAGCATACTTGCATAGAACATAGTAAGATAACAAATTTATTTGAAGGTAAAGTTTTTATGCCTTGGTTTTATCATTCAAAGTTTACACTTAGCAATTTTGATACAATGATCAAATTTATCATTTAATTAAGGTAGGCTGATTAACCTAAGCTCCATGCTTAATTTAAATAGCCTGTGAATACATGATCGCGTAAGAACCATGCTTCAAACCAAAACATGCTTTGCGTAAAACTTTGAAGATTTAACCAAGATTTTAGCAAAGATATTATAGTTTTATTTTTTAAGTAAATATAAAGGATAACTACTGATTACCTTCGATGAGGACTCATTGTTTTAAGTCCTATGAGCAGGAAGTCCTCCCCCTCCATTTCTTGCTTGATGAAGGAATATCCGTGCCCGGGGGAGTGGGCGCGGACGGTTGCACCTTCTTTTGTTTTCACACCATTTTGTTGGATTTTGGTGGTGTGGTGGTGGGTTTCGGAGATTCATCTTTTTGTTTCCACACTTTTTCCTTCTTGGGTGGTGTGGGAACAACCTTAGGAATTTCTTCTTTCTTCTTTGGGTTGTTCTTCTATTGCTCCGTCCTCTTTTTGTTTTCTTTATTTTTCTTGGTGAGGCTACCCACCAGTTGAGGTTGTATCTCAACTTCTTTTATGCCTTGAGAGTTCAGCCCATACTTGATATGAATCATGGACCATTGCTCCTGACAGGGCCAAAAGTCAAACTTCTGTTATTTTCCCTTGATGTTGAAGCGGATTTCTCCAGGCCCAACATCAATTTATGCTCCCGCGGTGCTTAAGAAAGGTCGACCAATGATGAGGGGTGACTCTTTTGTTGTCTCCATGTCTAGCACCACGAAGTCAACTAGGACGATGTAACCCTGGATTTTCACTGGGACCGGTAACGATGCTAGAAATGCCTGACTGGCATTCCTAAACATCATTACTCAAGAATGTAGTTCCCTAACATCGGCGCCAATGCATTGTTGAGGGTTTATAATTGCAATGTAATGACACAGAAATGCCTAGTTGATGTTCCTAACCATCACTACTCAGGAGTGTATTCCCTCAACACTGGTGCGTATGGATGTTGGAAATTACAGTGTATGGGTAATGGTACTTAGAAACACCAATCATGATAGCCCAAATATGTTTATTGACCAAATATCTGCAAGTGTACGGAACTATCATTGTAGCATTTCACCTAGGAGTATTCCAAGATATTGTTATTTATATTTTCCCAAAGGAGGGCAAGGTGTATGCATCTAGTATTGGCATAAACATGATTACATACTTGCATGGTGGACATAGCTTATGACAGGGGTAAAAACACTATTTTGAAGATAGTGGACACACATCTAGGTTAAACTCAAGGATAAAAGGAAAACAAAGAATAAAAGAATGTTCCTACATGGAGCCAGCATGTTCTAATTTAGTCGTGCAAAGAACTGTTGATGATCATACAAGTTATATGAGTAGAGTTAGAGCTAAGTTTAAGATGGATAGGGAGATCTCCGAGCATTGGTCTGCTAGAAAGTGCGAGAGACTTTAAGACTCCTACACAATACTTGAACGTGGGGGATTACAAGGGACGGACAGGGCTGTCACCACCTGCTGCCTACCCCTCAACTGTGGGATATCATCATATCCATAGGTTCCCGTGTACCTGAGCACCATGCCCATGTACAAAGAAACTACCTATACCCCCTAGGTCCCTGATCCTATGGATTGACAGGTAAAGGATATAGGCAACCCAAAAGGAACAATGAACTGCCACCCAAACCTAACCCTACTTCTACTCATACAAATCATATGAACGTTGAAGAATGATAATGAACATGTCAAGATCATAGCATACAAACTATAGACTAGTTCGTATATCATGATTATAACATGATCAAGATTACACTCAAGTTCATATGCATTGCTATATGATAAAGATAAAAACTTGCACTTGGAAGAACTCATTGTATTCATACCAAAGTGTTGCTCTTCTTCAAAGGAGATAAGATCTCCTTGTAGCTCTAGCCTTTGCTCACAACTACTTCTAAAACTATGAAAAGAGAGTACAAGTGGAGGTGAGGTGTGTAGCCCAAATGATGTGTGCTGAGGGGAGAGCCCTAGGCCTTGTTTTATAGTGAGTGTATGATGGCTATAACAACCCTGGTGTTTGCCTTGCATCTGTACATCATATGAACATGACATGAGCATATGCACCATCATTTCATGTGCATTGTTCTTGAAACATGACCTTGCAACAGTTACAACATCCTTGATTGAATGCATGTGCTATATATATATATGTTGTTTGCAAGTGATAGCATGTGTGTACTAGACTTGTAGTAGTATGATGTGTGGCACAACACCTTGAAACATGATCATGAAACATATGCAACACTCCATGTTGACTCATGAAACACATAGTTGCAACACCATGTTGCACTAGCTGGTTTTATAATGTTTCAATGCACTTTGGTGTGACTTTTGCTCATATGACATGATATTGTGTAAATTGTTGCTTGGAAACATGTTTAACATGTTAGTGGGGCAAAATAAGCTAGGGTCTATTTTCATGTTTGGACCAAATTCCATATTTACTAGATTTGACCCCAGTTTGACCATATAACCTACCTGGTTTGACCCAACAAAAAGTCTAACCTAGGGACTTTGCATGTTTGTGCCACCTTAACAAAGTTTGTGCACAATTTTGTGTAGAACAAAAGTTGTTCTTGTGCCATCTCATGAAAACTAATGTAGCATGCTCTAACATGGCCCACAAGTCACATGTTGGTGCTGATTTCAGCATTTAGCCAGTTTGGCTAAGTCTTGGCTGCACAACAGCTTCATGAGCCCCTCTTTGGAACCTTGTATCTTCCAATCTAGACTGAATTAGCTTGAGCTCCAATTGACAATCTCGTAGTACACCTATAGCTCTACCATTTTGTTAATTATGCTTCTCACTAAATCTGGCTGTATTAGGAGCTAGAGGGTTGTGAAGGAGGCGGTTTCAATCGGTTCCTTCATCTGAATGGAGATGGAGGGGGAGGTGCAGTGGCCGACCGGGCTCAGGCCCTACTTGCCACTTGGCAAGCCGTATGCCGGTGTGTGTCCACCGGCCGGGCCATGGCGTCCTACATGATCACCATGACGTCGCGAGCTTGTCCCCTCTCTCATTTTCTTCTTCTCCTCCCCTCTGTGCAAGCCGAAGCAAAGGAACGCGCCACCACCACCACCGTGAGCTCGCTGAGCTCGTGAGCCGCCATCATCGTGCCTCCGCCCAATTCCAACCGCACAAAGCTCCGCTGCAACCCCCTCTACCTCGCCATCCCCTACGTGGAACCATCCAAACACCGGTGAGGCTGCATTGCTCGGTTCTCTGCCGTGGTGACCTCGCTGGAGCTCCTCCGCGCGAGCGCTCACTGTGGTCCTGCCTCTCCATACCACCTTGTCCTCTCAAGTTCGCTCGGTAGTAGGCCTAGGGCTCCGTGATGGCGTCACTACCCTCACCAGACGCCATCGTGGCCCGTGACGGTCGGCGCACCTCAGGCAGCGTCGCCGCACCTGCCATCACCGCTGGCAGCCTTTTCCGCTGTAGTCAGGGAGTCCTTTTTCTTCACCAGTTGATGCGGGACGACGAGCTAAGCACCCTAGTACCCTTGGCCTCACCAGAGTCGTCACCGACGGCGAGACCTTGTCGTCGATCCCCTCTCCCCTGCTCAGCTCCCTATGACGGGTGGGACCCGCATGTCGGCGCCCCTCTCCCTTGTCTTGGCTCTGTTGGGCCAGCGTGTGGGCCGATTCGGATGCAAGCAGCGGCCCAGTGGCCATCTAGGCCATGGTTTTGAATTTTTGCTAATATTTGGAAAATTGTAAGTTGAGCTAGGGATGTCCAATGGATGTGGTTCCAATTTTTGTTTTGCTCTGTGTTAGCTCTAGTTTTTATTAAAATTATGAAATGTGGCTTGTTAGTCTATGATTTTTGAAGTTTGGATTCAATTTTGTTAAGCACTTTATGTTATTAAGTGAATTTGATAATTCAGTATCTCACTATGTGGTGATTCTTTTGCTGTGAAATTTTTTTGGGATGCTAAGCATGCTTTGGTGATGCTTTAGTTAAATTTTGATGTAACATCCCGGCCTAGGGCTTAACAGGATTAATAGGATACTCATACCAACAAGTTGCAACTTCTTTTCTAGAAGCCCATCCCCAAAGAACTCCAAGTTAAGCGTGCTTGACCTGGAGCGATGGGTGACCGACTGGAAAATTCTTCCTGGGTGCGCACAAGTGAGGACAAAGTGCGTAGAAAGGACTTGTGTGGGTCTGTGAGGGCAGTCTATGTCCTAGAAAGCAGCCAGATGTAAGCGGACCCGTCCTCGAGGAGGCGGGACGTTATAGAATGGTATCAGAGCTGACCCTCACGATTTCACGGGCGTGTGTGTCACAATTGCGCAGGCATGGTGTGCATGTCTGGTGTGGACCCAGAGTGGTCACACAGCACGACACATGCGCTGGCACTAGACACATGGACATGGCCAAGAGGGGATGTACCTAGCTTGGGGTTGACCGACGAGGACGTCGGTCTCCTAAGGGGGTGAGGATGTAACATGTCGGCCCACGGCTTAATAGGATTAATAGGATACTCATACCAACAAGTTGCAACTTCTTTTTTGAAAGCCCATCCCCAAAGAACTCCAAGTTAAGCATGCTTGACCTAGAGTGATGGGTGACCGACCAGGAAATTCTTCCCGAGTGCGCACGAGTGAGGACAAAGTGCGCAGAAAAGACTTGTGTGGGTCTGTGAGGGCAGTCTAGGTCCTAGAAAGCGGGCAGATGTAAGCGGGCCCATCCTCGAGAAGGCAGGACGTTACAATGGTTCGACGTTGGTAAAAGGGCAAATCACCAGGAACCGCCTCCACCAGCATTGATTGCACCGCTAGAGTGAGGTGGGCCCGAGAGGCCGCGCTAGGGGTGTGGGCGCACCCTGGCTAGCCCTGCTCACCACCACCTTGCTCTAGTGGGCTTTGGGCTGGGCCTGGACTTCCTCCATGGTGGTGTCTCAACCCAGGTAGTTGTGTAGGTGGGCTTCTCCTTTGTTTCTCTTTTGCGCCTTTCTTGAATACGCTTTCTGATTTGGAAATTTCTCTTTGATTTTTGTGTATTTTCACTTGTTTCCAGGTATGTGTCCTGCAAAACATGTTTCTCCAAAAACAAGTGGAACATGGTCAAAGTATATGTATATGTGTTAAAAGTTTGTTTATTTCTCCTATTTTGGATTATAATTTGTTGCTCTAAATTTGCAATAGTGACCGCCAATAGTAGCCCCGTGGCGCACCCCGCTAAGGGCCACCGTCCTAACACGAGCTCACATGGCCCGCAGATGGTCCTCAAGCAGGACACATCCTATGTTCACGTTATTGACGGTGATGAGGACCGCCTCTCGAAGAGCGGCCAACTCCTCCTCCAGGGCTGACAACACTAAAAACCATCAAAACCAGGTCGTGGACATTTGGACAGAGCTTATCAATGAAGGAAACCTTACCGATCATCCTGGCTTGAGCATCGGTAGCTGTCGCCCAGGCATCAGTAGTCTCCCACTCCGAGGCAGCAAGGGTAGTCTGGACGGCATCGAGGCAGAGCATGAGCTGACTAACATCACACCTAGGGTCAAAGCACGGGTCGCGAGTCACATCCTGATTATGGAGGGGCTCATGGACTTCCTGGTGGCTAGGGGAGAAGAACCCTCTGGTTCCATAGGGTGTGCATCTGGAGAGCAGGCGGCACCGGATAACCACCCGACCTCTAGTGTCGTGGCATGAGAAATGGTCCTGAAAAGATTAAGGAGATCAGAACAGAACAACTCTGGCAACTAAGAACAAGACCGCTATTGGGCATTCTTAACGTCACTACCAAAAGTAGTCTTAGTTTTCTAATTCTGATAACGGCGCCAAAAATGCCAAACCTATCCCTCATGCCACTTAAGCCAAGTTGTCATCCCCAGCATGACATGAGAGACGCGGTATTGAAATATGCATTTGCTCATCAAGATAAATAATAAAAGGGATCTGCAAGCACACAGATTAATACCGATGTAGCATTTTAACTGGAAAGTATTCCAGGCATCGTTATTTATATTTTTACCACTGGGAAGGGATTTCTAAGTATCATGGTTGATAATGGAATGAGAATATGGAACTGAGTACACATCATTGCATGTATAACCGAGAGTATTTATCAATCTCTTTATACAGGTATAAATGTCACATTAAGTAAAGGTAAAGTGATAATGGTGACAAAGATAATTAATCTGATCAGCTAGCCACATATAATAATGATAAGCACCTCAACAGATATTCTAGCAAGTCATTAGCATGGAATTAGGATGAACTACAAAGATATTCCCTAAGTTATTATTAACTATAAAGTCTAGCATATCATAGTTAGTGCAATTATACTTGGCAATCATGGTGAGAAAAGACTATATCCATGCATAGTGAATATTAGCAAGGAATATGAAGAACATAGCAATCACTCCCCTGTAATAGTGTTGCTCTGCCTGCCCTATACACGAGAGGGGGACTATATAAGAATCAACGAAGCTGTCACTATCGCGAACTACCCCACAATCCGGCATATAGGGTGCAATCGCAGATAAATACGGTATAGACACCATGTCTACACAATAATTATCATTCACCCACTGTACACATGGATAAACGCTATACGATCCTAGGCATGTATATAATTCCAATCTAACTAAGCCAAGCATATAACTATGATAAACTAAGAACAATATAATTGCAAATATAATCAAGTAGAGCAAAGTCATAATCAATATATTGAAATAGAACAAAGTCATATTCATAATATTAAAGAACAATGATGAACAATTGAAGAACAATAGAGGAATTACCAAGAATCCTCTTGACAGATCCGGGAACCAATCGAAGATTGACTCCTTCTAGTTCTAATCCTATGTAGCTATGCTAACTAGAGATCTAGTTGATGTGGTGGCTCTAGGGCTTGATCAGAGGCTCTCCTCCTAAATTAGGGTTTGAAGTATGAGACGAGGGCCTCTCCTCCAGGGGCAGGGGCCTTGCTTATATAGCCCTTTCGGATGAATCTGGGCCGTTGGATCAAACCGACATTGATCGTGCGGTTTTCCTTGATCCTCTAGGTCGGTGGAGCATAATCCTCGAGGCGGAGCCTGATTGGCTGAGCCAGCAGGGCGGGCGCCCTTGGGACTAGGGCGGGCGCCCTGTCCCCGGCTCTGTTACGCCTCCCGTTCGTTCTCGTGGCTTCTGGACTCTTCTAGATGTAAGATAATTACGTGTTCGGTTAATATCCCGTCATTAATCCGACATGTGGGCCTTTCTTCCGTATTTCCTGATAACCCCCTGCAGAAATAGATAAACAGCAAAACTCGTGGAATTCTGTCAGATAAAACCCTAAGTCTAGGTGTTGGTTTCATTTGGATCCTTTTCTCTATTTATTTGATAGTTATAATTGATACTTAAGGACCGTCAACAAACTCCCCCAAGCTTACCTCTTGCTCGTCCCTGAGCAAGGAGAGACTCAGTAGTTGCTGAAATGCCTTTGAATTTTGACGGTACACATGCTTTCAAATAGAGTCTCATCTCTGAGTTAAAGTAAACTGTCAAGACTTAAAACTTACTCATTATACCTTTCACCATGGGGCTTGCAACCGTCACCTTTGTCTTGAGCGGTTAAAAGATAGAATAGTCTAGTCAAGCGCCATGTCTCTTATTCTTGATTAGCTATAGCTCTTGGAGTTTTTTGTAGATTTTCAAATAAAACTCAGAGATTCCTTGTATGACTCTCTCAGGTCTCTCTTTTGTGGTATTTCTGGATCCTCACCAAGGCAGTAATGATGTCTGCCTTCTCTCAAAGCAAAGTATGTAGTATTTGTGGTATAAGGCAGAGTGACATTGCCTTCTCTCTCATCCTATTCTAATAAGGCTTTTGATATCTGGAGCTCATCGGTGGGAGATAAAGTATACATACTTACAAGACATTTATTGCATAGTCAAACCATGGATCCAGAGAAACAAGCCAATAAGTCAAATCAAGATGTGCATGTGTGGCGAATAAATGGTGTATGGTGGTAGTGATGATAACAATGATGAAAGTCTAATTCTACTTTTGCTCTTTTTGAGGGGATACGTACCTTTCTTGCTTTTAAAGCTCTTGAGGAGAATGAGGTGCTCTATATTTTCTTTTTTTTTCTCTCAGGTGGGTATCTTGTACCCCTAATTCTACTGTCGGACACTTGTCCATTTTTACCTCTCTTCTCACACTTTTTCTTTTTTTTCATCGAGGTTCCGAGCACTTGCTCCTTTTTATTTCCTCGTATCTTTTTTCTTTTCGAGGTTCCGGGCACTTGCCCCTTTTTATTTCCTCGTATAGAGCACTCATCTCCTTAGAACAATATAGCAAGTGGTAGTAACCAAAATAGCTTGAGCATTTATTTCACAGGGGATAACAAGAATGGGAAAATATTTTTGGCTATTCTCTCCCGGATTAGGAGTAGAATAATTTTATGTGGATCTGGAGATGAGAATGAGTGGATATATGTGGATGCGTACTTCCGAAGTAGAAGCAGCATGTATGAGTGATCGTGCAAGTGAATCTTGATTTTAACCGCATGACAAGCTCCTAAGGTCTACACAGCTTGACTATACTCAATGCTCATAAGCAGTAAAAAGTAAAGGTATGGCTTAAAGTCTAGCAAGCATGTATGTATGGCTGTGGTAGGAACTTAAACTCTCATCATACAGGAACTCATCATGTAGCATTTTAAGATTTTCAAAGATAAAATTCTCCAGAATTCTAGCATTTCTAGGAATAGATAAACAACAGCTCAACCTTCCCATATCATATCCGTTAACAACTTAGACTTTAGATCAAGTTCTCTTCCCACAAGTTCAGGTTTAGAGCAAGCTTTAAATGATAACAGTTATGTAAACTTAGAGAGAGAACTTCAAATTTGAAAATTAGGCAAAGCAACTATTCATCATATCCATGCTAGAGTTTTATTATTATCTAGATTTAGTTTAGCATAGCCACTTTATTTATTTATTAAAACACACTAAGCAAAAGATATAGGTATATATATAAGCACAAAATCTTTATTTGGTTTTTTTTTTCATAGTTATGTATATTTTTATTTTTATAGGGTAGAAGTATATATAAATATAAAGATAAAGATAGAAATACTTAGCAAGATAATGGAGGTGCTCTCCCCCAAGCTGGATCTTGACATAATCTCTTCTGATGTAGCTAGCAGATGGCGGAGGTGTATTTGAAAGTCGGCAGCACCCTGACAGCGATTAGAATGTCCTCTGTCTGCTAGTCTCCTTGAATTCTGTGAAGCTCAAATAGACAACAAAGCTTTGTGGAACTGATTAAGTGTTAGCATAAATATCTAGCCTTTATCATGCTGAGCCTCCTTGATTTTTTATGTTGTTTTTTTTCTTTTATAAAGCAGAAGAAAATATTTATGTATTTATTATATATATATATTTTTTATGCCACCACAGTGAATGTACTTATGGGTTTTATGCCACTCGCATACTCACATAGGGGCTTTAAGGTTTTTAACATTTTTATTTTCTTTTTAAGATAGTATGAATATGATTAACTAAGCAAACTATTTAAGATAAAGTAAATAATTAAAAGGAAAGGATAACTACCAAGTTACCTCTTGGCAAGGCGTTCAGTGTTTTTAAGTCCTCCGAACGGGACTCTTATTCGTTCAGTCATCCTGGGACTTGGTGGATGGCGTAGTCGGTGTTTTTGACAGCGCCTCTTCTTTATGTACAACTGTCTTTTCTTTCCATACCTGTCTCGGTGCTTTGGTCTCCTCAGGACAGTGTTGGTTGAGTGGTATGTCTTCAGATCTTACCCCTTCTCCTTCATAATCTGCCCATCCGTCCTTGATGACCTGTTGCTTCTGATTGTGGTTACGCCGCCTTCTTCTTGTCCTGACCTGCTTGGATTATTCAAATACATAGTTAGGGTCAGTAAAGTAAAGACGTACCTTCTCAGAGGGGAAGTGCATGTGGACTTCTCCAGTTCCAATGTAAATGATTGCTTTGACAGTACTAAGGAATGGTCTTCCAAGGATGATGGGTGGATCGTATTCATTTTCTCCCATGTCAATAACCTGAAAGTCTGTATGGACAAAGTGATCGTCTATCTTGACAGGGACGTCAGTTACTGTACCTTCGACCTGTCGGAATGTCTGATCTGCCATCTGGAGCTGAATATATGTTGGGTTTAAGGGCATGGTTCCGAACAGAAGTTCATAGGTGACCTTGGCCATTATATTGACGCCCGACCCAGTGTCGCAAAGTGTCTTGTAGAAGTGGGACCCATTAATGGAGCAATAAATGCTGGGCATACCTGGGTCGTCCTTCTTAGGCAAGAACGGTGACTTGAGTTGGCGATCTTGACCTTTGTGCACGGCAGTGACCATCTTAGCTATCTCGGTCCATACTTGCTTCTTGCTCTTGTTCCTCCTGTTGGTCCTCTTCCTTGGTTCATATTGGGGTTGCTCTGGGATTTGTGTGGTCTTGTTCTTGAAGGAAAACGTTTCCTTCCTCCCCTTGATGTAGAAACTGATCTTGGTAGCACTAGCATAGATGACAACTCCCGCGGTGTTCAGGAATGGTCTCCCTAGGATGACGGGAGCCCTCTCATCAGAACTGGTCTCTATCACTACGAAGTCTGCTGGAGCGTACGAGGAACCCACTCGGACACAGATGTTCTTCAATATTCCTCTCGGGAAACTCAGTGTCCTATCTGCAAACTGCAAACACATGGTTGTTTCTAATAATGGTTGTGAAAAGAGTTTTTCATAGAGTACCCTGGGCATGATGTTGACGCTGGAGCCAAAGTCACAGAGTGCTTCTGGGAAGTCTCGCATGCCGATGGAGATCGGGATGACGCGGCGTCCTGGATCGCCTCTCTTGACCGGCAGACGGTCAGTATTTACTTCCACGATAGGGTTACTCCAGTAATCTCCTACATCAAACATGTCTACAAGATTTGTAGATTCTAGTCCTTCCGGTTGTGATGGTATACCGGGGTTAGTAGCAGGAACAGCAGTAGCTATTTGATTCAACTGAGATTCAATCATTTTATTAAAGCTAATCTGGTTCTTGATGGCAGTAGAGAAATTATCCATTCTATTATTTATATTTTCTAGTATTTTATCATTAGATGCCAATTTCTTAGACAGGTTATCCATTAGCTTTCCTTGGTTGGATACTAACTCTCTCAAAGGTGGATAATTATTATTATTATTGAAAGAATTGTTACCTTGGTAATTACCTGAGTAGTTAGGCCTCTGTTGATTCCAACCTTGATTCTGCTGAGGACGGTTGTAGTAGTTGTTGTTGTTATTGTTGATGTAGTTCACGTCCTCCAACAACTCAGGACAGTGATTGCCCGAGTGTCCAGTACCTCCACACTCCTCACAAGTCATGTGGGAGTCGTAGACGTGCATGACTTCTTTCTTTTCTCTAGCTCGATCATCGAGCTTCTTCATGAGTAGGTCTAGCTTGGCAGACAACATGTCTACCTCCTTGAGCTGGTGCATACCTCCACCTCTCTTGCGTGTCTGAGTTCTTTCTTCATTCCAACCTTGGTTGGATGCCATCTTCTCCACAAGAGCTGTGGCTTGAGGTATGGTGAGTGATAGGAATGCTCCTCCAGCTGCAGCATCCATGGTTTCACGGGCACTGTTAATGAGCCCATGATAAAATGTCTGCATCAGTAGCCAGCTTTCCATTCCATGATGGGGACATTCTAGGATGTAGTCTTGGAAACGCTCCCATGCTTCTGGAACGGATTCATCATGTTGTTGCTAAAAACTTGTAATCTTCCCACGGAGAGCATTGGTCTTGCCCATGGGAAAGAATTTGGCCAGAAAGTTCATGGAGCAGAGTGCCCACGTAGTGTTCTTCTCCTTTGTAGCGTAGAACCACTGCTTCGCTCTCCCCAACAGTGAGAATGGGAAAAGGCGAAGTAGTATGGCGTCTCTGGGGACATCAGCCATGGTGAAAGTGCTGCAGATCTCCAGGAAGTGTTGAAGATGAGCACTAGCATCTTCGTGTGGCTTCCCACAGAACTGGTTAGCTTGCACCATGTTGATGAGCCCAGGCTTGAGCTCGAAGTTGCGGTCGATCTCCCCAGCAGGTCCAGTGCGGATGTTGTCCGTAGTGGGAGCTGAGAACTCGCGGATCGACTTATTCGCCATGGCTTCGAATTCAGTCGACAAATTCCGGATGAAACTTCGGTGGTCTTCGGATTTGGATGAAGCTTTGTGCTGAAGTGTTGACGATGTCTTCTTGAGCTTGGCTCTTGTTCTTCTGAATAAGGCTTCGGGATCGTCAACAAAGTTGTCTAGAAGATGTCTTCTATTCATGCATCACCCTGCAATAAATAATCAAAATGGAAAATACAGGGGTAAAACTGTATAAGAGAATTGATAAGCTCGATCAGATTAGTGATGCAAATGATGACTCAAAGTTCCATATTCATTCCTAATCTGGTTCCCCGGCAACGGCGCCAAAAATGCTTGTTGGGCATTCTTAACGTCACTACCAAAAGTAGACTTAGTTTTCTAATTCTGATAACGGCGCCAAAAATGCCAAACCTATCCCTCATGCCACTTAAGCCAAGTTGTCATCCCCAGCATGACATGAGAGACGCGGTATTGAAATATGCATTTGCTCATCAAGATAAATAATAAAAGGGATCTGCAAGCGCACAGATTAATACCGATGTAGCATTTTAACCGGGAAGTATTCCAGGTATCGTTATTTATATTTTTACCACTGGGAAGGGATTTCTAAGTATCATGGTTGATAATGGAATGAGAATATGGAACTGAGTACACATCATTGTATGTATAACCGAGAGTATTTATCAATCTCTTTATATAGGTATAAATGTCACATTAAGTAAAGGTAAAGTGATAATGGTGACAAAGATAATTAATCTGATCAGCTAGCCACATATAATAATGATAAGCACCTCAACAGATATTCTAGCAAGTCATTAGCATGGAATTAGGATGAACTACAAAGATATTCCCTAAGTTATTATTAACTATAAAGTCTAGCATATCATAGTTAGTGCAATTATACTTAGCAATCATGGTGAGAAAAGACTATATCCATGCATAGTGAATATTAGCAAGGAAGATGAAGAACATAGCAATCACTCCCCTATAATAGTGTTGCTCTGCCTGCCCTATACACGAGAGGGGGACTATATAAGAATCAACGAAGCTGTCACTATCGCGAACTACCCCACAATCCGGCATATAGGGTGCAATCGCAGATAAATACGGTATAGACACCACGTCTACACAATAATTATCATTCACCCACTGTACACATGGATAAACGCTATATGATCCTAGGCATGTATATAATTCCAATCTAACTAAGCCAAGCATATAACTATGATAAACTAAGAACAATATAATTGCAAATATAATCAAGTAGAGCAAAGTCATAATCAATATATTGAAATAGAACAAAGTCATATTCATAATATTGAAGAACAATGATGAACAATTGAAGAACAATAGAGGAATTACCAAGAATCCTCTTGACAGATCCGGGAACCAATCGAAGATTGACTCCTTCTAGTTCTAATCCTATGTAGCTATGCTAACTAGAGATCTAGTTGATGTGGTGGCTCTAGGGCTTGATCAGAGGCTCTCCTCCTGAATTAGGGTTTGAAGTATGAGACGAGGGCCTCTCCTCTAGGGGCAGGGGCCTTGCTTATATAGCCCTTTCGGATGAATCTGGGCCGTTGGATCAAACCGACATTGATCGTGCGGTTTTCCTTGATCCTCTAGGTCGGTGGAGCATAATCCTCGAGGCGGAGCCTGATTGGCTGAGCCAGCAGGGCGGGCGCCCTAGGGACTAGGGCGGGCGCCCTGTCCCCGGCTCTGTTACGCCTCCTGTTCGTTCTCGTGGCTTCTGGACTCTTCTAGATGTAAGATAATTACGTGTTCGGTTAATATCCCGTCATTAATCCGACATGTGGGCCTTTCTTCCGTATTTCCTTATAACCCCCTGCAGAAATAGATAAACAACAAAACTCGTGGAATTCTGTCAGATAAAACCCTAAGTCTAGGTGTTGGTTTCATTTGGATCCTTTTCTCTATTTATTTGATAGTTATAATTGATACTTAAGGACCGTCAACAACCGCCAAACACAAGGCGCCACAAATGGGAGCGAAGACACGGCGGAGGCCTACTCCCCTCTGGAGGGTTCTCCGCCAGGCGCTTCCCATGGCCCATCACTCCGGCCGAAGACACAACTCAGTCAAGGCTGTAGAGAAGGCGAAGGAGTACCGTAGGAAGACAAAGAAGAGCGGTTGCCTCGCTCTTACCTCTCTCGTAGTTTTATGGCTAAACCAGACACATTAGGCTCTCTAGGGTTCGTGCAAATTTAATACAGATTTAATTGTTGTGGATTTCCATGTAATAAGTTGCAGTGGGTGCAGTCAGGAAAAGTGTAATAGATATTGTCCAACACGTTACAATCATAGAGTATCAGACCTTCTCGCTTGTGCATTCAAAAAAGAGTAGTACACATTGTGCCAACGATTAACATTTATACAATGCTTGACATAAGTGAAAGCATTTAGTCATTGTCTGGCACATTACAATCACATAGTATTAAACTTTCTCATGTGTGCATTCAGAAAAGAGTAGTACACATTGTGCCAACGATTAAAATTTATACAATGCCTGACGTAGGTGAAAGCATTCAGTCATTGTCCAGCGTGTTACGATCATGTAGTTTCAGACTTTCTCACGTGTGCATTCAGAAAAGAGTAATACACATTGTGCCAACGATTAACATTTACAATGCCTGAAACAGGTGCAATCATTCAGAATAGAAATACACTAATAAGTAACTAAGTTACCTATGGTATTTCATATGTTTCATGGATCATTTGGAGGAAATTGTGCATTTCACTGTCGATGGCAAGCAAATCCAGCATCAGGAGCCACATCCACTCTTGGCACTAGGCCACGGCCTCCTCCTTTGTGGGTTGCACATTGAACAACCAGTGACATAGCCCGTCGGTCCATTTCTGCATGAAGCACTTTAGGACCTTCTTCATCATCGAGTCCGGCGACATGATCGACTTCCACTGGTGATGAGCATGTGGAACACGTCGTACGCTTCATTCGGTAGGATGACACTAATGGCAACGAACTGGGATGCCAAGCATAGTACAATGAGCTTGTCCATGAATGGCATCCACCAATCGGTCCCACTAAAAGTGAGCTCATACTACAGCACCATCTTGTCGCAATCTGCCATGAAGAACCACCAGCACAGAGCACCCTACCAATCTTTTCCGGGGAACTCACCCTGTAGGAGGTCAAGCATTTTCTAGGGTCAAATCTTGGATGTCCACCTCATCAGGGGGTCAACCTACGTGTCCGTAGCTGCTGTTCCTCCTGGTGGCAGCTTGTTACGGACATTTCTCAGTCCACGCTTCAGGTAAGGAATGGTGACACCATCGACAAACTCGTTCCAAACATTAGGCCAAGCCGCTTGCTTCCATGGCAGCAAAATGTCATAATTGTGGCAGAACCACCTAAACAATATGGCCCACATGTGCCTATCATCATCTCCGAGACTTCTGATAGTAGCACATGCAAGTCAGCTCACTCCAGTAGTCTGTCGGGTGTCCACGAGGAACCTCGAATCATCCACATAATTTTTTTGAGTAGGATCCATTATAGAAACATTACAGTATTATAACAGTTGTATAATTATACAATCAATTACATCAGAGTAAATAGTGGAAGACTTATAACTATAAGTTTACAATTCATTCATTAAGTTATTACAAACTTAAGCTTTAGCCATGGAGGCAGTAGGGTAACATGACAGATACCACTAGTAACACACAAGAGAGATTCACCTTGCCCAAGGGTTCACAAAAAACTCTTCTACTGCTGGCTCTCACCTGCAATAAGGGTTTAACAAAGCCTGAGTACAAAGATACTCAACAAGACTTAACCGATGACTCCAAGGATATGCAGGCTAAAGGGGAATCAAGGTAACTCTATAGCAAGAATCAAGATAACTTTTGCAGAAAAGCTTAACTAACAGTTGATCCTTACTTTCAGTATTATAGCTTAAGCATTATAAACAATAGTATCAGATAAGTACCTGCTCTAAACCAATCACTTCTTAAACCATCTCATCATGTGATCATAAGTATCCAGTTATAGTTATTAACTATGATGCAGGGCAGAGGATCGAGTCTTCTTCTCCGAGAAGCAATGGCGATTCAAATCGATTATGCCCAGCTGGGGTTTCCTTACCACATGACATATGCAGGTCTACGTCCAAACCCGGATCCAAACCCGAACCTACATACATCAACCCTCACTACATTGCATCGATCATCCTTGACGGATTCGCAGAAGTGTGTTACACGGTACTCCCGCCATCTCTCTACTCCTGGTGCAAGGTTGTCGTTTCCCATAATGGAATAGCTAGGATATATTGGGCTTACTAGGGTATATGGCCAGTACTAGCAAAGTCTCGAATAAATATTTTTGAATAAATATTTTGGCCTATAAAAATCATGGAAGTTACATTTATTAATTAAAAGATGTAATTTTAAATCATAGAAAAAGTATTGAAACTGCTGATATTATATTTTTTCTAGGTTCATAACATCATGGAGAGCTCACACAAAAAGTTTCACAATTTTATCACACCCCTAGAATTTTATATCAAATTTAAAAGAACCTCTACTATTCAAAAAATGTAGAAAAAGGAAAATCATTTTTCCTCTCCCAGGCCTCGGCCTCTCTCTTCCGGCCTACTCCAGGCCCAGCTCGAGGCCAAGAGGCTTGTGACCTTTCAGCCCAGCTGCAGTCACGGTGTGCGCCACTGTTGACACTTCTTAGCATCACTCGCGTTAGGTTGTCATCCCCAACATGACACCAATAGTGTGGTTGTATTGTACTCATGCCACTTAACTATATAAAGATATTAAAGTATATATCCGCAAGAGCACAGATAAATACACCCGTTGCAGCATTTCACCCAAGTTTATCCTAGGTATCATTATTTATATTTAACCATAGGAGAACAAACAGAGGGGCACATATTAATTAAAGGCTACTCTACACATGTGATATGAATATTCCAAATCACTATCCTTTACTCTCAAACATGAATCAATCAAATAAAAAGAGATAAAATATATGATAATCAGACCATTCAGATGATATTCCTTAGAGCAGTACTACTATGGCAAGTCATTGATCAGAATATAAAGTAAGAGAATAACTCCTAAGTAATCTGTTAACTGTTAGTCATAATCTACATTGATTAGTGCAATTATATCAGGCAATCATTGGCTAGGTTATCTCATATCCATAAACAAGGAACATCTCAATTACGAACCTGAGAAATAGAGTAACAACTAAGTAATGAGACCGCATTCTACTAAGTTCTACACTCGGGGAGTGGACTACAAAGGACTCAACAGGAATGTCACACCCGTGATCTACCACATGGCCTAGAGTATAGAGTGCATTTACAGGTAAACAGTGTATAAGTACCACACTTACACAATGTTGACCACCCACCCATGACTCAATAAGGTGAGTGCTTTGCAAACATGTGTATAAACATAATGATAAACTATCTATGCCAAATATATAATCAAAGCAGACTAATCTCATAATAATCAAGGATATAATATAGATTAAGAACAAGGTCATATCTGTTGACACCGTTTTTAGTACGTGTCAAAATGATCAGGAAAGGTTGATTAGCAAGGGAGAGATTGCCGTGTGAATTGATGGCCGAGGAGAACAAAGTTTGTTTTAAGCGGTGGCAGTGTATGAATTTGATTGGGAATGTTGCCGATGAAGTCAAAGGTGTTATTGCCGATGCCGATGGAAGAAGGTTTGGGGACTGTTGCCGATAAGGGAGTGTATCGATGAAGGAAGGTGTGAAGACTGCAGCCGGTGAAATAGGGAATGTGCCGATGGAAGGAGATCGAGGGTTGCTGCCGATGGAAAAGGGGATGTGCTGGTGGAAAGGAAACCGATAAGAATACCATCGTGATTAAGGCGGATCATGGAATAAAATAGGAATTGATTTCCTTGTTTACGATTAGTTGAGTCTGAGTTGTGTAAAAGTCATATTCTTAGATTTGAGTTTAGTATCCTAGTCGTATTCGATTATGTTTCTATAGATCAGGATATAAATATAGAGTGAAGGGCAATGTAATAGGAATCAATCAATATACATCAAAAAACAGCTTTTACTCTTATTTACATCTACTTTTCGGCGACTTCGTCAATTTGCATATTTTTCCTTTTTTATGAGTTCTCATTGATTCGGCGAGTTGCATTGCTCTAAGTGCAATTTTCGTTGATCCTTGAGTTCCGCGTGAGTACCTCTTGGCCGTGACTTTCGGGCGTATCGCTGTTGTCAGGACCAAAGTGCTCGTATCTTCATCCTTGTCGATTAACAGGTCAAATCGACTGGCACGCCTTGGATATCGACTTCGGGTATTAGCCCTTTGTGTTTGCAGATTCACTTTTGCATCAACAATATCTAATGTATCAAGAATAATGATCAAGAACAATGAACTAGAACTAGACAATGATGAACTAGAACAATTACGAACACTACTAGGGATGTGTTCACCAATGACGATATCCTTTCGTCACTGAAGACCAATGACGCTATCCTTTCGTCACTGAAGACTCCAAAATCGTCACATAGTTTATTTTGTGACGAATTTGTGACGAAATGGTGTTTGTCATGGAATGTGCGTCACATTATGCATACCGTGACAAAACAACAATTTTCATCATAGATGTTCATTCTTTTTATGACGAAACGGTCGTCATCATAGAAGTGTTTTCTTTCTATGATGATTAATTTTGGTCATTGATAGAGATCCTTTTTGTCACTATTTGCCGTCTGTCAGGCGGCCAGACGGCGTCTGCCACGCTGGCATTTAACGTGGCATGCCACATGTCAGTTGACCTGGCTTACCATGTGGCTGCTGACGTGTGCGACCACGTGGCTGCTGAGGTGGCCATGATGTGGATGATCCACGTGTCGCTTTTTATGCGGCCACGTGGCCCACGTGTCCGCTTTTTATTGGGCCACGTGGCATGCTGTGAGTAGTCCACGCGTGTTGCTATCATTGGTTCTCATTTTCATCACAGTAGCAATTACAAATTCATCATTGAAGCAAATACAATTTCATCACAGAAAGTTGAATAATTTTTGCACAGGTGCACATGCTGATTTCTTTACAAAATGCAAATAATATTGAAATGACCAAAGCCTTCCATAAATGAACAGATCAAGTATTCCAATGACCATTCAACTTAACCAACAATAATAAACTCTATTTGCATATAACTAACTTGACATCACAATCAAAGTACTACTATCATCAAGTTCACATTAACATGACAGGCTCACAGCAACTAATAAGAAGTTTGCAACGACCACCAACAAAAGTTATTTCATACACAAAATCACCAGCACAAAACAGCAGCTAAGAGAAGCGCTCATGTCGAAGAACCACTATTGAGGGACAAGATACGCTTGAGGAGCGCATTGTTCTCCTCCATTGCCTTGTTGTTTATCTCTGTAATCCTCTTGTACTCCTCCAACTTCTGCTGTGTCCTCGCAAGCTTTTCCTTAGCTTCTTCACTTCTCTTCTTGAGATCATCGAGTTCACCTTGTACAACAGCTGTAGCTTCAGCTGTTAGTTGTTCTCGAAGCTCGCTTTCATTTGATGATGATGATTTGGATGATGCCACAGGTTTGTTGCCAACACTCTTTAGGAAAAGGTGTGAGCTGTTCTGGGACAGCACCTGGGTCACAACCTGCACACTGGAAACTGCTGGCTCTCCTTCAGCAACAGTTTCTGCCCTCAAAGCTTCCATATTTGACTAAAATAGCAATGACCCACAATTAGTTGATACTTATTTCATAAATTTGAGGAGGAAATATGACACAAGATGTATTTTACAAAATTAAAAGCTATGCTGATCTTTAACCACATAATATGTTGGACAACAACAGTTGTAATTTAAATAGGTTGATTCAAACTGTTCATGAAGATAGGACAAACTAGAGCTCAGCTGCTCATGGAAACTACTGAGGAATCAGCACATGAGGCACATTTGTTTGGTTGGTTAACAAAAAAGATTGGGTGCTGATTTGGAAGTCATACGATGAAAACAAATGCAAGTTCAAATACAATTGTGGCTCCTACTGCAGAACAAAGTGGTCACAATGGACAAGCTACTGCCAAGGGTTGTAATCAAATTTGCTAGATCTGTAAGAACTAGAAGGAAACAACCCTTCTCCTCACAGAAATCTACCTTTTCTCTCAAATACCTATACAACTATGGATGTCTCAAATACTAGTGAAGGAACAAACATAACCATGCTAACCAACTGATTTAGAGCAACTAACTCAAGTCTTATCAACCCCAATTTAGAGCAGTACAACCACAACAAAAAGTAGCAATGAATTAAGACATCCACATAAGGGGCATGTAGTTTACAGTAAGGCAAAACAACATGTCCATCAACAGAACCAACCACATTGTTTCTTTTTCTAAAGATGTTGGGACTTACAATTGCTTCTCTTGCTGGTTCACTCAGACCATGTTTGGAGCTGGTATGGCAGGTCTTGAAGGCCTCCACCGCATCAAAATCTTCATTTTCTTCTGTGCTGGGTTCTGCATTGTTTCTCTTCTGCTTCTGTTTAGTAGATAAACAATTACAGCAAAGTGTTCTCAGATCAAATGCAAAATAAGTTGTTCACTACAATTATGTACAACGTCCTCTTTACTCACATATGCATGTAAGTGTGCCACATAGCTTCGAGAACTCGTAGCCTGATGATACTTGACTTTATGGCGATTCTGCTTGTTCTTTTCACTTGATTCCTACAAGTGAATGAACATGTCAGATGAGATCATAGGTTTAAAATGAGAAGATCCTTTACAAACTGAATGAGAATGAATATATGACAAGATACCCATACCATGTTCTTTGGATCAGACCACTTAGCCACTAGTGCCCTCCACTGTTCATCAGTCATGCATGCAACTGGAGAAGTTGTACTAATCTCATTTGCAGGTATACCATTAAAGTATTTCTTCTTGAGCCGATAATGCATTTGTCGCACCCTACAGCGTAGAATACCGGTGCAAGCTTCCTCTGTTGCCTTGTCTTCAGAGTTAATGGCCAACCGCCCCTAGTCATCAGGTAATTGCATATTTAGTTAGTCAATTCAGGTTAAGCAGAAATGGAACTCAATCATATAAACAGTAATGCACTTACAGACAGCTTTCCCACAAAGTTTTTGTAATGCTAATCATCTTTCTTGTATTCTTTCCAATGAGTTAGGACAGGAACCTTATCCCGAATGATGAAACCAGCCTCAGATGCAAACTTGGCTGCTTGATCAGGTTCATGAGGCCTTCTTTTGCCTTCTTCAACAGCTATGGGCATCCTCCTTCCCATTGCTTTGGTCATCCTGTCCAGCTGTGTTCCCTTGGTGGGTGGCCTGGGTCTCCTTGGGGCTCGCTGTGCAGGACCTACAAAATAGATTTTGTAATTAAATGCTTTAGTTTCAATCAAATCAGCAAAAGAGATGACATTTTTGAATGACAAACAAACATTTTTGAATGACAAACAAACTATAACTTGCCTTCAGTGTCTTCATGTCTAGGTACATTGTCTTCATCGGCACCTGTACTCTCATGAGCAGGAGCTCCATTGTCTTCCTCTGCAAATGTACTATCCTGAACACTAGCTCCAAAGCCTTCCTCTGCAGGTATTTCATCATGATCATTTGTAGGATCCTCTAAATTCTGCCCATCTCTCGCTGAAGCTTGAAGCCTTTTTGATGATCTTGTTTGGGAAGGTTGCACCTGTGTTCCTTCTGCCCTCACTCTCTTACTATTCCTAATTCCTGGTGCCATGCTGGGATTTGTCTTCCTCTTGTTCGAAGCGTGGGCTGGATCTCTATACCATGGAGGATACTGTGGAAAAAATAGTCAAGTCATGTGCGTTAATAAGCAAGACCTTATTAAAGAACAGCTATGATTGTATGAAAGAAAGAAGATGCATGTTAAAGCAAGGGCATATATTAGAGAACATATTTAAAACAACCAAATGCAATGCAAACATTCCCCATCCAGTACTTAGAAGATAGAAGAAGCACCTTGGTTGCTAGGGGTTCTGGCTACTCATCAGATTTAGTGTCATCATCATCACTATCTCCTTGATCATCATCGTCAAGGAGATACTCTGATGAATCTGAATCTTCACTATTTGATTTCTTGTTTGCTGATTTTTTCCTCTTGTTTGATGCAGATTCAAGTAAAGAATTATTAAAATCATTAGCTAAATTTTTCAGTCCCAGTTCTTGCATCTTCTTTTCAACCTCCGCCACTCGTGTATCCCGTCTTCTCTCATAATCAGTTTTTGGAGGTTCTTACAAGAACAAGCAAATTGTGTCTATTAGAAATCAAAAAGGAGTGAACTAATACTAGAAGCTAGAAAGATAAGAGGTAGGAGCTAGTAGTGCATACTGAAGAGCTAAGGGATAAGAGGTGATAGGTTATAGCCAACATGTCAAATGTCACAGCTAAGAGCTAAGAGCTACAACTTTTTGTGTACTAAAATTTTTGAAGATAGCTGGTACTGAAGTACTCATTTCCTATGCACACACATGCATGCACACTGGTACAACCAAATCCAGATCATTCAAATGGTCCAACAGACCAAACAAAATTCTATGTGAAGACAAGAGACACAACTTCTTTCATAAGACTTTAGTGCCTCCACATTACTGTGTTATTCTAAAAAAGAGATGATCTAACAGACTACTATCACTGCTACCCCTATTTCAGGCATCACCGAGAGTATAGCAGAGAAATCCAATCTGAAGCATAACATACTACTATCATCGAAGGCATATTCATTTCAGATGATGTAACAACACAGTTATCTTAATAAACCATTTGAGATGATGTAACAATTTTCTAGATGTAGGCATTGATAGACAGTGTCCAACTATTTGAATAAAACAAGAAAGAGTATAGTACACAGATGGAACTAATCGACTGAAAAATCAGTAGTACGGTTTAAGCACTAGTACTTCATCAAACAACAAAATACATCAATAGATCCAGAGCGGTTACCTTGATCTTCGTCTGCAAGTCTCTTCCTACCTTGACCCCTGGTTGCCACCATTGCGGTTGTGGCTAAGTTCCTGGCTCGGTGAACCCTAGTCGATGGCGACACAGATCCAGTGCAGCGACCCACAAGCCGGCGGTGTTTATGGTTAGGTTGGGGCAGAAGACAGGTGGATGCGGCGATATACGAGTAGTTGGCGATGACAGAGAGGTGGGTGCGGCAACTGATGTCGGCGGCGACGCAGCTTGTGGAAGAGGAACTAGCTTGCCGACGGCGGTTGTCCTGGCGGCGGTGGCTAGGGTTGGAGAAATGGGGGGAAGAGAAGATGACTGCGCGAGTGGGGGAACTGGATGCATAAATAAAGCGGTCATTTTGGCAAAATTTTTTGAGGAGGGAAATATTTTGGCGCGCCCCGATAGGTTGCTGTCTAGTTTTCGCTGTTGATGCAGGATCTCATATAGTTTATTTAAAATTGCTCTCGGGATGTAACCAATATTCAAGAATGGTGTAGTGGTAAGGCCCTTTCAGTTGGAGCCCACCCTCCCGGGTCGAGCCCTATGCTGGCCAATTTTTTTTGTTTTGCCAACATTTTTTGTGTTTATTATTTCTTTGATTTTTCCTCTATGTTATACTTTTTGATAGATTTTTAATTACTATAATATTGTTTAATTATTTACCTCATTTATTTTGTAAATTCTTATTACATTTTTTTGCAATTATTGTAGTTACTTGTTGAATAACTTAAGGAGAAAAGCTACAATTAATACCTTATAGTTAGGTTGAAAAATCATAAAACTTGCATGGACATCTTATTTTGGTGTATGATCATGACATAAAGATTTCAAATGATTTTGACAAAGTGGTACTATACATCCCCCACAAGCATGAACATCATTATACACCAAAGTGGTACTATACATCCCCCACAAGCATGAACATCTCTCAATCTCAAGATAGGTTAAGACATTGTAGCTTTTATCCTTTAGTCATTCAACAAATAAGTAGAATAATACCTATAAAATGTAATAAGATATTTGAAAAATAAACAGAGGTTAATCATTAAGCAATAATATAATAATTACAAATCTGGCAAAAAATTGAACATAGAAAAAATTAAATTAAATAAACACAAAAACCTGCACAAATGTCCAAAAACTTGTGCCCACCAGGGGCTCGAACCTAGGTCCCCCTGCTTCACAGTCATATGAGTTACCATTGCGCTAAGTGCTCGAGTTCGACAGAGGTGACTGAAGATTCCTTTTGAAGGTACAATTGTTAAAAATCAATTGCCCCATTATCTGAGAATTCTTGTGTGATTATCTGAGAATACCATTATAAAGTTATAATGATTCTTGTGATCTGCTATTATTAAATCTACTGATAGGCCAGCTGAAAAGAATTGTAGTTGTTTTTACCAAGTCATTCTGGGATCTATTTTTTTCTTAATAAATTCTGAAAATGACTGAAGCTAAGTGCTAATGAATCATTTTCTTAATAGATGCTGAGGTATGCTTGTTTCTGTTTTTACAGAGAAGATCAAGGTCGAGCAGGCACAAGTGATCCCATGTCAATAATGAATTTCGCTTTTGTCACTGTGTGTTCATTTAGAACAAAATAAATGAAAATATAGAAACCAAGAAAAGAATATATACAAAAAAATTCTGGGAAAACAAAAACAGTACTGTAGTCTAGAGACATGTCACTAGTCCTTACTAAAAATAATCATCTTCATCGTCTAGGGACATTTCATCATTGTTATCATTGCCACCATCACTACAGTACTGCAGCACTGTATCATCTTCCTCCTCATCCTCACTATCTTCACGAATAATAGGTTGTTTCTTGCTTCCTATAAGGTCTAGTAAATTTCCTTGAATTATAGTGGCTTCTCCACCTTGAATATTGTGCCCAACCTCATTATCAGCACCTACTTGCACTGCGTGCTTAGTATCAGAACAATAATCATCCTGATGGACATCATGACTTGCCTCATCTTTTTCAGCAACATCATAAATATTCCTATGTTCAAATTTCTGCACAACTCGCCAATCTTTACCTAAAGATGTGTCTTGCAGGTAAAATATCTTTTTCGATTGAGTTGCTAAGATGAAAGGATCAGTCTTGTACCATAATGACTGCACATTGATGGATTTGAAATGTCCGTCATCTCGAGGGCCTCTTGTCTTGCCTTCTTGGTTGAACCAATCGCATCGAAATAGAACCACCGTCCGACGAACTTCAAGATTTGAGTTATATTCCAACTCAATTACCTCTTTAAGGACACCATAAAAATCTATGTTGTTCCCATTATATGAACCTTCAGTCATTACACCACTATTTTGTGTCAGTAGGAACTTCTCACGATCCACAGTGCTATACCGCACTCCATTAACCTTGCAAGCTGCACAAGTCTTAACCCGCAGATCTGGGCCCCTTCTTGCGTTTGTTCTCAATCAGTTGAAACAAAATAACTAAGTTCACCAGTTACATATAGATATTAATGCATTTACTAAACCTAGAATCACAATGTGTAGTGACTTACATGGCACCTAAACCACTTTGCAAATCCTTGTTCAACCATTTTATCAACATCATGTTCATGTGCACCTTGCTGCACTAGTTCGTCCCTGTACAAGCTGTAGGGCAAAGTTTAGTCATAAGAATAATTAGAAAATATAGAAATAAAACAAAAACTAAATCTCAAACATCTAAACGGTACTTACTCCAAATATTCCTCAACTTCGTCACAATTATTTAGCACATACCAAACTAACTTATTCAGGACAACATCATCAATGTACTGGCTCCTATCAGATCCAACAAGAGTAACACCATGCTTAAAAACAGAGATGTCATCAGCCAATGGCATCTCTCCACCACTACCATCATCATGGTCAAATCTATTGTCAATATCCTCCATGTACCTAGAACAAAAAGTCAAGGTGTACTTGCCATATATGCCTCAGCAATTGATCCTTCTGGCCTAGCCCTGTTCCTTACAAAATTCTTCAAAGTGCCTAGCCGCCTTTCTATTGGGTACATCCATCCGTACGGAACAGGTCCTCTAAGCAGTGCCTCATCAGGAAGATGAACATCCAAGTGCACCATGACATCAAAGAAGGCAAGTGGAAAGATTTTCTCAAGCTTGCATATGATCAATGGAATTTCTTCTTTCAGCCGTTTCACAACATCTATCCTTAGATTTCTACTGCACAGTTCCCTGAAGAATGTCCCAATCTCTGCAACTGCTTCATACACATCCTTCCTCACCAGTCCTCTAAGGCCAGCAGGTATGATTCTTTGCAGTTATGTGGCACGAATGGTGTTGATGCAAAAGTGAATCTGCAAACACAAAGGGCTAATACCCGAAATCGATATCCAAAGCGTGCCAGTTGATTTGACCTGTTAATCGACAAGGATGAAGATACGAGCACTTTGGTCCTGACAACAGCGATACGCCCAGAAGTCACGGCCAAGAGGTACTCACGTGGAACTCGAGGATCGACAAAGATTGCACTTAGAGCAATGCAACTCGCCGAATCGATGAGAACTCATAAAAAGGAAAAATATGCAAATTGACGAAGTCGCCGAAAAGTAGATGTAAATAAGAGTAAAAGCTGTTTTTTGATGTATTGATTGATTCCTTATTACATTGCCCTTCACTCTATATTTATACCCTGATCTATAGAAACATAACCAAACATGACTAGGACACTAAATCCAAACCTAAGGAAAAAGAACATGACTTTGACACAACTCAGACTCTACTAATCGTAAACAAGGAAATCAACTCCTATTTTATTCCATAGTCCGCCTTAATCACGATGGTATTCTTATCGACCTCCTTTTCACCAGCACAGCCCCTGTTCCATCGGCAGCAACCTTCGATCTCCTTTCCATCGGTACATTCCCTGTTTCATCGGTTGTAGTCTTCATACCTTCCTTCATCGGTACATTTCCTTATCTTATCAGCAACAGTCTCCAAACCCTCTTCCATCGGCATCGGCAATAACACCCTTGACCTCATCGGCAACATTCCAAATTAAATTCATACACTGTCACCGCTTAAAAACAAAGTTATTCTCCTTGGCTATCAATTTACACGGCAATCTTTCCCTTGCTGATTAGCCTTTCCTGATCATCTTGACACGTGCTAAAAATGGTGTCAACACATGCCCCCCAATTTCAGAGTATAAGATACTGATGCTCCGAAATTTACTCCAACTGATGCTTGCTATTATCTATTTCTTTAACCCATTCTCCAAGCATAACATGATTTGTTACCAAATTCAATCAAATCTAGATCCAATCCATGTATCTCAATATATATCGCATTTTTTCCAACCTTCTTTGCCTTAACTACGGTTGAGATACCAAAATAACAACCCATCAATAATATCTCACCGCAACGCATCATTTTTAGAACTGAAAAATCTTGTATCAAGATATCCTTTAAGTTATGATCACTTGCCGTCAAATCTTCTGTACCATCCCTTGATTGTCGTGCGAACAGTTACCATATCCAACTGAACCACCTCGATCCATCCGCATACGGCATAGAGATAAGTCAAGAATACCCCTACTCCAAATAACCTATAAATAGATTCCTCCGGGCTGTTCATCTTCTACCTTCAAACTCCACCTTTTGGCATTCTCACCCCAGCGGCAAGCCTAACCAACGACCACGCGTCTTCAACTCATCAGAATCATCATCATCTTCAAGTTCCCAGCTCGTGCCCTCATCCCCCTGAAGCAATGGCTGTTAACTTCGACGTCCCTGCGGTTTGTTCTTGTTCTCATTACTTTTACTTTAATCCTTTCGGTCTCCTGCGAATTCTTACAGTCGACATTTTTCTTTCTCTTTCATTTTCTTAGTCCTTCAAACCTAGGAACTTCGCAACACATTGGTGATTCCAGCCCATCAACCTCCCCTTCACTGCTTAGGTCCGATGGGCAACCCAGACCCAACTGATTTGATTAATGCAGAAGCCAATCGTATTCCCTTCAAATCTCAGAATTTCTCTTTGAATCTGTGGAAAGATACATTCCGTTCTTGGCCTAAACCCACCAAAGGGTGGAAAAATTGGTTTCTGAGGGTCAACAGGTCAATGCAAGTGTTCTGGGCAGAGCGAAAAATAGATCAATGTATCAGGCTGTCCATTGCCGATATGCAGAAAAATGAATCCATGATGATAGCTGCTGCTCAATTTTGGTTTGACACCACCAACACCTTCATGTTCGGTCATGGCCCATGTGCCCCTACCCTTGCCGATGTGTACATGCTCACGGGCCTAGACATTTCAACTGTCGATGAAGGCCATATTTTTGGCAGAAAAGCTGAATACAGAATAACCACACGCAACATCGGCGGCTGGACAAGATATATCCAGGAATACCAGAAGACTGGCACTGTCAATCAAAGGGAGCATGCCACATTCCTGAACATGTGGCTAGAAAAGTTTATTTTCTGCGGACGATTGGTAGGACCAATTAATGCTTTCCTCCCAGCAGCAGAACTCTTGGCCAACGGTGTCAGATTCCCACTTGGCCGATATCTTCTGAGCTCAACCTACCATCTCCTCCACCAAGTATCCCAGAAGCTTATACTTGGCGAACCCATCGGCAATCTGGGAGGCCCATGGTGGTTTGTTAATATGTGGTTAAACGCTCACATGCACAAGCGTTTACAGTGGGATCTCTTTGCTCAGGAATTCCCACGAGAGATTCCCGAATAATACGTCCTTAGGGATGATGAATCGGCAACACGCCCCCTCTCAACTTTGGTGAAGCAATCATCGTCCTTCCCGGAACAGAAGCCAATGAGGATCAAATTGGCAGATTTTTCCATACTTTCTACCATGGCCTCCCTCGTGACCTCAGGGCTTGGGTGCCTTATATTGACGAGGATAACAAGTTCCCCCTCCTCTTCAATTTTGCCGATAGTGATCTGAACCAAGATAATGATCTCATGATGGCCATCATCACCCCCAGAGCAATCCCAGTCAACACATTTGGCAGCGGGAAAGCCTCCCATATTACTTATGAATTTTACAATCCATCGGCAGTATCTCGCCAGCTGGCCTTTGGGCAACTGCCCATCAAACTGTGCTATGCCGATGTGATTAAACCCAGGGAAATCATCACCTCCGGAACTGAATGGAGCAGGATAGTAAGACTTGCTCCTGATGCCGATATTTCAAATGTCGATCTCTCCGCCTGGTCACCAGCTTCTTTCATAACAGAATCATATAAGCAATGGTGGCAGGAGTGGAAAGAACAGCTATTTTCAACGTCTGTTCACACATATCAGCACCAGATCGACCCCGATTATGCTATTCCTGATAATGCAGTAAGTTCCTTTCAGCTTTTGTCCCTTTCCTTTCTTTTATTATGTGTATCGGTAACTAACCTTCCTTGAAACAGGCTGACGATCCAGTTCCACCGATAAGCAAAAGCGGAAAACCCTTCAATCTCCATCAAGCCTCTCCGATTTCAGCAATCGGTTCCAACACCCCCACCCTAGAAGCCTTGACCTTCCAAAGGGCTCGCACCAAAATTGGCACTTCTAGACCAAGATTGGGAACATCTAGGGCTTCTCCAAAGGCTGCTGCTTCAAGCCTGATCAAGGCTTTTAAGGTAACAATCTTGTTTACTCTCTTTTCTGCCGATACACTTTATGTTAACATACAACTATCAGGGTGTACAAGCTGCAGCTGGATCATCATCGGCAACTTTACCGAGCACCACAACTTCTACTCCTCCTTCAGAGGTATTCTCTCATTATTTTTTATTTTTCTCCATTAAACATCCAATCTTATACCTGTTTTTGCAGCAACAAATGGATACATCGGTAAGCACACCGATCATACAAGCTCCCCAACCAACAGATGTTGATGCCCCCCAGCCAGTTGTTGTTGAAGCACAACAAAAGCGTAAAGCTTTGACCGATGCTGAGGCTCAACAGAAACGACAAAAACCTACACCAGCCCCTGCGTCTGCTCCAACACCCGTCGATCAGCCCTCTGAACAAACTGCTCCTGCCCAAGATACATCATCGGCAATTGTACCTCAAGGGCCGACTACCGATGTGGTCATAGAAGACATTCCATCGGCATCTTCTGCCGATCCTTCACAGGACCCTTTACAAGCCGCTCCTTCAAGCCAAGCTCAAGAAATCGCCTTGAAGCAGGTAAACCAGTCAATTACCTGGTTTATAATATCCTCAAAAAATTATAAACAGGATTTCTAATTCTCTTTATCCCATAGGAACAAAACTCTCCTGATAGCTTATTTTCTTTTGCTATCGATGTTTCTGATGACGACGGAGAAGAAGCGAGCTCCTCCCTGGCGTTGGGAACAATATCATCAGACACATATAGCAAGCTGGAAACCCTTCTAAACCTGCTACAGC
Source organism: Saccharum spontaneum (assembly GCA_022457205.1). Lineage (NCBI taxonomy): Eukaryota > Viridiplantae > Streptophyta > Magnoliopsida > Poales > Poaceae > Saccharum > Saccharum spontaneum. The sequence goes on along the minus strand of CM039602.1, from coordinate 8,911,081 downwards.
AAGACACTGCCCAATTGGTAATCGACTCGGATCCTGCGAGATTTATCTTCAAAGCGATCCGCGGCCAAGTCCCCTCCAATATTGAAGAAATCATCTTTCCAGCAGTCCATCTGAAGAGCAGACAGCTTCAATATCAAAGGGCCGTTCATCGTATTGCTGACAGAGCAACCCAGTCTCAACTTAAAGAAGAAATGCTACAGCTGAAGCAAACTGCCGACGAGAAGCACAAGAACATCAACAATTTGCAAGCCTCCAGTGCCGATATTAGATAGAAAATCTCAGATCTATCGGCAAAGAAAGCAGCCCTGCTAGCTGAACTGGAAAAGGTTGAGACAGCTCTGACTCAGGCCAAACAAGAAGAAGACCAGCTTCCCGATGCCATTAAAGCCCTTCAACAGGAACGAGATGCTCAAGCTCGCAAGGCCTTGGCCTTGAAAAAAAAAATCAAACCTGTGGAGGGAAATGCCGATGAAGATGCCAAGGAGCTAAAAGAAGCCGATGAAATTCGCCTGCGTGCGATATCAGCCATCCAGGCTTTGTTAAATTCGGCATAATTGATACTTTGTTTTAACTCCAGCCGATAGGATTGTTATCGGCAACTATACTTTTTATGCATCTATCCAAATACTAGGGTAATATTTCTTTAAATATTTTCCATTTAACGCTCTGGGAAACACCACTCCTCCGAGAGTTTCAAGAATATACGCATTACCAGGAACAGACTGATTTATCCGATATGGACCTTCCCAATTAGGAGACCATTTGCCAAACTTAGAATTTTTAGTCCCAATCGGTAAAATCAATTTCCAGACTAATTCACCATCGGCAAATTCCTTTACCTTCACTTTCTTGTCATACCACCTAGCCACTCTCTTCTTGTTTTCCTCGATGTTAACCAAAGCTTTTAACCGATGACCTGCTACGTCTTCCAATTCATCTTTCATAAGGATATCATAATCATCGGCTGTCAGTTGATCCTGAAAACGCATTCGCCTAGATCCAATCTTAATCTCCCAAGGTAATACTGCATCGTGTCCATACACCAATTGATAAGGCGACACCTTGGTTGCACCATGACATGCCATCCGATATGACCACAGAGCTTCATTTAATATGGTATGCCACTTTTTAGGATATTCTTTGATCTTGCGCTTAATAAGTTTGATAATCCCCTTATTAGATGCTTCAGCCTGGCCATTTGCTTGGGCATAATATGGTGAAGAATTCAAAACTTTAATTCCCATACTCAAAGCAAACTCATCAAATTCACCTGATGTAAACATAGTGCCCTGATCGGTAGTGATGGTTTGAGGGATGCCAAATCGGTAAACAATATGCTCCTTCACAAAATCAACCATGTTAGCCGATGTCACCTTTTTCAAAGGAATTGCTTCAACCCACTTTGTGAAATAATCGGTAGCAACCAGAATAAATTTATGCCCTTTACTCGATGGTGGATAAATTTGACCGATGAGATCAATAGCCCAACCCCTAAACGGCCATGGTTTAATTATAGGATTCATAGCCGATGCGGGTGCTCTTTGAATATTACCAAACTTTTGACATTCCTGACATCCTTTAAAATATTTAAAACAATCCTCAAGAATAGCTGGCCAATAATATCCATTTCTTCTGATCATCCACTTCATCTTAAATGCTAACTGATGAGCCCCACATACTCCTTCATGAATTTCACTCATCAGGCTTTTTGATTCCTCTATGCTAACACACCTGAGTAAAACTCCATCTATGGTACGATAATATAATTCATCATCGAGGAGTACATACTTTGTCGCTTGGAACCTTACACGTCTTTCAACCTTTTTAGATGGATTCTTTAAATAATCAATGATTTCCCTTCTCCAGTCATCGGCATCAGCCACCGATGTCAATGCTTCTTGAACAGGTTGATATCCTGAAGCATGCTGAGCCAATCGGTTAGCCTCTTCATTATGCATCCGGGAAATATGCTCCAGATGAAAACTCCTAAACCCTTTTAACAATTCCAAACATTTTTCATGATATGAAATTAGGATTTCACTTCGACATTCATAAATCCCAATCAACTGATTTATAACTAGCATAGAATCACCAAAGACCTCAACAGCATCAGCCTGTATTTCTTTAAGCAATTCTAACCCTTTTATCAGTGCTTGGTATTCAGCTTGATTGTTTGTCGACGTGGCGACGATCGGCAATGAGAATTCATACTTCTTCCCCTGAGGAGAAATCAACACGATGCCGATGCCTGCCCCTTCACCACAAGTAGACCCATCAAAGAACAGTGTCCATGGAGCAACTTCCAAAGAATCTACCATGTTGCAATGTTGAGTAACAAAATCGGCCATAACTTGTCCTTTAACTACCTTAGCCGATTCATAACGTAGGTCAAATTCTGATAACACTAAAATCCATTTACCAATCCTACCATTTAATATCGGCATAGATAGCATATATTTGACCACATCATCTTTGCATACGACAGTACATTCAGCCGATAGTAAATAATGCCTTAACTTACTACAGGAGAAATATAAACATAAGCATAATTTCTCAATAGCCGAATACCTGGTTTCAGCATCTATTAATCGTCTGCTCAAATAATAGATAACATGCTCCTTTCCTTCAAATTCTTGAATAAGAGCTGAACCGATAACAGTATCTTCAGTTGATAAATATAATCTAAAAGGTTTTCCATGCTGGGGTGGAACTAACACTGGAGGATTTGTTAAATAACTCTTAATCTGATCTAAAGCCAACTGCTGTTCATACCCCCATTTAAACTCCTGATCGGCTTTCAATTTCAATAACGGACTGAAAGCCTTGAATTTGCCTGATAGATTAGATATAAACCTTCTGATGAAATTAACCTTACCGATCAAGGATTGTAATTCAGTCTTATCGGCAGGAGAAACAACCTTGTTGATTGCCTCAATAGATTTTCTACTAATTTCAATGCCCCTCTGATGCACCATAAAACCCAAGAATTGTCCTGCCGATACACCAAATGCACATTTATTGGGATTCATCTTTAATCCATGTTTTCTTGTGCACTCCAATATCTTTCGCAGATCGGTTAGATGCTTTGTGATGTCTCCAGACTTAATCACTATATCATCAATGTAGATTTCCACCAATGTGCCGATATATTCATGGAAAATAAAGTTCATAGCTCTCTGATAAGTAGCACCGGCATTTTTCAAACCAAATGTCATAACTATCCACTCAAATAATCCCACATGACCTAGACATCTAAAAGCAGTCTTGGAAATATCTTCTTCAGCCATGAATATTTGGTTATAACCCGCATTTCCATCCATGAAACTAATAATCCGATGCCCTGCTGCAGCATCAATCAACAAATCAGCAATCGACATCGGATAACCATCCATCGGTGTGGCCTTATTAAGATTCCTGAAATCAATACAAACACGGAGTTTTCCATTTTTCTTATATACAGGAACCACATTAGAAATCCACTCTGCATATCGACACTGCCGAATAAACTTTTCCTCAATTAACTTGGTTATTTCGGCCTTAATATCAGGGAGTATATTAGGATTGCATCGGCGAGCCGGCTGCTGATGTGGCCAAAATCCAGATTTAATAGGCAACCGATGTTCAACTATAGATCGGTCTAATCCAGGCATTTCAGTATAATCCCAAGCAAAACAATCTTTATATTCCTTTAACAAATCAACTAGTTGCTGTTTACACTTGGAATGTAACTTAGAGCTAATAAAAGTGGGCCTTGGCCTATCGCCTTCACCAATATCTACTTCTATTAAATCATCTGCCGATGTAAATCCTTGACCTAATTTTCCATCATCGGCAAATCTATCCATTAAAGCTCTTCCTTAGAACCGACTGCTTGGATCGGTAGCATTTCATAATCAGCAATCTTGAGGAACTCTTTTTCCCAGGCTTCTCCCGATATGCACTTGGTTCGTTCATAAGTACCTGATTCTGCCGATGCAATGATATAAGAAGAGTCACTAGGAACAACTTCAATCTTATCTCCAATCCATTGTACCAGACATTGATGCATTGTAGAAGGAACACAACAATTAGCATGAATCCAATCCCTTCCCAAAAGTAAATTATATGCACCCTTGCCATTAATAACAAAGAAAGTTGTCGGCAAAGTTTTACTGCCGATGGTCAACTCAACGCATACTGCCCCTTTAGCTGGTGACACATGGCCTTCAAAATCTTTTAGCATCATATCGGTCTTAGTTAAGTCTTGATCCCCCTTACCAAGCTTCCGATACATCACATAAGGCATAATATTAATCGCAGCTCCTCCATCAATAAGTATCTTAGATACAGGCTGCCCATCAACTCTGCCTTTTACAAACAAACCCTTGAGGTGTTGTCTCTCATCATCAGCAGGCTTCTCAAAAACAACCATCATTGGATCTAACATTAATTGAGCTATCTGATCAGAGGAAACAGCCTCTTCTTCACTGTCAGACAGAGCCAAAAATTCCATCGGCAACATAAACACCATATTGACATCTACCGATGGACCTTTATCCTTGTGCCTTATCTGCCACTGCTGGTTACCAGATTTCTCATTGGAGGGACTTTCTTCTTGATGTAAATCTTTTTGATGATCCCGCTACATTTTCCTCTTCTGTGTCTTTGTCAAACCTTCTGGACACCACTGAGGAAGCTTAGTTTTCCAAACTGGCTGATAAGTCCTAGTTGTCTCCACATGACGTATATTAGGATCCCTGTAAAATATTTCTTCATCAGGGACTCTTGCATTTGCCATCTCTTCGAGTTCCTCTTGGTTTCTTGGAAAATATGCAACGTGTTTACCAAGCCTTTCGTGCACACTGAGCCTACCCCCCAGCCGATCATGTACTGACGCTCTCCTTCTGATCGGCTCATTAATGAGCAAATCTTGATTACCAGATTGAAACCTTCTTGCATGATAATTAACTCTATAATAACCATTGCACTCTGGACAATTTTCAACAGTAGGTAACTTAATACCTTCTTCCCAACAATGAATAAAAAATGGACAATTCCAATGATCCTTATGCCGATTCCACTCTTCTTGACGCCTTTCCTCTTGTTGTTGTCTATACCGGTCCTTTCGCTGACGCCATCCTTCATGTTGTCTTTGATGGGTAATCACGATGCCAGATCGAGGAGGCCTCCCAGAACTGCCACTCTCCGTCAATAGCCCCTTACCTTTTGCATCATCGGTAGTTATCCGATGTTGGGGATCTACTGATGCATTCTTTTCAGCAGCTACCGATGTCAACACCTTAATTTTTCCTTCAGCATCCAACATATTTGCTGGAAAAGGATGTTGATCAATTTTCATTGGCTTTTGAATCTTGAAATTGCCAAATTTTATCCTGCCAGACTCAATAGCTAACTGTAATTGCTGTCTAAACACCTTGCACTATTGGTACTGTGTGAAGTTGCATTGTGCCACTTGCAATACAGCATATGCTTCAACTCTTCTGCCGATGGGATCACATGATTGGGTGACAATTTAATCTGGCCCTCCTGAAGCAAAAGATCAAAAATTTTATCGGCTTTAGTGACATCAAAAGTAAACTTCTCTGGCTCTTTGTGACCAAAGGGACAAGATATCGGTTTCTTATTCTTAACCCACTCTGCCAAATCGATAACTGATTCATTATCTGAATCAGAATCTTCCGCCTCTTCAACAAATGAAACTTTCTTGTTCCAATTTCTCTTAGGTTCAAAAACCCTAGTGTCTTGATCAGAAATCCTTTGTACTAAATGACTTAGGCTTTCGAACTCCTGAGAAGCATATCTGTCCTTTAGGTGTGGTAATAATCCCTGAAAGGCTAAATCGGCAAGCTGCCGATCATCCAATACCAGACTATAACATTTGTTCTTTACATCTCGTAGCCTTTGCACGAAGCCTTCTACCGATTCATCATTGCGCTGTTTCATCTTTACCAAATTGGTAAGCTTCTTTTCATGAATTCCAGCAAAGAAATACTTATGAAATTGTTTTTCCAGATCAGCCCAGGTGATAATAGAATTTGGCGGTAGTGAAATAAACCACGTAAATGCTGATCCGGATAGAGATGACGAGAACAGACGAACTCTTAATTCATCTCTACAAGCTGCCTCTCCACATTGAATAATAAAACGATTAACATGCTCCATGGTTGATGTATCGTCTTGCCCAGAAAATTTAGTGAAATCTGGCACTTTGTAACGATTTGGGAGAGGAATTAAATCATATGCTGGAGGATACGGAGTCCGATAAGAATAGGTATTAACCTTGGGCTTGATCCCAAATTGATCTCTCATAATTTCTGCTATCTTATCGGCCCAAAAAACATCGACATCTTGCTGACGATATGGTTGAATCTCTGCTGGAGGTATCTGTTGATACCCTTCTGCATACCTTTGCTGCCCACGATCTCCAGCAATTGGCATATTTGCTACTAACTGTGGTCCATTAACCTGCTGAAAAGGATTCATCGGCTGAGCTGCCGATGCTTGATTCTGAAAACCAGCATGCATGTGACCTTGATGAGCTCCTATGGCTTGCTGGTTTGGCTGAACTGTATGTTGAGTAGGAAACTGCCCTAACCAATTATTAGTATTCATCGGCACAAAGTTTGCCGATGGCTGGTAGCTTGTTGGTATTGCTGGGTAATTACATCCAATTGGAGGCATAACCTGAACTCCAGGTTGACTAGTGATAGAAGCCTTCTGCTGCATCGGTAACAAATTTGCCGATGGACTTGAGTTAGATGTTTGCCCCAAAGAAGCCTGAAAACCTCCTAGACTTGGTTGTACAGTAGTTGTAATATATTGAGGCGCTTGGGTTATCGGCAAACCAGCCGATGGCATAGGATTTTTTCCCGCTGCATCAAACACTTGAGATAATCCATGATTAAAAGTAGATGGCTGCGGAGGCATACCATATCCCCACCAATTAGCAGGAGTTTGATTACTCTGTGGTGTCGGACCCGATAAAGCTGATGCTGATAGATCTGTACCAAGTTGAACTCGTCCTGATAATGCTGAATCTGGACGCACCAGAGTAGACTGTGCATTAGATAATCCTGCTGATACTAGAGGAGATGAAATCTCTATACCCGCAACGGCTGGAGGAGCCGATGGAGCAACAGCAGATGCTGCTTCTGGTTGATGATAAGCAGGCCCGACGTAATGATGTGACGCTTGCCCTTCTTTGAAAGTTCGAATCACAGCATTATGAATAGTATTGGACAGCACATTGGAGTGATTAATTAAAGCATGATTCACCGCAGAATTAACCATCTCTTGAAGTTTACCAGGATTAGGATCAAAGTTAACCTGCCGAGGCAACGGCAAGTCCTGCTTCTGGATGACTTGTCCACTTTTGTTCACGATGAATGACTTTAAGCAACGCTGTCTATATTCTTCAATAGCCCTCTCCATAGCCTGCTTCTGATCGTCCTTAAGATCTTCTTCTATTACTGCGATGATATTCCCAGCATCGATCTCATGATTAGGCATCTTGACTAGATCTGTCCCACCAGGCGTGCCAAAAGATGTGTTGATGCAAAAGTGAATCTGCAAACACAAAGGGCTAATACCCGAAATCGATATCCAAAGCGTGCCAGTCGATTTGACCTGTTAATCGACAAGGATGAAGATACGAGCACTTTGGTCCTGACAACAGCGATACGCCCGGAAGTCACGGCCAAGAGGTACTCATGCGGAACTCGAGGATCGACAAAGATTGCACTTAGAGCAATGCAACTCGCCGAATCGATGAGAACTCGTAAAAAGGAAAAATATGCAAATTGACGAAGTCGCCGAAAAGTAGATGTAAATAAGAGTAAAAGCTGTTTTTTGATGTATTGATTGATTCCTTATTACATTGCCCTTCACTCTATATTTATACCCTGATCTATAGAAACATAACCAAACACGACTAGGACACTAAATCCAAACCTAAGGAAAAGAACATGACTTTGACACAACTCAGACTCTACTAATCGTAAACAAGGAAATCAACTCCTATTTTATTCCATAGTCCGCCTTAATCACGATGGTATTCTTATCGACCTCCTTTTCACCAGCACAGCCCCTGTTCTATCGGCAGCAACCTTCGATCTCCTTTCCATCGGTACATTCCCTGTTTCATCAGCTGCAATCTTCATACCTTCCTTCATCGGTACATTCCCTTATCTTATCGGCAACAGTCTCCAAACCCTCTTCCATCGGCATCGGCAATAACACCCTTGACCTCATCGGCAACATTCCAAATAAAATTCATACACTGTCACCGCTTAAAAACAAAGTTATTCTCCTTGGCTATCAATTTACACGGCAATCTTTCCCTTGCTGATTAGCCTTTCCTGATCATCTTAACACGTGCTAAAAACGGTGTCAACAAATGGGTTTACAGCTTTCCCTACACCTTCGAACCATCTTCACTTATGTATCTTGCCAGGTTAGCTGCATATCCATCAGGAAACTTGATACCTTTGAGAAACTTGCAAAACTTGATTTTCTGATCCTTCCCCAAGACATACGGAGCTGGTGGAGCAGTGACTGAGTTGCCGTCCTGTTGTAAGTGCAATTCAGGTCTTATGCCCATATCATGCAAATCTAGCCTAGCATTGGTTGTGTCCTTGGTCTTGCCCTATACATTGAGTAATGTGCCAAGAATGTTGTCACATATGTTTTTCTCTATGTGCATCACATCGAGATTATGTGGAAGCTTCAAATCTTTCCAATATGGCAATCTCCACAACCCAACTTTGCGGCTATAAATTCTTGGACCCTCATTGCGCTTCCTTTTATTTCCAATAATTTCAAGATGCTTCCCTGGCCTGACATCTTTCACCTTTTCTAGCTCCTCTAGGACCTCCTCCAAAGTGAACTTGCCTGGCTGATCTTTGTTTTCACGCGTACCATCGAAAGCCATGCTTCTCTGCCATGCATGTGTACTAGGAAGGTAACGACGATGTCCAATATAACATATCTTATTCCTTATTGCCCGAGACAACGGATGCTTGTCGCAATGAATAAATGCATAATACCCTTTTGTTGTTCGCCCTGATAACGTGCTCAACACTAGAAAATCATGTATACACCACAACACGGCAGCACGAAGGTCAAACTTCCGACCAGTACATGCATCGTACGTACTGACACCCTTCCATAAATCGAGCAATTCTTCAATTAGGGGATCAAGGAACAAATCAAAATCCTTTCCTAGAGATTTTGGACCTAGGATGAGTAAAGACATAAAGCAGTTTGCTGGATTCACGCATTCCCATGGTGGGAGATTCAGCGGTGTCAGAAGCACTGGCCACATACTGTACTGCGTACTCATGTTGCCAAATGGATTGAATCCATCGGTAGCTAAGGCAAGCCTCAGGTTCCTCGGATCAGCTGCAAAGGTTGGTTCCGTCCTGTCGAACTCTTTCCATGCTTCCCCATCGGCTGGGTGGCTCATTACATTATTGACTAGCGTCCTCATTTTCTTGTGCCATTGTGTTTCCTCAGAAGTTCGCTTAGAAGCATAAATTCTTTTCAACCTTGGCAAAAGTGGAAAATGCCTCAATACCTTGTGTGGAACCTTCTTGCTCCCTGTTTCATCTTGCCATCTTGATGTCTTGCATACTGGGCACACATTATCTTTTTCATACCTTTTCCAAAACAACACACAATTGTTCTTGCACACATGGATGTTTTCGTATCCAAGGCCTAGTTTTCTAAGATATTTCTTGGGCTCATCATATGATTTTGGCAACTCACTCTGAGGGTATCCTGATGACAACAACTTCATCATTGTGGAAAATGCTGTATTGCCGATTCGATAACGAGACTTGATATACAACATCCTCACCAGAAAAGAGAATTTTGAATGGCTAGATCCCGGGCTAAGTGACTTCTTCGCATCTTCAAGGATTCTTGCAGACCTTGGTTGTTCTCCATCAGCCTCTGCTGCAGCATACAGATCTCCTATCATCTCTGGTACTCCGTGATCCTCATCATAATCATCATCGGGCACATCCACATGTATTCCGAAGTCATGATCACTTCTTTCGACCTCCTGCTCCAAATTCTCAACTACTATAGTATCTTCCAACTCCCCTTGATTAGTCCACCTGGTGTATGTAGCTGACATTCCAAAAATGAGTATATGGTCATGTACATCCTTCTGAGGCCGCAAGCTTTGATTAAGACATTTATAGCACGGACAAAGTATGTGGCTGTCTTTGGGGTATCTTTCGCTAACAAATTTCATGAAATCTTCAACTCCTTTCACATATGCAGGTGTGAATTTTATCCCAAAAATCCTGCTTCTATCCATCTGTTTTGACAATACCATATGTATAAAAATTAAAAAACAAATTAGAGTAAATTCAACAAAATTCAGAAACACATCAAACACATGCATATATGTAAAAAAATTGATAAACAAATAAAACCTTGTACTCGGCGATCCTCTGCTCGCGCGCCACGCGCAGCTTTGTTCGCCGGTGCTGCTGCTCTGTCCCATGCGCGCCGGTACTGCGCGGCGCCAATCTGCTCGCGCGCCACGCACAACTCTGCTCACCGCGCTGCTGCTCTGTCCCACGCACGCCACTGCTGCCCGACGTCGATCTGCTCACGCGCCACGCACAGCTCTGCTCGCCGGCGCTACTGTTCTATCACAGGCGTGCCGCCGCAGCCTGGCGCCGCTCTCCTCGCCTGCACGGCGCCGATCACCCGCTTGGAAGCCTTGCCGCCGGTATAGGGCCACGAACGTCCTCGCGATCAGCCGCCAACGAACGTCTACGCGAGCAGCTGCCACGGATGACTACACGATCATGTGTATAGGGCCCATCAACTCGATCGATAAAATAAAAAAACAAAATGTCATGTTCTAAGTACAAATAGAAAAACATGCATGCCATAAACACAAAAGGCCGAGAGTTCTAGTGCTTACGCTCCTCCCTGTCTAGCGGCAGGTCGTGGGTTCGATACCCCTGCGGGTGGAATATTTTTGCAAAAATTAAAAGGGAGGGAGGCAGGCTGCTGGTCGACCTAGACCGTGGGCCCACAGCTCCACGTGTTCGCTGCCACGCCCCGCTGGTGGGACCACATCACCACGTCATCGAGGTGGGACCCGATGGTGGGACCCCTCCGCCATGTCCTCGATGTGGGACCCGCTGGTGGGACCACGGCGTCATGTCGTCATCTAAGATTGAATTACCATGTTCTAAGTTTACAAATAAAAATATATGCATACCTTTTTCACAAAAGGGCGAGTGCTCCAGTGGTAACGCACCTATTGATCAAGCGCCAGGTCGCGGGTTAGTATCTCACTGATTGAGCGATTTTTTTGCAAAAAAAATGTGGAGGGGGAAGGCTGCAGATCCAGCTAGACCGTGTGCGCCACGTGTTCGCCGCCACATCCTCAAGGTTGGGACCCGCTGGTGGGTCTGCATCGCCACGTCCTCCAGGTGGGACCCGCTAGTGGGACCACGGTGCCATGTCCTCGAGGTGGTGCATGAGACAAACGTTCTATGACGATTTAGTTTTGTTATTTTATGACGATCCTTTCATTTTCGTCATTATTCTTCATGCCAAAGCTCCGTCACTTGTGACTAATGACGAACCTACAAATTTTGTCATAGAATGCTCTCATTCTGTGACGAAATTGCTAATCGTCATTGATGAACACATTTCTAGTAGACAATTAGAACATAAAGAACTAGAACATGAACTAGATCAAGAACTAGAAGAACTGATGAACTAGATGAATATCTGAAGAACAATGTTGATACAAGAGAGAAGAAATGGATTTACCAAGCTCCTCTTGACTAAATCTGGAGCCCAAGGCTGCTTAACTCCTCTACTTCTAATTCTAATCTAGCTATGCCTAGATCTAATGGAGCTCTAAGGAGATGAGAGTTGCTGGTTGGTCTTCACCTTTCTAGTTGATGATTGATTGAATGAATTCCCCTTTTGAAGGGGGGGTCTGGGGCCTCGTTTATATAGCCCAGAGCATGGAACCGTGGCCCTTGGATCAAACCAACTTTCACGTAGGGTTAGGATGCATCCTTGGAGGCGGTTGAAGTAGCTTGCAAAGGAAAGAGCCGAGGGGCGGCGGCCAGGGGCCGGTCGGCCTAGGGTTGAGGTCGGTCGGCCCCACCTGGCGGCGCCTCGTAGTGGCCCTTCTCGTGGAGTCCTCTGGTGTCCTCTAGAAGCCTCTTGCATATTTGTGACATGGAGATTAGGTCGATTGACATGGGTTCCTTCTCGTGGAAGATATCAATTCCTGAATTATTCTGATAACCCCCTACAAAATATAGATTCACCAAAACTCGTGGAATTTCGTTAGTGGACACCCTAAACCTATGTTGGTGATCATTTATTAGCCCTTTATATACTTATGTAAACCCTTTATTATGGTAGATAACCATCGTCAACAACTCCCCCAAGCTTACCTTTTGCTAGTCCCTTAGCAAATATTCATAATGGATCCGGAGTTGCTACAATGGTTTCACGTCTCAAAAGTACACATGTGTTCAAACAAGAATTTTCCTCCAGATTAGATCTAACCACTCTAACCTTCGGACTTACCCATATTACCTTTAACTATGGAGCTTATTAGCCTTCACTTGGGTCTTGAGCAGTCGAAAAGTAGAACAATCAAATCAAGCACTATGTCTCAAGCTCTTCATTCAACTATTATTCCAGAGTTTTGCAAGATTTTTAAAATAAAACTCAAAGTATCTTTTTGTATTGTCACACCCATTTTTAAGGACAAAAATAGGATGCATAAAGTACTCATGTGCGCCCCAGGTCATGATCGCACACATAAGCAGACAAATTACATAGTATCATCACAGTGCTTATTACATAACGAATATATGTTTAAAACATAGTCTTGAACAATATATAATAATATCTAGTAATAATCTCCAGCGGAAACTCCACACAGGGACACGGTTGACTAGTTGACACCAAGACTAGTACTCATTACGATAATCTTCCTCATAATCTTCATCTGTTATGGTGGAAATAGCAAGAGTGAGTCCATGTCGAACTCAACAAATATAACACAGGGTTCATGAGGCTCAAATGGCTAGACACTGTTTAACTGCGGTTAGCTTTTAATCTCATATTTGACAATTGAATAGCTTCAAGATAAACCACTTCCCATTAATGAACCAATGATCAATTGCAATAATGATAACGAATATCTTTAACAAGAGCATATTAATAATCAACAATAGTTAAACATAATATAACAATGGTGATCATCTATCTGTAAATGTTCCAAGGCCGCTCGTATCCGTGAGCACGGCTAGTATACCAGTTTTTAACTCTGCGCAGAGGTGTACACTTTCACTGTGAGTCATGATTTTCCAAATGAGTGGGGAGATCAAGCCCAAACACCCAAAAACCATATAAAGCCACTCAAGAGTTCGTCTAACAAGTTAGGGCCATTAGATTCACTCGGCAGGCAGATGTAGAACCCCCCTTCCCTGTGGCACAACAACCGCAGCCTATACACACTAGGCCAGGGGCTCGCACTACACCCAACGTGGCAAGCCATTCTTACGCCATTTAAGGTAACCACTAACAAGCTAGAAAAGGTCTCTTGAACAACTAAAGCCAGAGCCATATAGCCCTCACAGCTGTACTGTCTATCCCGGATGATCAAGTACAGATAAGTCCTTACGGAGAGTAACTAGAGCACCAAAAATAACACACAGGCTCTAGCCCCCTTTTAACAAAAATTAAACCATCTTAAAGATTGATTGCTTGATCCATTAATCATATTGCAAGATCATTGTTCTTAGTTTAAGCACTAGCCATAGCTACCCATATGCATTCCCAAGGTTGACAAGGAATCAGGATAACAATCACTAAGTTATAATCTCTAAGGTTGTCAAGGTAAGCACATGCATATGATATTGATTATAGTGAATAGGTAACAAGGATGGTCCCATGTTATACTTGCCTTGATCAAAGCTCTCCAAATAGTACTGCTGACTTGGCTCAAAGTAATACTCCGAATCGTCCAAGTACTGCTCACCTTCTATACTCGATCATCAATCAACAACATACATGCATCCAATCAAACATACACGAAGCAAACAAATAGATATAATTAGAACAGTACACCAACAGTAACAAAACAGTAATAAAAGTTTATAAAACTCTTCTACACGTTTCTACGATCACACAGACGCAAAGATCACCAAAATCGGAGTTAAAACGTAAAAGTTATGAATTTTCTAAGATTTCCTATAGATAAATAAATACTTAATTATAAACTCGAAAAATAAATTATCAAAACTAACTGTGAAACTACACTAACATGTAGAGTTCGCAAATACAAACCTAACGCAACTTGAACGGATCAAATCGGAGTTAAAACGAAGATTTTATGACTAAAACAATTCTAGTGGCAAAACTGTAAATTCCTGAAAACGTATTTTTGAATAAACCGGTAAAGAATACGCCTTCACAACGCGAAAACGTATTTTCAGAACTACGCTAAGGACTGCGGGTTGATTTCAAAAGAACCGAGGGTCTCTTTAGAAAAACTACCCGCGAAGGGGTATCTTCTAATCTGGGCCATTGATCTCGAATCGGACGGCTCTCGATCACCAGCAACGTCACAGTATACCTCCTGCTCTTCTTCCCCAAACCCGACCGGCACCCCTTCCATGGCCGGCGGCCCTTCCATGGCCGGCGTTGGTGACTCTCCCCCTCAAAGCCACCGTTCAATCCGCGACTTGGTCCAAACGGTGGAGAAGCTCCACGCGAGCTCAACTACCCAATAAGAACCGGCTATAGTAGACCTAACATGGCGCGCGGCTGCTCGGGAGCGACGGCGCCATTGCCGGCCACGGCAAGCTCTCAAAACTACGGTATACATCGCCAAAACGCCAATTGAGAGCATGGGAAGTAAGAGGAGAAGAAAACAAACTCACCCAAGCGAAAGATTTTGCCTCCGGTCCACCCGAAAGCCTCACCCGTGCCCGCCAAATCCCGTCGGCACCACCCTAACCCTAGAGCCCGATTTCACGTGATGGACCTTGCGTTTTAGATGAAAAATGGAAACTAGAGGATCTCCTCTTCCTATTTATAACCTCAAGAGGCCTTGTTCGGTACGTAAATCCCGGAAACCAAGATAGGGAAGGCGGCGGTTATGCTCCGGTCGGAGTCCTCGTCGAACACGGGAAGAAGACGGTTATGACAAGGAGGTCCCACTTGTCAGCGGAAGAAAAGAGGAGGAAGGGAGCTGCTGCGGCGCTGGGCCGACTGGGCCGCGCGAGCTGCGGTCTCGGCCGACTGGGCCGCGCAAGGATAGGCAGGCCTCGGCCCAATGGCCATCGGGCCGCCAGGTAAGTATTTCTTCTCCTTTTTTTTGTTCTTTTTCTTTCTTTTCTTTATTTACTTGTTTTCAAAAATATATCAAATAAATTTTCTAATCCAAAATAAAATAAAACAAAACCACACCACATAACAAAATAAATGCAACAGCATGAATGCAACATCAAACTTATTTTATTATTATTTTAAATTGGCCATTATTTATTATCTAAACTATTTCAATTTTGTTATCTCTAAAATTTGGGTGTTACAAATTCTACCCCCCTTAAAAGAATCTCGTCCTCGAGATTGGACTGCTTACTCAAATAATTGCGGATATGATTTCCTCAATTCATCCTCTCTTTCCCAAGTTGCCTCAGCCTCTGAATATCGATTCCACTGTACTTTGCACATCTTAATAATCCGACTTCGAGTAACCCTCTCAGCAGTCTCTAAAATCTTAATTGGAAACTCTTCATATGTAAGATCCTCCTTAACAGTCAACTCTTCCAAAGGTATCTGCTCCTCAGGCACCCGCAAACAGTTCTTAAGTTGTGAAACATGAAACACATCATGCACCCCAGATAAATTCTCAGGCAACTCCAATTGGTAAGCAACTTCCCCACGTCTAGCAATAACTTTAAATGGTCCAACATACCTTGGTGCTAGTTTACCTTTCATGTTAAATCTCTTCACACTTCTCATAGGTGACACCTTCAAATAAACATAATCACCTACTTCGAAAACTAGATCTCTTCTCCTATTATCAGCATAACTCTTCTGACGAGACTGTGCCACTCTCAAATTCTCACGAATCACTCGTACTTGATCTTCTGCGTTTCTAAGAACATCTGTACCAAACACCTGAGATTCACCTGTCTGATCCCAAAACAATGGAGTTCTACACTTACGTCCATACAAAGCTTCAAACGGTGCCATCTTAAGACTCTGTTGATAACTATTATTGTAAGAAAATTCTGCATAAGGCAAACTCTTATCCCAACTAGTTCCATACTGCAATGCACAGGCTCTCAACATATCCTCTAATACCTGGTTGGTTCTTTCAGTCTGTCCATCTGTCTGTGGATGATATGCTGTACTAAAGTTCAATTTGGTCCCCAGAGATTCATGAACAGCTTTCCAAAAGTGCGATGTAAACTGCGTACCCCGATCAGACACAATCTTCTTTGGTACTCCATGCAAACATACTATTCTTTCCATATACAAAGTAGCTAATTGTACTCCCGTGTAATTAGTCTTGACTGGAATAAAATGAGCAACTTTAGTCAACCTATCCACTATCACCCAAATAGAATCATAACCTCTCTGAGTACACGGTAACCCCACTATAAAGTCCATACCAACTTCCTCCCACTTCCATTCAGGAATCTTCATTGGTTGCAACAATCCAGCAGGTCTCTGATGCTCTGCTTTCACCCTCTGACAAGTATCACACAATGCCACATACTCAGCCACATCTCGCTTTAAACCAACCCACCAATATTTCTGTTTAAGATCCAAATACATCTTAGTACTACCAGGATGAATAGAATAAGCTGACTCATGAGCTTCACGAAGAATTGCCTGTCTAATAGCTTGATCCTCAGGTACACACAGCCTCTTTCCAAACCACAAAATTCCATTATCATCCATTCTAAAGCCTGGTGACTTACCAATCACTATATCCTCCGCTATCTTCTTTAGTTTCTCATCCTTCAACTGACCCTTATAGATCTCTTGCTCTAAAGTAGGCTCTATCACTAATTCCATTGTATTAGTAACAATTCCCAAGTTCAGGTGTTCAAATTCAGCACACAATTCACTCGACATAGACGACATTTGCATCTCATTGACATAACTCTTTCTGCTAAGAGCATCGGCAACAACATTGGCTTTACCAGGATGATAGTGTATCTCAATATCATAATCCTTAATCAACTCTAACCATCTGCGTTGCCTCAAATTCAGATCTGACTGAGTGAAAATATACTTCAAACTCTTATGATCAGTGTATATATCACTCTTATGTCCAATCAAATAATGTCTCCAAATCTTTAATGCATGAACAACAGCTGCTAACTCCAAATCATGTGTAGGATAATTCAACTCATGCTTTCTCAACTGTCTAGATGCATAAGCCACAACTCTGCCTTCTTGCATAAGAACACATCCCAAACCTTGACGAGAAGCATCACAATAAATAGAAAACTTCTTACTCAGATCTGGTAAAACCAAAACAGGCGCTGTAGTCAACCTCTTCTTCAACTCCTCAAAACTAGCTTGACATTTATCAGACCACACAAATTTAGCATTCTTTTCTAACAGAGATGTCATAGGTTTAGCAAGTTTAGAAAACCCTTCAATGAACCGTCTATAATATCCAGCTAAACCCAAGAAACTGCGAATCTCGCTAACATCTGTAGGTGGTTTCCAATTCAATACATCCTTCACCTTGCCTGGATCCACCGATATACCTCCATTAGAAACAATATGACCAAGAAAAGAAACTTCCTTCAACCAAAACTCACATTTACTTCGCTTCGCATACAGTTTATGCTCTCTAAGCTTCTGCAATACCAACCTCAAATGTTCAGCATGCTCTACCTCTGTCTTGGAAAATACCAGTATATCATCGATAAATACTACCACAAACTTATCCAAATATTCCATGAACACCTTATTCATCATGTACATAAAGTATGCAGGTGCATTGGTCAATCCAAACGACATAACAGTATACTCATACAGTCCATACCTTGTAGTAAAAGTTGTCTTTGGAATGTCAGAGGCACGAATCTTCAACTGATGATATCCAGAACGTAAATCAATCTTAGAAAACACACAAGCACCTCTCAACTGATCAAACAAGTCATCAATCCGGGGCAAAGGATACTTATTCTTGATAGTTACTTCATTTAGCGACCGATAATCAACACACATCCTCTGACCACCATCTTTCTTATCAACAAAAATAACTGGTGCTCCCCAAGGTGATGAACTAGGTCGAATAAAACCTTTTTCTTGTAATTCTTTAATTTGTTTCTTAAGTTCTTCTAATTCATCTACTCCCATCCTATATGGTCGTTTGGCTATAGGTGCAGTTCCAGGTAATAATTCAATAAGAAATTCAATGTCTCGGTCAGGTGGCATACCTGGCAATTCATCAGGAAAAACATCCGGAAATTCCTCAATCACTGAATTCTCCTTAATAGTATCTTCAATCTGATTCACCACCGCGGTTGGTTGCTTCTACATTGCTACATCCACATTGATTTTATCTCCATTAGGCGCAGTCACAACTACCACTTTCTGCTGACACTGAATCTCTGCCTGATTTTGCTTCATCCAGTCCATACCCAATATCACATCAATCCCAGATGTTCGCAACACTATAGGAGTTATCTTAAACTCTACCCCCCTTAATACCATACTAATTGGAAGACAACGATTACTGGTTTGCATGGTACCTCTAGGTGAATTTACTAAGAGAGGTTCTTTCATGCTAGCATGGGTATACTATGCATTTTAACAAAAATATTGGATATGAATGTATGAGATGCTCCAGAGTCAAAAAGAACAGTTGCGGGAGTGGAATGTACATTGAACGTACCAATCATAACTTCTGGTGCATTATGAGCTGTATCAGAAGACACGTGATTCACCCTTCCAGTACCCGATTGCCTCTGGTTGCTCTTCTGGCTCTGAGGAGTCTGTTGGTTCTGCTTCTCAGGACAATTATAAGACAAATGGCCCTCTTTACCACAGACAAAGCATCTAATAGGAGTGCTGGGAGTACTATTCTTTATGGGGGTAGCATTGGGATTTCCAGTGCGAGGAATCTGTTGCCCAGTCTGCTGATACTGTTGACGCTGTGGATATGATGAACGCTGTTGCGACTGATTGTTTTGCCAATTTTGGGACCACCTCTGATTTGAATTGCGATTCCACTGGCTAACCGGTCCCTGAAACTTCTGATGAAAGCCATGCTGAGAATTTGTGCGTTGACGGTTGTTGCTTCCTGAGCCTTGCACCTTCATCTTCCTTTTTCTGTCCATCTCCCTACGCTCATTATCAAGCACAATCGCTTTGTTCACCAGCTCTTGAAAACTAGCATAGTTATTCCCCTTCAGTTGCAAGCGAAGATCATAATATATTCCCTTCAAGAAAAGACGCTGCCTGTCTGCATCTTCCCTAACTTCATTGGGAGCATAGCGAGCCAACTGGGTAAACCTGTCATGATATTCACTCACACTCATCTGTCCCATCCTCAGGTTTCTGAATTCTTCCTGCTTCAGCTCAATTATACCTTCAGGAATATGACGAGCTCGAAAATCTATAACAAACTCATTCCAAGTGATAGGAGGAGCATTGTCAGGGCGTGCAGCCTGGTACGACTCCCACCAAGTCTGAGCTGTCCCTTGTAACTGACCAGAAGCATACAACACCTTCTCCATATCATTGCATTGGGCTATGTTCAGCTGTTTCTCCACTGCCCTCACCCAATCATCTGCTTCTAAAGGATCAGCAGCATGAGAAAACACTGGAGGGCGTCCCTTCAAAAATTCTCCACGCTTATCCCTTACTTGAACAGGTGGTGGTCCTCCAATAGGGGGATTGTTCTGCATATGCTGCATAAACATCTGCATCAGCTGATTCTGGGTTTGCATGAGTTCCTCCATAGTAACGGGTGGATTAGCACCCCCACGACCTCTGCCACGACCTCTGCCTGACATCTGTTTCCAAAACACAGAAGATGGAATTCAGTACAATCCGAGATGATGTATACAATAGATAAACAAAATCTGATTTTCTGGGCAAACTCCAATTTCAGCAACTCAGTAAAACTGTCATATCTCGAGCTACAGATGTCCAAATCAGATTATCTTTACATGGTTGGAAAGCTTATAAAATTATCTACAACTCATATTCACAACACTTTTTCTGATTCTGTCAATAAATTGGTCAAAAACTGAACTTAATAGAAACTGTTCCCGAATTCCAGACTGTGCAGTAACTCCAACTTGAAACAGGTATATCTCTTAACTCATAATAGATATTAAGGTGATTCTTGTGGGATTGGAAAGATATAGAAGTCTAATTATTCCCAGTAAAAATTTCTTAAATTTCCCATGAACGGATTTTAAGTTATTTCTATTGTATTTCAGGATTTATTTTACTAAAGAAAAACGGCCATAATACCTGCATGACGTGATGATGAGGTCATCAAACTAGCAAGTAATTGGAGCCGGGGCAGCACGCACGGTTCCTGGCTGGTGGTGCACGGCCGGCATCTGGATCATCCTCTTCACCACATCATAATGCAAATGCTCCTTGTACTCCAATGCATTTATTCCCTTACACACAAAGTCAAACAGAGATTTTAAGTTCTCTGGACTTGGAGCAGTGACAAATATATTTGAATACCCAGCTGATTCTGAATCACTTTTCTCGCTGCATCTAGGCTGCAAACGAACTGCAGCATCAATTGTTGGAGATACAGGATCTTCAAAGAACTCTTTCGCAGAAACTGTAATTATGCAGTCATCATCAGGGTCTGAATTGGAGCTAGCCACTTTGATTAAAGCTCCAGATTCCTGCCTGATCTGTTTGATAATTCCACCATCGGACCACCTCTTCCAACATCTTTGATCGAATCAGCCGCTACAGTGGAGAACATGGACCTCATCAACTCCCCGCCAGGGCTTGCAAATCTGCTAATTTCACCATTATGACGTAACATGCTCAGTGAACGGGATGTCAAACCGCACATGATTAAAGCATTCTGCTGCCTGAACAATCTGGTTGCTTGTGAGTGCCTCTCTGCATGGAGCTGGGCAAAACGGCGGAGCTGGCGAAGTGACTGAACAACTGATCTCATCTTCCACTATGTATCTTATCTCTCCACTTTCTAAGCAGATACTAGCATAAGGAAGTTATGAGCCTGAGCGAGGAATGCTAGCGCACGAACGGCGGTTGGGCTGGCCCCACCCGAGCATGCCTTCCGAAGAGGGATGCCGGCCTCACCGCGTGCAGGGCTGCAGCACAACAAGAGACTCCCCGGCGCTGCAACACGGCCACCGGACCCGGCGTTTAGCAGCTGCCTCCAACGGTGGCGTTAGCTGCTAGGGCTTGGAAGATGAAGGCGGCAGCGGCGGAATCGGCGATACGAGCTCAGCGGCGGCGGACAACAACAGCGGCGGCGAACGGCAACAGCGGCGGCGGGCGGCGACAGCGGCGGCGAACGGCAACAGCGGCGGTGGGCGGCGACAGCGGCGGCGGCGGCAACAGCGGCGGAAAACAGGGCTAGCAGGCAGGCCGGACATATATATAGGGAGGAAGACTCCACCTTCACGTCAACTAGCGATATGGTGCTAATTGACGTTGCACCCTCCATCTTTACTAATAGGCCTAATTAATTATTAAAGCCCATTAGTAAATAAATGAATGGACATTTAGAATTATTGCACACAAGCTTTGGTGGAAAATGAGATATTTATTATTTTCGGAATTAATTAATTTCGTGGATAAAATAATTCTAGAAAAGTCCAGAATTATTATTTAAGCCGCGAAAAATACTCCGAAAACTCCGAAAATTCGAGGGAATTTTCTAGAGACATTATGGAACATGAGGAACCCAAATAAAGTATTTGGAGCTTATGAAAAGATGGATGAAGAGATCAAGGAAAAAGATTAAGCTTACGAAAATTGGAATTTTGGATCCAGAAAATACCAAAAAGTTTTCCGATGAGAAGTAAACGTCGTCCTACGGTATTTTGAAAATAATAGCACTCACCAACACCAAAGACAAGCATCACACAAACACCACATTATTAAATTAATATGAAAAAGTTTAAAACCACAATTTTCTATATTTAATTAGCAACAACTTAACTTATCTAATAAATTTATTCAGATATTGAAATAATTTATTTTATTTAGTGTTTTCTAAGCACAACCCAAAATTGAAAATTTTAGGGTGTGACATGTATGACTCTCAAATCTCTCAATATATGTGGTATTTCTGGATCCTCTCCGAGGCAAAGTGAGATTTGCCTTCTCTCATCCTACATCTAATGCTTTATCTGGAGCTTATAGGTATGGAGACAACATGTTCATACTTGCAAAGAATATTATGTAAAGTCAAACAGTGGATCCAGAGAAATGAGGCATACGATCAAATCAAGAAGTGCATGTGTATGGATCAAGGAGTGGTTTATTTATAATGAAGGTGATAGTGGATCTAATTCTACTTTTACTCCTTTGAAAGGGATTTTGATCTCTCTTTGAATAATTAAAGAACTTAGACTAAGAGATATTTTGGGCTATAGTTTTTTTAGAGAGGCGGGCATCTAAGTACCCATTGTTTTGGTAGGACACTTGTCCATGTTTTACTCTCTATATATTTCTTCTTTTTAAAAAAATATATAAGCCCAGTATATTCTTGTCTATAATGAAAGATTGAGAGATAATAATAATCTGGAGCAACAATAACTGGGCTTATGAAATGTATAGATAGGTGACAAAAATCCTATAAGACATGTGAGTGGTGTTCTCTCCCAGGGTAGGAGAAAAATATATTTGGTGGATCTAAATGAAAAGGCATGTTGTTGCGTACTTCAAGTGTAGAAGCAGCATATTTGAGTGGAGTGTACATGATCTTTATTTTAAAAGTATGACAAGCCTCTAAGGGTCAACAGAGCTCGACAATGCTCAATGCAAGTACAAGTAGTAAAAAGTATGAATAGAGTTTTCTATCCTATGTATGGCTGTGGTAGGAATTTTAAGCTTTGTCATACAAGTACTCATCATGGTATTTTAAGATTTTCAAAAGATAAAATTCTCCAGAACTCTAGCATCAGTAGGAGCAAGATAAATAGTAGCTCAGACTTTCTCATATCATACTCCTCAACTACCTAGATTTAGATCCAGCATTTGCAACCCACAAGTTTCAGGCTCAGAGTTTATCTTTAGATCAAGATAGTTCTACCCAAAACTTGGGAGAATTCATGTTTGAAAACTAGGCACTTGAAAGGAATTACGACAGAGCAACTATCCATCATTTCCAT
This sequence comes from Saccharum spontaneum, assembly GCA_022457205.1. Taxonomy (NCBI): domain Eukaryota; kingdom Viridiplantae; phylum Streptophyta; class Magnoliopsida; order Poales; family Poaceae; genus Saccharum; species Saccharum spontaneum. Next base: position 8,887,685 of record CM039602.1, on the reverse strand, counting down.
TATGTTTAAAATTGAGTTCTACGGTAATTAAGTTCTAATACTCTCTTGTATCTTTTATTTTAAATAATATATTATCTAGCTAATATTATCACACAACACTCTTTTTATTTGGTTTTCTTAAGTTATGCATCTTTTTATACTTTTATAATAAAAGATAAATCACTCGAAAAGGAATACTTATCGAGATATACGGGGGACGCTCTCCCCCAAGCTAGATTTTGACGTAGTCGTTCATCTTGAGTCCTCGATTGCGTAGATGTTCATCGCTCCTTCTTTGATGATTGTTCAAGGCAGAGCTCTTGAGTGAGTGAAGACATCATGGGCTTCATAGGGAATTTCTCTTTTTCCTGTTGAATTTCAAATAGACAACAAAACTCATGGAACATATTAAGGGTTAGTGGAAAACTATTCCCTAATTATTTTGGAGTCTTGAATTATCTTTTACTATTCAACTAGTTTTTCTTCATTTATATATATATGCCTCCACAGTGAGTAATTATTATGGGTTGTTACACACCACTATCACTCACATGGGGCTTAGAGTTTATATATTTCCAGATGCAATGAGATGATTCAAAATATAAAAGTTATTTTATTTTATTTTCAAATGCAATGTAGAATTTAAATATGTATTTAATTCTAAATAGTATGCATGTTATTAATGGAAAAAGTATTTTTATTTTCAATGCAACGATATGCTAAGGGAATGTAAACAAAGTAGATATGCTTAATTTAAATGTGCGGATAAATACCGATTTACCTTTCAGAGAAGGTTCGGAGATTTAGGTCTGTCGACCCGGACCTTACGTCTGGTTCAGTCTTTAGAGGTTTCTTCCAGCTTAACTGAGGAGCTAGATTGATGAGGACATCGCCAAGATGGAGTCGAGGACGACTCCAATTCAAGAAGGGGAGGATGATGAGGATATCGCCACCCTAGACACACCGACGCTATGGTCTTCCCCAAGTTGCAATTCCTCCCCAACTCAGCTGCCACGTCACCCTCGGATTCAGCAGACACGTCGTCATTGTTTCGGCCATAACTCTCTCATACGACATCGAAACGGGGCGTTCTTGGATGCGTTGGAAAGGGGACGATGACTCCGTCGTTTTGGATCTGGTCGCAGCTCTAGAAGGTCCGTGGATCATTCTATGTGACCATAGCAAGGTGCTGCATCACCTATTTGGGCCAACTTGGCCATGTATCGTGCCGGGCCTTAAGCCCAAGTTGTGGATGCCCAACCCCTAGCCATCCTCAACCCTAGGTCGAGTCTTAGACTATAAAAACAGCCGCCGCCGCTGCTAGACAATTGGGTTTTGTTTAGAGTTTAGTTTTCTATCAAGAAACTGAATCGTTCATTGTAACTATGGTGACAAATCCTTTTACAGTGATCCAGGGCCCCTATTCTTGATCTCCTCCACTGTGTCGATTAGTCCTTTGGAACCGAGTTCTTGAACCCTCAATTGATATTCGCATCATTCATATTTGCAATTTCAGATTGCGTGTTTTACCTTCTTGCTTGTGTTCTTCGATTCGCTTGTAGGAAAAGCCTTCTTGGCGAGGTCAATCAAGTTCTGCTTGGTTGATAACCAACGGAGCAGTGGTGTAACGGTTGCAGGGTTTGAATCGTGTCTGATTTAGGAGACAAAGGCAGCAACGTAATTGTCTTGTCCTTATGTATGATAGTGTATGTATTAGTTCTACCATGGTATAAAGCATCATTATCAAATTCCCATGGACGACCTAACAAAATGGAACAAGCTTGCATAGGGACAACATCAAAATCAGCAGTATCATGATAAGAACCTGTGAAAAAGCTAATGCGTGCTGATTTAGTTACCTTAGTCTTACCACTATTATTGAACCACTGAAGTTTATATGGATGCGAATGTTGTTGTGTGGTCAAGCCAAGCTTCTCAACCAAATCTGAACTCACCAAGTTATTGCAACTTCTGCTATCAATGATAGTGAGAACACGACAACCCTGCACAATGAAATACATGTGGAACAAATTGTGGCATTGGATCGTCTTCTCTTCTTCATGTCCCACACGTGTACTCAACACACGCTGCACAAGAAGGCTAGGGTAGTCCACGGCAGCAGCCACAGAGTCAATGATGATGGCCTCCTTGTCTTGATCGCCCTCGGTCGAATCTGCATCAACGTTAGCAGCAAGGGCTAAATCATCTTCAACATCACTAGCACTTACATATCCATCCTCGGTAGCAATGAAAGCACGACGACTGGGGCAATCCTTCATGACATGTCCCATGCCTTTGCATCGGTGGCAAATGATTTTAGCGCTGGACGAGGAGGAGCTAGTAGAAGCACCCAGAGTGGCACCTTTATTCTACACATTAGACAATTGACTTACCCCGGAAGACAATGGAGATGTAGATGGCTGTGATGCAACAGGAATCTTGGGCGTATCCGGTGCTGAACGCTGCTGAAAATTCCTCCCATTGGTAGACCTGAAAGGCTGGTGTTGTTTGCGTCCCCGTACTTCACGTTTTGCCTTAATAGCAAGATGATACAATTGGGAAAAATTGCGCCAATCTTTGTAATCAAGTATGTTCTGTATATCATGGTTTAAACCACCAAAAAATCTAGCCCTAGCATCATTATCATCTTCATTTATACCACAATGGGCTAAACCAATAAGCAATTCTTGATAGTAAGCTTCTACTCCTTTATCACCTTGTTTTAAAGTTTGTAGCTTCAAATGAGATTTCATACGTTGCTTTAGAGCATTCCAAGTTTGAGGCACAGTAGCAGCATTATTAGCATTGCAAAGATCACTCCACCAGAACAAAGCAAAATTAGTAAACTCACTAGTAGCAAGTCTAACTCTATGCTCAGCAGGAACATTATGAGAATCAAATTTTTGTTGAACAGCAAGCTCCCAATCTAAATAAGCCTCTAGAACAACATTACCAGCAAAAGGAGGAAGGCTAAATTTAATTTTAGCAAAAGGATCGTTATTACCATGATTATTACCTCCCATACTGCGACGGTTGAAGTTGAGGCGGCGACGGGCATAACCGTCAGCATTCGCATCCGCATCGGCATCACCAAAATCATCTGCATCTTCATCAGCAGCACGATGAGGTGGAGGACATTGCTCAAGTTGTTCAATGCGGGTGACCAGATTGTTCACATTGCGCGTCAGCTCGGTCATAAGATTGCGTTGTTCAGTCATGAACGTTGTAAACTCGCCCTTGGACACGCACTCATTGAAGTCCGTCGGAGATCCTGCCATGGTTAGAAGATAGAAAAAGACAACACCAAAGTATTATCCCTATCAACTAAAAGGAAACAAGTGGTGGTGGTGGTGGTTGTGGTGGTGAAAGTGGAATGCAAAATCACAAGCGGTTTACCACCGTCTTGCCTGTATTCTTACCAATGCCAAACAAGAGCAAAACCAAAGTGATGAAGTAATCTATTGTTGAGCGTGGGTAACAATTGCAAGATGAACCTTTGATGACAGAAGAATATGTGGAGCTATGGGTAGGCACACAATATGACAGCAAGGATTAGCAATTAACAAATACAGATTAGCGATTGTTCAATCCGGATCCAAAGTACAAATCACAGCTGCTGGCTAAGACGTATCGAGACGTAGCGCAACAAGGTGAAAACAAAGGACGATGGAAAGAACGCACAGAACAAGCAAATAACCGGATTTTTCCTTTTTCCTAAATTTTTCCCTGATTTTTCCAAAAGGCACTAGTAGGAATCAAACTTTTTTTATTTTTTCATTATTTTTTTATATTTTTCTCTGAACAAGGATCACAAAATATGCAACCACAAAAATTGGCACCTACAACTGAGGTGGGATGTGGTCTACAGAAATACAGCACGTTCTCTGAAAAGCATGCAAAAACTTTGACAATTTTTTTTCTTTATTTTCCTGAATTTTTTTGGCAATTTTGATGAAACCAAACAGGTTGGCTCCAAATGGTGTCAAGAAGTTGCTGTAAAAATTTCAGATTTTTCTAATAAACGAGCGAAAAGTTATGCCTGTTTTACCGAAGGTATCTCAAGTTATGTTTTCCGGAAGGCACAACACGGCAGCGGCAGTTAGGGCAAAGCATCCCTAAACTCCAACACCGATCACAAGATCGTCCCTGTGACTCCAACAGCGACAGTAGGTATTCGCCTGATGATGTAAGGAGGGCTGCGATGCAGGCAAAATAAGAGCGGCTAGCAACCTATCTAGGGTTTGCGCGGCGGCGAGAAGTTACACAAGGCGGCTAGCGGGGCAAGTCGAGTAATGTGGTGGCTTCGACTTGTTGTTTGGGAACAGTGGATGGGATAGTGGCGGAAAAACAAAAGTCACAACAACGGGCGATTGAACTACGACCACGAACACAATCCTAAACCAGCAACAAGACTCGACCACGGACACAAACTCAACAACGCGAATCAGAAACGAAATTGCAAAGGCACAAAGGGTGATAGGACAGCAGAAATTGAAATATTTTTGGGATTTTTGTGGACTCTAGGTAATGAACAAATATGAATCTAAGACAAACAAGAATATACCTCGTAGTAAACCTAAAATCTCTGATACCAATTGATGAGATACAAGCCCGATCTTCCGAGAGGTAACCGGTAAGTTCGACTTGTGGAGATCTCGACATTGGCGATCCGGCTTCAAATCAGAGACGATTCGAACCCTACAACCGTTACACCACTGCTCCGTTGGTTATCAACCAAGCACAACTTGATTGACCTCGCCAAGAAGGCTTTTCCTGAAAGCGAATCGAAGAACACAAGCAAGAAGGTAAAACACGCAATCTGAAATTGCAAATATGAATGATGCGAATATCAATTGAGGGTTCAAGAACTCGGTTTCAAGGGACTAATTGACACAGTGGAGGAGATCAAGAACAGGGGCCCTGGATCACTGTAAAAGGATTTGTCACCACAGTTACAATGAAGGATTCAGTTTCTCGATGGAAAACAAAATCTAAACAAAACCCAATTGTCTAGCAGCGGCGGCAGCTGTTTTTATAGTCTAAGACTCGACCTAGGGTTGAGGATGGCCAGGGGTTGGGCGTCCACAACTTGGGCTTAAGGCCCGACACGATACATGGCCAAGATGGCCCAAATAGGTGATGTAGCACCTTGCCGTGGTCACACAGAATGATCCACGGACCTTATAGAGCTAGGACCAGGTCCAAAATGACGGCGTCATCGTCCCCTTTCCAACGCATCCAAGAACATTCCGTTTCGATGTCGTATGAGAGAGTTATGACCGAAACAATGACGATGTGTCTACTGAATCCGAGGGTGACGTGGCAGCTGAGTTGGGGACGAATTGCAACTTGGGGAAGACCATAGCGTCGGTGTGTCCAGCGTGGCGATGTCCTCATCATGGATGGTTGCTCGTCAAGTGTTGGGGAACTTGATGATGATGTTGATGTTTCTTTTCTTTTCCATACTTTCTTGGATTAAGGAGCCTCGTCCTGTGGTTCACTCTTCTTAGGCTTCTCCCCTTCTTCTTCCTTTAGAATAGCTTCTTCTTGGGCAACTTCTTTCTCTTTGATGGCTTGTTTCTTTTGGCATTGAGAGCGGTGTCTCCTCTTGTTTTTTCTAGGCTGCTCACAAGTAGTGTAACTATTAAAGTAACAACGTACCTTCTCTCCAGGGAATTGGAAGTGGATTTCCCCAGTTCTTATGTAGATCATCGCGCCAATGGTGTTGAGGAAGGGTCGTCCTAAAATAAGGTGGACATCGTCTTCTTCTCCCATGTCAAGAACCATGAAGTTGGTAGGAATGTAGTGATCTCTCATTTTGACCATAACATCTTTCACTACTCCCTCCGGACGTCGGAATGATTGGTCCGCCATCTGCAGCTGCACATATGTACGATACATGGGTCTAGTATTATACAAATCTTTATAAGTTACCTTAGACATTATGTTGGTGCTAGAGCCGATGTCGCAGAATGTCTTATAGAAAGGACTTCCCTCGATCATATAATCGATGGTGGGTACTCTAGGATCTCCTAGCTTAGTGAGGTATGCTGATGGAAGGAGGTGGTCAAGTTCTGAATCAATAGTGTTGACCATCCGTACTGTTTCTTTTGCCTGATGCTTAGCTTTGTTCCTCCTTCTCCTATTCTTGTTCTTCTTCTTTGTTGGGGCAGCGGTTGTATCCTCGTAGAGGTACGATGTCTGTGGGTGAACTCGATTGTTGAGGGTATGCTTCTTCAAATTGAATCTTTCTTTTCTCCCATTGATTATGAAAAAGATCTTGGCGCTATCTACGTAGATGATGGCTTTGGTGGTACTCAAGAACGGTCACCCCAAGATGATGGGTGCTTTTTCGTCTCCACCTATTTCTACAATCACAGAGTCTGCCAGCACATACGAGTGTCCAACTACGATCTAGACATCTTCAAGAATTCCCTTGGGGTAGCATAGTATCTGATCTGCAAGCTGCAAACACATAGTTGTATACAATAAAGGATCACCATGAATTTTCTCATAGATTACCCTGGCATGATGTTGACGCTTGCTCCAAGGTCACAGACAGCTTCTTCAAAGTTGTGGGGTCCAATGCGAATAGGGATGACAGGTCTCCTTTCTTCACTGGTAGAGTGTCATCTACCCATGTTCCCCATTGCTTTGGAGGTGCAGTGAAGTATTGCCCGGCATTATAAATGTCTACAAGATTTGCAGTTTCTAAATCCTCCGGCTTCCCCAGAATCTTACCTCTTTCGGTCACTGGTACAGAAGCTGCTAGCTAAGATATTTGTGATTCTATCATTTTATTAAAGCTATGTTGATTCTTTATGGCAGAAGTAAAGCTATCCATTCTAGTATTAATATTTTCAAGCAATTTATCATTGGAAGCTATCTTTCTAGACATAGTATCAATAACTTTATTCTGATTAGAAATCATTTCTCTCAAGGGTAGTTGATTAAAGTTATTATTAAGATTATTACATTGGTAGTTACCTGAGTAGTTACCTGAGTAATTAGGCCTTGATTGTTGATTCCATCCTTGATTTTGTTGAGGACGATTGTTGAAGTTGTTGTTGATGTAGTTCACATCCTCTTGAATCTTAGGGCAGTTGCTCCCTGAGTGGCCAGTGCCTCCACACTCTTCACAGGTCATGCGACAATCGTGGATGTGCGTGACTTCATTCTTCTCAGTGGTGCGTTCATCGAACTTCTTCATGAGCAGGTCTATCTTGGCAGACAGCATGTCTACTTCATTCAATTGATGCATTCCTCCTCCTCTCTTGTGAGGTTGAGTGCATTCCTCATTCCATCCCTGGTTAGAGGCCATCTTCTCAATCAGAGTGGTTGCTTCAGTGATGTTGAGTGATAAGAATGATCCTCCAGCAGCTGCATCCACATTCTCGCGGGTACTAGAAGTGAGCCCATAATAGAATGTCTGCATGAGTAGCCAATTCTCCATCCCATGGTGAGGGCCTGATATGTAATCTTGAAAGCGTTCCCAGGCTTCAGGGATTGATTCATCATGTTGTTGCTAGAATGTTGAAATCTTCACACGTAGAGCATTTGTCTTCCCCACTGGAAAGAATTTTGCTAGAAAAGCAGTAGCACAGATTGACCATGTGGTATTCTTGTCCTTGTTGGCATAGAACCATTGCTTTGCTTTTCCCAGGAGTGAGAAAGGGAACAAGCAGAGCAATATGGCGTCTCTTGCGACTCCCTTGATGGTGAAGATGCTACAAATCTCCAAAAAGTGTTGGAGATGAGCACTCGCATCTTCATATGCTTTTCCACAACACTTGTTTGCTTGCACCATGTTGATCAAAGCAGGCTTGAGCTCAAATCCGTTATCTCCCACATTTACTGTCGGTCCAGTCCTGATGTTAGCAGTGGTTGGAGCAGAGAATTCACGGAGTGATTGGTCAGCCATGGCTTCAAAGTCTGGTGTTAAGCTTCTTCTCAATTGGTTGATCTCAGATGAAGTGGTTGGAGCCTTCTTGAGCTTTGCTCTTGTTCTTCTGATTAGAGATTTAGGTTTCTCAATGTAGTTTGTCAGGAGTTCAAAACCTGTCATACATCACCCTGCATAAGATCAAAAAATAGACAAAAGACAGGGTGAGCCTGTTAGAGTAAAGGATCAAGTGATGTAATTTGAATATCACATGTGTAAGAGTGTTCCTAGATGTGGAAGTGTGTTTATGCTCTTATGAATGTTTTATAACTTAGTGTGTCATTCCGTTGCCTCCTCGGCAACAACGCTAGAAATGCTTGCTGACACTTCTTAGCATCACTCGCGTTAGGTTGTCATCCCCAACATGACACCAATAGTGTGGTTGTATTGTACTCATGCCACTTAACTATATAAAGATATTAAAGTATATATCTGCAAGAGCACAGATAAATACACCCGTTGCAACATTTCACCCCAAGTTTATCCTAGGTATCGTTATTTATATTTAACCATAGGAGAACAAATAGAGGGGCAAATATTAATTAAAGGCTACTCTACACATGTGATATGAATATTCCAAATCACTATCCTTTACTCTCAAACAGGAATCAATCAAATAAAAAGAGATAAAATATATGATAATCAGACCATTCAGATGATATTCCTTAGAGCAGTACTACTATGGCAAGTCATTGATCAGAATATAAAGAGAATAACTCCTAAGTAATCCATTAACTATTAGTCATAATCTACACTGATTAGTGCAATTATATCAGGCAATCATTGGCTAGGTTATCTCATATCCATAAACAAGGAACATCTCAATTACGAACCTGAGAAATAGAGTACAACTAAGTAATGAGACCGCATTCTACTAAGTTCTACACTCAGGGAGTGGACTTCAAAGGACTCAACAGGAATGTCACACCCACGATCTACCACATGGCCTGGAGTATAGAGTGCATTTGCAGGTAAACAGTGTATAAGTACCACACTTACACAATGTTGACCACCCACCCATGACTCAATAAGGTGAGTGCTTTGCAAACATGTGTATAAACATAATGATAAACTATCTATGCCAAATATATAATCAAAGCAGACTAATCTCATAATAATCAAGGATATAATATAGATTAAGAACAAGATCATATCTAATGTATCAAGAATAATGATCAAGAACAATGAACTAGAACTAGACAACGATGAACTAGAACAATTACGAACTAGAACATAAACAATTAGAACATAAAGAACTAGAACATGAACTAGAGCATGGAACCGTGGCCCTTGGATCAAAACGACCTTCAAGTAGGGTTAGGATGCATCCTTGGAGGCGGTTGAAGTAGCTTGCAAAGGAAGGAGCCAAGGGGCGGCAGCCAGGGGCCGGTCGGCCTAGGGTTGAGGCCGGTCAGCCCCACCTGGCGGCGCCTCGTGGTGGCCCTCCTCGTGGAGTCCTCTGGTGTCCTCTAGAAGCCTCTTGTGTATTCATGATGTGGAGATTAGGCCGATTGACGTGGGTTCCTTCTCGTGGAAGATATCAATTCCTGAATTATTCTGATAACCCCCTACAAAATATAGATTCACCAAAACTCATGGAATTTCGTTAGTTGACACCCTAAACCTGTGTTGGTGATCATTTATTAGCCCTTTATATATTTATTTTAACCCTTTATTATGGTAGATAACCATCATCAATAGCCATCGTTCAAAAACTCTGGCCCACTCCCTTCTCACTCGAGTTGGGCCGACCCAAGCGACTGATCCACTCAGGTCTATAGTCCTCCGTGTTCACCACAACACGCTCGTGCCACACCGGCGACCTCCCACCAGTGGCAAGCTGGCAGAAATCGCCGCTCTGGCATGGAGTTAAGACAAAGACGAGCATCGCTGTCGTGAGCTCACCACGAACGTGTATGACTTGAAAAATGAAGTGGAGATGCGGTGGCGGTGCATTGCTAATGATAGTAGAGACTAAGGTGGGACGACTCGACGGCAAGATGTCGCTTCAGGAGAGTCTGTGCGAGAATTGGAAAAAAATGTCAAGACAACGAGCAACAAGGTGACTAGGTGGAGCTTGACACAAGATGGAAGAAGCTAGGGCATGCCACACAGGTCTGCCCACAGTGTGGCGCTTACGACGGCTCGGTGGTGCCCTAAGGAAGAAGATGGTGATGCCAAGGAGAGCTCAGCTGAGAGGGATTGCGTTGGTGGGTGAAATCGATTTGCCAGGCGATGGTGAGCTCGACTGCAAATAGAATTGGGGTGAGGTGGAGCAGAGGAGATGAATTCGCTTGGCAAATGGAGGTGAGCTCGTCGGCGTCAAGATGAAGAAGAAGGCGAAAGGCGACTGGCTCAATGAGATAAAAGCGTGGGCATGGCTTCTTGACCTCTAGCTCCTGCTTACGATGCCTCCAGATGAGCGGCTGCGTGTCCAAACATGAGGAAGCGGTGGACAGAGGGCGGTGGCACCGATGGTGAAGCAAACAAGCACCGTGCTGCTGGCATGCTACAGTACGCAACTGAAACCCCCTATTCTCCTCTCATTTTCTTTCAATTCTACACAACAACTTAAAGATTCCCAAAAATGAATGTTGTTCCTTGTACTATGGTCTCCATCTTTGCTTAAGGAAGCATGCACAGAAACTCAAAGATGAGAAAGATCAAGAGAGGAGAAGAGTAGCAAGATGAAACTAAAACAGGGCTTCAGGTCAGACAGACAGTAGGTTCTTCTTTGGAACAAAAGAATATGTTGCAATGTTTCACCACCTTGTTTCAGCTTCTTCTTTCCTCTTTTCTCAAAAATCCTAGCACAATCTTGAAAAACTCCAAAATCAAAAATTGTTCCTCTTGACTTGACCTCCAACATTGCTTATACAACCAACCCCAAAATCTGATTGGATTTTGAAATTTGAAATTGGGGAAAGGATGAGATTGGAAATTAGGGTTTAGTCAACATATCATTTTAGTAACTTTGTGAATTAATTGGTGATTAATTAAAAACCAAACTTTCCAACCAATGATTCCATTGCCTAGTACACAATTGGTACCAATAAATGAAATCATTGTTTGCACATATTTATTTATGAATTTTTTTTCATAAAATCCCCGAAATTGAATTCAACAATAGAAGCCCAACACATAGCTCAAAATGTTCAAGTGCTGGTTTTCCATTACGACATTCAAAATTGGAGCTAAATCTTAAAGGTTGAGACTTTGAGCTTATGTCCCACACTTGATCCTAGTGTAAAGTATATTCTTTACACTCCCAAGTTTATTAAGGCACTAACCCAAGTACTTAAGTAAAATTCAAAAATATATGGTCCCAAAGTACCTTCAAGCAAGTTTTGGGTTTTTATGCTCATCACAACACACATGCAATGCATTGCTAACCTTTTAATCAAGATTTTTGTGAATGTAAAGCTTGATTAGCTAACATGGATGCTTAACATGCAATATGATGACATGCTCAAGTTTTAATGGTGCATAACACCAGGGGTGTTACAGCTCTTCCCCCTTACAGAAATCTCATCCTGAGATTTAGAGAAAACCTAAGCCTTGAGTTAAGTAATGGAAAAGAAAATGTGTCAAGCCTTTATTACAACGGAGATTACAAAAATAACAAAAAGGAAGTTTTACACTATTACATCCATTGCTACAAGAAAGGTTACCACTGTAGAGGAGTTAGTAACCTAAGTAGATTCAAGGAAATCCAGATGATTCTCTCTAAGATAATCCTCTGATTCCCAGGTAGCTTCCTCCTCTGAGTGCTTGTTCCACTTTACCTTATAGAAATTGATTGTTCTATTTCTAGTGACCTGATCCTTTTGATCTAAGATTCTGATAGGATACTCTACATAAATCAGATCTAGTTCAAGTTCAACTCCTTCAATCGCAATAGCTTGTTTAGGCACTCGCAGGCACTTCTTTAACTGAGATATATGAAACACATTATGGACAGCTACCAATTTTTTTGGTAACTTGAGATGATACGCTACGGATCCACACCTCTCTGTGAATGGAGATGGACCAATGTAACAAGATGCCAACTTTCCCTGAACTCCAAAATGATTCAATCCTTTCATAGGAGACACTTTTAGATATACATAATCTCCTACTTTGAATACCAAGGGTTGACGTCTTTTATCAGCATAACTTTTCTGATGGGACTACGCTGCTTTCATGTTTGCCTGGATAAGTCTAACTTTCTCTTTGGCTTCTTTTACTAGGTCTAACCTAAAGAACCATCTTTCCTCAGATTTCGACCAATTTAAAGGAGTTCTGCACCTTCTACCATAAAGAGCTTTGAATGGTGCCATCTTAATACTTCCCTAATAACTATTGTTATAGGAGAATTCTGTTAATGGTAAACATTCATCCCACTTGTCTGAATAATTGAGAACACATGCTCTCAACATGTCCTCCAAGATTTGATTTACTCTTTCAGTTTGCCTGGCAGTCTGAGGATGATAAGCCGAACTGTGGATGAGCTTAGTACCCATAGACTTATGCAATTGTTCCTAGAATTATGATATAAATTGGCGACCTCGATCATAAATAATTGTTTTAGGCACTCCATGGAGACTCAGAATATGACTAATGTATAGCTTAGCATAACCAAGAGCTGGATACATATTCTTCACTAGCAAGAAATGAGCTTGTTTGGTGAGACGATCAACAATAACCCAAATAGAATCAAACTCTTTTGATGTCTTGGGTAACCCAACAATAAAATCCATACTGATATCTTCCCATTTCCAAGATGGAATTGACAAAGGATTCAGTGGTCTAGCAGATTTCAGATGAATAGCTTTCACTCACTGACATGTATCACACTTTGCAACATACTGAGCAATTTCTATTTTCATTTTTGTCCACCTGAATCTCTATTTCAAGTCATGGTACATCTTATTACTTCTTGGATGAATAGAGAATCTTGATAAATGTGCCTCATCCAGAATCTGCTGATGTAACTTAGGCACTTTTGGGACTACCAGACGGTTCTTGAACCAAAGAACACCATTATCATCAATATGGAAACATGGAGCCTTTTCGGTTACAACTCTTTCTTTGATATGAGCTATTCCTTTGTTCTCTTTCTGAGCATAATAATCTAACTCTAGATAGTGGATTCATCTATAATATTGGCCAAGGTTCCCTGTGAAACAATCTCTAGATTATACTTTTCCATTTCCTGACATAATGTACTATCAAATGGCTTTGATGTAAGACAGTAGCATTGAGCTTTTCGACTAGGAGCATCTGCAACAACATGAGCTTTGCCTAGATGGTAATGAACTTCCAAATCATAGTCTTTGATCAATTCTAACCATCTCCTCTAGCGCATATTCAATTCGGACTGGGTAAAGATATATTTCAAACTTTTGTGATCAGTAAAGATATTGCATCTGCTACCTAATAGATAGTGACGCCAGATCTTAAGTGCATGAACCACAGCAACTAGTTCCAAATCATGGGTTGGATAATGCTCTTCATGATGCTTGAGTTGTCTGGAAGCATAAGCAATGACTCGGCCTTCTTGCATCAGTACACACCCAATACCAATGCCGGAAGCATCACAGTATACATCAAATGGCTTCTCAATGTCAGGCTAAGCTAGAACAGGAGCAGTGGTCAATAGCCTTTTCAAAGTTTCAAAAGCTTCATTACACTCATAGGACCAGACAAACTTTGTTTGATTCTTCAGTAACTCTGTGATGGGTTTAGATACTTTAGAGAAATTAGGAATAAATCGACGGTAATATCCTGCCATCCCAAGAAACTAGCGAACTTGATGCACAAAGATCGGTGGCTTCCAATCTAGAATATCTTTCACTTTGCCAAGGTCTACAACAACACCCTTAGCAGACAAAACATGCCTAAGAAATGGCACTTCATCAAGCCAAAACTCACATTTACTGAACTTAGCATATAACTGGTGTTCTCTCAGACGGCTTAGAATAATGTGTAAATGTTCCGCACGTTCCTCTTTGTTTTTGGAATATATAAGAATATCATCAATGAAGACAACGACAAACTTGTCCAGCTCTAGCATGAAAACTAAATTCATAAGGTACATGAAATGAGCTAGAGCATTGGTTAGACCAAATGACATGACCTGGTATTCATACAGACCATATCTGGTAGTGAAAGTAGTCTTTGGAATATCTTCTGGATGGATCTTTATTTGGTGATAGCCAGACCTGAGATCGATCTTTGAGAACACTTTAACTCCCGCAAGTTGATCAAAGAGTAGATCAATGTGAGGCATAGGGTACTTATTCTTTATAGTTACTTCATTCAATGGACGATAGTCAACACATAACCTCAGGGTGTGGTCCTTCTTTTTGATAAATATTGCAGGACAACCCCACGGTGATGAACTAGGTCTGACATAACCTTTGTTAAGCAATTCCTGTAACTAAATTTTAAGTTCTACCAATTCTATTGGAGGCATCCGGTAAGCTCTTCTGGTGATTGGAGCAGTACTGGGTTTCAACTCAATCAAAAACTCTACACCTCAATCAGGAGGTAAACCAGGCAAATCATCTAGAAATACATCAGGGAACTCCCTCACTATAGGAATATCCTTCACTAACTTAACAGTTGTTCCATAAGACCTCTCGACTATCCTTTTTGGTGTAGGTAGATAGTAAGCAACTTAGATTTATTATCAGGTGAGTTCAACTGTATGGTTCTATTCAGGGCATCAATGATAGCTCCATGCTGACATAGCCAGTTCATGGCAAGGATCACATCTATATCTTGACCTTTAAGAACAATTAGATTGGTTGGAAAGATATGCCCAGCAAGCTCTACAGGTATCTAATATATCAATTCTTGAGTAATCATTCGTCCACCAAGAGACTATATACAAAAACCATTACCCATAACTGCAATTGGTAATTGATACTTCACTGCAAAAGCTCTATTGATGAATGTATGCGAGGCACCAAAGTCGAACAATATAACTACTTTTTGGTTGGCAACAGAGAACACACCCATCATAACAGGTTCACCTTCAGGAATCACATCAACCCAAGTAAAGTGGACTCGGCCCTTCTTAGTAACAACTCTGTTCTTTAAAAAATTTTGCTGATAATTTCGAGGGGTTCGGCTATGGACACCAAGGGTGTCCGGCTGTGGTGGATAGATAAGAATTGCAGCAGTTTGGTCAATTTCCTATTGCAGGACTGGTTGCTGAGGTGGAAGATAGAGTGAATGATGGACAGGTTGGTAAACAATCTTTAGGCGCTGAACATTGCTACCCGAAGATTCTTCTTGCATAGCTTTCTTTTATTGTACTCTAGATCTACCTAGTTTGCAACATCTGCTGCTATGGCTATACTGAGAATCTTATCATAGCTATCATCCATTATAGGAATTAACATACACTGAATCTCGGAGTGGAGACCTCTCACAAAACATCGCTTTTTTTCTTCGTCATTCCATACGCGCTCAGCGGCATACTAACATAACTGGTTAAATTTCTCCAGATATTCCATCACCCTCTAATCTTCTCCTTGCTTTAGCTTGTAGAATTCCTCAACTTTTAGTCTTCTTATACCATCAGGAATAAAACAGGTCAGAAAACAAGTGCAAAAATCATCCCATGATACTTGACCCTCCGGTCATGTTGAAATGAAATTTGCCCACCAAGCACCAGCAGGACCTTGGAGTTGTTGTACTGCAAACTTAATCTTCTGAAGATCACTACAGTGGATAAGACTGAGCTTCTGCTCTATAGTACGGATCTAGTCCTCTACCTCCAAAGGTTGATTAGCCTTATGAAATATAGGAGGTTGAGTTTTTAGAAAGTCACAATAAGTGTGGTCAGCTGCAGGATCAGGAATCACATGCTGCATCAAGGCTTGAAGCATTCGAGCAATGTCAGTGCTGGCATTCATTAATGCATCTAGTTTAGCATCTATGGTGGGTAGTGGGGGTGGATCAGTTGTGTTTCCATGACCATGCAAAATACCAGGTTGATGTGTTTTCCCAGAATGAGTCCTCATACTGTAAGGTAAGAAAAATTATCAACAACTAGATTCCCAGAGATAGATAGAATAGCAAAGAGATAAGAAAGATAGCATGAATAGGATTGACAACTTACTTAACTCAACTACTAGCAAGGGGGAAAGTAGAAAGTTTTAATTAATGACATGATGCATGAACGATCCAACGCTCAACTATACTAACCTATCTACTACTTAACTTTTACTTTAATATAGTGAGTGACAACACACTCAATTTTATAATTTAGGGAAATATAAAAACATGCTATCCCACTTTTACATTACTTATAGGTGTATTACCACCTTTATGGCTCATACGGGAAAACCCACAAAATAGCTAGAGGAAAAGCAAGAAAATTCTACCAGAACAGCCTAGGAGTAAGATCTATAGCAGCTGACGAAGTATTCTGGTGCAGTGGAGAAGTTGACACAGTACTTGATCATCTGGAGTAGGATGGGACATCTCTCAGCAATAGAGGATAAGTCAGAAGTAACCTTTTTGACCAAAATAGGTTTGAAATTCATTTGTATTGTTTATTTTGAAGTTTAGTAAAGTAGTACTACCACACTTCTATAATAGCATGCTCTAATACCAGTTGTGGCAGAACCACCTGAATAATATGGCCCACATGTGCCTATCATCGTCTCCTAGACTTCTAATAGCAGCACATGCAAGTCAGCTCACTCCGGTAGTCTGTCGGGTGTCCTCGGGGAACCCCGAATCATCCATGTAATTCTTTTGAGTAGGATCTATTACAGAAACATTGAGTATTACAACAATTATACAATTATACAATCCATTACATCAGAGTAAACAGTGGAAGACTTATAACTATAAGTTTACAATTCATTCACTAAGTTATTACAAACTTAAAGCCATGGAGGCAGTAGGGTAACATGACAGGTACCACTAGTAACAGATAAGAGAGATTCACCCAGCCCAAGGGTTCACAACAAACTATTCTACTGCTGGCTCTCACCTGCAATATGGGTTTAACAAACCCTGAGTACAAAGCTACTCAACAAGACTTAACCGACGAAAAGGAAAGACTCCAAGGATATGCAGGCTAAAGGGGAATCATGGTAAGTCTATAGCAAGAATCAAGATAACTTTTGCAAAAAAGCTTAACTAACAGTTGATCCTTACTTTTAGTATTATAGCTTAAGCTTTATAAACAACAGTATCAGATAAGCAGCTGCTCTAAACCAATCACTTCCTAAACCATCTCATCATCTGATCATACGTATCTAGTTACAGTTATTAACTACAATGCAGGGCAGAGTTTCAAGTCTTCTTCTCCGAGAAGCAATGGTGATTTGAATCGATTAGGTCCAGCTGGGGTTTCCTTACCACACGACATATGCAGGTCTAGGTCTGAACCCGGATCCAAACCTGAACCTACATACATCAACCCTCACTTGGATCCTCCAAAACAGGAACCGGTCCAGTGCTACCTGAGAGCACAGTACCCACTACACTGCGTCGATCGTCCTTGACGGATTCATAGAAGTGTGTTACACGGTACTCCCACCATCTCTCCACTCCTAGTGCGTGGTTGTCATTTCCCATAATGGAATAGCCAGGATATATTGGGCTTACCAGGTGAAAGCTCTATGTTTGGTGTTGGTAATTAGTGACAATGCCTAAGTACTAATCCTATGCCTAAGTTGTTTGTAGCATATGAGGATTAGTACATTCCAAGGTTGGTGGCAAGATGGACATGGTGATCATGATGGCCACACTTGGATTTGGACGCAACCCTACGTGATCAAGGCAAAGGTATATGCTTAAGGGTTGTGTTTTAGTAACCAAGACACCTAGTGGGTGTGGTTACATTATAGGATAGATAGCCGTACTATAAAGAGGGGAATGACGCGGCTATTGAACTCCTAAGTGCCTCTAGGTGTGCATTTCATGTCATATGCATTTGGATAGAACTAATAACTCCTCGAAAAATGATTGTGAAAATGCTAACACACTCGCACATGACATGATCACTTGGTGGTGTTAGCACATTTGCGATGGCGTTGGAGTTTAAGCGGTAGAGAGGGTTTGGGGTCCTCTTTCCCTCCCGCCGAGCATGCGAGCGCGGGATTCAGGCGATTTCGGGGAAATGAAATGCCTATTTTCCACTACGCCGGAAGTCGGAAATCGAACGGAAATCAAACGGAAGCGAACGGAGGTCACAGTGGTGACCGGACGCTGGACCGGACGCGGTCACTGTGTGACCGGACGCGTCCGGTCAGTGTCCAGTGTCTGCGCGTTTTTTAGTTGTTCGATCGGACGCGAGGCGCGTCCGGTCACAGGCGACCGGACGCGTCCGGTCGTCCAGGGAGCTTACTGGACTCCGACCGGACGCGGGCACTGTGGCGTCCAGTCAGTTCAAACAGCGCGTCCGGTCGCTGTTTCGTTGCGCGTGGCTCAGGGTTGACCGGCGCGTCCGGTCAGTCACGGGACCGGAGCATCCGGTCGTGACCAGCGCGTCTGGTCAGTGTTTCGAAAACTAGCCGTTGAGCGACCGGCGCGTCCGGTCAGTTGGACCAGCGCGTCCGGTCAACGCGAGTTCGGCTGTTTTGAGTTTCTAACGGCTATATTCGAAGGGGTACGTCTATAAATACTCGTTGGCCGGCTCAAGGCTCCATCTCTCGAACATTTGACATACTTGTGAGCTCTTTGAGCTAAGCAACTCCCCTCCCACTCATCTCTCTTGCTTCTTTGCATATTCGAAGTGAGATTGAGTGATCCAAGTGCATTTGCATTGTGAGATAGCATCTAGTTGGCACTTGGTGGTTGATTTGCTGCGGGATTCTTGTTTCTCTTGGTGGTTGCCGCCACCTAGACGGCTTGGAGCAGCTTGGAGGAGTTGGCAAGAGTTGGTGATTGTTCTTGGCCACCTCCGGTGATTGTGAGGGGTTTGTGCCTACCTCGGCGAAGCGCCAAAGGCAACATTAGTAAATTGCTCGTGTCATTGCAACCTTTTGCCATTTGGTAGGTTCTTGTGGCGCCTTTTGAGAGGCTCGGTGTGAGACCGATTAGCCACCGAACCACGTGGTGAAGAGGGACACAACGGGGACTAGCGTGCCGGCAAGCACGTGAACCTCGGGATAAATCTTCGTGTCATCACTTTCATATTGTGATTGATTGATCCCGGTGTTCGGTTGTTTTGGGATTCATTGTTGATCATATTGGTTGGCTCAATACTTCGCCCCTCGGTGAAACCCTCCTAACTCAACTCCGCATTACTTTCTTAGTTATCTTTGCTAGCTAGTTTGCTTTGCTAGAGTAGCTCTTTTGTGTAGCTTGCTAGTTGTAGTTGTAGTTACCTTCTCGGTTTAACTTGTGCGGTTGAGTGCCAATATACTAGATTTGTGAATTGGATAGGTGGCTTGCAAACACCCCATAGGCTAAGCAAAACTCGCATCTCGCTATTTATTGTATTGATAAACTTGTTTAGCTTGTCTTTGTAGAAATTTTTAAAAGGCTATTCACCCCCCCTCTAGCCATCAAGACCTTTCACCAGGGTATGTGGCCAGTACTAGCAAAGTCTCGAACACATAACAAGCCTACAATGGACGGTCCTTAATCGACACAGGCGGGGTCACTATATCAGGCCTCAAACCGTGATGCAAGCCAAGATTTCGCCTATTCTTGTATTAAAAACATGATCGTCCTCATACTTCAGGTTCATCAAAGTTTTAGGGTAACTTACTTTATCAGCATTATCATCTAAGCAAGACTAAGCATTTACTACCATATCATATTAAGTTGTGTAACATGGGATAGGTAAAAGTATACAAGGAAGATATGCAACAACGGTATATCAAGTAACTCCTATAGACTTATGTGAATAACTTTTATAAAAAACAAGGAGATGGGTTATGCTCTAGGGCCTGGCTGTGATATCAGGGTTGTCAGGTACTTCAGAAAACCACTAGAAAGATATCCAACTGCAGTGAATAGAATTCCACTCTAGGTACTTGATCTACTATGGAATTCCACTCTCGACCACTAAATGTAGATAAATATACATGCTTTAGTATGATAAGGTACTAAACATGTTTATGAAGAACAACAAGATTGATTTAACTTGAGTACAACTTTCCTTCGCAATTACGTTGGCTAATTAACTCACAAAGCAATATTTGTCGTTATTATTTACAAGTTGATTAAGAGCACAATCAATAGGTTATTAACATGCCAAGGAACATCAGAGGTAAACATGTTCCCTGGTCTACACTCAATCCAAAATTGCACTCAAATTATGTTGTAATTACTTTATTAACTAAATATTAATTAATTAATTAATTAAGCATAGAATTAAGGATATAATTAAAAATTATCAAAACAGTACCAAAAATTTCATGAAGGTTCATCTAAACATATAAAACATTCCTACAAAGTTTCATGATTTTTGAATAAATATTTTAGCCTATAAAAATCATGGAAGTTATATTTATTAATTAAAAGATGTAATTTTAAATCATAGAAAAATTATTGAAACTGTTGATATTATATTTTTCCTAGGTTCATAACATCATGGAACTCACACAAATAGTTTCATAGTTTTATTACACCCCTACATTTTTATATCAAATTTACAAGAACTTGTACTATTAAAAAAATATAGAAAAAGGAAAATCATTTTTCCCCTCCCAGGCCTCGGTCTCTCTCTTCCGGCCTACACCAATCCCAGCTCATGGCCAAGAGGCCCGTGACCTTTCGGCCCAGCTGTGATCATGGTGTGCACCACCGCTCGAAAACTCCGGCCCACTCCCTTCTCACTCGAGTTGGGCTAGCCCAAGCGACTGATCCGCTCGGCTCTATAGTCCTCCGTGTTCACCACGGCACGCCCAAGCCACACCGGTGACCTCCCACCTGTGGCAAGGTGGTAGAAATCGCTGCTCTGGCACAATGGAGTTAAGACGAAGACGAGCATCGCTATCGTGAGCTCACCGCGAATGGATATGACTTGAAAAATGAAGCGGAGATGCGGCGGCAGTTGCCAACGATGGCAGAGACTAAGGCGGCGTGGTTCGATGGCAAGACATCGCTTCAGGAGAGTCTGTGCAAGAATTGAAAAAAATGCCAAGATGATGAACAACAAGGTGACTAGGCGAAGCTCGACACAAGATGGGAGAAGCTGGGGCGCGCCACACAGGTCAGCCCACGGTGAGGCGCTTAACACGGCTCAGTGGCGCCCTGAGGAAGAAGATGGTGACGCCAGGGAGAGCTCGGTCGAGAGGGATTGCGCCGGTGGGTGAAATCGATTTGCCAGGCAATGGCGAGCTCGACTACAAACAGAATTGGGGTAAGGTCGAGCAGAGGAGATGAATTCGCCCGACAAATGGAGGTGAGCTCGTCGGCGTTGAGATGAAGAAGAAGGTTGGTGTTGTAGGGGAAACCACCTCACCAACTTGATGCGCAATTAGAAGGTTTCCTGAGGACAAGTTTGTGTCCTAAAACAAGCACTCTTGAGATATAACATGAGCTTGCACCTTCTGCTATAGTACCCTTATGAATTGAGCATAGAAATATAATCATGAGAATATTCCTTCGGGTATTCTTATCACTAACCATTCCAGGATTAGAGCAAAAAGGATGAAGGATGACAACACCAGGTATCTCCAACCAATCATCATGCAACATTAAATTACATCCATCCAAATTTGACTTTGCTTTACAAAATTCAAGCTTGGGGGAATGGGATTCTCTGTACAATCTTAAGCCATGTTGTTAATTTTGGTTGTCTTTACTTGTAAACCATACTCAATTTGCTAAATAACAATCATGTTCTTTTCATCTCCACTTGAATAAATCTCTATAGTGCTTTCAAGCTACCTTTGTCTGCCATAGCAAGCTTTGGTTTGGAAGTAATCGCCATACTTCCATTGGCTTTTAAATTAAGCATGGTGCTTACGTTAAACAGCCTTCCTTAATCCAATTAGACATGGGGTCTGGTTTGGTTATTGAACTAAAAATAGCTTTAGTAGACACTGGTTATTTTTGTTGGACTAACCCTTGCAGGAAACTCTCAAATTTAATCTAGGTAAGTCAAGAGATAAATTCAAATCAAAGATGAAGCAAGGCACATGACAAACTCCAACAACTTTGCACAAGAAGACACAGCTCATTCATCATAGATGTAAGAATTACATACCACATGGATGGAAAAACTGCATAAAACAATAAGTAAGAAAGAAGGGCAGACAAGATGTCAAAAGATCCAAGAGCAAAAAGATGAAGTGACAATAGGATGAGAAGAAGGAGTGCAACATAGAGACGAGCCAAGCAAGGAAGGCTTCCAAAAGGTGTTACAACGCCATCACGTGCCATCACGATCCAATAAGAAGGGTAACATCTCAATGTAAGTGATCATTATTTAAAAAGTTTTTCCTTGACTCTGGTATGCACACAAATAAGAACCAAACATGTTTGATTTACAATTTTGCTTGATCCAACCTAGTTATCTCAACATGTCTTTTTCCATATTTTTGTCCCTAGCACCACTTTCTTGATCCCACAGTCTTAACCAAATGAACTAAAATGTTGTAATTCTATCTTTGGAAGATGATAATCATGAAATCACTGAGACATTATACATAGATAGACTAACCTTCCATAGGTTAAGCAATTTAATCCTTTCTGTCAAATGCACTTGAATGCTACATTCATGCTTAACTTCTGATTCTATCACCCATGTCAAGATTAAACATAACATCAACTTTATCTTGTTCTATGTGCCCAAGGTTAGAAAAGAATAGTGAACAAAGATTTGGTTCTGTTGGTGTTTTTCCACCAACAGAGCCCATGCACTTGATCTCTGCCTTGTCTTTACAAGCAGGATACACTTCAAGCAAACTATGGAGCAATTTGTCAATTCCCTGAATTTTACAAGTGGACGTTCTGACCTACACACATGCACACTGAGCAAGATGCTGTCAGCCTTCACTATTAATGCTTCACTTCAACTGGCTGGACAAGCAAGAACATGGGTGACACGATCCATAGAATCACCATCTCAAGAGGCACAAACATCAAGGTCTCCACCTTTGGGATCAGATGATGTACCTAAGGAATGATCATGACAAGAATCCTGCCCGGAGGACTTAAAAATTTGAACACTTGCCAGGAGGTAACATCAGATTTGAAGAGCTGACAAGTAAGTGGATTTTCTACCCACTGTTGGAACATTGTCTCAATAGTCATCGACATCAATCAATGCTCCGATAGAGGAAATGCATCTTCGCTGCTAGTCTGGCACTCCGCATGATTGAATGACTACATTAACATCAAGCTTGGGGGAGAGGCACCCCCACTTATCCAGCTAAGTATTTCTTTTCCTTTAAAGTTTTACTATTTATAAGTTTGCTATATATTTGTTAAAGAAATAAAAAGATGCATAACAAACAAAACAAAATAAAATTTTTTTACTAGTTATATACTATTAGTAAGGTGTGATCTTAAATAACAAAATAAAAGGGTGTGTCTACTTTGCTTGATTTTATCTTTAAGAAGTTGCTAATAAAGAGGACTTAGACTAATCTCTTAAATGGAAATGATGAATAGTTGCTCTATCATAATTCCTTTCAAGTACCTAGTTTTCAGCCTCGAATTCTCTCGAGTTTTGGATAAGATTGTTTTGATATAAGAATGTACTCTAAACTTAAAACT
Source organism: Saccharum spontaneum (assembly GCA_022457205.1). Classification (NCBI taxonomy): domain Eukaryota; kingdom Viridiplantae; phylum Streptophyta; class Magnoliopsida; order Poales; family Poaceae; genus Saccharum; species Saccharum spontaneum. The sequence continues at coordinate 8,864,077 of CM039602.1, read as the reverse complement.
TATGGGTAGCAAATGCTTGATCTAAGTCTAGGTAATTGACAGATATGATATGAGAAGGTCTGAGCTGCTATTTTTCTTTTTCTAAGTGGCACTAAAGTTTTAGAGATTTACTCTTTAAAACATAAAAATGCTACATGATGAGTTTCTTGTATGATAATGCTTGAATTCTTACCACAACCATACATGCTAGATTAGGAAAACCACTTATATATTTACTACTTGCTTTGCATTGACTGTTGTCAAACTTTGTTGACCCTTAGAGACTTGTCATGCTTTTAGAATCAAGATCATGTACACTCCACCCAAATATGCTTCTTCTAAAATGGAAGTACGCAACAACATGCCCTCCATTTAGATCCACCCAAAAATGTTCTACTTCTACACTAGGAGTGAACACCAAAAACATGCTTGATAGGTTTTCCATCTACCCAGTCACCCCAAATCCATCAAATAAATGCTCCAAGTTCTTTTGTTACTATCTCTCAAAGTTTTATTGCAAAAGAGGCATGGGGCTATGCAAAAATTATTTAAAATAAAGGGAGAGAGAAAGAACAAGAAAAAGTATAGAAAGAATGGACAAGTGTCCAAAAGAAAAATAGATGAATAAGATAGCCCCTGTTCTCTAGCAAGTGTTTCCAAATTTCAAAAGAGAGATATGCTTTCAAGGAGCAAAGTAGAATTAGGTTTCCACCATGCTTTCACCCTTGCCACCATTTACACCATTCATAGCCACATCCACCACATACATCCGCTCCATATATATTCCACACACATGCACATCTTGATTTGATTGTATGACTCGTTTCTCTAGATCCATTGTTTAACTTTACAATATATGCTTCGCAAGTATGTATGCACTGTCTCCCCACCTGTGAGCTCTACATAAGCCTTAGTTGTAGGATAAGAGAGAAGGCATAACATCATCATTGCCTTGGTAAGGATCCACAAATACCACATATTGAGAGACTTGAGAGTGTCATACAATGGAATCTCTGAGTTTTATTTAAAAAGCTACAAAAACTCCAGAATGATGGTTGAACTAAGAGCTTGAGACATAGTGCTTGACTTGACCGTTCTATCTTTCAATTACTCAAGACCCAAGTGAAGGCTACAAGCCCCATGGTTGAAGGTAAATATGAGTAAGTTTGAAATTCAGAATAGTCTATTCTAATCCAGAGGAGAATTTTTGTTTGAACGCATGTGTACTTTTGAGGCATGAAAGCATTTGTAGCAACTCCTGATCCACGGCTGAGTTTGGCTTTGCTAAGGACTAGCAAAGGTTAAGCTTGGGGGAGCTTGTTGACGGTCACTAACGTAAATTATAAACTGTTAACCAAACATGAAAAGGATGAATATAATAAAATATCAACATAGAATAGGGGTTTATCTAACAGAATTCCATAGGTTTTGGTGAATCATTATTTTCTAGGTATTTAACAGGAAAAGAGCCAAAGATATGGAGGATATCAAGCTAAAAAGCATATTCCAATGCGACACCAAGTTGAGAAGCATCTAGAAGATATGAGAAGGCGCACCACTGAAGGTGGGGCCCATCTGGCATAGTGCCAGGTCAGCGAAGTGGAATGGCCAGACCATGATGCTAGGCCCCCAGAGACAAACAACATGGTTCACCTGTAATTGACGTCAATAATGGGCATGGCATCCTCGTCGGCAACCGTGGCGCCATCAGCATCGATAACCGCGGTGCCACCAACATCTGCAACCGTTGCGCCATTAACATCGACAACTACGGTGCTAGGGATAGCACCAGTGTTGTGCTCGGCTAGCGCAGTATGCTAGATGTTGCTGCCGGTGGGCTTGTTGGAGGCCATGGAAAGCGGCGACTGTCATGTAGATGGATGTCACAACAAAGTGGGCGACGAAAGAAGTTGTGCACTACTAACTTTTTCACTTAAGTATGGGAATGTGTTGCGGTAGTTCCAAACATTGGATGGAGGATGATTAGTAACTACTGCATCAATGCGGTTGAATTGAGATTGGGCCACGTCCGTCGCATCACCATAGGTATGGCAACCTTCAAAGTTCACTCTTTCTGATCAAAGGACGTGGGAGTATAGCTATTGAGATTTTTGGGACCCTAAGACAGTCCAACCCTATGAAATATTGATGCTTCATATCATTGCGAGTCAATGAACAATGAAATATAGTGCTAGCAACTATCAAGGGCTATTCAACTAGTCCATAGAACCCAACTATGAGGGGCTAACAACTAGTTCTAGTCTATAGAACCCAACAATTAGTTTGCTTTTTTTAGACATGGCTAACTAGTCATAGTCCATCCAAACAGGGCCTAAGATAGTTTGATACTAGGAAATCTTGACAGGCCAGATAATAGTTCTAATGAAACAACCAAATACAGATCGTGTCAACTCTTTCACCGAGTTCACCGCAACCATCCGCCGTTCATCTTGCGTACCTCCACCTTGAACTTAGCTTCATCGTACTCCTGCTCCTCCTCCCATTCCTCATCCTCATGATCCTTGTAGGTGGCCTCATGGATCATGCTGAAGAAGCAGGTGTCGCCAATGTTGAGGTGGTTTGCTTGCGTAGAACTTGTAACACCCTAGGTGTTAAGGTTGCATTCTTTCACTTGCATTGCATGAGCATAAGCATGTGAATTGCCTTTTGAATGTTGCATGAGTGATGTTTTATATGTTACATAGGTGATATTTCATATGTTACCTAGGTGATGTTTCATGTGTTACATAGGTAATGTTTCATATGTGTCACAAGTGATGTTTCATAGGTTGCATAACTAATGTTTCATTCATGCAATTCATGTTTCATTAGTAATGTTTCACATGTTTCATGTGTTATGTGTAATCACATGTGATGCTTGATTATACATGTATATGCTATATGATCATGAGTGGTAATACAAGTGATTGTTGTTTGGTCACCAAAAACACCCTAGGCACACTTAGGATGAAAAATGAAGCAAAGTTTATATTCACAACTAACCTACAGGAGAACTATGACCTAGAGTGTTTGCATGTCTATGCACCCTAAATAAAAGTTGTAGTGAATTTTATAGGGAACAAACTTTTGTTTAAGGGTCATGAACTAATTCAGTGCCTAACCTAGTCAAATAGAGCCCTTAAGTTTGGCAAAAATGCCATTTTGAGACTTAGAAAAATTTGCTAAGTATAGATGGTGTTTTTAGTTTCACATACACCACTTTGGAGCCTTGTAGTTTGAAAACCAGTGTGCATTAGGCAGAGATTCTTAAAGCAAAGTTGTAGATCTCCTGTAGCTCTACAACTTTGGTTATTGAAATTTTTACTAACTAGCACAGTTTGGGAGATCTAGTGGTGCAAACTTTGGTTGTTAGTCGGTTTCATTGGGCCTGAAACGGCCCCGGCCATTGAAACATTGGGCACGGCAGTGGCTGACCGGCCACAGGCCATGGCCACCATGTGGCATCCGTACACCGAGGCTAGGCGCGACGTGGCCAAGCGCGCGCTGAAGAAGGGCACCGCGTGTCCCTGATCTCCCCCGCTCTCACTCGTGCTCTCGTGCCTCGCTCTCGCTCTCTCATTCCCGGCACAGAGCAGCCGCAGCAGTGCCACCGTCGAGTCCTCGCTGGCCAATACACCGTCACTCCAATGCCATTGCCAAATTAACTTTGCCCACCACTTCACCACGACCCTCTCTTCCACCCTGCCTAGCTGCGCCACTCGCCATCCCAAGTAAAGTCCCTAGGACCATTGTCGTCACCATGGCCACCCTTTCTCGCCACCATGCGACCTCTCACGTGGCCAGGCCACCTTCGACTGCCTCTCCCTATTCTTGGATGTGCACTAAGTTTGTTGTAGTAAAAACTTGGCCGAGGCCTTAACCGCACCGTCATGGCTAGCTCCGGTGAGCCTACCATCGAGCAACATTGCCAAGCCGCCATGCGCACCGCTGCCCTTGCTCGGAGCCACAACCGATTCAACCACCTAGCCTAACCGATGCGCAACGTCAAGGGGAGCAAGTTGGTGCTGACCCCACCACCGGTAACCTCACCGCCGGCGAGTTAGGGCCGGTCAAAGCCGGTGCCCTACTCTGTTTGACTAACATGTGGGGTCATGCTTACTGCGGGGCCCAGGTGTCGGCGCCTGGGTGTGCTGTGTCGGATGTACATGGCATTTAGGGTTTGAATTATTTTCTTTATTCTTTTTTAGTTTTGAATGCAAACTTTAAAAAGTTATATCTCGATCTAGGAATGTCCAATTTGCATGAACCAAATTTTGTTGGAATCCTTTTGATGTGTACTATTTAATAAAAATATGAAACATGGCATGTTCTACAATTTTATATAGAGTTTATATTTATCTTGTTTAATGCCTAATAAACTTAGAAAATGCATAACTTGAGTTAGGGGTATGAAAAAAATGTGATTCCAATTTTGCTGGTCATGTTTTGACATGTTGTAGCTAAAACAAATAATGAACTATAGTGAACATGCTTGAAATATGACTTTGCTATTTATCTTGGTTAAATGCTAGTTTCTTGCGCAATTTATTGTGATAAATATATGTAACCAATGAACATGAAAATATTTCTACAATGTTCTTGTGGTATGATAAAAGTAAAGAAATATGAAATCTGTTGTTTGACACTTTTCACTAGGCTAAACTATTTATTCTATTATAATCCTTGCTAGCTTGTCATTTTTTATAGAGGTTGTTATACATGTCCAAATGGTATGAATTTTAGATAGTAGACTACTAAGAGCATTTATAGGCTGCTGTAATTTTCTCAGAATTTATTGTGCACTAGAAATATATGTTCTTTATTTCACCTTATAATTTAAGAAAATTAATGAAGGCATTTAAATAATTGGTTTGAACTTGCCCTTTATATTTTCTAGCATGTTTGTTGTCACGAAACCGCCCAAACTATAAGAGCACAAGTACAAAAACAATCACCGGAGTGATCAAATTTCTGCACTTGAGCCCATATAATCCCGGTAGTCCATGAAATCACGAAGGATTTCATACTGACAACGAACAAGCTAAGATCGTACATGATTCGACACAACACATCACCTGTTACAACATTTCACAAGTAGCTTACGGCAGCTCACATACATCGGAGTTCAAATAAGTTATTACAAACCAAGTTTAAAGTAGCGGAAGCAACATAGTTTCGAAATCACAACACTAGTAGTTCAGATACATAGCCAATTCAAAGTCATATCCAACAAAAGCATTTCAGATGAGAGACGCTAACAGAGACCATGCTCGATGGCCTAGTCCTCATCCCCCATAGGGAGAAGAAAGTACTTGCAGCAACCATTATAGAAGATGTCATTTGCAACAAGAGGGAATAAACCCTGAGTACGAGAATATACTTAGCTAGACTTACCCGTCATAAACTAAAAATAAAGTGACACCAAGGAGCATGCAAGGCTATGTAAGTGGGGCTAGCTTGACCACATTTTTCATAAAGCTTAGTACACATAAGTAACCATTTATTGCTTAAGCATCAAGTTAATAATCATTGACCTGTCATCTAGATTAGCACCTATACTATAGCAATCACTTGATTAAGGAGCAAACATTAATAACCATGTCAGGTTTAATAAGGTCATCATCAATATCATCATTACTGAACCATCAAGTTATTTAGTGTAACTACAACGAAGATATGTCTGTCAAGTTTCTCACTAACCGGGAGAGACGGTGACTCGAATCGATTACTACCTAGCTAGGAAATTATTCCTAACAGAAATCAATGACTTCCTCCGTCGAGAAGCATTAGGTCACCTTTGGTACAACTCAGGAACCAACTTTGCAGGTTCGGTCAGCGCCGCACTCCTAGGGCTGCCACTCTGCCATGACGTTCAGGAATTATAACACCTACCCTTGGACTCACACCAATGGCCCCCACACATCCTCACTTCCTCCAGAGTGTGCACTTTATACTTGTCGACTCATTTGCTTTCATATATAACATATATATACTCATTTTCTTTCATAAAGTAGGAGGCTTCGAATGCTCAAGGGCTTGCCTTTCACAAACGATGAAGACTCATGACTGGGACACTCAAGCACGACCTCCTCGCTGGCCTTTGGTTCTGCTGGCTGGACCTCCTGAGCTGGCTCCTCCACCTCCTGGCAGGTTCCCTCGAACTCCACAAGTGTCACTCCCTACAGTACACCTATTGCATGCATGTGCTTAAGATGAATATCATGTATGCATAAGGAATGAGATGATATAATGAACATGTATGAGAATAACAGGAAGATAATCCAAAGTGATTAGCATTCATTGACTGAGTATGCGTAAAGCTCTATTCAAATCACTTTACTGAGTAAGTACAAATCTCTTCTCTAAGCAAGGATACAGACTCACCAAGCTCTAGCAATCTAAGGTACAACTTTTCATCACCAGTAAAAGGTCTAGCACCTGCAGCTAGCAACTTGTTTACATTAGCCTAAGCATCTATAACATCCATACCAAGCTTAAGGAAAGCAACCAAGTGCATCACCCATTTCAGCACACATAGACCATGGACAACAGCTACAAGATTAAAGCATAACTGGGGTTACACAACTCCAAATGACATGAAACAAGACATTTTAGAAAGCTTATGAAATTATATATATTTCATCTTTAGACATCACAGCATGATTCCCAAGTTAAGTAGATCGAAATTATATAACTACAGAATCAGGTCCAGACAAGACAGAGAGCAACCAATTCTGTGACCCAACTTTGAACAGCTATAACTCACAAAATACTTAGCCAAATGCGACCAAATTTTAACAGCAGCTAGATACATGAAGTATCTACAACTTTTGTATTCACAAGTTCCCTAGCAAACCAAATTTACACGGTGTAATGTACAAAGTCCCCAGAACTGTCCAGAAACCATCAATTGCAGGAAATAAATATTAACTTATATTTGAAACTCCCATATGGACAAAACCAACTTCACCAACATGTTACACATGCCCAATGAACACCAGAAAACATGGTGCTCACCTCTAAATAATTTCTTTTAATGCATTTCTTAATTTATTTAGATATCAAGGTGTATTTATGAATATATACCAAAAGTACACAGTAATTTCTACAAAAATTATAGCAGCTAGCATATCCTCCCAGCAGACCACTGTATAAATTTCATTGCATTTTAACATGTATATCTGTCACACCCGGTTTTAAGGACAAAACCAGACATACACTATATGTGAAATAAAGGAGTCAAATCTCACATATAGCCACAGATAAGTGTAATATCAAGAGACAAATGCTTAATATACATAACGCAATAGTATAAAATATACCTTAAAGAGCATCACAGCGGAAAAGACAACTCCGAACACCAGGTGTAGACTTCACTCCAGAAACAAACTAACTGGTTGACCACAAGCCTAAACTCCTCCTGAGGTGTGGGAAATAGCAAGAGTGAGTCCATGTCGAACTCCGCAAGCATAGCAAGTATAGATCCCATAAACTCATGATCAATGTAACATAATCAATATAGAACATAATCGATAAGTAAATGAGCATCTTAACAAAACAAGAATCATCATCTTTAATGTAAATGTCTCCAAGGCCGCTCGTGTCTGTGAGCACGGCTAGTATACCAGTTTATTAAACTCTGCGCAGAGGTGTACACTTTCACTGTAAGTCGTAATTTACCCTTTCACCCGAGGTGATCAGCCTCTTGACCCACTTCCAAGGAAGGTCGACAGGGTTCACTATGAAGCCTTTCAAAGGTTCGTCTAACAAGTTAGGGCCGCTAAGGATTCTCAATTGGAAAGCATGATCCTCCCTCCAAGGGGCGACTTGCAAAAGACTGCACCCACCTTGGCAGGCCAAGACCATACTAGACATGATCCCCTCTTGCGCCTTTCGGTAACCACTAACAAGCTAGAAAAGGTCCTCATACTTGACTAAAGCCAGAGCCATATAGCCCTCACAGTTGTACTATAAATCCCGGAGGTTCACGTACAGACAAGATCTTATGTTGCTAAAAAGTCATCTCTTAACCATCATAGTACTTATACTAATTAAGTCACAAGATCATGGTCACAAAAAGAAAACCCAAACTATACTTGCCTTAAATCAAGATCCTTTCTCTGATCCAAATCTTCAATTAATAGCTTCTTGATTCTCCACGTAAATCTCACCGACTGGACTTGATCAATAAATCACCACACACGCATCGAGCAATCATACACAAAGCAAACAATGAATAATAATTAGAATAGTACACCAAACAATTAAAGAAATTTGAAAACTAACCTACGCATTGCTACGAACACATAAACGCGAAAAACACGCTAATCAGAGCTACGGTGAAAGAGATACATACACCGAAAGATTTTGTTGTATAAAACGGAAAATCATAGGTCTCATTTGTTTTAACTATATAAAATCAGATATATAGGATAAAATACTTTTTATAGATATTCAATAGTGACTTAGGCTAAATTACATTTAAATTTAGAAAACTAAAGGAGAAATCAATAATATTTTATTTATAAATCTAGTTGCACAGTTATTAATCAAGTTAGATCTAAATTATGAAATTCTAGAGATTTTGATAAAGAAAACATTAATACTAATATGTAGTTCATGTTGTTATAAATCCATTGCAATTTGAACGGACTAATTCAGAATTAAAACAAATAAGTTATGAATTAAACGAGATTTTCTTTAGTAAAACAATAGATTAAATCTAACATCGAATCTTAAAGGTAGAAAACCTAACCAACAGTAGCACTAACAGTACAAAAAGTTTGTAAAACTCTTCTACACGTTACTACGATCACACAGACGTAAAGATCACGAAATTCGGATTTAAAATGTGAAAGTTATGAATTTTCTAAGATTTTCTATAGATAAATAATTACTTAAATATAAACTCAAAAATTAATTTTCCCAAACTTACTGTACAACTATACTAACATGTAGAGCTCACAATTACGAACCTAACGCAACTTGAATGGGCCAAATCGGAGTTAAAACGAAGTTTTTATGACCAAAACAATTCTAGTGGCAAAACTGTAATTTCCTGAAAACTTATTTTTGAATAAACCGGGAGAAAATACGCTTTCAAAACGCGAAAACGCATTTTCTGAAATACGCTATGGACCGCGGGTTAAGCATTAAAGAAATCCAGGGTTTCTTTAGCAAAATTCTGGACCGAAGGGGTATGTTCTAATCTTGAGCGTTGATCTGAGAATGAACGGCTGAGAATGAAGATGGAGGGATGTAGGCGGCGCTCCTGCCGGAGAAGAAAGAAACGCGGCGGTGCCATGGCCGGCGGCTCGCCGGAGTAGGCAATCGGGCGATTCAAGCCACTATTCGGCGTGAGACCGGTACCAATCGAAAGCGGAGCTCAAGGCGATCTCACCTGACAAGAAGATGGAGGCAAAGGCGGCTCGTGATGGTCGTGCGGCTCGAAAGGGCGGGCGGCCGATCCCCTTCACACGGTGATGATGCAACAAGCTCTTAGTGATGAAATTGGAAGCACCATTAGATTCACAAAAGCATGCTAAGGTCAGTAGAGTAACTTACAATGGCGAAAAAACGACGTACCCGCCGAATTGCTCCCCACAGTGGCTCCTAGGTTTGCGGCGGCGGCGAGAGCTTGAACGGGTATTAGCTAGGTCACGATTTGATCTTGAATCGACCGGTCAAGGCTCGGCTCTAGCTTAAATAGGGATTGGCGTGATCAATTTGGAAAGAGACTCCCTTGATTCGCGGATTCGGTTACGGTTCGGTGATGAAGTTCGTCTCAGTTACGATAGAGGGAGGAAGAAGCGTCTGACAGCGGGTCCCAACAGTCAGCGGAACAAGAGGGAGAGGAGGGCGCGGCTGCGTCGTCAGCTGCGTTGGGCCGGCCCACGCGGGCGTGAGCGCGGGAGGAAAAACGGCAGCGGCTTCGGCCCGTTTTGCGGCCCAGAGCGAGAGAGGAAGAAGAGTAGGCCGGGCCGGCTGCACAGCAGGTAATTTTCCTTTCTTTTTTTTCTATTTGTTTTCAAAACCTTTTAAATAGAGTTTCAAATCCAAATCAAACAAAATAAATTCCACACCACTCAATAAACAATATGCAACAGCATGAATGCATCACATGTATCTAAACCTTATATTTGATTTTAATTTCAAATAAAATATCATTTCTCTATAATAAATATGCACAAACAACTACTCAATGAATCCATTTTTTTTGATAAAAATCACTCACTCAAATAAAACCAATGCAATGGCATGTATGCACAAACAATGTCTCTAAACCCTATGATAATCTTTAATTTATTGAAAAATTTTATTTTCCTAAGTTTCATGAGCACAAAATACTTAATTATCTCAATTTATCTCTATTTCAAAAAGAGGCAAATTTTAGGATATTACAATTCTACCCCCCTTAGGATGAATCTCGTCCCGAGATTCGGAAGATGATGATAAAAGAGATAATGACACTTTGTCTTTATTCGATCCTCATTTTTCCAATTACTTCTTTCGTTCAGAGTCATGAGACAGTTTCTCATATTCTGACTGACTAATCCGCCTAAGTATGATCATCTCTCCTATTGAGTTCCTCCAATGTTGTGTTGTTCCTCTGCTATGACTTCTGTAAACTCATGGTCCACTTTGCTATCCTCAGTGTAACCATCTTCTAATTGGTTATTCTCGTCTTCCTCAGGTGCCGCTTGAACACCTACATACTCAATTCTTTCTCCTGACCGTGTGGTTAGAAGCACCGAACGTTGGGCAGAATTAACCACTCCTTTGCAAGCAAGTAACCAACCTTTTCCAAGGATAACATCTATTTCCATTAATTCCAGAACAATAAGATTTGCCTCAAACTTCACCCCCTTTATGTCAAGACTAACTTTTGGGCATATGCGGTTGGCCTTCTTTTCTCCTTCTGGAGAGTTAACTACCACCGATTTCCTCATTGGAAGCATGGTTATCTTATGATCTTCTACATATTTGCAAGAGATGAATGAATGTGTAGCCCTAGGGTCAAACAAAACCATAGCAGTGTCTGAGCCTGCACCAATATAGCCGAGAACAACCTCTTTAGCTTCGTAAATGGTAACCACATCCACATTGTTCAACCTTCCTTGGATATATTTTCGATTCAATTTATTTCTTTGCACCTCCTGATTATGGACACTTTGTTCTGGCTCTTGATGTTGTTGATTCTGGCTGCAATTACTCTTAGTAAGCTCCTCCAGACAACCGTTCTCATAGTGCCCGATCTCACCACAACCATGACCTTCCTCACTGGTATTAATAATCAGAGATGACAGACATGGTTCTTGAGAGTTAAAGTATTGCACGTCATTATTGGGTTGCTGAAATTGGTACTGATCCTGATCTGTACTACCAAGTAGATGCATAGAGTGTGACTGATACTCTGATTGTGCAGCAAAACTGAGACAAGTGTTGCTACCTGCAGATTGATGTTGCATTTTCCTTCTCTTCCTATCATGCTCCTTGCGCATATCATCAAGCACAATAGCACGGTCCACCAAAGCTTGAAAATTTGGATAGGTGTGGCCCTTCAGTTGTAACCTGAGATCATAATAAATTCCCTTGAGAAAAAGACATTGCTTATCTGCATCTTCTCTCACCTCATTAGGAGCATAACGAGACAACTGAGTGAACCGATCACGATACTCGCACACTAACATAGATCCTTGCTTTAGAGCCCAAAATTCATCCTGCTTAAGTTCTATCAACCCTTTGGGAATGTGGTGAGCTTTGAATTTATCTCTGAACTCCTGCCAGGTTATCTGAGAAGCATTATCAGTACGTCCATCCTGGAAAGATTCCCACCAATCTAGAGCAGCACCATAAAGTTGTCCGGAAGCATAGAGCACCTTTTGATGGTCATCACACTGAGCTATGTCAAGATGTCGCTCCACAGCTCTAAGCCAATCATCTGCCTCTAGTGGATCACTCGCATGAGAGAATGTCGGCGGGTGTCCCATCATAAATTCACCACGCTTACTAATAGGCGGTGCTTGATGCTGGTTATTCACCACATGTTGAACTAGAGTCTGCAACAATTGATTCTGTGTCATCAAAGCTTGCTCTATAGTTGGAGAATTTGTTGCTGATGGAGGATTAGATGAATTGGTAGAGTTCCTTTGGTCACCATGTGAAGAACTTCTCCGGGTATTAACCATCTGTTTGTAACATGAATACTTTTCTATTTAGTCATTCTTAACATTCCTAAGTGCAACTTCATGAGATGACAAGATAAGACTTGATAGCATGAGAGGTAAGAGAAACCCAACCACATAGACACCCGAACTCTTCATCTTGACTACCCCCTTAAGAAAATATCAACTAGGGAAACGAAAGAGTAGCCTAAACCTTCTTCTCAATAGATATACTATCATGATGACCCTCCGATATCCAATAAAAACTCGTGTGTATAAACAAGAACAAGTAATCTGAAATTCCTTGCGAGCAGAAAAATAGCAGCACAGTAAAACATCCATATCTCCAGTTCTGTTAATCCAATTAAGTTGTACCTTATACCGTTGGAAAGTTTATCAATTTCTCTACAACTTACGCATAGAACACTTTTCCAGATTCTGCAGCTAACTTGACCGAAAACAACACATAACAGATTATGTTCCAGGTTTCAGACAGCACAGTTGCATCGTCTTGTGATTTTTGTATCTCCCAATCCAAAATAGCTATGAGGGTGATTCTTGTGGTCAGAGAAACATGTTGAAATCTACTATTGTCCAGAAAATTTCCATAATTTTTGGTCATCCAAGAACAGAGGTATAAGCTGAAGAATACAGACTGCTCCGAAAAGACAGGATAAGGAAGAAACAACAAAACCAACCTGACTATTTATTTCATTAATCCTTATATCTTAAGCCTATATCTAAATGAAATTGTGGGATCCACAAATTCATTGCAATCATTACAAAGATCCAAAACAAGCATAGGCATAAAAACAATCCAACAAGGCAATATAGGAGCATAACTCAACATTGACTCAACTTGTGATGCTATCGTTTTCTTCGTATAAAGGGAAAAGATCCTAATGCTTCTCTTCCGATGTCGCAAGAAGATGGTAAGATGAGGTTCTAAAAGCATACCAAATCAAGGAGTGAAGACGAGAACAAAGACTTTTAAAATAAGCAACAAGGCGGGGATATGTAACATCCTAAAATTTTGAAAAGAATGAAAAATAGGAGAATATGATTTTTATGTATTTTTGTGAGCATGCAAATTTAGAATAATAATAATTTTTATTAATTTAAAATCAAACATAAGGGTAGAAACATGTTTGAGCATTCATGTTGTTGCATATTAATTTGCATTGTGTGTACTTTTTGAAAATTCAAAAGGCAATTCAAAATTTATTTGAAAATCTGCTTTGAAAAAAAAATAGAAAAGAAAAAGAAAATAGAAAAAAATCAGCTCATCTCGGTTTCGGCCCGTTTCTTTCCGCAGCCCGCAGCGCCGGCCCGCTTACTCCCGCGCCGCTTTCTTCTTCGCGGGCCAAGCCCAGCAACCGGTCGCGGCCAGCCGGCCCGTCTACGCGCGCGCGGCCGTTCCCCGCTCTGTGTCGCTGACACGAGGGGCCCGATTGTCAGTGACCGACTCCACCTTCCTTTCTTCTTCCTCCCGACGTCGGCCGGATTTCCCTTCCTTCTTTCCACCGACGAATCCGCCCCCCCCCCAAATCCTCCCCTTCCTTTCTTAGAACCGCCCTCGGGCTATAAAAACGGGGTGCCGCCTTCCTCCGCTCCACATTGCCCAGCAAATCGTAGGCCCCAACACCCCGTGGTGGCTACGCCCGAAGCCCCGCCTCCACCGTCCGCCCCTCCGAGCCGTATGAGCTCTTCGCTTCGTTCTCGGCCTCGATTTTGCCGTGGGTGAGTTCGCCTTGAAGATATCTACCCGCTGGTGTATTTGTTTCGTAATTTGGTGCACGGTAGCGCGAGTTAGTCTTTTCCGGTGATGGCGCCGCCGCGGGGAGTCGCCGTCGGGCCGGAGTCCGGCCGTTGCGCCGCCGCTCATTCCCTCCGATCCAATCCGAGCCATCTATTTCAGATCCAACGGCTGATAATACACGATACCCCTTCGGCCGGCGTTTTTGCTAAAGAGACCCTGAGTTTTTATCTTTGCGAACCCGCGGTCCAAAGCGTAAACCAGGAAAATACGTTTTGTTTAGTTGAAAACGTAATTCGTTTCGGAAAAAGAAAAATATGCTTTCTCATATTTACAGTTTTGCCACTCAGATTGTTTTAGCCGTGGAATCTTCGTTTCAACTCCGATTTGATCCATTCAAATTGCGTTAGATTCGTATTTGCGAGCTCTACATGTTGGTAGTACTGTACAGTAGGTTTGTGATAATTTATTTTTGAGTTTATATTAAAGTAATTATTTATCTATAGGAAATCTTAGAAAACTCATAACTTTCACGTTTTAAATCCAAATTTCGTAATCTTTACGTCTATGTGATCGTGGTAACGTGTAGAAGAGTTTTACAAACTTTTTATACTGTTAGTGCTACTGTTGGTTGGTTTTATATCTTTAAGTTTCGATGTTAGATTTAATCTATTATTTTACTAAAGAAAATCTCGTTTAATTCATAACTTGTTTGTTTTAATTCCGAATTAGTCCGTTCAAATTGCAATGGATTTATAACAATATGAACTACATAATAGTATTAATGTTTTCTTTATCAAAATCTCTGGAATTTCATAGTTTAGATCTAACTTGATTAATAACTGCGCAACTAGATTTATAAATAAAATATTATTGATTTCTCCTTTAGTTTTCTAGATTTAAATGTAATTTAGCCTAAGTTACTTTTGAATATCTATAAAAAGTATTTTATCCTATATATATGATTTTATATAGTTAAAACAAATGAGACCTATAATTTTCCGTTTTATACAACAAAATCTTTCGGTAGTCGTTTCTTTCACCGTAGCTCCGATTAGAGTGTTTTTCGCGCCTATGTGTTCGTAGCAATGCGTATAACATCTTTAAAACCTTTTCACATATTGTTTTATATGTTTGGTGTACTGTTCTAATTATTATTTATTGTTTGCTTCGTGTATGATTGCTCGATGTGTGTGTGGTGATTTATTGATCAAGTCCAGTCGGTGAGATTTACGTGGAGATTCAAGAAGCTATTAATTGAAGATTTGGATCAGAGAAAGGATCTCAATTTAAGGCAAGTATAGCATGGGATCATCCTTGTTTCCTATTCACTTTTAATACACTTAATTCATGTGCATGTGTCTACCTTGTTACCACTAAGGATATCCTAGTTTTTGTATCTTGTACCTTGACACCCATGGGATATTGCATTGGGTAGTATTTATGCTAGTGCTCAAGATAAATAACCGTGATCTGTAACTTGACTAATGGTATATGTAATAAACGTTTAAAAGATACTTTATAACAACATGGCTCAAGGGGGCTAGAGCATGGGGTTATTTTTGGTGCTCTAGTTTCTCTCCTTAAGGACTTATCTGTAAGCGAACATCCGGGACTTACAGTACAACTGTGAGGGCTATATGGCTCTGGCTTTAGCTCAGTATGAGGACCTTTTCTAGCTTGTTAGAGGTTACCCTTGTGGCGCAAATGGGGTAAAGCAGACTGTGGATCCCTGCGTGGTGTATCACACGGACTGACTTCTGAAACCTAGCGGCCCTAACTTGTTAGATGAACCTTTGAAAGGCTTTATAGTGAACCCTGCCTGCTCACCTTGGAAGTGTTTTGGGAGTCGCGATCCCGGGCATATGGGTAATCATGACTCACAGTGAAAGTGTACAACCTCTGCAGAGTGTAAAACTGTTATAACAGCCGTGCTCACGGTCACGAGTGGCCTTGGACCTTTACAGAATAAATGATGAACACTGATGATAATGATAATACTGATGATATTGATGCTCACTAATGATTATTGTTTCTTGCTATACATTATTCACGTTTACATGATCATGAGGTTATTTGGGCTTATGGTAACTTGTTGCTACTCAAATGTTAAAAAGTTGACTCACTAAAAGCTATTGCAGTAAACCCGTGTCAAACCTTTTGAGCCTCATGAACCCCGTGTTATATTTGTTGAGTTCGACATGGACTCACTCTTGCTATTTTCCACACCTCAGGATAGTCTCTGGAGTTAATAGGCTTGTGATCAACCAGTTAGTTTGTTCCTGGAGTGAAGTTTACACCCGGTGTTCGGAGTTGCCTTCCGCTGTATTGCTCTCTAAGGTATATTTTATACTATTGAGTTATGTATATTAAGCATTTGCCTCTTGATATTACACTTATCTGCGGCTATATGTGAGATTTGACTTCTTTATTTCACATATAGTGTATGTCTGGTTTTGTCCTTAAAACCGGGTGTGACAGAGTGGTATCAGAGCAATGCTGACTGTAGGACGCAAGCCTAGTTAGAACTGGACGTTTAGCATGTTTCCATTTTGCCTATTTCTTGCTTTCTCTTTAACTTTGTTATTTTCTCAAAGTTATGCTTAATTCTATCCCCGTTCTGTTATAAAAACCTTGTCTCTATTTTTGAACCTTTTCTCCTTGTCTATTAGACGGCTCGTGACGAGAAGACTTTGGACTTCAGAGGTTAAGAGGACTGAACTGTGTCGCTTTTGCTCACTTTTGACAAGAAGCCATTAGCAATGCAAAATCAAATATCAGAAGAAATGGCTCAACATGGAAATTCTCAACAATGCTCAACTCAAGGTCAGACCAACATATCCAAGGGGCCAGAGAAGATACAAGTAGCAGAAGCTTGGAAGAATAGGAAACCCAATAAAGATATTGATAGTAAGGCACTTGGAGAGCAGAAACAATGTCATTGTTGTAAGCATTATGGTTTTCCCTGTCTTCAAAACGAGTCTAATAAGGGGAAAGTCAGGGTGGATCCAAATTTTGAGATCAACAAGGCCAAGAAGAGGAAGACAATCTCATTAGAACCACTTGAGGAAAGCAATCAGCAATCGAGTTATACTACAATGTCACATGCAGCTCCGATCCCTTGTCAAATAAATCCAAACCTTAAAGAGTTAGAAGCTTCTTCAGCTAAAACTACTCCCCATGAAGTAGTCATAGATGGGTGGACAATTACCTATAAGGAGTATCAACCCCGAAAGGCCAAACAAGCTAAGAAACAAGCCAAAGGTACGAAGGTGAACTTTTATGGCCAGCAAGATAGCAGCATACCAAACAATAGTTCCATGGAGTATGACATCACAAAAGATCCGGCTAAGAGAAAGTGTTATCATTGCCAGCAGGAAGGACATTATGTCAAATCTTGCCCGCAAAAGAATCAACGACAGCAAGACCCAGGGCAGGACGTCCAAAAGGATCATGTGCAGGGAAATAAATTAAAGAGAAATTACATCCATGGAAGGTTGAAACATGTGGATATTTCCACCATTCCTGGAGCTAAGGAGGTCGTGTTTGGATCAATACCAGTAAGTTCAGGAAACGCCAAGGTTTTGTTTGACCCCAGTGCCTCACATTCGTTCATATCTAGACAATATGTAAAAGATCATAACATACTTATGCTTCCAAGGGGGAAAACAGTGATGGTTGAAACTCCAAGAGGTGAAATAAAAGCAGACCGCGTATGCCCAAAAGTTAGTCTTGACATAAAGGGGGTAAATTTTAAGGTAAACCTCATTGTTTTGGAATTAATGGGCATTGATGTTATCCTGGGAATAGACTGGTTATCTACTTGTAAAGGAGTGATTGAGTATGCCCAACGTTCAGTGTTTTTAACTACACTTTCAGGAGAAAGGATTGAGTATGAGGGTATTAAATCTATACCTGAGGGATACCAGGTTGACCCATCTTAAGGTATGAGTTATAAGAATGGTAAAGAGGGATGCAGAGATTCAGATGTCAATATAGAGGACTCAGGAATATAAGAGACTCTATGTACTCCCGATGCTGCTGCAATCACATCATGTTTAAGAAATAGGAGTTATGTCCCGTGTAATAAAACCGTTAGTAGCCAAGTTGAGTCGCCTTAATGTGTGGCTTATGAACTTTTAAGTGTTTAGTTGCTTTGTGCTTATGTTTATGCTTGAGTTGGAATTTTGGAATGAGTGGAATGATCTCATGGGTTTTGTCCATGATTTCATTTAGTTTAGATGTATAAGGTATAAGGATTAATGAAATAAATAGCTGGGTTTCGGTTATCTCCTGTTTTCTATATCTTGTCCTTTGGAGCAGCCTGTCTTTATCAACTTATATCTCTGTTCTTGAAAGACCAAAAAAATCATGAGAAAATTTTGGACAAGAGTAGACTTCAATATCTTCCTCTAAATGCAAGAACCATCTCCAAAGATGCTTTGGTTTGGGAGATACAAAAAGCATAAGGCAATGTATCTGTGCTGTCAGAAACCTGGAGTTTCTGATATGTACTGTTTTCGACCAAGTCAACTACAGAATCTGGAAGTATGTTCTATAAGAAAGTTGTAGAGAATTTTATAAGCTTTCCATCGGTGTAAACTACAGCTTCATTGGATTAACAGAATGAGAGTTACAGCTGTTTTACTGCACTGCTGATTTTCTGCTCGCGAGAAATTTCAGATTTATTGTTCTTACCCATACACAAGAGTATCATTGGGATGTCAGAACACTTTTTAGCTCCTCTAGAAAAGGATTCAAGCTACCCTATTTAGTGTCTCTTATTTTAAGGGGGGTAGCCAATGTAAAGAAGGTTTATTAAGTTTGAACTCTTTATTTGGAAGTATTGGTTAATCTCCATGATTGAGTTGCCACTCATGAGTAAGATTGTCCTATGAACAAGGTTGATAATTTTGGATCCATGGAGATGAGAGTTGTCTCTTTAGATAGTTCATGATTATGATCATCTATACTTGCTCGTGTTGCTGATGTTGGTCACTTGATAACAGGAAGTGTAGTGTCTCATGACTCAGAAGCCCTATATGATGTTTTGCGCTAATATGTGGGAAAAGACTGATATTTCTGCCATTGAAGAATGTTATGGGTATGATGAAGTTGAGCACTATCAAAACAACAATGTTGAAGAACAAGTTGGGAGTGAACTAAGTCAGAATCCACAACAACGAAAGCGAAAAAGGAAAGCCCATAAGAAGCCTGTTCAAGGAAGCAAAGCGCAGCAAAACTATGTCAATGGAAGACTGAGCAATGTGGATATGGATAAAATTCATGGAGTTACCAAAGTAGTGGGAGGTTATATTCAAGTAAGTTCAGTACAAGTTTTTGCTCTATTTGACCCTAGTGCTTCGCATTCTTTCATTTCCGCCGACATGGTAGAGACGTGCAAGATGGTGAAGTGTCCAATGAGGAGGCCTTTGTTAGTTCAAACCCCAGTGGGAGAAATGCAGGCAGATCAGATATGCCCGAATGTTAGTCTTGTCATAAACAAGGAAAACTTCACCGCAACACTCATTGTGTTGGAGTCACTTAAAATTCGCATGGTTCTTGGTAATGGATGGCTCTGTGCACACAAAGGAGTGATTCATGGTACTCGGTGCACAATGCTCTTAACAACACCGACAGGGAAAAGAATTGAGTATCAAGGTGGTCAACTTTTACCTGAGGGAGACGAAAATGATCAATTAGAAGATAGGTACACCAAGGATAGCAAAGTGGACCATGAGTTTACAGAAGTCATAGCAGAGGAACAAATAATTTTGGAGGAGCTCAATAGGTGAGATGATCATGTTTAGGTAGATTAGTCAGTCGGGATATGAGAAACTGTCTCATGACTCTGAACGAAAGATGTAATTTGGAAAATGAGGATCAAATAAAGACAAAGTGTCATTATCTCCTTTATCATCATCTTCCGAATCTCGGGACGAGATTCATCTTAAGGGGGGTAGAATTGTAACACCCTAAAATTTTGAAAAGAATGAAAAATAGGAGAATATGATTTTTATGTATTTTTGTGAGCTTGCAAATTTAGAATAATAATAATTTTTATTAATTTAAAATCAAACATAAGGGTAGAAACATGTTTGAGCATTCATGTTGTTGCATATTAATTTGCATTGTGTGTACTTTTTGAAAATTCAAAAGGCAATTCAAAATTTATTTGAAAATCTGCTTTGAAAAAAAATTAGAAAAGAAAAAGAAAATAGAAAAAAATCAGCTCATCTCGGTTTCGGCCCGTTTCTTTCCGCAGCCCGCAGCGCCGGCCCGCTTACTCCCGCGCCGCTTTCTTCTTCGCGGGCCAAGCCCAGCAACCGGTCGCGGCCAGCCGGCCCGTCTACGCGTGCGCGGCCGTTCCCCGCTCTGTGTCGCTGACACGAGGGGCCCGATTGTCAGTGACCGACTCCACCTTCCTTTCTTCTTCCTCCCGACGTCGGCCGGATTTCCCTTCCTTCTTTCCACCGACGAATCCGCCCCCCCAAATCCTCCCCTTCCTTTCTTAGAACCGCCCTCGGGCTATAAAAACGGGGTGCCACCTTCCTCCGCTCCACATTGCCCAGCAAATCGTAGGCCCCAACACCCCGTGGTGGCTACGCCCGAAGCCCCGCCTCCACCGTCCGCCCCTCCGAGCCGTATGAGCTCTTCGCTTCGTTCTCGGCCTCGATTTTGCCGTGGGTGAGTTCGCCTTGAAGATATCTACCCGCTGGTGTATTTGTTTCGTAATTTGGTGCACAGTAGCGCGAGTTAGTCTTTTCCGGTGATGGCGCCGCCGCGGGGAGTCGCCGTCGGGCCGGAGTCCGGCCGTTGCGCCGCCGCTCATTCCCTCCGATCCAATCCGAGCCATCTATTTCAGATCCAACGGCTGATAATACACGATACCCCTTCGGCCGGCGTTTTTGCTAAAGAGACCCTGAGTTTTTATCTTTGCGAACCCGCGGTCCAAAGCATAAACCGGGAAAATACGTTTTGATTAGTTGAAAACGTAATTCGTTTCGGAAAAAGAAAAATACGCTTTCTTATATTTATAGTTTTGCCACTCAGATTGTTTTAGCCGTGGAATCTTCGTTTCAACTCCGATTTGATCCATTCAAATTGCGTTAGATTCGTATTTGCGAGCTCTACATGTTGGTAGTACTGTACAGTAGGTTTGTGATAATTTATTTTCGAGTTTATATTAAAGTAATTATTTATCTATAGGAAATCTTAGAAAACTCAAAACTTTCACGTTTTAAATCCAAATTTCGTAATCTTTACGTCTATGTGATCGTGGTAACGTGTAGAAGAGTTTTACAAACTTTTTATACTGTTAGTGCTACTGTTGGTTGGTTTTATATCTTTAAGTTTCGATGTTAGATTTAATCTATTATTTTACTAAAGAAAATCTCGTTTAATTCATAACTTGTTTGTTTTAATTCCGAATTAGTCCGTTAAAATTGCAATGGATTTATAACAATATGAACTACATAATAGTATTAATGTTTTCTTTATCAAAATCTCTGGAATTTCATAGTTTAGATCTAACTTGATTAATAACTGCGCAACTAGATTTATAAATAAAATATTATTGATTTCTCCTTTAGTTTTCTAGATTTAAATGTAATTTAGCCTAAGTTACTTTTGAATATCTATAAAAAGTATTTTATCCTATATATATGATTTTATATAGTTAAAACAAATGAGACCTATAATTTTCTGTTTTATACAACAAAATCTTTCGGTAGTCGTTTCTTTCACCGTAGCTCCGATTAGAGTGTTTTTCGCGCCTATGTGTTCGTAGCAATGCATATAACATCTTTAAAACCTTTTCACATATTGTTTTATATGTTTGGTGTACTGTTCTAATTATTATTTATTGTTTGCTTCGTGTATGATTGCTCGATGTGTGTGTGGTGATTTATTGATCAAGTCCAGTCGGTGAGATTTACGTGGAGATTCAAGAAGCTATTAATTGAAGATTTGGATCAGAGAAAGGATCTCAATTTAAGGCAAGTATAGCATGGGATCATCCTTGTTTCCTATTCACTTTTAATACACTTAATTCATGTGCATGTGTCTACCTTGTTACCACTAAGGATATCCTAGTTTTTGTATCTTGTACCTTGACACCCATGGGATATTGCATTGGGTAGTATTTATGCTAGTGCTCAAGATAAATAACCGTGATCTGTAACTTGACTAATGGTATATGTAATAAACGTTTAAAAGATACTTTATAACAACATGGCTCAAGGGGGCTAGAGCATGGGGTTATTTTTGGTGCTCTAGTTTCTCTCCTTAAGGACTTATCTGTAAGCGAACATCCGGGACTTACAGTACAACTGTGAGGGCTATATGGCTCTGGCTTTAGCTCAGTATGAGGACCTTTTCTAGCTTGTTAGAGGTTACCCTTGTGGCGCAAATGGGGTAAAGCAGACTGTGGATCCCTGCGTGGTGTATCACACGGACTGACTTCTGAAACCTAGTGGCCCTAACTTGTTAGACGAACCTTTGAAAGGCTTCATAGTGAACCCTGCCTGCTCACCTTGGAAGTGTTTTGGGAGTCGCGATCCCGGGCATATGGGTAATCATGACTCACAGAGAAAGTGTACAACCTCTGCAGAGTGTAAAACTGTTATAACAGCCGTGCTCACGGTCACGAGTGGCCTTGGACCCTTACAGAATAAATGATGAACACTGATGATAATGATAATACTGATGATATTGATGCTCACTAATGATTATTGTTTCTTGCTATACATTATTCACGTTTACATGATCATGAGGTTATTTGGGCTTATGGTAACTTGTTGCTACTCAAATGTTAAAAAGTTGACTCACTAAAAGCTATTGCAGTAAACCCGTGTCAAACCTTTTGAGCCTCATGAACCCCGTGTTATATTTGCTGAGTTCGACATGGACTCACTCTTGCTATTTTCCACACCTCAGGATAGTCTCTGGAGTTAATAGGCTTGTGATCAACCAGTTAGTTTGTTCCTGGAGTGAAGTTTACACCCGGTGTTTGGAGTTGCCTTCCGCTGTATTGCTCTCTAAGGTATATTTTATACTATTGAGTTATGTATATTAAGCATTTGCCTCTTGATATTACACTTATCTGCGGCTATATGTGAGATTTGACTTCTTTATTTCACATATAGTGTATGTCTGGTTTTGTCCTTAAAACCGGGTGTGACAGGATAATATCAAGGGCAAGGATACAGTATGGAAGAAAATACCAAGGTTTATAGAGCAAGGATTGTTATAGCAATTTCAAAACCTTAACACGACCAATTTCTAACTAGGCTTGCGTACTACAGTCAGCATTGCTCTGATACCACTCTGTCACACCCGATTTTAAGGACAAAACCAGACATACACTATATGTGAAATAAAGGAGTCAAATCTCACATATAGCCACAGATAAGTGTAATATCAAGAGACAAATGCTTAATATACATAACGCAATAGTATAAAATATACCTTAAAGAGCATCACAGCGGAAAAGACAACTCCGAACACCAGGTGTAGACTTCACTCCAGAAACAAACTAACTGGTTGACCACAAGCCTAAACTCCTCCTGAGGTGTGGGAAATAGCAAGAGTGAGTCCATGTCGAACTCCGCAAGCAAAGCAAGTATAGATCCCATAAACTCATGATCAATGTAACATAATCAATATAGAACATAATCGATAAGTAAATGAGCATCTTAACAAAACAAGAATCATCATCTTTAATGTAAATGTCTCCAAGGCCGCTCGTGTCTGTGAGCACGGCTAGTATACCAGTTTATTAAACTCTGCGCAGAGGTGTACACTTTCACTGTGAGTCGTAATTTACCCTTTCACCCGAGGTGATCAGCCTCTTGACCCACTTCCAAGGAAGGTCGACAGGGTTCACTATGAAGCCTTTCAAAGGTTCGTCTAACAAGTTAGGGCCGCTAAGGATTCTCAATTAGAAAGCATGATCCTCCCTCCAAGGGGCGACTTGCAAAAGACTGCACCCACCTTGGCAGGCCAAGACCATACTAGACATGATCCCCTCTTGCGCCTTTCGGTAACCACTAACAAGCTAGAAAAGGTCCTCATACTTGACTAAAGCCAGAGCCATATAGCCCTCACAGTTGTACTATAAATCCCGGAGGTTCACGTACAGACAAGATCTTATGTTGCTAAAAAGTCATCTCTTAACCATCATAGTACTTATACTAATTAAGTCACAAGATCATGGTCACAAAAAGAAAACCCAAACTATACTTGCCTTAAATCAAGATCCTTTCTCTGATCCAAATCTTCAATTAATAGCTTCTTGATTCTCCACGTAAATCTCACCGACTGGACTTGATCAATAAATCACCACACACGCATCGAGCAATCATACACAAAGCAAACAATGAATAATAATTAGAATAGTACACCAAACAATTAAAGAAATTTGAAAACTAACCTACGCATTGCTACGAACACATAAACGCGAAAAACACGCTAATCGGAGCTACGGTGAAAGAGATACATACACCGAAAGATTTTGTTGTATAAAACGGAAAATCATAGGTCTCATTTGTTTTAACTATATAAAATCATATATATAGGATAAAATACTTTTTATAGATATTCAAAAGTGACTTAGGCTAAATTACATTTAAATTTAGAAAACTAAAGGAGAAATCAATAATATTTTATTTATAAATCTAGTTGCACAGTTATTAATCAAGTTAGATCTAAATTATGAAATTCTAGAGATTTTGATAAAGAAAACATTAATACTAATACGTAGTTCATGTTGTTATAAATCCATTGCAATTTGAACGGACTAATTCAGAATTAAAACAAATAAGTTATGAATTAAACGAGATTTTCTTTAGTAAAACAATAGATTAAATCTAACATCGAATCTTAAAGGTAGAAAACCTAACCAACAGTAGCACTAACCGTACAAAAAGTTTGTAAAACTCTTCTACATGTTACTACGATTACACAGACGTAAAGATCACAAAATTCGGATTTAAAATGTGAAAGTTATGAATTTTCTAAGATTTTCTATAGATAAATAATTACTTAAATATAAACTCAAAAATTAATTTTCCCAAACTTACTGTACAACTATACTAACATGTAGAGCTCACAATTACGAATGTAACGCAACTTGAACGGACCAAATCGGAGTTAAAACAAAGTTTTTATGACCAAAACAATTCTAGTGGCAAAACTGTAATTTCCTGAAAACTTATTTTTGAATAAACCGGGAGAAAATACGCTTTCAAAATGCGAAAACGCATTTTCTGAAATACGCTATGGACCGCGGGTTAAGCATTAAAGAAATCCAAGGTTTCTTTAGCAAAATTCCGGACCGAAGGGGTATGTTCTAATCTTGAGCGTTGATTTGAGAATGAACGGCTGAGAATGAAGATGGAGGGATGTAGGCGGCGCTCCTGCCGGAGAAGAAAGAAACGCGGTGGTGCCATGGCCGGCGGCTCGCCGGAGTAGGCAATCGAGCGATTCAAGCCACTATTCGGCGTGAGACCGGTACCAATCGAAAGCGGAGCTCAAGGCGATCTCACCTGACAAGAAGATGGAGGCAAAGGCGGCTCGTGATGGTCGTGCGGCTCGAAAGGGCGGGCGGCCGATCCCCTTCACATGGTGATGATGCAACAAGCTCTTAGTGATGAAATTGGAAGCACCATTAGATTCACAAAAGCATGCTAAGGCCAGTAGAGTAACTTACAATGGCGAAAAACCGACGTACCCGCTGAATTGCTCCCCACAGCGGCTCCTAGGTTTGCGGCGGCGGCGAGAGCTTGAACGGGTATTAGCTAGGTCACGATTTGATCTAGAATCGACCGGTCAAGGCTCGGCTCTAGCTTAAATAGGGATTGGCGTGATCAATTTGGAAAGAGACTCCCTTGATTCGCGGATTCGGTTACGGTTCGGTGATGAAGTTCGTCTCGGTTACGATAGAGGGAGGAAGAAGCGTCTGACAGCGGGTCCCAACAGTCAGCGGAACAAGAGGGAGAGGAGGGCGCGGCTGCGTCGTCAGCTGCGTTGGGCCGGCCCACGCGGGCGTGAGCGCGGGAGGAAAAACGGCAGCAGCTTCGGCCCGTTTTGCGGCCCAGAGCGAGAGAGGAAGAAGAGTAGGCCGGGCCGGCTGCACAGCAGGTAATTTTCCTTTCTTTTTTTCTATTTGTTTTCAAAACCTTTTAAATAGAGTTTCAAATCCAAATCAAACAAAATAAATTCCACACCACTCAATAAACAATATGCAACAGCATGAATGCATCACATGTATCTAAACCTTATATTTGATTTTAATTTCAAATAAAATATCATTTCTCTATAATAAATATGCACAAACAACTACTCAATGAATACATTTTTTTTGATAAAAATCACTCACTCAAATAAAACCAATGCAATGGCATGTATGCACAAACAATGTCTCTAAACCCTATGATAATCTTTAATTTATTGAAAAATTTTATTTTCCTAAGTTTCATGAGCACAAAATACTTAATTATCTCAATTTATCTCTATTTCAAAAAGAGGCAAATTTTAGGATATTACAATATCACTCTATACCATAAAGAACAAAATAGCATGCTTACTTGAGCATAAATAGGAAACCCTATTGAAAAGTGTCCAACAACAAATTTCATATTTTTCCTAGCCTCAAACTAACATAAGAACACTTTTCACCAATTTTCAGGTTTATACCTTGTGTACATTAATTATGAAAAATAGCACAAGAAACTACTATTTAAACAATTGAAAATCATAACTGTTGATGCAAAAGTGGATCTGCAAACACAAAGGGCTAATACTCAATCTAATATCTAAAGCGTGCCAGTCAATTTGACCTGTTAATCGACAAGGATGAAAATACGAGTACTTTGGTCCTGACAACAGCGTTACGGCCGGAAGCCATGGCTAAGAGGTACTCACGCGGAACTCGAGGATCGTCGAAGGTCGCACTGAAGCGATGCAGCTCGTCGAATCGATGAGAACTCGTAAAAAGAAAAAATACGTAAATTGATGAAATCGCCGAAAAGTAAGTAGATGCAAATAGGAGTAAAATTGGTTTGATATTGATTGATATATTTATTACATTGCCCCTCAATCTATATTTATAGCCTGATCTATGGAAACATAACCAAACACGACTAGGACACCGAGTCCATACCTAAAAAAACGTGACTCTTATATGAATCATACTCTAACAAATATAGAAAAGGAAATCAACACCTATCTACTTCCCTGTCCGCCTTAATTACGATGAAATTTCCATCGACCTCCTCTCCATCGGCATGCTTCCTGTCATCATAAGTTTCATCGGCAGCAGTCTTCAAACCTCCCTTTATCGGCATCGGCAATAACATCTCTAACCTCATCAGCAACGCCCCAGTTTAAGTCAATCTTTCCATCGGTCACCACCACTCATCGGCAACAATCCTCACAAGCTAATCTCCATCGGCACCCTTCTGTCAGCGTATACAATAACTTTCCTCTTGCCGATTAGCCCAATCTGATCATTCTGACACGTGCCAAAAATAGTGTCAACACATGCCCCCCAATTTCGGAGTATAAAACCATTGATGCTCCGAAATTTACTCCAGACAACGATTGCCTTCACCCAATTATCTTAACTCATTCTCCGAGCATAACATATTCTGTTACCAAACCCAATTAAATCTAGTCCTGATTCACGCGCCTCAGTAAATATCGCACAATCTTCAACCACTCTTGCTCTGATTATAGTTAAGATACCAAAACAATAGTCCATCGGCAAGATTCTAACACAATGATGTCGCCGCTTTCGGAATTACAATATCCTGTACCGAGATTTCTTCCGAGCCATCAAATCATCTGTACAATCCCTTGATTATCGTGTGAACAGTTACCATATCCATCTGAACTACCTCAACCTACACGCGCGCGGTAGAGAGATAAGTCCAGAATACCTTATTCCAACTGGCCTATAAATAAATGTCTTCGGAACGCTCGCCTTCTACCCTCAGACTCCAACCTTTGGCATTCTCTCTTTTCGGCGGTGACCCCGACGAACAACCGTAGGACCTCAACCAACAAGAACCTTCTCTAGCGTCAACCTCGAGTCTCCAGCTTGTGCCCCCATCTTCCTCAAGACAATGGCAATCAACTTCGACGTCCCTGCGGTTCGTTTTACTTCGGTTACTTTTTACCTCAATTCCTTTTGCCCTTGCAAGTTCATATAGTTGGTAATTTTTTCCTCTTTTTCTCTGTTCTTTTGATCCTCCAAACTTAGGAACTATGCAACAAGTTAGTCATCCCAACCGATCAGCCACACTTCCAATGTCTAGGTCCAATGGGCGACCCAGATCCAACTGATTTGATCAATGCAGAGGTTAACAGAATCTCCTTCAGAGCCTAGAATTTCTCCTTGAATTTATGGAAAGATACATTCCGATCTTGGCCTAAAACCACCAAAGGATGGAAAGATTTGTACTTGAGGGTAAACGAGTCGATGCAAGTGTACTAGGCAGAACGAAAGTTAGATCAATGTATTAGGCTATCCATTGCCGATCTGCAGAAGAACGAGTCGATGATGATCGCTGCTGCTTACTTCTGGTCAGACACAACAAATACTTTCATGTTTGGACATGGCCCAGCTACTCCCACCCTTGCCGATGTATACATGCTCACTGGCCTAGATATTTCAACTGCTGATGAAGCCTCCATTTATGGCAGGAAATCTGAATATAGAGTGAATACCCGCAACATCGACAGTTGGACAGGGTATATTCAAGAATACAGGAGGACCGGGATAGTTGGTCAGAGGGAACATGACACATTTTTAAATATGTGGTTAGAAAAAATTATTTTCTTTGGTCGATCGGTAGGGTCAACCAACGCTTTCCTCCCCGCAGCTGAACTCTTGGCCAACGGTGTAAGGTTCCCTCTTGGCCAATATCTTCTGAGCTCTACTTATCATCTTTTACATCAAGTGTCCCAGAAACTTCTGCTTGGTGAACCCATCGGCAACTTAGGAGGCCCGTGGTGGTTTATTAACATGTGGCTAAATGCCCACATGCACAAACGCTTGCAATGGGACTTCTTTGCCCAATAATTCCTGCGAGAAATCACCGAAGACCACGTACTTGGATATGAAGAATCGTCAACACGCCCACCCCTCAATTTTGGTGAAGCCATAATTGTTCTTCCTGGAACAGAGGCCAACGAAGATCAGATCGGCCGATTCTTCCAAAGCTTCTACAATGGTCTTTCCCGTGATCATCGGGCCTGGATGCCCTACATCGATGAAGAAACCAGATTCCCTCTCCTCTTCAACTTTGCCGATGATACCCTGAATAAGGATAATGAACTTATGATGGCCATCATTACTCCTAGGGCAATCCCAGTGAATACATTCGGCAGTGGGAAAAACACCAACAACACTTATGAATTCTACAACCCATCGGCAGTATCACGTCAATTGGCTTTTGGGCAGCTGCCAATCAAACTTTGTTTTGCCGATGTGATTAAACTAAGAGAAACAATCACCAGCAGAATGGGCTGGAGTAGGGTAGTGCGACTTTCTCCTGATGCCGATGCTACAGATGTTGATCTATCCACCTGGATGCCAGCATCTTTTATTACTGAATCATATAAGCTGTGGTGGCAAGAGTGGAAGGGACAACTATTTGCAACATCCGTTCATACATATCGGCATATGATTGACCCTGAGCATGTCATTCCCGATGACGCAGTAAGTTTCTTTTCTTTTAACACCCTTCTACCTTTTTCTTTTATATATCGGCAACTAAATTTCTTGTGACAGGTCAATAACCCAGCACCATCTATAAGCAAGAGTGGGAGACCCTTTGATCTTCGACCTGTCTCCCCAATATCACCGATCGGCTACAACGCCCCTACCTTGGCTGCTCTGACCCATCAGCGAACTCATGCCAAGACAATCACCACCAAGTCCAAACTAGCTATAGCTAGAGCCACTCCATTGGCTGCTGCTGCGACCCTGATAAAAGCATTCAAGGTAACAACCCTGTTTATTCCAACTCATGCCGATCTCAGATTGTACTAACATTAATTTTCAGGATGTAAGAACCACTGCTGGATCATCATCAGCAACTCCTCTGGCATCAAGCACTACTATTTCTGACAAACCTTCAGAGGTATTCCTTCACCTTTGCATTTAATTTGTTAAATATCATATCTTACATCCATTTTGCAGCAACAAACGGGTACATCGGCAAGGGTACTAGATGTCCATCCTTCACAACCAGCAAGTGCTGATGTCCCCTAGCCAACCGTTGCTAAGGCCCAAACAAAGCACAAGACTTTAACAGATGCTGAGGCACAATCAAAACGGCAGAAATCTGTGCCGATCCCAACATCCCATCCAGCGCCTCCAAGCCAGCCAGAATCGGTCGATGCAACTAAGCAAGCAGTCAATCCTCCTGCACAGGGCACATCATCGGTCATCGTATCCCAAGGGCCAACTAACAATGAAACCACAGAGAATATCCCATCGGCAAGCTTAGCCAATCCTCCACATGGCACACTCCAGGCCGCTTCCTCCAGTCAAAGACAAGAAATTTCCTTGAAACAGGTAAGCCGATTGACCTAGCCGATTTATAATATTCATACCTGTCCTTAACTAACCTCTTTTCTTTTTTCAGGAACAAGACTCTCCAAACAGTCTATTCTCCTTTGCCATCGACGTTTCTGATGATGACAGAGAAGAAGCAAGCTCTTCTCTTGCACTGGGAACAATATCGGTAGAAATCAAATCCAAGTTGGAGGCTCTCCTGAACTTGTTGTAGCAAGATACCGCCCAGCTGGTAGACGATTCGGACCCTGCAAAGGCAATCTTCAAAACAATCCATGGCCAGGTCCCTACCGATGTTGAAGAAGCACTCTTCCCAGCAACCCATTTAGAAAGCCGACAACTGCAATATCAAAGGGCTGCTCAACGTATTGCCAATAGAGCAGCTCAGGCTCAGCTCAAAGAAGAGATGCTACAACTAAAACAGATTGCCGATGAGAAGCACAAGAACATCGGCAACTTGCAGACTTCGGGTGCCGAACTTAAGCAGAAAATCTCGGACTTATCGGCAAAGAAAATGGCTCTATTGGCTGAAATGAAAGAAGTCGAGGCAGCCCTAACTCATGCCAGACAAGAAGAAAACCAGTTACCTGATGCTATCAAGGTCCTTCAGCAAGAAAGAGACATCCAAGCTCGCATAGCCCTAGCAATGAAGAAAAAACTTAAGCCCGTGGAGGGTGCTGCCGATGAAGACATCAAAGAGATAAAGGAAGCCGATCATATTCGCCTGCGTGCGATATCAGCTATCCAATCTTTATTAAATTTGTAAATCTTGTCTATTGCATCGGCACTTTATGAAACACTGATATCCTTGTATGATTCTAGCCGATAGGACTGTTATCGGCGCTTATACTTTTATTCATCCATCCAGATACTAGGGTAATATTTTTTTAAATATTTTTCGTTTAATGCTCTGGGAAACACAACCCCTTCAAGGGTTTCTAGAATATATGCGTTGCCAGGAACAGATTGATTTATCCGATATGGACCTTCCCAATTAGGAGACCACTTTCCAAACTTTGAACTTTTAGTCCCAATCAGTAAAATCAACTTCCAAACCAGATCTCCATCGGCAAACTCCTTTACCTTTACCTTCTTGTCATACCATCTGGCTACTCTTTTCTTATTTTTCTTCGATGCTAACTAAAGCCCTTTACCGATGACCTGCCACATCTTCTAACTCATCTTTCATAAGAGTATCATAGTCATCGGTTGTTAGTTGATCTTGAGAACATATCCGCCTAGAGCCAGTTTTAATTTCCCAAGGCAATACTGCGTCGTGTCCATATACTAATTGATAAGGTGTTACTTTGACTGCACCATGACATGCCATCCGATATGACCATAGGGCCTCATTTAATATTGTATGCCACCGCTTAGGATTTTCTTTAATTTTGCGCTTAATGAGTATGATAATCCCTTTGTTAGAAGCCTCAGCCTGACCATTACCTTGAGCATAATAGGGAGAAGAATTCAAAACTTTAATCCCCATACCAATAGCAAACTCATCAAATTCTCCCGATGTAAACATAGTACCCTGATCGGTAGTGATAGTTTGAGGAATACCAAATCGGTAAACAATATGCTCTTTCACAAAATCGATCATATTAGCCGATGTCACCTTTTTCAAAGGAATTGCTTCAACCCATTTTGTGAAATAATTGGTAGCAACCAAAATAAATTTATGTTCTTTCCTCGATGGCGGATAAATCTGACCGATGAGATCGATAGCCCATCCCCGAAATGGCCAAGGTTTAATTATAGGGTTCATAGCTGATGCAGGCGCTCTTTGAATATTACCGAACTTCTGACACCCCTGACATCCTTCAAAATATTTAAAACAATCTTCAAGAATAGTCGGGCAATATTATCCATTCCTTCTGATCATCCATTTCATCTTAAAAGACGATTGATGTGCCCCACATACTCCTTCATGGATTTCACCCATCAAGCTTTTCGATTCATCACCGCTAATATATTTGAGTAAAACTTCATCTATAGTCTGATAATATAATTCATCGTCGAGGAGCACATACTTGGTGGCTTGGAATCTTATACGTCATTCAACCTTTTTAGATGGATCCTTTAAATAATCGACAATCTCCTTTCTCCATTCATCGGTATCAACTGCCAATGTTAGCACTTCCTAGATAGGCTGATACCCTAAAGCATGCTGAGCTAGTCGATTAGCTTCTTCATTATGCAATCGAGAAATATGTTCAAGACGAAAATCTCTAAACTCTTTCAACAATTGTAAACATCTCTCATAATATGAAATTAAAACTTCACTTCGGCATTCATAAATTCCAGCTAATTGATTTATAACTAGCATAGAATCACCAAAGATTTCAACAGCATTGGCACGTATCTCCCTAAGCAATTCTAACCCTTTTATCAAGGCTTAGTATTCAGCCTGATTGTTTGTCAATGTAGCAACAATCGGCAATGACTTCCTTCCTTGAGGTGAAATCAACACAATGCCGATACTAGCTCCTTCACCACACGTAGACCCATCGAAGAAAAGTGTCCAAGGAGCAACCTCCAGAGAGTCCACAGTACTGCAATGCTGAGTGACAAAATTAGCCATAACCTGCCCCTTAACTGCCTTAGCCGATTCATAACGTAGGTCAAATTCTGATAATGCTAAAATCCACTTGCTGATTCGACCACTTAATATTGGCATCGACAGCATATATTTGACTACGTTGTCTTTACATATGACAGTACATTCGGCAGATAGCAAATAATGCCTCAATTTGATACAAGAAAAGTATAGACACAGACATAATTTTTCGATGGCCGAATACCTTGTCTCAGCATCCACCAATCTTCTGCTCAAATAATAAATAACATGTTCTTTCCTTTCAAATTCTTGAATAAGAGCTGAGTCGATAACAGTATCATCAGTTGACAAATACAACCTGAAAGGTTTCCCGTGTTGGGGTGGAACTAGCACTGGAGGATTTGTTAAGTACTTCTTAATTTCATCTAAGGCTAACTGCTGCTCAGCTCCCCATACAAATTCCTGATCGGCCTTCAATTTAAGCAATGGACTGAAAGCCTTGATCTTACCCGACAGATTAGATATGAACCTTCTAATGAAATTAATCTTGCCGATCAAAGATTGCAATTCAGTTTTACTGGCAGGAGCAACCACCTTGTTAATTGCATCAATAGACTTCCTACTAATTTCAATACCCCTCTAATGCACCATAAAACCCCAAGAATTAACCTGTCGATACATCAAATGCATATTTATTAGGATTCATCTTCAATCCATGCTTCCTTGTGCACTGCAGTATCCTTCGTAGATTGGCTAGATGTTTTTGTGATATCCCCAGACTTAACCACTACATCATCAATGTAGATCTCCACTAATGTACCGATGTATTCATGAAAAATAAAATTCATAGCTCTCTGATAAGTAGCACTGGCATTTTTCAAACCAAAAGTCATGACTATCCACTCAAACAACCCCACATGACCTAGACATCTGAAAGCAGTCTTGGGAATATCTTCTTCAACCATGAATATTTGATTGTAACTTGCATTACCATCCATGAAGCTGATAATTTGATGTCCGGATACAGCATCAATCAACAAATCAGCAATAGGCATTGGATAGCCATCCATCGGTGTGGATTTTAGTTGAGATTCCTGAAATCAATACAAACACGAAGTTTCCCATTTTTCTTATAAACAGGAACCACATTAGAAATCCACTCCACATATCGACATTGCCGAATAAACTTTGCCTCAATTAATTTAGTTATTTCGGCCTTAATGTCAGGAAGTATATTAGGGTTGCATCGGCGCGCTGGCTGCTGATGTGGCCGAAATCCAGATTTGATAGGTAACCGATGTTCAACTATCGATTGGTCTAATCCAGGCATTTCAGTATAATCCCAAGCAAAACATTCTTTATATTCTTTTAACAAATTGGTTATTTGCTGCTTACACTTGGAATCTAACTTAGCGCTAATAAAAGTAGGTCTTGGCCTATCGCCATCACCAATATCTACCTCTACTAAATCATCAGCCGATGTGAACCCCTGACTTAATTTTCCATCATCGGCAAACCTATCCATTAAAACTCTTCTTCAGAACTGACAGCTTGGATCGGTGGAATTTCATAATCAGCAACTCTGAGGAACTCTTTTTCCCAAACTTCTCCTGATATGCATTTGGTTCGCTCATAAGTATCTGATTCTGCGGATGTGATGATATAAGAAGAATCACCAGGGACAACCTCAATCTTATCCCCAATCCACTGTGCGAGGCATTGATGCATTATAGAAGGAACACAACAATTGGCATGAATCCAATACCTTCCTAGAAGCAGATTATATGCACCTTTACCATTAATAACAAAGAACGTCGTCGGCAAGGTTTTGCTGCCGATGGTCAATTCAACGCATACTGCCCCTTTAGCCGATGACACATTGCCTTCGAAATCTTTCAGCATCATATCGGTTTTGGTCAAGTCTTGATCTCCTTTACCAAGTTTCCGATACATCACATAAGGCATAATATTAATTGCAGCTCCTCCGTCGATAAGTATCTTGGATACAGGCTGCCCATCAACTCTGCCTTTCACAAATAAAGCTTTGAGATGTTGTCTCTCGTCATCAGTAGGTTTCTCAACAATAGCCATCATTGGATCTAGTGCCAGCTGAGCTACTTGATCAGAGAGAACAACTTCTTTCTCATCATCAGAAAGTGCTAGAAACTCCATCGGCAACATAAATACCATATTAATATCTGTCGATGGGCCCTTATCTTTGTGTTTCACCTGCCACTGCTGATGCCCGGACCTCTCATTGGAGGAACTTTCCTCTCGGTATAGGTCCTCCTGACGCTCACGCTGCATCCTCCTTTTTTGTGTCTTTGTCAGACCCTTAGGGCACCATCGAGGAAGCTTAGTTCTCGAAACCGGCTGATAACAGGTCCAAGTTGATTCTACATGACGTATATTAGGGTCCCTGTAGAATATTTCTTCATCGGGAACTCTTGTGTTTGCCATCTCCTCAAGCTCCTCTTGATTCCTTGGAAAATATCTAGCGCGCTTACCAAGCCTTTCATGTACACTAAGTCTGCCCCCTAGCCGATCATGCACTAATGCTCTGCCTTTGATCAGCTCATTGATAGATAAACCCTGATTGCCAGGTTGAAACCTCCTTTCTGGTCGATTGGCCCCATAATAACCATTGCACTCAGGGCAATTTTCAACAGTTGGCAATTTAATACCTTCTTCCCAGCAATGGATGAAAAACGGGCACCACCAATGATCTTTATGCCGATACCACTCTTCCCGACGTCTGTCTTCTTGCTGTTGTCGATATCGGTCCCTACGCTGACGCCAACCCTCCTACTGCCTTTGATGGGTTATCACAATGCCAGGTCGAGGAGGTTTTTTAGAACTACTACTTTCTCTCAGCAGACCCTTACTTTTTGCATCATCGGTAGTTATCCGATGCTGGGGATCCACTGATGCGTTTTTCTCAGCAGCCTTTGATGTCAATACCTTGGTCTTACCCTTGGCATCCAACATATTTGCTGGAAAAGGGTGTTGATCAATTTTCATCGGCTTCTTGGTCTTGGAGTTGCCAAACTTAATTCTCCCAGATTCAATAGCTGATTGTAACTGTTGCCTGAACACCTTGCACTCATTTGTACTGTGTGAAGTTGCATTGTGCCATTTGCAGTACAAGATCTTCTTCAACTCTTCTGCCGATGGGATCACATGATTAGGTGACAGCTTAATTTGGCCTTCTTGAAGCAAAAGATCAAATATCTTGTCGGCTTTGGTGATATCAAAGGTAAACTTCTCTGGCTCTTTCTAACCAAAGGGACAAGATATCGGCCTTTTATTCTTAACCCACTCAGCTAAGCCGATAACTGGTTCTTCATTAGAATCAGAATCTTCTACCTCCTCAACAAATGATACTTTTTTGCTCCAATTTTTTTAGGCTCAAAAACCCTAGTGTCTTGATCAGAGATCCTTTGTACAAGATGACTCAGGCTTTCAAACTCTTGAGAGGCATATCTGTCCTTAAGATGTGGCAATAACCCTTGAAAAGTCAGATCGGCAAGCTGCCAATCATCCAGCATCAGGCTATAGCACTTATTTTTTACATCTCGTAGCCTTTGCACAAAGCTTTCTACCAATTCATCATTATGCTGTCTCAATTTTACTAAATCGGTAAGCTTCTTTTCATGGATTCCAGCAAAGAAATACTTATGAAATTGTTTTTCTAGATCAGCCCAAGTAATAATAGAATTTGGTGGTAATGAAATAAACCATGTGAATGCTGATCCAGACAAAGATGATGAAAATAGTCGAACTCTTAATTCATCTCTGCTAGCTGCCTCTCCACATTGAATAATGAAGTGATTGACGTGTTCCATCGTTGATGTATCATCTTGTCCAGAGAATTTAGTGAAATATGATACCTTGTACCGATTTGGGAGAGGAATTAAATCATATGCTAGAGGGTATGGAGTCTGATAAGAATAGGTATTAACTTTAGGTTTTATCCCAAACTGATCCCTCATGATCTTTGCTATCTTATCGGCCCAAAAAGCATCAGCCTCCTGCTGATGAACTGGCTGAATTTCTACAGGAGGTGCCTGCTGATATCCCTCCACGTATCTTTGTGGCACACGATCTCCAGCAATCGGCACATTCGCCGTCACTTGTGGTCCACTAACCTGCTGGAAAGGATTCATCGGCTGAGCTACCGACGCTTGATTCTAAAAACCAACTTGCACATGACCTTGCTGAACTGTATGCTGAACAGGTAACTATCCTGACCAACCATTATTAGAACTCATCGGTACAAAACTTGGCGATGGCTGGTAATTTGCTGACATTGTTGGATAACAATTAGTATAACCAGCTTGAGGTATGAACTTCACCCCAGGTTGACTCATAGTAGGGGCCTTCTGCTGCATCGGCAGTAAGCTTGCCGATGGACTTGTATTGGGTGCTTGAAACAAAGGCATCTGGAAACCTCCTGGAGTTGGTTGCATAGTAGTTGATGTGGCATATTGAGGCACTTGAGCTATCGGTGAAACAGCCGATGATACAGGAGCTTTTCCTGCTGTGTCAAACACTTGAAGTAACCTAGGATTGAAGGCAGATGACTTCGGAGGCATACCATATTTCCACCAATTAGTAGGAATCTGGCTATTCTGAGAC
Source organism: Saccharum spontaneum (assembly GCA_022457205.1). Taxonomy (NCBI): domain Eukaryota; kingdom Viridiplantae; phylum Streptophyta; class Magnoliopsida; order Poales; family Poaceae; genus Saccharum; species Saccharum spontaneum. The sequence goes on along the minus strand of CM039602.1, from coordinate 8,826,395 downwards.
ATAGGGCCTGACATAGCTGATGCCGATAGATCTGTATTAAGTTGAACTCATCCTCTTGAAAGTACTGGATCTGATCGTATCAGTGTAGATTGAACATTAGTCAAGCCTGCTGATACTAGAGGAGAAGTAACTTCTATACCCACAACGGCTGAGGGAGCCGATGGAGCATTGACCGATGCCAGTTCTGGTTGGTGATAAGCTGGCCCAACATAATGTGGTGGCACTTGTCCTTCTTTAAAAGTTCGAACCACAGCATTATGAACAGTATTGGACAGCACATTGGAGTGGTTAATCAAAGCATGATTTACTACAAAATTAACCATCTCCAGAAGTTTACCAAGATTGGAGTCAATGGTAACCTACCGAGGCAACGACAAATCTTGCTTCTGGATGACTTGTCCGCTCTTGTTTACGCTGAATGATTTCAGGCAAAGCTGCCTGTAATCTTCTATAGCCTTCTCCATAGCTTGCTTCTGATCTTCCTTAAGATCTTCTTCTGATATCGCGATGATGTTCCCCGAATCGATCTCAGGATTGAACATATTGATCATATTGATTAGTCCCACTAGGCATGCCAAAAGATGTGTTGATGCAAAAGTGGATCTGCAAACACAAAGGGCTAATACCCAATCCGATATCCAAAGCGTGCTAGTCGATTTGACCTGTTAATCGACAAGGATGAAAATACGAGTACTTTGGTCCTGACAACAGCGATACACCCAGAAGCCACGGCCAAGAGGTACTCACGCGGAACTCGAGGATCATCGAAGGTCGCACTGAAGCGATACAGCTTGTCGAATCGATGAGAACTCGTAAAAAGAAAAAATATGTAAATTGATGAAGTCGCCGAAAAGTAAGTAGATGCAAATAGGAGTAAAATTGGTTTGATATTGATTGATATATCTATTACATTGCCCCTCAATCTATATTTATACCCTGATCTAAGGAAACATAACCAAACACGACTAGGACACCGAGTCCATACCTAAAAAAATGTGACTCTTATATGAATCATACTCTAACAAATATAGAAAAGGAAATCAACACCTATCTACTTCCCTGTGCGCCTTAATTACGATGAAATTTCCATCGACCTCCTCTCCATCGGCATGCTTCCCGTCATCACAAGTTTCATCGGCAGCAGTCTTCAAACCTCCCTTTATCAGCATCAGCAATAACATCTCTAACCTCATCAGCAACGCCTCAGTTTAAGTGAATCTTTCCATCGGTCACCACCACTCATCGGCAACAATCCTCACAAGCTGATCTCCATCGGCACCCTTTTGTCAGCGTATACAATAACTTTCCTCTTGCCGATTAGCCCAATCTGGTCATTCTGACACGTGCCAAAAACGGTGTCAACAATAACTCATGCATACAGTATGCAAAAATCATGATATTTTACCACAGCATTCTCATAGGATAAACAACACCTCATAAAATTTTCACTGCATTTGGAGCAGTACATTAAGAGATATGAATTTCCCCTTTTTCTCCATGAATAAAAGAGTAATAGCTATTTATTTTTCTATAGAACATGACATGTTTCATATTTTTAATAAAAACTAGACACTACCAAGAACACAACCCAAGTTGAATCACTCAATTTGGAGGCTTAGAACTTGAGATATGATTTTTACAAACATGCATCAAAATCTGCATTTAAACAAATCAAACCCTACCTCTACTGTCGCTGACGTGTGGGACCCGCGGGGTCCACAAACCCACTAGTTAGCTAGTCGAGAAGCAGGGGAGGGATTTGACCAATGACGGCTCACCGTCGGTGAGGTTTCCGGTGAAGTCGAGGTCACCAACGGGATCTACGTGTCGAGCCACGTTAATAAAGGTAGGTGGTTAGAGGGTAGACCCACCGGAGCTATAGCCTACCGGCGACAATGGTGGCATAGGTGTGCTAGCCATGTCCGACTGGTAGTGGCTCGGCTGGGCCTGGCTCTAGCACCTACGTCACACAGGGAACCTATTCTGCTAGAGAGAGAGAGTGGGGAGATGGGCGACGGAGAAGCCTGGCCACGATAAGCACCAACGCGGCTGCGCTCTTGCGAGGTCTTCGTGGTAGAGGAGCAGGCAATGTGGCCTCACCCAAGCTTGGTTCACTACACGGAGAGGATGAGAAGATAGAGGAGCTCAAGGCAGACCTAGTGGTGAGGTGGAGTGGGGAGCGGTGCTGTGGACAGCTTGCACGAGCTCGGCAGAGCCCTCGACAGCGAGAGCGTTGCCACTACTGCTATGACATGAGGCGAGTGAGGGCAGAGCGGGTGAAGTGAGCGAGCAGGCGGTAAGGCAGAGGCATCGTGGCGCCCTTGAGGCCACCCTGAAATGAGCGGCGGCCTACGGCCGATGTACAGCGCCCACACGACCGATGCATGCTGGCGCGGTCGGCCACGATGGCCAGCTCAAGTCGGCCTTCAGGCCTCCATTAGGCCGACTAACAGAGCAACTTTGCCTCCTTCTACCACCTAATCCAACTCGAATCAGCTAATGGCGTAATTAACAAACTTGTAAAGCTATGTGAAATCTACAACTTTGTTAATGAGTTTGAGCTAGTTCAGCTTGGATTTGCACTACAGGCTGCCAAAGTGGTGCACAGGGAAACTGTAATGCAGTTAGGACTTAGAAATATATCTAAGTGCCAAAATAGCACCCAATTCTGCATTGTGGGCCACTTTTCAGCATGTTCTACTCATTTTCATGAGATGGTCGTAAAATAATTTTTGTTTCTTAACAAATTTTCTACAACTTTGCTTAAAGGTGCAATTGCGTGCATACACTTTTAGTTGTACTTTTCGAACAGTCAAACAAAAGAGGTCTATAGGTCAACCAAGGTCAAATTGGGGTCAACCACTACTTAGAAGCTTAATTAGGCTAAGTGGTCAATATGAACATTGTTCCATTAGGTGTCCTAGGTATAGCTAAGGTGCTTTAGTGACCCAAACATCAACACTTGCATTAACACACATGATCATAAAGTATATATATTCAATGAAACATAAAATAACAAGACATGTTGCATATGTTTCAAATCAATGTTTCATAACAATGTTTCACTAGTTTCATATAAATGTTTCAAGTATATTTCTCATGCATGGATGAATGATGCTTATGCTCATGTAATGCAAGTGCAATGATGCAAGCATAACACTGGGGTGTTACAGCCCTCCCCTTATAAAAATCTCATCCCGAGATTTGGAAAGCGTACCGTTAAGCATAGAAAGTAGGATAAGTGTCTCGTAAATAGTCCTCCCTTTCCCACGTTGCATCATGCTCACTATGATTACTCCAAACCACCTTGTATAGTTTAACCACTCAATTTTGAGTTACTCTTTCTTTGACTTCTAAAATAGTCACAAGCTTTTCCTCATAAATAAGATCGTATTCTAATTTGATACGCCTCACTTCTACTCTTTCCTCAGGTATATGAAGGCATTTCTTCAGTTGAGAAACATGAAAGACCGAAAAGATAGCTCCCAACTCAGGAGGCAACTGAAGCTTGTAAGCTACCCTTCCACTCTTATCGATGATCTAATACGGGCCTACATAATGAGGCGCAAGCTTTCGTTTCACACCAAAGCATTGCACCCCTTTCATAGGTGACACCTTAAGGTATACATGATCACCCACCTCAAACTCAATAGGCTTTCTTCTCTTATCAGCATAACTTTTTTGTCTAGCCTGAGCAGCTGCTATATGTTTCTGAACCTGTTGCTCGGCTTCCTTAACAAAGTCAATTCCATAGTACCTCCTTTCCCTAGGTTTGACCTAGTTCAAAGGATTTTTACAGTTGCGACCATATAAAGTTTCGAAAGGAGCCATCTTGATACTCTCTTGATAGCTATTGTTATACGAGAATTCAGCCAGCGACAACCATTTCTCCCAAGAACCTTTGGAAGAGATAACCCAAGCTCTAAGCATATCTTCCCAAATCTAGTTAACACGCTCCGTTTGTCCAGAGGTTTACGGATGATAAGCAGAACTATAGATTAAGTGGGTACCTAAGGCTTGATGTAAGTGCTCCCAAAAGCGAGCTATAAACTGAGATACTCTATTAGAGACAATAGACTTGGGCACACCATGAAGACGTACAACTTGTTGGAAATAAATGTCCGCATAATGATATGGATGATAATTAGTCTTCACAGGAATGAAATGAGTAGACATCATCAAGCAACCTACGATCACCCAAATGAAATGAAAACCCCTCTCCGCAGTTGGTAAGCCGACAGTAAAGTCCATAACAATCTCTTCCCACTTCCAACCTAGGATAGATAGAGGATGAAGTAAACCAGGTTTCATGTGAATAGCCTTAACTCTACAACAATAATCACACTTAGCAATGTAGGCGGCGATCTCCATCATTTTGGTCCACCAAAGTAAGGTTTTAGATCTTGGTACATTTTACTACTACCATGATGGATGGAAAATTTAGAACAATGGGCTTCAGCCATGATATGGTTTCTAAGTTCTTTGTCCTTGGGCACTACGTGTCTATCCTTGAACCAAAGAATGCCCATCTCAATGAACTAAAAATGTTTGGTCTCTTGTTCCTTCATCTTTCTTTTGATGTGGAAAACACCCACATCGGTCTTCTGAAGCTCAATGATTTGACTTCTAAGAGAGCAATCAATAGTGATATTGTGGAGCACAACGGGATGTAAGAGATGGGATAGATAAAAAATCTTTGACAATCAGAGAATTGCAATGAGATTTCCTACTCAAGGCATCAACAACAATGTTTGTCTTGCCAGGATGATAGTGCACTTGAAGATTATAGTCCTTGATCAGCTCTAACCATCTTCTTTGGCGCATGTTCAACTTAGGTTGAGTAAAGATGTACTTGAGACTTTATGATCTGTATAAATATTGCACACGTTGCTAAGCAAGTAATGTCTCCAAATCATCAGAGCATGGACAACTGCATCTAACTCTAAGTCATGAGTTGGATAGTTGACCTCATGCTTCCATAGCTGATGTGAGGCATAAGCAATAACTCGGCCTTCCTGCATAAGAACACAACCTAAACTGGTACCCGATGCATCACAAAGCACATCAAAAGGTTTCTCAATATCAGGTTGCGCCAAGATAGGAGCAGAAGTCAACAAAGTCTGCAAAGTGTCGAATGCTTCCTCACACCCCGGGGTCCAGACAAATTTCTCACCTTTCTGAAGCAATCGAGTCGTGGGCTTGGCTATTTTTGAGAAATCTGGGATGAATCGACGACAATAACCAGCCAAACCAAGAAAACTTCGAACTTCATGAACCGAAGTCGGTGCCTTCTAGTCCAGCACTTCTTGCACTTTGGTAGACCTACAGAAAGGCCATCCCCGGACAACACATGCCCTAGGAAAGGTACTTTCTTCATCCAGAACTTGCATTTGCTGAACTTGGCATAAAGCTTATGTTCGCGTCAGATGCTCGACATGCTCTTCTTCATTGTCCGAGTAGACTAGAATATCATCAATGAAGACCACCACAAATTTATCCAATTCAGGCATAAATACCGAATTCATTAGATACATGAAGTGTGCAGGAGCATTTTTCAACCCAAAGGACATGACAAGATACTCATACAACCCGTATCTGGTAGAGAAAGCGGACTTAGGGATATCTTTAGGATGAATCTTGATTTGATGATAACCCAATCTCAATCAATCTTGGAGAATACTTTAGCTTTAGATAATAGATCAAACAAGATATCGATGCGAGGAAGAGGATACTTGTTTTTGATAGTAACAGCATTGAGCGGTCGATAATCCACACACATGCGCAAAGATTGATCCTTCTTCTTCACAAAGATAGCAGGACAACCCCATGGAGAAGAGCTAGGGTGGATAAGACCCTTCTTCAGAAGCTCATTCAACTGGTGTTAAGCTTTGCAAACTCATTGGGTGGCATCCGGTAAGGTCTCCTAGATATAGTCACGGTGCTAGGAATTAGCTCAATCTTAAATTCCACATCACGATCTGGAGGTAATCTAGGCAATTCATCAGGAAAGACATCTGAAAACTCACACACTATAGGAACATCGGCAATGGACTTCACTAAAGCAGCATTAGCCTCATTGTGAAGGCGAATATCTCTAGGAAGCTGCATAAGAAAAGCTTTCTTGTCTACCAGATCCCTTAACATCATAACTCTAGTAGAGGTGTCGATCAAGACTCCATTACCACTCATCCACTTCATTCCTAGGATGACATCTATTCCCAAACCGAGCAAGATTACTAGATCAACAACATAACTATGATCACCTATCTCGATACTTACCTCTTTCACTATTTGATTAGTAGAGATGTTGTTGCCCGCAGCACTAATACAATACCCCATGGGTTATAGTAGTTGTAGGCTAATTGAACTTGGATGCAAAGGTAGAGCTCATGAATGAACGCGAAGCACCGGAATTAAATAGTACAACTACATGCTGTTGATTCACCAAGAACTTACCAGCGGTGACTGCCTCTCCAGCAGGAATCTCTCAATAGTAGGAATCAGCTTGGGGCAATGTCCCCTCTTGAAGCTAGCGATCTTCTTAGCATCTGTATCCACAAACTCAGTTGTGACCTAGACAGGTTATTGAAAGCCTGCAGGTAGTCACCTAGACTCTTGCTTCCCTGGGTCAACTTCATGAATTTAGTATGCTTGATAGCCATCAGACCAGGAGGAATATAATGCCACTTGAAAACTTCCTTAAATTGATCCCAAACAATCTCAACATGAGCAGGCAAGGTATGCTTATGATGACTCCACCAGATGCCTGTAGGACCATGCAACTGGTGGGACGCATATTCTGCCTTCATGCCTTCAGTAAGCCTGAGCAAGTGAAACTTTTGCTCGATAGTATTAAGCCATTCATCAACATGAAGCGGCTCTTCTGCCTCTTTAAAGATGGGAGGCTTGGTGTCTATGAAATCCTTAAAGTTGTTGCACTAGTTAGGCTCATGTCCCTAACGAACATTGCGGCCTTCACGATTGACCATCTAGTGCATAGCATCGGCTAAGGCACGTTGACAGTCAACCAAAGACCGCATCAACTTTGCATGAGTAGGGGGAGGGGTAGGAGGTGGCGAAGGGTTCTGATTCTCATTGCCACGACCCCCACCAAAATGAAGGTTTTGAGCCATCTGCAAAATGCATAGCCAGTGAGTACTGATGATGTTGGAAAATTACAGATGAATTATGTAAGTATGCCAACTGAATTCGTTGGAGAGAATAAATTCATGCAACAAACAAAGGCACAATAATTCATTTCTACAACACAACACCATCAATCACAACAGTTGACGCAATATTGCGATGCGCTCAGTAATTGACAAATTTCACCGACAACAAAGACATAATTATTTTAATGGCTCACTTAACATGGAGCATAAGCATGCCTAATAGGTTACATCCCAACCACAAGGGTCCAACCTTACATCAAAGGATCAACGAGGTCCGATATTACATCCACGAGATTGGCTTAAGACAAAGCTACATGTCCATACATGAGATTGCAGCAAAAGATTAGAACTAGCGCATCTAGCTAAGTGCTAAGCTAAACTACACATTGTCATTAGAGTCAGCATCAAAGATGGCCTCTCCATCCTCATCACTGACTGCCTCAAGCTCTTCATCTTCATCTCCCTCGACTTCTAGCATGACATGTACAGTGACACCAGGACCATCAACCTCCATACCATCGTCATCAGCCACTATCACCTGAGGGCCCAAATCTGGATAGACTGGTGCAGGGTGAGGAATTGGATCCCTCTTGTTGTTAAGATGATGGATCTCAATTAACCCTTCTTTAATATGATCATTGAGATACTTCTCCTGCTCAACAACATGGATACGGTCCCTAATCCATCCTTGACACCTTTCCTCTGCCAACTCAAGGGCTGCATCCCTATGACGGGTCACCTGCTCTAACTGTTCTTCAAGCTTATCTCTCTCACGGGCTGCTTGCCCCCACTGCTGTAGGCGATAGTTTGCAATACCTAGAATCTCATCTACTTCCAGCTGAGCTTGTCCACATGCCTCTACCCTACGGCGATACTTGTGAGCACACAACCTGAACTTGCGCTGAGCTGCCATTGCCTTACTAGCCTCTTTTAGTACACTAGAGAGGGTGTCCTTCCTGACCTGACAAAGCTTGAAGACAGCCATCATAGCACTCATTTCCACATTGTCACTCTAAGCACGCTCACCACGTCCTCAAACCAAGGCATGACCGGTTTCTTGAGTCCATTCAGCATCTGTAGGAGCCACTCGGGGAATAGATGCAGCTGGTCCACCCACCAATTTATCTCCAAAACTCTATGCCATGTCCATAAGCACATCAAGAGTAGCAACTTGAGCGGCTTCCCATGGGCTATGCCCATCAGACTTGGTGCTCCACCCACGCCACAACAGCCTCATGGGGTTCTACAGCACCACCAAGGTTACATTGTACCATGGCACATCTCCAAATGGTACTGTCTGCACCCATGAGTAACGTGGTGCCTCCAGGTACCCAACTGAGCTTAGCACCCTCTAGAGCAAAGTAGGCATGCCAAACTAGTCCAAAAAGGTGCTGCTACGAGGAGAAAACATGGGCGCGGCCATCTGTAGCAAAAAAGATGTAACTCTTGTGAGAGGATTATTTTTGAGAAACGAAAATTTAATAATTGGGATAAACAATTATAAGGGAGGGAGTAATGCAAGAATGTGATGTAGAGATGAACATGATTCATGCATGATCTGTACGTTGTCACAAACCTTAGAAAAAAATTAAAGTTCTAGCGGCATATATACTGGTATACACACGTTCTCTCATTTAGCAATAACTAGCCGATCTACATGGTGCATTGTTAGTGTACTTGTAGAAAATTTCATTGCAGCCCAACCCCAAGATATATATAACACACAATGAAAGCAGTAAACTAAATACTCTCCATACATACATCCCCTGATGCATATACTTTGGTATCACAGCTACCCGACAGATGTACCCACAATTAAGTACTTTTCATAAATACATGGTTAAACATGTAATTATGCCAGTAACCACTACTAACCCTCCCCTACACCGACGGTTGGACGGTCATGCTCTCACAACTCACACTTACCTGAGCGTAGAGGTATTTGATCCATACATTACCACCCAAGCAGATGGCATCCATACAATTGCACGTCATATGGACAATGAAATAGAAAACAAACAATCAACCCCCAAAGTTAGTACTTAAATAAGCCATCTAAGAGTCCTTTATTGGGCATGAGGGATATGACCACTGACACACTTTAGCTTAAAATTTAGATTTTTCACAAAAGCTTTTGTTTTAAATACACAAATGACATGTTTAACATTGATAATTGCTCCGATGCTAGCTGTCACAGAGCCACCCAAACTATAAGAGCACAGGTACAAAAACAATCGCTAGAGCGATCAAATTTCCGCACTTGAGCCCATATAATCCCGGTAGTCCACAAAATCACGAAGGATTTCAAACCAATCAACAAACAAGCCAAGATCGTATATGATTCAACACAACACATCACTTGTTACAACATTTCACAAGTAGCTTGCAGCATCTCACATATATCAGAGTTCAAATAAGTTATTACAAACCAAGTTTAAAGTAGCAGAAGCAACATAGTTTCAAAATCACAACACTAGTAGTTCAGATACATAGCCAGTCCAAAGTCATATCCCACAAAAGCATTTAAGATGAGAGGCACTAACAGAGACCATACCTGATGGCCCAGTCCTCATCCCCCATATGGAGAAGACAGTACTTGCAGCAGCCATTATAGAAGATGTCATCTGCAACAAGAGGGAATAAATCCTGAGTACGAGAATGTACTCAGCTAGACTTACCCATCATAAACCAGAAATAAAGTGACACCAAGGAGCGTGCAAGGTATGTAAGTGGGGCTAGCTTGACCACATTTTGTATAAAGCTTAGTATAGATAAGTAACCATTTATTGCTTAAGCATCAAGTTAATAATCATTAACCTATCATCTAGATTAGCACTAGTACTATAGCAATCACTTGATTAAGGAGCAAACATTAATAACCATATCAGGTTTAATAAGGCCATCATCAATATCATCATTACTGACCCATCAAGTTATTTAGTGTGACTACAATGGAGATATGCCTGTCAAGTTTCTCCCTTACTGGGAGAGACGATGACTCAAATCGATTACTACCCAGCTGGGGAATTATTCCTAACACAAACCCATGACTTCCTCCATCGAGGAGCATTAGGTCACCTTTGGTACAACTCAGGAACCAACTTCGCCGGTTCGGTCAGCGCCACGCTCCTAGGGATGCCACTCTACCATGATGTTTAGGAATTATAACAGCTACCCTTGGACTCACGCCAATGGCCCCCCACACATCCTTACTTCCTCTAGAGTGCTCACTTTATACTTGTCGACTCCTAGCCTGAGTTGAGCTACTCGGCTTCGCATCGGATCCGGCCAGCTAAGTGATAGGCATGCATTCAAAATGACAAGAAAGGCTCCTTGCCTCTGTCCTTAACCAACATAGACAGAATCACAATAAGCATAACAGCCCACCTATAAGACTCTGCCTGGTCTTCATTCATTTTATCCATGGTTCTTTTCCACGATAGCAAATATAGCCAACTGTGACCAGATAGATCCCTATATCTCGCAGGTGATAGGATATCATCCAACCTATACCGGTCTAAGCAAGGCTAAGCACTAACTCGATCCTGACTAAATGGGATTCAAAGTATAGATAGTATGCAACAAGGGTTCCAACCAACTCATACAACTTAATGCAATGATACATATATAACATATATATACTCATTTGCTTTCATAAAGTAGGAGGCTTACAATGCTCCGGGGCTTGCCTTTCACGAATGATGAAGGCTTGTGACTGGGACACTCAAGCATGACCTCCTCGCTGGCCTCTAGTTTTGCTAGTTGGACCTCCTGAGCTAGCTCCTCCACCTCCTTGCAGGTTCCCTCGAAATCCACGAGTGTCACTCCCTCCGGTACACCTATTGCATGCATGTGCACAAGATGAATATCATGTATCCATAAGGAATGAGATAACATGATGAACATGTATGAGAATGACAGGAAGATAAACCAAAGTGATTAGCATTCGTTGACTGAGTACGCGTAAAGCTATTTTCAAATCACTTTACCGAGTAAGTACAAATCTCTTCTCTAAGCAAGGTTACAAACTCACCAAGCTCTAGCAATCTAAGGTATAACTTTTCATCACCAGTTAAAGGTCTAGCACCTACAGCTAGCAACTTGTTTACATTAGCCTAAGCATCTATAACATCCATACAAAGCTTAAGTAAAGCAACCAAGTGCATCACCCATTTTAGCACACATAGACCACAAACAGCAGCTACAAGATTAAAGCATAACTGGGGTTACACAACTCCAAATGACATGCAACAAGATATTCTGAAAATTTTATGAAATTATCTACATTTCATCTTTAGACATCATAGCATGATTCCCAAGTTAAATAGATCGAAATTATATAACTACAGAATCAGGTCTAGACAGGACAAAGAGCAACCAATTCTGTGACCCAACTTTGAACAGCGGTAACTCACAAACTACTTGGTCAAATGACACCAAATTTTAACAGCAGCTAGATACATGAACTATCTACAACTTTTGTGTTCACAAGTTCTCCAGCAAACCACACTTACATGGTGTAATGTACAAAGTCTCCAGAACTGTCCAGAAACCATCAATTGCAGGAAATAAATATTAACTTATGTTTCAAACTCCCATCTAGACAAAACCAACTTCACCAACATGTTACACATGCCCAATGAACACCAGAAAACATGGTGCTCACCTCTAAATAATTTCTTTTAATGCATTTCTTAATTTATTTAGATATCAAGGTGTATTTATGAATACATACCAAAAGTACACAGTAATTTCTACAAAAATTATAGCAGCTAGCATATCCTCCCAGTAGACCACTGTATAAATTTCATTGCATTTGAACATGTATATTACTCTATACCATAAAGAACAAAATAGCATGCTTACTTGAGCATAAATAGGAAACTCTATTGAAAAGTGTCCAACAACAGATTTCATATTTTTCCTAGCCTCAAACTAACATAAGAACACTTTTCACCAATTTTCAGGTTTATACCTTGTGTACATTAATTATGAAAAATAGCACAAGAAACTACTATTTAAACAATTGAAAATCATAACTCATGCATACAGTATGCAAAAATCATGATATTTTACCACAGCATTCTCATAGGATAAACAGCACCTCATAAAATTTTCACTGCATTTGGAGCAGTACATTAAGAGATATGAATTTCCCCTTTTTCTCCATGAATAAAAGAGATAAATAATAGCTATTTATTTTTCTACAGAACATGACATGTTTCAGATTTTTAATAAAAACTAGACACTACCAAGAACACAACCCAAGTTGAATCACTCAATTTGGAGCTCTAGAACTTGAGATATGATTTCTACAAACATGCATCAAAATCTGCATTTAAACAAATCGAGCCCTAACTCTACCGTCGCTTACGCGTGGGACCTGCGGGGTCAACAGGCCCACTGGTCAGCCACCCGAGAAGTAGGGGAGGGATTTGACCAATGACGGCTCGCTGCTGGTGAGGTTTCCGATGAAGCCGTGGTCACCGACGGGATCTATGCGTCGAGCCGCGTCGGTAGAGGTAGGTGGTTGGAGGGTGGAGCCACCGGAGCTCGCCTACTGGCGGCAATGGCGGCACGATGGTGCTGCTCGACGGTGCGCCAGCCATCTCCGGCTGGTAGCAGCTCGGCTAGGCCCGGCTCTAGCACCCACGTCACACGGGGAACCTATTGCGCTAGAGAGAGAGGAGAGGGGCGCCAAAGAAGCCTAGGCACGAGAGCACCAACGTGACGGCGCTCCGGCGAGGTCTCCGTGGTGGAGGAGCGGGCAATGTGGCCTCCCCCGAGCTCGGTTCGCTGCACAGAGAGGACGAGAAGATAGAGGAGCTCAAGGCGGAGATAGTGGCGAGGTGGAGCGAGGAGCGGTGCAGTGGAGAGCTCGCATGAGCTCAGCGGAGCTCTTGGCGGCGAGAGCGCTGCCACTGCTACTGTGACGCGAGGTGAGCGAGGGCGGAGCGGGCGAAGTGAGCGAGCAGGGGGCGAGGCAGAGGCGTCTGCGGCCAGTGTATGACGCCCACGTGGCCGATGCATGCTGGCACGGTTGGCCAGATGGCTAGCTCAAGTCGGCCTTCAGGTCGAATGATAGAGCTACTTTGCCTCCTTCTATCACCTAATCCAGCTCAAATAAGCTAATGCTGTAATTAAAAAACTTGTAAAGCTATGTGAAATCTACAACTATGTCAATATGAGTGTGAGCTAGTTCGGCTTGGATTTGCAACTGTAGGCTACCAAAGTGATGCACAGGGAAACTGTAATGCAGTTAGGACTTAGAAATATGAAACTGCACCCAATTCTGCTTTGTGGGCCACTTTTGAGCATGTTCTGCTCATTTTCATGAGATGGTCTTAAAACAACTTTTGTTCCTTAACAAATTTGCTACAACTTTGCTTAAGTGTGCAACTGCATGCATATGCTTTTAGCTGTACTTTTCAAACAGTCAAACAAAAGAGTTCTATAGGTCAACCAAGGTCAAATTAGGGTCAACCACTACTTAGAAGCTTAATTAGGCTAAGTGGTCAACATGAACATTGTTCCATTATGTGTCCTAGGTATAGCTAAGGTGCTTTAGTGACCCAAACATCAACACTTGCATTAACACACATGATCATAAAGTATATATATTCAACGAAACATAAAATAAAAAGACATGTTGCATATGTTTCAAATCAATGTTTCATAACAATGTTTCACTAGTTTCATATAAATGTTTCAAGTATATTGCTCATGCATGGATGAATGATGCTTATGCTCATGTAATGCAAGTGCAATGATGCGAGCATAACACTGGGGTGTTACATTTGTAAGGTGTAGGAATTATTATTGCCATTGGTTGTGGACAGAAGTGTTTGGTTATATGTAGTTAAATAACTATTGCTCTATAATTCAATTTGGATGACTACATGTATAAATTCTGTTGCTATGGTGTTTTCATGATGAAGATGGAGTTTTCTATGAATCTTGATAATAACAAAGTTGTAGATAATTTACTTATCTACTATGTGCTAAATTTTCATTTTTGTACGCCTAATGGTTTGAGAGTTATAGCTCATTGAAGTTTGTTGTCAGATTTGCTTGTCCTCTGGATAGATCTGGAAGATTGAATTGTTTGACTTTGCTAACTGTTGAATCACATTAATATGATAATAAAGCTGTAGACAATTTCTTAAGCTTTCCAGAAAGTTAAGGATCATGTTTGTTGGATGTGTAGAACTCCAGTTATGATTAAAACAAGTGGCTGCTATCTTGCAGTCCAGAAAATAATTAATCCAAGCTTGGAATGTGATTGCCTTGTGCGATGCTTGTTGTTTAGGTGCATAGGCTAATTAAGATAAATTGTTAGCTGTAGGTATTAGGTCCCTTTATGATGATGAACAACTATATCTTAGGATGCTAGAACTAGGTGAGTGTTTGTTGCTTTACTAGAGAAGAGATATCCACTTACTCAGTAAACTAGGGTTAATTTACTAGAGAGGAGTTACGGTCGACGAATGTTAATCTTGTTATCATCTTACCATCTATTGTTAAGCCTATCCATGGTTATGCATTTCATCATATTATGTCTACATTTCATCTCGTGTGCATTCTTGTTACTTACTATGTGCATACACATACAATAGGATCGCCCGAAGGAGTCACCCTTCTCGAGTTCGAGGCTGGTAATCAGAAGGAGCAGGAGAAAGCGCCACAGCAGGAGACCCCAGAGAGGAAGGGCAGGCCTTAGAAGACCTCCTAGAGTGCCCTGGTCACCAGGCGTTAGCTTTCCAGAAAGGCAAGCCCCGGAGCATTCTAAGCCTCCTATATTTTATAAATGTCATCTTGAATTTTTCATGTTTGATGCATTATGTTATAGGAGTTGATTGGAACCACTTTGAAAGGATCAAGATGCCCAAGAGGGGGGGTGAATTGGGCTTTTCTAAAAATTATTGCAAGAATTAAAACCTACTAAGCCATAATTCACCCCTAGTGCCTACAAGTGTTCCTAGTGATTCTACTGATTAAAAGTTTTGCACCCTAAGTTTCAATCCTAGTCTAGCATGGCAATTCTAGGAAAGTAAATCAAGCAACAAGAGTAATAGGAGAAAGTAAATTGCTTGAATGTAAAAGGGTTAGGAACATGCAATGTTT
This sequence comes from Saccharum spontaneum, assembly GCA_022457205.1. Taxonomy (NCBI): domain Eukaryota; kingdom Viridiplantae; phylum Streptophyta; class Magnoliopsida; order Poales; family Poaceae; genus Saccharum; species Saccharum spontaneum. Next base: position 8,811,099 of record CM039602.1, on the reverse strand, counting down.
TCCCGAGGTATCGGAGAGTCGCCACTCCCCATTAGTCCTCGTTGGAGCACCCACACAAGGGTGTAGCTCCCCCTTGATCCACGTGAGGATCCAGTGCTCTCTACAGGCTGATTCTTTGACACTCCGTCACGGTGAATCGCCCACAACTGCTCATAAGATGAGTTGGGTCATCCACAAGCTCCGCCGAATGATCACCAAGCTCGCAGTCACCACCAAACCGTCCAGGTGATGGCGATCACCAAGAGTAACAAGCAAGAACTCTCACTTGACCACAACAAGCCTAATGAGAAGGTGGATGCACACTTGCTACTCCCTAGTCACTAATGAGGGACCTTAATCTTGGATTCTCAAATCTCAATCCTCACTAGAGCTCTTGCACTCCCTTGCATATGAAAGGTGTTTCTCAGCTAAACAAATGAGCAAGAGACCTCAAATAGAGGGGTAGGGGATGAATTTATACTCCCCACAGTCAATCCCAACCGTTAAGTGGCAACTCAGCATTTTTCGTACTGACCGGACGTGCCGGTCGACATGACCGGACGCGTTCGGTCGGTGGCAATGGTCGAATTTGAATAAGCATTACTAAGTGACCGGATGCACAGATGAGTCCGATCGGTGATGACCGGATGCGTTCGGTCAATGAAGTTCCTCTCTAGAAATGGACCAGACACACTGTAGACGCGTCCGATCAATTTCCTAGTCGCGTCCGATCACGACACTTTTGCTCTCTGTCTCTGGTCAACATGATCTACGCGTCCGGTCCATGGGAGGACCGTGTCCGGTCGATCATGTTGAGTCTGCTGTGACTGCTAGTACTAACCGGACGTGTCCGATCAGGGCAGAGACCGCGTCCGATCAAGAAGAATTGGTTCAAATTACTCCGAATCGCGATGCAACCTGAACAAAGTTTCTTCCAAATGATCTTTGGGCTTCACCTGAGCTACCTAGTGCTAAGTTTGACAAGTGTGCACCACACCTAATAAAATAGACTCACTTAGGACATGCTACTCTGATGCATCCGGCCCAGGTGGGGTTGGCCGAGGCCCAATAAATTAAGGTTGCCCGAACCCCAATAGTTCTTATGCACACCCACTCGGAGAAAGACCTAATGTCCCTAAAAGACTAGTCTGATAGGGGAAGGGTGGCTCTCTCTTTTAAGGTGGCTTCCTCCTCCCAAGCTAAGCAAGGTGGGATTATTCAGAGGCTCACACGGTCGCCGCCCGACTACAACTAGGCCACTTGGCCTTTTTTTGTTGCGTCTTTGCCAGCGGGTAATAGTGGAGGATGTCCTCATCATTCCCACCCCCTTAACCAAGGGCCCAACTCTGATACCAAATGTTGCATCCGGCCCAGGTGGGGTTGGCTGAGGCCCAATAAATTAAGGTTGCCCGGACCCCAACAATTCTTATGCACACCCACTCGGAGAAAGACCCAATGTCCCTAAAAGACTAGTCTGATAGGGGAAGGGTGGCTTTCTCTTTTAAGGTGGCTTCCTCCTCCCAAGCTAAGCAAGGTGGGATTATTCAGAGGCTCACACGGTCGCCGCCTGACTACAACTAGGCCACTTGGCCTTTTTTTGTTGCATCTTTGCCAGCGGGTAATAGTGGAGGATGTCCTCATCATACTCACTCATGCCCCCTTTATAGTACGGCCAAAGGAGAAATGTGAAGATCCTAACGACTATTCCGAACATAACTCAACTCCTCGACGTCCGGAACTAACCGTCCTTAATCTTGTCGTTAATCCTTTGAAAACCAAAATGATTTCCATCAAGGGGCATAAAAACCATAGTGCCCAAAATAGTCACCATTCCCATGACCTAACTTACCAAAGTTTCTGCAAAATACACGTTAGTCATGGTAATGTTGCGTTGTCATCATTTGCCGAAACCAACTCTAGGGGCCTAGATGCTTTCAATCTCCCCCTTTTTGGTGATTGATGACAACACCTTGAGTAAGTAGATTTAAGAGATGAGGTTTTCGATCATGCTTGGTTCACATAAGCAAAAGGCAATAAGAACAATGGGGTTTAAGATTGCTTATGTGCTCCAAGCTAACAGGGTGTACTCATAAGATGAAAAAAGAAGAGTTAGTGCACAAAAGCATAGTTCATATGAAATCGGAGCAAGGCACGGAAGCAAAACCTTATGAGCTAGAACCAATCATGTGACATGATATAATAGAGACAAGATAATCAACATATTACTCAAGTATCTCACAAGCACACACGACACACAATGCAAGTGCGGGAATATAAACATGATGCATTTAAGGGGAGGAATGCATGACATGAATTAAATGCACAAGTAATATGATGTATGTACGTTTCTTACGTTCTCACAAACATATGAAATAAATAATCTTTAGCGATGAATTCGGTGGCATATAGGTGATCTCTCATACATGTATACGTTCTACACGAGAAACATTGTTATGTACCTACAGAAAATTCATTTCAGCCCAAATCCCCATGAATGCATGAAATCAGTAAATTTATCCACACGCTCTACACGAATCCCTAGATACCCGTACAACGGTAGTAACTACCCAAAACAACGCCCTATTGGCGGCATCGCCTCAACGGACGGAACAACCACACATGCGACACTTTTGTAAAAACATGTGTAGAACATGTAATTACTCCAGTATCATATAAGCACTCTCCCTAGATCGGCGGTGTATCCGATCATGCTCTCACAACTCACACTTACCGAGGCGTAGAGGCAACTGATCCATACATTACCACTCAATTAAGTGGCACTCATACAATAGCACGTCGTATGAGCAACGAAAGAGAAATATGGTGCAAGAACCCCAAGTTAGTACTTAAATAAGCCACCTAGAGTCCTTAACTGGGCATAAAGGATATGACCACTAGCACACTTTTAGTTTGGAAATCACGTTTTTCAAACATAATTTTGTTTTAAATACACTTGTGGACAGTAAACACGCTAAACCATGCTCCGATGCCAGCTGTAATAGAACTGACCAATTATACGAAATTAAGTAAGAAAATCATCCATCAAGCAGACGATTTAGCAAACTTAAGCCCGTATAACCCGGTAGTCCATGAAATCACGACGGATTTCAAATCAACTTACATACCAGCCAAGATTGTAATAAGTTTAGCGGTCACCATCACAAATTACATAAAAGTTCACATCGCAGATACATCAGAGTTTAAACATAATTATTACAAACCAAGTTCAAATAAAAGTAGCGGAAACATTTAGTTCAAACCACACACACTCACGCATAGTTCAAAATAAAGTGCCAGCTGATGATCATCTCCAACAAAAAGCATCAAACGAGACGTAGGGAATGACCATTGCCCATGGTCCTAAGCTTCACCCATTGCAGGATAAAGGCAGTTGATACAGTAGCCATAATACATCTGCCCATCTACAACAAGTGGGAACAAAGCCCTAAGTACGAGAAGGTACTCAGCTAGACTTACCCGACATAACCGAAAATAAATTGATACCAAAGAACATGACAGGCTTTATGGTAGGGTAGCTGACTCATTTGCAAAAAGGCATTTTTAGCATTTAAAGAATCTTTTCCAGAAGCTTTTATATCAAGTTAAATCTTTATTAACCTATCAACTACATTTTCACCTGTACTAGAGTAAACATGTAACTAAACAAGTAAGGATAACCAATGATCATTAACAACTTTCATCATGTCATATTCCATATAACTGTCCAAGTGTTCCATCAATATTACTACGATAAAGTAACTCAAGTCAAGTGTTCACTATCCAGTGAACGATGGAGATTCGAATCGATTATTAACCAGCTGGTAATTTATTCCTCACACAAACCTCACTCACCCGCTAAAGTGAGATTTTGGTCACCGAGTCAACTATTCAGGTAAAGTCTCGACTTTGCCAGGAACCACATGTACCCAGGGGCAGCCCGACTGCTCTTTGGCCTTACCATCGCGCCCCCGTGTCCTACCACACCTGCTTCGGTACAGTGCGTTGCGGGCAATCCACTCGGCTCGAATAATCTCCCAGCTTCGCGGTCGAAAGGTACATTATTCGGCCAGCTAAATGTAAGGCATGCGTTCAACATGACTCGAGGCCCAACAACGGTCGGTCCTTAATCGACACAGATGGAAAACACTATAGTCCGAAACCCTGCAAGTCTCCGTCCGGTCTCAATTTGAAATTAACACTTAGTTATTCTAAGATGACATACTTTTTCAACCAGATCCAGGTAACCACCTATAGCTCGCAGGTGACAGGAACTCACCCGACTTCTACCGGTCTAAGCAAGCTAAGCATTTCTTGACTGCGAATACCAAGGTAACAAGGATATGGTAGAACAAAGGTAAACAAGGTATATTGCAGCAACAGTTGCAAACAACTCCTAAACGTAATGCATCAATTAAAGTAAAGCATTAATAAAATATTTGCAAACCGGGAGAGAAATGCTCCGGGGCTTGCCTCTTTTGAAAGAGCTCGGGCGGTGGTCGGGGCACTCTGGAAGATCCTCACCGACCTCCTCGTCGGCTTCGAGCTCCTCCTGCTCTTGCACCTCGGGCTGCTCTTCTGGCTCCTCAGAAACTGCTATCGGAGTTACTTCTTGCGATCCTGTGTGATGCAAATGTATAAGTGCTCATGTCTAGGTGCATTGTAGAGATGACATGTAATGATCATGATGAATGAAATGTAGATGAACAGGTTTACTTTATTGTATAAAGTAGGAATACAACTCTTCTACAAGGTAGTCCACATCATCCAAGAACTTGTACTAGTATACTACTACAAACATTCTCTACCATGGCAAGTCACCCCAGAAAATATAAGATGCTTCAAAGATACACCAAAGCAAATCTTATCAACTAATCTTGCATTAACAAGGTTAATTAAACCCTAGTTGACACTATGTTTGAATAGCAACACTTCTTTTGGCAGCATAGAAAAATCTGATAAAATTATAGTGACTTACTATCATCTAATCTAGCATGCCACAAAAATTTCATTACATTTGGAGTACTAGAACTGCCTACACAAAAATAACAATCTAAGGCCCAAAAATGAGCATAAAAATACTTTATACTTTGAAAAGTATCAAACAACAGATTTAGCATTTTTCCTACATTCTACACAATAAACAATCACTATAGTAAAATTATTATATGCATGTTTTATTCATATTTTTCTCTCTATTAAAAATAGCAATTATCAACAATAATAAGCACTTGCACTACACATCAAAATTTTTCTACAGAACATGCATGGCACATATTTTTCCTACAAAGTACATTACACAAAAAGATTAACAAAATTGAAAGCATATTTTTCTGAGCTTTATATGATTTATTATATATTTATCAAGAAAATAGCAATTTCAATGATTAAATAAAAACCCTATAGAAAAGTATTTCAAACTTGACATGCAACATTTTTAGATCATAGATCTGGTCCTAAGAAGTCTACCAAAATTTATTTCACAATTTTTGGAGCCAAAATGAGCAAGTTATGGATTTTAGAAGCCTTTTATCATTTTCTGGAAAAACATTTTGTTTAAATCCTTTTTGAATCCGACTGCTTAAATACTACATGCACCCCAGAACTGAACCCAGAGCGCGGACACTAGATAGACAGGCAGGCCCCTGCGTCAGGCAGGCCCCACCTAGCAGTCACACGGGACAGGGGAGGCGGCGGGGTGCCGAGATCTCGCCGGCGGCGAGGTCTCTGGCCAAACGGTGACCACCATCGTGCTCTACGGCCCCAGGCGGACCCAGCAGTGCCTCGAGCGCGGTCAAATGAGCACCGAGGCTAGCTCACCGGCGCACATGGTGGCACAAAGGCTCGGCTCACCAGCGTGGGCGTGCCTCCGGCCATGGTGTGGTGCGGGGAGAGGCCGAGAGGGCCCGAATGCGCACGAAAACGGGGCGAAAAGAGGAGCAGAAAGGTGAAGTCCATGGAGCGGAGATCTCCGACGAGCTCGGCCAGAACTCTGGTGAGTGATTCCCGCAGAGGGGAGGCTTACCATGGGCGGTTGAGGTGAGTGCAGGCTGCGCCAGAGGGAGGAGAAGCCCGAGGCAATATGGAGCAGATCGCGGTGAGATGGAACGGCCAGAACGTGCATCTCCGGTGATCGCGCACATGGTGGCGCAGGCGGAACTGCGGCCGCTGCGCGCGGGAATGAGCAAGGTGAAGAGGGAAGGAGAAGGGCAAGGCGCTGCGGGGGGGGGGGTTTGTAGTGATGAGTGCGTGCGCTGGCGGGGGCGACTCGACGCCATCTGGCCGGCGTCACCGGCATGCGCTCGCCACGCGGCGGGCGCGGCCTGCCGCGGTCGGGACAGCGAGACTGTAACACCCCAGGCGCCACAAAAGCCTTAGATGTGACTAACGTCCCTTCCCTCATGCCCAAGTACAAAACTCGGCATAAAAAAAACCAAACGTCAAAGTAAAGCGCGGAAGCAACATCAAGGACAAAACTATAATTAAGTAAAGCTCCAACTTAAATGTTTTTATTAAACCATGAAAGATCACCACGAAGATAAACTAAGTTTGTTACAGCAAGGCAAGAGTGTTATTATTATAACTAGATATGGGTGTAATAGTGAAGTTGTGCCGCTAATCCCATCCCTTCAAGGAAGCAAAGCATCCAAGCAAGCATCCAAACTTGCACCTGGAAAGATAAAAGGGGTGAGAATAAATCTCAGCAAGCAAACTGCTTGATCATATCATTCAAACTACAAGTTAATTAAGCATCGATTTAAATGTCGAAGATATGACATCATAAGAAATTAATACTTCATAATCAAATTATTTATCCAATGACAACAACGTAAAGGAGTAAACAACATCATGATATTCAATAAATAAACCACCTCTTCAAATGAAAGAAACTCCTCATATCCACAACTTCAATGCAAGTAAACCTCAGAGAGTGCAGATGCAATACATATGCATGTCCACTGCCTCCATACCCAACAAGGTATGAAGCTGCATCGTACCCCTCCTCGGGCAACGTACGATGCTGTACCGGTACAGTCACGGCCAGCAAGCGGCGACATCCACGAATGCTATGCAATGCAATATGATACAATGACATGATGCAACCGCAGAAATACTTACCACATATGCCACATACATCCACCATTATAATTCATAGCACTTACCTCATGACGATAGATAAATGATAAAATATTCAACAATGTAGATCATATATAAGTTACTTTATAAAGGGACAAGTGAATTCATTCTTAGATATTATCTTGATTTAGTTAATGTTATGGCAAAGTGTAGGTAGATTAAATAACATGTCAAGCTGTAGCAAACCACCGCTACGTTTACTTGCCTCAAAAGACGATGAAAGAACATGAGCTAAGAATGATCCAAAGGTACACCACCTGTTCAAACATCATTACCTTAGAACATATTCATACAAACACATACAAATAACATATAAAGCAGTCATACGGCTTGCACTATCGTTTCCCTCAAAACAGCGACCGAACAACCCACCAACAACAGCAACCATGCTTCACATTTTTGGTGTAGATAAATTACATGTTCAAAAATTATGAAACTTATACAGAAGGTGTAAAACACCATTATCTACAACTTTTATATAAAACAATCTAGCATGTGAGATCTCCAAGACAGCATAAACAACCTCTGAACTTAACTGAACTTTTCTGACGACAAAAACAGGATATCAAGCTTCTAAAATTCATAATTGGAGATATACTAATTCAAAAATTAAGATTTAACAATATGGAAATATTAACTAATGTTCTACAACTTTCATGTTATAAGCTTTGGATTTTAAGGACTGAAAGATACTCATAACAAACCAATAATCTAACTGAACATTTCTGATGATAGAACAACAGCAGACCACTGAAACATACATAACTGGAGATTTACTGATCCAACACTTGTGATCTTCAACAATATGGAAAGCTTATGAAATTACCAACAACTTTCATTAGATCATTTTACGAGATTATGGACGTATGATAACATAAAACTGAATGCATCTAACTATGTCCAGATTTTTGACAGAACAAATGCATCACCAAACAACGACCATATCTGCTAAACCACAAGTGCTAAAAAGGTGATCTTTACACCAAAACAAAGATAATGAAGTATACTAACACATTATAATTTTCCCATGATTTTATAGCACATAAAAGAAGATGTAAACAGCACATAACCAACAACTGCAGAATCTGAAAACACAGTAGGGCTTAATTACGAGATAAGAACCCTAACCCCGTCAACTAATCCATCAAATTCGCGAACCCTAGCATAAATTTCACATCAAAACACTGGGGTAAAGTGAGACCTTACCCCAAACAGTGAGTATTAAGAAGATCCGCAATGATTGACCTCCCATTCCCCCTTCTTTCTTGCAGCGATTCCCACCGTTGCCCCTCGTGTTGGTTTGATCTACTCCACGTATGGCACCGCCATCAAGAACAGCGAGGGGAAGGATGGATCGAGGGGAAAAAGAGAGGAGAAGGTGACTGACCGGTTTTTGAGAAGGAACAATACGATGACGAAGGACGGTTAAGCCCTAGGTTTCTCTCCCTCTCTTCTTCTCTCTTTGCTATCCTTCTCCTTCTATTTCTTTTCTTTGGTGCGTGATATAGGTGGGCGGCTGAAGGGACACCGGCATAGAAAAGGGAAAAGCCACTGGTACTGTAGCCTGGGCGACGCTACAGTAACCACGTGTGACTGTTCACATTTTTTTTAATTCCTTGAATAATGCAAAATTTATATCTTCATGATCCAAACTCCAAATGATATGTATAAGTAGTCAAACGGAATGCATTCGACGAGCTCTACGCATCTATGGTCTCTGATCATTCATCAAAGCTACAGATAAAAAAATTATTTTTGGCACTCATTAAAACTCCTAATTAACTATTTTACCACTTTGCGCTTTCTAACACACAACACATATTTTCGGGTGTTACATTCTACCCTCCTTAAAAGAATTCGTCCCCGAATTCTCTAGATCAAACCAAATGGACCACAACAACACTAACAAACGACAACACACGTATGAGCTAGAAAGATAAGTACCACACAAGTTAAAAAGTGTTGCCAAGAGATGAAGCCACCTACACGGATTGGTAGAGCCAAATATTGTAGCCAAGAAAATAATATAATAAGCACACACATAAAGAACGAGATCACTTCAATCAAACAACACCCACAACTAAGGAACCAAACGAGACAACTTCACATCTCCAAAGAATATAATCATCATATTAGGCATGATAGGTTCGCGAAAACAAAATGCAAGGCCTAAATCAACCAACTCCAACTTTCTACTCATGCATTAACCAACAAATATGACTTCTAGAGCTGATACACTTCTCCACTTAGTTAACCCAAAACCTTCTCAAAACAAAAACATCAACTTTAAGGCAACTTATAATAAAATAGTAATGACATAGAACACAATAAAATCATGTCTCCAAGCAAACACTTCACCCCAAACATTTTGAAGAACAAGCTCACACTTGGACACGATGTATTAAACATCAAGATTATTCTACGTAGAACGCATATGACCACATCTAACCCACGAAACCACCTTGGAAGTACTCTTCTCAACACACCTCTATGATTGGCACAAAGTTGCCTCGTACTCTAAGGGGAAAATTTCTAAACCATTCTAGGCTTAGGCTTAATCATCGCAACACCCACATATAGGACAATTCACACAACGATCCACCAATCCGATATGTCGAGAGAAAATAGCTAGAGTGCACGGCATGGGGGCCAATCCACCCGTCACTCTGCTATTTCCTTCAAATATGGATAGTTAGGTCGTAACCTACCTCTCGGGCAATCCTCACTTAGGAGTGCAGATAAAGGCATTGTGGGGGCCCTCCACTCCACCCATCTGCACTACCAGACTATAGCTACTCTATGGGTTTCAAAACCTTACCTTTTGCTATCAATAAAACAAATGGAAAAATTCACCATCTTCACCACTCAAGAAGAAACTACAACACTTTAATGGTATAATTATGAGCAAACATCATGGTGAAAACTAGACAAGTATATAAATGTAAGCATAACTGATATGGATAAAAATCGTATTTCAACCGGTACATGACACACTAAGATCAATTAAACTAGATATAAGCTAAACAAATAAAATTTACACTTCACTAGTAATTAACAAAAGTAATGATATACAACATAAAAATCAAGGAAGTTAAACAAAAGCACCTCAATCTCAAAAGGCATGTATGATATACAAACCCATACCCATCCTACATGTGCAAGTGTGTCATTTTAAATCTTGCCTTTTCCGAGAATCTAATGCCTGCTCTGATACCAACTATAACACCCCAGGCGCCACAAAAGTCTTAGATGTCACTAACGTCCCTTCCCTCATGCCCAAGTACAAAACTCGGCATAAAAAAAACCAAACGTCAAAGTAAAGCGCGGAAGCAACATCAAGGACAAAACTATAATTAAGTAAAGCTCCAACTTAAATGTTTTTATTAAACCATGAAAGATCACCCTGAAGATAAACTAAGTTTGTTACAGCAAGGCAAGAGTGTTATTATTATAACTAGATATGGGTGTAATAGTGAAGTTGTGCCGCTAATCCCATCCCTTCAAGGAAGCAAAGCATCCAAGCAAGCATCCAAACTTGCACCTAGAAAGATAAAAGGGGTGAGAATAAATCTCAGCAAGCAAACTGCTTGATCATATCATTCAAACTACAAGTTAATTAAGCATCGATTTAAATGTCGAAGATATGACATCATAAGAAATTAATACTTCATAATCAAATTATTTATCCAATGACAACAGCGTAAAGGAGTAAACAACATCATGATATTCAATAAATAAACCACCTCTTCAAATGAAAGAAACTCCTCATATCCACAACTTCAATGCAAGTAAACCTCAGAGAGTGCAGATGCAATGCATATGCATGTCCACTGCCTCCATACCCAACAAGGTATGAAGCTGCATCGTACCCCTCCTTGGGCAACGTACGATGCTGTACCGGTACGGTCACGGCCAGCAAGCAGCGACATCCACGAATGCTATGCAATGCAATATGATACAATGACATGATGCAACCGCAGAAATACTTACCACATATGCCACATACATCCACCATTGTAATTCATAGCACTTACCTCATGACGATAGATAAATGATAAAATATTCAACAATGTAGATCATATATAAGTTACTTTATAAAGGGACAAGTGAATTCATTCTTAGATATTATCTTGATTTAGTTAATGTTATGGCAAAGTGTAGGTAGATTAAATAACATGTCAAGCTGTAGCAAACCACCGCTACGTTTACTTGCCTCAAAAGACGATGAAAGAACATGAGCTAAGAATGATCCAAAGGTACACCACCTGTTCAAACATCATTACCTTAGAACATATTCATACAAACACATACAAATAACATATAAAGCAGTCATACGGCTTGCACTATCGTTTCCCTCAAAACAGCGACCAAACAACCCACCAACAACAGCAACCATGCTTCACATTTTTGGTGTAGATAAATTACATGTTCAAAAATTATGAAACTTATACAGAAGGTGTAAAACACCATTATCTACAACTTTTATATAAAACAATCTAGCATATGAGATCTCCAAGACAGCATAAACAACCTCTGAACTTAACTGAACTTTTCTGACGACAAAAACAGGATATCAAGCTTCTAAAATTCATAATTGGAGATATACTAATTCAAAAATTATAAGATTTAACAATATGGAAATATTAACTAATGTTCTACAACTTTCATGTTATAAGCTTTGGATTTTAAGGACTGAAAGATACTCATAACAAACCAAGAATCTAACTGAACATTTCTGATGACAGAACAACAGCAGACCACTGAAACATACATAACTGGAGATTTACTGATCCAACACTTGTGATCTTCAACAATATGGAAAGCTTATGAAATTACCAACAACTTTCATTTAGATCATTTTACGAGATTATGGACGTATGATAACATAAAACTGAATGCATCTAACTATGTCCAGATTTTTGACAGAACAAATGCATCACCAAACAATGACCATATCTGCTAAACCACAAGTGCTAAAAAGGTGATCTTTACACCAAAACAAAGATAATGAAGTATACTAACACATTATAATTTTCCCATGATTTTATAGCACATAAAAGAAGATGTAAACAGCACATAACCAACAACTGCAGAATCTGAAAACACAGTAGGGCTTAATTACGAGATAAGAACCCTAACCCCGTCAACTAATCCATCAAATTCGCGAACCCTAGCATAAATTTCACATCAAAACACTGGGGTAAAGTGAGACCTTACCCCAAACAGTGAGTATTAAGAAGATCCGCAATGATTGACCTCCCATTCCCCCTTCTTTCTTGCAGCGATTCCCACCGTTGCCCCTCGTGTTGGTTTGATCTACTCCACATATGGCACCGCCATCAAGAACAGCGAGGGGAAGGATGGATCGAGGGGAAAAAGAGAGGAGAAGGTGACTGACCGGTTTTTGAGAAGGAACAATACGATGACGAAGGACGGTTAAGCCCTAGGTTTCTCTCCCTCTCTTCTTCTCTCTTTGCTATCCTTCTCCTTCTATTTCTTTTCTTTGGTGCGTGATATAGGTGGGCGGCTGAAGGGACACCGGCATAGAAAAGGGAAAAGCCACTGGTACTGTAGCCTGGGTGATGCTACAGTAACCACATGTGACTGTTCACATTTTTTTAATTCCTTGAATAATGCAAAATTTATATCTTTATGATCCAAACTCCAAATGATATGTATAAGTAGTCAAACGGAATGCATTCAACGAGCTCTACGCATCTATGGTCTCTGATCATTCACCAAAGCTACAGATAAAAAAATCATTTTTGGCACTCATTAAAACTCCTAATTAACTATTTTACCACTTTGCGCTTTCTAACACACAACACATATTTTCGGGTGTTACAGAGACGCGCGAGCGGGGGAGGGAGAAGGCTGCGCGGGCGTGGGCCGGGCCGCGGAGCTGCTGCGGGCGCGCGCACGCGCGGGGAGAAAACGGGCCGCTTTGGCCAGCGGGCCGAAAGGGAAGCGGCGGCCTCCTACGGTAAGAAATGACTTTTCCATTTTTATTTCCAATAATTTTTCAAATAAATTCAATTAACAATTTTAAAATCCCATTTTGAGCAAGAAGATGGCTTTTTCTGAAAATGGCCCAAAAATGAAAGTTGCTTAAAATTTAATTCTCTACAACTTTTATTAAGGGACCAATTTCCAATTCCCAACAGATTTTGAATTGGAGAATAAAAACTAAATAGGGAGGGTTTTTGACCATTTTCCAATAATATTTTTAAAAGCAAACTTTGACACAACTTTGGTTACTAAAGTTGCTCCAAAAATTGTACTAACTAGTTCTAGGTGATTTAAAATTATAGCCACACATGTTTTAGTAGCCTAGCAAGTATAATCAAGGTGGAGTAATTCTTAGACAATTATATGCAACAATCATGTTTCACATAAGTGCTTTAACTAAAAATGCACTCTACTTCATATGTGATTATAAATGCAATGATGCATCATGCGTATGATTTGAAATGCTAAATGCTTGCGTAACACCGGGGTGTTACAAGGGATATGGTATGGGTATTGGTGGGTGTAACAGGTTGTGTCCCGCGGCCACGGGGCATAGCTTGGTTGCATTATTTCCCTGTTCATGTCGATTAAGGACCGTCTGTTGCATGGACCCTGGTCAAGTCACAGATTTATTATCCCGAGCACATACTTGCTTATGGGAGCGAGAAGGCTTGTTACTCTCTTGTCATGGGCTCCGGCTCTTTCCTGACCGACTGATTGGAGGCAGGGATAGGTGAAGGTCTAAGCACCACTTTGAGGCCAGGCCTCAAGTGTGGGGGCTTGGAGTCCAAGTTTGGACGGGGACTTGGAACCCGTGACAGGAGTGGAACAGGTTGGTCTCGCTCGTGCCTGGGGTGCGGGCGAGGCATGTATTTTTCGAGGTACCCAGCTAGGCATATTGATTCGCGAATCGCCGTTTCTACATGACGGTACGACTTGACTATAATCTAGCACCGTAGTAAGAACTGACATATGAAAGATGGAAAAATGATTCTGATTGCTCAACCCTTGCTTGATAATAGAATAGGTGCTTACATAGTGGTTTGGATAATGAATTTAACATGGCTGCTAATAATCTAATGAAATAAGGACTCACTCTTAGTATTGCTTTCCCCAAATAAGAAACCACAAGCCGTAAAGCCTTTCATAATTCTTGAGAGTCAGGAAATATATTCCTAGTCGGGTAAGTCTTGCGAGTACATTGTATACTCAGGGTTTATTTACCCTTGTTGTAGGTGTTGCTTGAGAAGCTAACTGTTGTGTGGAGGATTCTTCTGGTGGACACAGACGGATCCTTATACCGCTTCACTAGATGTTATTTTTATTCCACTATTTAAATTATCGCACTCTGAACTTTGGTACTGTAATAAAGAATTTCTAAGACTCTTTGTTGTATGAAATGGACTATGTATTGTAAGCTTGTACTCATTATTGGATCCCGGGTGAAAAATTGTGGAATGTTTCGAGTTCTCCCTTTGGGTGTGCTCGACGGAACTGCTTGACTTGGTTCACTTTTGGGGTGCTTAGTGTCTAGTGGAAGACAACGCCTCTAAAAGTGTGTTAATTCAGGCGGTTCTGCCACATTTACTCACAAGAGAGTGGCCGCAACACATACTACCAGCTGCAACAATATTTTTCTTCGATGAGACAAGCTCCCAATTGATGTCCATCGATGATATCTACATCACCAACAAAATAGGTCAGGCTATCCCTACATCTCACCATCATACCATGACATGGGCAACATTCTTTTTGACATCTTGGAGAATCGATCATCACTCCCTGCGAAGAGACTAACAATGGCCTTATGTGTGCGCATCTCCAACATATGCATCACTATAGCTCATGTATATAATCTCCATCGACCTCTAAAAGTAGTGAAGATACTACATCTTAATGCAGCACTACCAAGCGACATGTTAGCTAGAGCCATAAGACCTCATGGACTAACAACCAGACTAGGCACTACAACTTCTACATTTTGGGGTATATCGGCAGCTACTAACATTGCTTTGAGTTCGCCAATGACTGCATCGCGAACAACAACACCATGACAGGTCGACTACTTCTCTACTTAGATGCAATACCATACAATGTCAACCTCCTAGTCGACGACATCCAACACTAGACCATGATTGGGTGCGAGGACGCACTGAGTGGAGATGGGGGGAGATGTTATCTCAATCCACGCGTGTTGAAGTGGATTGGAGTGAAATTAAACTAAGTTTCATTCCAACCCAACACATGTGGATTGAAGCGAATACACATGCATCCAAACAAGGCCTACTAGATTTTTACCCTATTGCCACATGATGTCATTTGAAATGCGACAAATTGTGTTGTAATAGGGGTGTGTTTTGCAATATTTGTCCAAAAAGGTGGCAATAGGGGGACTATGTTGCCACAAAAATAGTGCATTGAAATATTTACATTTGCCATTGCAAGAGGTGAGACCTATAGCAACCCTTTTTTAAAAAAGTATTGCTATAGGTTAAAATATTGCCATGATGGCATTTTGTTGCATTAGTATTGATCGGCGTTGTGACATAAGTCCTGTTGCCACACTCGATATGCATGACAATACATTGTGTTGCAACACACGTTCGGTGTTGCTAGTGCACCATTTGCTACGACAAGGGCATGTTGTCATTGCACGGTCCAACAACGCCTAAGGTATTGCATTAGTTGCTGTTGCCACACATGCAACCATAGCAAAATCTTAGTTTGCAATGCCCCAGGGGTTGGAATTCCAAAACACATTTGCAACACCGCACAGAAAACATTGTGCAAGCCTATTGCCACGCAAGAACTAGCAACATCGGCCAATGCTTTTATCAGTTGCTATTGCTACTATTGCAACTATGTTGGGCCTACTGCAACACATTTGGGGCGTTGCTACAGGGTAAATTTTACTAGGTCTTAGACCAAAGGACCAACATCAGGCTAAGTGGGCTAGGAGGAGACTGCGACCTTGCCCTGGCCGACTGACGAGATCCTAACATATGGGAATGTTAAACCTCGGGATCAATGGTTCCTGACCGAAGAGACCCCCGACCGACCCCTCCTAGATCGCCTAGGGGCTCAGGGGCTATACCCATCAGGTACACTCGTGCGTACCCTCAGACTAAGGGACTTGGCTGAGCCTAAGCACACCACGGCTTCTGCTCTAGGCTCGAGTACTTGCCCGAGCCTCAGGCTCCTGATCGACGACATGCCCGGGCCCAACCCTCGGCACTTGCCTGGCCTACGACACCATCCAAGGCCCGAGCACAACAAGACACGCCCTGAGCCATCGAGGCTCAGGGGCTCCCCAAAGACGCACCTTGGGCATGTGATACGACCATGCCAGCGTCGGCAATCTCGCCGAGCTTTTCCACCTCTTCACCGACCTCTCCGGCTACATCTCTGACCCCTGCAGGACCGATCACACGTAACCGCGCTAAGAAGATACAACAAGAGGTGCACGCGCTACTTTATGAATTTCAATTAAACACTAATGAGAACTTTATGCTACCTAAATCTTGTGTGTTAACATTGCTTAGGTACACAAGAGAGAACAAGCCGAATATATCAGGGGCGAACCAGAACGAAGAACCAAGCTCCAGTCAGTCCAGCGTGACAGGAGTATCAAGAAGGAACAGTCATATCTTTTGACTTTCAAAGGATATGAGGGTCATTCAGGACTTGCTGGAAAGCTCTTGAAGTCTATTTTCCAATGCTTCTAACCCCGACCAGTTTGAAGTTTTCCTCAAGACGTCCGACCAGTTTTAGTGTTGACTGGTCAGAGGGTCCATAGTCTGCCTGAAGTCCAAATCTTCGTATTAAACTGTATAATTCTACAAAGTTTCATAAAGCAAGGTGCACATGGTGTGAAATCTTATCCAGTTAGCTTTCAAACGCATCTAGCCGCACGTCATTTGAAGTTTCCTAGAAGGAGTTATTGTCAAAACACTGAAGACTGTGGAGAGTCAAACAGCCACGTAGAATCAGCACTGGAGCCATTTCGAGGAGGTCCTTTCACACTAGCGATGAGTTTATTTTTGCTTCATGTTTTCACCTATCCTGGAGGGTTGTTCCATCTATAAATACTTCCCTATGCCTCAGATATAAAGAACTTTTGATAATTTGAGATAATCCCAGATATATTGTAGCCGAGATGCCGAGTGCTTACTCAACCCTTATTCTTCCTTGTTCTTCCTGGACTTGTGAGGAGATCTCTCTGAGATCCACTGGTTCGTGCTCTACGGGTTCCAGTACGGCTGCCCCATCTTGTGTGGATTAGCTCCGGTTGTGGTTCTTCGGTCGTTCGGAGATCGAGTCGAAGTCTTCGCGGTTTCGGTGTCTCTCTTCCCATCGCTTGGTCGCATCCAACCTTAGCAGGTATAAAGCTAGTTATCCGCTATTCTACAGCAAGTTATCTTTGTGTTCGTCAACCTACTGTCGTGAAGATCGGGCCAACCTTGTACCGATATCCGATCGGTACTTATCATGTGGTAATCAGAGCTATCATTGTCATGGTAGGTTTTGTTATCATCCACTTATATATCCATCCTTTGTTTACATTTGCTACTGTTTTCATCCATCATATATATATTTATGATTTGTTCATGTCCTATAGTCCACTAAAAAGCCACAAAAAAATCCTATAGCCATTTCGTGGTACTGTTTCTTTGTGTTCATTTCGTTCATCTTGTTGCTAGTCACCATCATCGTTGTCCTTCCGCCGTACTCTCTTTTTATTTTTTTTATCCGCACCCCTCATATGTTATCTTGTGTTTGCTGAAGAAAAAATCTGAAAAAAAGGTGTGAAAGAAAGAGTAAAAGAAAAAAGAAGAAAAAAAAGAAGAAGCGAAGAGAAGTGGAAAGGGGTTGTGCTACGGTTTCTGAAAACCCAAGTTTTATATGTGTAAATTCAGTTTGTGGTGCACTGGATACCAACATACATATCTTGTTTTGAACGATCTGTATCACCTTGTTACAGTACCATAGCCCTCCTTGTTAGCCACCTATAGCTCCACCAAAACCTAAACCGGGACAATCGATTCATAATCCTTACGACCTCTCAACCACCTCCGTTGAGGCTGCCACACCAGCACCATTACAGTCCTTGAGATCAGGAAAGAACTTGGGTAAGTAAGAGGTGAGATTGTGTGTGTCCATAAATTTTCTATTCCACTTTCTCTTGCTGTACCTAACATGGCAGGATCAGATTCAAGTGTCCATGGTGGGAACCGTGGAGATAGGGAGCCCCCTGTCTCACGGGCTAAACTACGTCATGTGGCTGATTCACTTGTGGAGGCAATGGAGAGGATGCTTGATGCGCGTCTTCCCATGGCGGGAGGCCGAGGGCCACCTCGCCCTCATGAAGACCATCATCGAGAGGAATCTGGAGATGAGAATTCTGGTTTCGGCCATGGATTCAATCATTTCGGGAATGGTCGTGGAGGACATGGTGGTGGTCGCCGTGTTGATTTTGATGATCAGCGTGGTGGCCGTCGTGTACATGGGCATCGTGCACATAGGCGTCATGTACGATTTGAAGATGAAGAGTTTGACGACCATGATGAAGAGGAAGGGCCTTATGGTGATGAAAATCCCTTCGATCATGGCGGGGAATTTGAGCGGCGTCGGTATCATCGCCGGCATGCTGATTTTGAAGATAGGGGATATTGTCGTGGTCATCGGTAGCATGAAGAACCGGACAATATTGCTCGTGTCAAGTTAAGTATTCCAAAATTCACTGGCAAGGAGAATGCAGATGAGTTCCTTGAATGGGCTGAGCAGTGTGATCAAATTTTTAGAATTCATAATCTTTCAGATCAGCGCCGTGTGAACCTTGCTTCAGTTGAATTCTCTGGTTATGCTCTCACTTGGTGAAATCAAATTCAGGAGAATCAGCTTGAGTTGGGATTTGGGTATATTAACACCTGGGAAGAGATGAAGCAAGTAATGAAGAGACGATTTGTACCTTCGAGCTATCAACAAGATCTCAGGAACTGATTGCAAAAGTTAAAGCAAGGGAAGAGATCGGTTGATGAATATTTCAAGGAAATGGAGTTGCTGTTAGTGCGGACTGGAACCAGAGAAGATCCAGAGTCTAAGATGGCAAGATTTCTAGATGGTCTCAATGAAGAAATCTCTGGTTATGTGGAGATGTTTCCATATCTTAACTTGCAAGACCTTGTTGATCAAGCTATGCGTACAGAGAAGAAAATTCAGCAGGAGTCACGAGGGAAATCTTTTGGCAATCATACCATTGCTGCTCCATGGCGCAAATAGCAGTCCAATGCCTCTTATGGTGGGGGACGATCTCAAGGAGCTGCAGCTAGGTCTTCTCCATCAATTGCTAATTCAAAGATGGCGGTTTCCACAGCATCATCACCAGCAAATCAGCAGCGGTCTGCTGCAAATTCAGCAGCCCCAACCATTGCTTCTGGTGCCACTTCTTCCACTCGAAGTAGAGAGATTGAATGCCATAAGTGTCATGGCCGTGGGCACGTTGCTGCCCAATGTCCAAGTAGAAGGACCATGTTGTTGAATGAGAAAGGAGAATGGGAATCTGAAAGTGATCCCGAAGATGGTGGACCGACATTCGATGAGGAAGTTCAAGAGGAAGAGAATGAGATTCAGCCTGATGAAGGAGAACACAACTGTTTTATTTCTCTTCGCGTGTTGAGTGTCACTGCTGAAAAGGAAGAGAATGGGTAGCGACATAATCTTTTTCATACCAGAGGCATGATCAAGGATAAGTTTTGCCGAATTATTGTTGATAATGGAAGTTGCAATAATATTGCTAGCCAAGAATTAGTGGATAGATTGGGATTGAAGCCACGGCGTCACCCTAAGCCATACAAGATGAAGTGGCTTAATGATTATGGAACGTTGCGTGTAAGTCATATCGTGACTGTGCTTTCTCTGTTGGTAAATATAATGATCATGTGGAGTGTGATGTGGTGCCTATGCAAGCGTGCCAGCTGCTGCTAGGTAGACCATGGTTATATGATCGTGATGTTCAGATTTTTGGAAGAACCAACAAGCTGTCTTTTGTGTACAAAGGAGAGCGAATTTCTTTGCTTCCTTTGACACCGGAGGAAATTTTAAAAGATGATCTCAAAAGGAAACAGCGAGAGAGCGAGAACCACTTAAGAGTGATCCACAAAAATAGGAGGGAGAGTTTCCACAGCCAAATAAAACCCCACAGCTACAAAGAACCCAGAAACCAGGGAAAGAAGGGTTAGTCATGATGGCTAGGAAAGGGGATCTAAAGGAGTTGAGTGAACCTAATGCCATGTTCTTTGTACTCTTGTACAAGGACACTCTTTTTGTTACTAACACCTTACCCTCTACCCTGCCAAGTGTTGTTTTTGATGTGTTACAGGATTTTGAGGATGTGTTTCCAGACGAGGTGCCACCAGGGCTGCCACCTAAGAGAGGGATCGAGCATCAAATCGATTTGGTTCCTGGTGCTTCCCTCCCAAATCGCGCTGCCTACCGCACCAACCCGGAGGAAACCAAGGAAATCCAGCGACAAGTGGAGGACTTGATCAAAAAAGGGTATGTGCAAGAAAGCCTTTCACCTTGTGCTGTTCCAGTCCTTTTAGTTCCTAAGAAAGATGGATCTTGGCGAATGTGTGTGGACTGCCGAGCAATTAACAACATCACTGTGAGGTATAGGCATCCCATTCCAAGATTAGATGATATGCTTGATGAACTTAGTGGTGCTATAATTTTCACTAAAATTGATTTAAGGAGTGGTTATCACAAAATTCGTATGAAAGAAGGAGATGAATGGAAAACAACCTTCAAGACAAAATTTGGGTTGTATGAATGGTTGGTGATGCCCTTCGGTTTGACAAATGCACCTAGCACATTTATGAGATTGATGAACCATGTGCTTAGAGCCTTTATTGGAAAATTTGTTGTTGTTTATTTTGATGATATCTTAATTTACAGCAAGTCTCTTGTCGATCATGTAGAACATATCCAATGCGTGCTTGCTGTCCTACGTGAGCAAAAATTGTATGCTAACCTTGAGAAGTGCACCTTTTGCACCGACAAGGTAGTTTTTCTTGGATTTGTTGTTTCAGGACAAGGTGTGGAGGTAGATGAAGAAAAGATCAAGGCCATACGAGAATGGACGCCTCCACAGAACGTGAGTCAAATGAGGAGCTTCCTTGGGCTTGCTGGTTTCTACCGGCGGTTTGTGAAAGATTTTAGCACTATTGCTGCCCCTATGAACGAGCTTACTAAGAAAGAAGTGCCTTTCAAGTGGGAAGACGTACATCAAAAGGCATTTGATGAGTTAAAGCAGAAGCTAACAACAGCTCCAGTCCTTGCACTTCCAGATTTCGGTAAGACATTTGAGATTGAATGTGATGCAAGCGGAGTTGGGATTGGAGGTGTGCTCATGCAAGAACGAAGGCCAATTGCGTACTTCAGTGAAAAGCTAAGTGGTCCAACTCTTCATTATTCAGTTTATGATAAAGAACTATATGCTCTTGTTCGGAGTTTGGAAACTTGGCAACACTATCTTTTCCCTAAAGAATTTGTGATACACTCTGACCATGAATCTTTGAAACATCTTAAAAGTCAACTAAAATTGAACCGAAGACATGCAAAATGGTGTGAATTCATTGAATCTTTTCCTTATGTGGTTAAATACAAGAAAGGAAAGGAAAATGTTGTAGCTGATGCTTTGTCCCGACGTCATGCTTTGCTTACACAACTTGATGCTAAAATTCTTGGATTAGAAAGTATAAAGGAATTATACGCTACTGATTCATACTTTGATGAACCAGTGATGGCAAAGGATGGGAAAAATATCATGTGCATGATGGATTCTTATTTCGAGCTAACAAACTGTGCATTCCAGTTTGCTCTGTTCAATTTTTACTTGTGTAGGAAGCTCATGCAGGTGGGCTGATGGGCCATTTTGGAGCCAAGAAGACAAAGCAAGTGTTGGCCGACCACTTCTTTTGGCCAAAGATGAGAAGAGACGTAGAGAGACATGTTCTTCGCTGCGAGTCATGCCACAAAGCTAAGTCTCGTTTGAACCCTCATGGACTTTACACTCCTCTTCCTATTCCTAGTGCTCCCTGGGAAGACATATCTATGGATTTTGTTCTTGGGTTACCACGCACTAAGCGGGGAAAGGATTTAAATTTTGTTGTGGTTGATCGATTTAGCAAAATGGCGCATTTTATTCCATGCCACAAGAGTGACGATGCTTCGCATATTGCTGATTTATTTTTCAAAGAAGTTGTGCACTTGCATGTAGTGCCACGTACTATTGTTTCTTATTGAGATACAAAATTTTTGAGCTATTTTTGGAAAACTTTATGGGAAAAACTTGGGACACGATTGTTGTTTTCCACGACATGCCATCCGCAAACGAATGGACAAACTGAAGTTGTGAATCGAATACTATCAATGTTACTGCGAGCTGTTCTCAAAAAGAATTTAAAACTTTGGGAAGAAAGTTTACCACATGTTGAGTTTGCATACAATAGGGCAGTGCATTCGACTACTAAATTTTGCCCATTTGAAATTGTATATGGGTTCATACCCATTGCTCCCATAGATCTTTTGCCTTTACCTGTGCAGGAACGGATGAACTTCGATGCAAGCAAGCGAGCAGAATTTGTCAAGAGTCTTCATGACCGAGCTCAAACCAACATTGAGAAGATGACCAAGATATATGAGAAGCGTGCCAACAAGGGTCGAAAAAAGATGTTATTTGAAGCAGGAGACCTCGTTTGGGTGCATCTACGCAAGGATAGATTTCCTGAACAACGCATGAGCAAGTTGCAGCCCCGAGCTGATGATCCCTTCAAAGTGCTTTGCAAGATCAATGACAATGCTTATGAAATTGATCTGCCAAGTACTTATGGTGTGAGTACAAGTTTCAATGTGTCCGACCTCTCTCCGTTCTTTGGGTTGGAAGAGTCGAGGATGACTCTTTTTGAAGGGGGGAGGATGATACGACCATGCCAGCGTCAGCGATCTCGCCAAGCTTTTCCACCTCTTCACCGACCTCTCCGGCTACATCTCTGACCCCTGCAGGACCGATCACATGTAACCGCGCTAAGAAGATACAACAAGAGGTGCACGTGCTACTTTATGAATTTCAATTAAACACTAATGAGAACTTTATGCTACCTAAATCTTGTGTGTTAACATTGCTTAGGTACACAAGAGAGAACAAGCAGAATACATCAGGGGCGAACCAGAACGAAGAACAAAGCTCCAGTCAGTCCAGCGTGACAGGAGTATCAAGAAGGAACAGTCATATCTTTTGACTTCCAAAGGATATGAAGGTCATTCAGGACTTGTTGGAAAGCTCTTGAAGTCTATTTTCCAATGCTTCTAACCCCGACCAGTTTGAAGTTTTCCTCAAGGCGTCCGACCAGTTTTAGTGTTGACTGGTCAGAGGGTCCACAGTCTGCCTGAAGTCCAAATCTTCGTATTAAAATGTATCATTCTACAAAGTTTCATAAAGCAAGGTGTGCATGGTGTGAAAGCTTATCCAGTTAGCTTTCAAACGCATCCAGCCATTTGAAGTTTCCTAGAAGGAGTTATTGTCAAAACACTGAAGACTGTGCAGAGTCAAACAGCCACGCAGAATCAGCACTAGAGCCATTTCGAGGAGGTCCTTTCACACTAGCGATGAGTATTTTTGCTTCGTGTTTTCACCTATCCTGGAGGGTTGTTCCATCTATAAATACTTCCCTATGCCTCAGATGTAAAGAACTTTTGATAATTTGAGATAATCCCAGATATATTGCAGCCGAGCTGCCGAGTGCTTACTCAACCCTTGTTCTTCCTGGACTTGTGAGAAGATCTCTCTGAGATCCACTGGTTCGTGCTCTACGGGTTCCAGTACAGCTGCCCCGTCTTGTGTGGATTAGCTCCGGTTGTGGTTCTGCGGTCGTTCGGAGATCGAGTCGAAGTCTTCACGGTTTCGGTGTCTCTCTCCCCGTCGCTTGGTCACATCCAACCTTGGCATGTATAAAGCTAGTTATCCGCTGTTCTACAACAAGTTATCTTTGTGTTCGTCAACCTACTGTCATGAAGATCGGGCCAACATTGTACCGATATCCGATCGGTACTTATCAGCATGGCTTTGCCGGCCGCTCCCCCGATAGGGTCATGCACGAGGCGTGACACAAAAAGACAAGTTTTCCCTTGACCTCCAGGGCACGACGGCTCCTAGGCCCGCGCGTCAGCCCCTGGAGCCGACCTCCTTCACCACCAAGAAGACTCCAGAGGGTCCACCTAGGGAGGCCGATCCAAGCCAACACAACCTGACATCCAGAGTGTCAGAACAGAGTAGCTGAACTATGCCCAAGGCTTCTTCGGCTCCATGACATCACCATGGTCCACAAAGCCCCGCTACAAGACCCTCTTGGACTCTGGCACATGTAGACCATAGGCTTAACCCCCCAAACTACCATGTACCCGACCTATCTCAATATATAAGGGATAAGGTCAGATCCTATTAGGGGAGAGGACAATCCATGACAGATCATTTCATTTCTCACCGATCCGTTCTACTTGGCACCGAGAGTAGAGCAACCCAGAGAGGGGCATTGAGAGCTCCACCGCACCCGTTGTCTTCCTCCTCTCTAATGAGAAGGTTCCACCGGTGGTGAGGCAACCTTAGGATTAGCACTGAGCTAACCCCTACCAAATCTCTCTCTTCCTCCTATACAACTCTGTAGTAACCCCCCGATTTTGGGTGCTCTTTAGTATAAGGATCATTAGCTACTGGACATAGGGCATCGATCGGCCTGAACTAGGATAAACCATTGCATCCCCTCTACGATTCTTATGTTCTAGAGTCCACTCGAGCCACTAGAGACACGTACTCACACCAACTCAAACAACAATGCTTGCTACGGTTCCGACCCTGTGACACCGACCCAGGTGGCAATCGGCACATGTAGGTGGGGGCGTGCAACCAGGGGCGGGCCACCACCACTCCCCAGATGTTCCAACTATCGAGGAGATTCCAAATAAAATAGGAAAGTCAGAAAAAAGTAGGAAAATAGATAGAGTATTCCTTAGATAAAATAAATTAAGATTTTGTTAGGAAGAATAAATAAATACTTGTGTTATGAAAGCAATCTGAAACTATAAGGGCTCTTTCCGCAAAATTAGATTTCTTAAGAACCGAGTCTCCCTAGACCATAAATAAAGAGGCCCAATAGCCATTCAATCTTAAGCAAGCGAAATAATCTATTCCCTCTCCTTGTCGCCAACCCCCTCTCCCTCTCTGTCGCGCCCACGCCCTTGCCCTAGCTGCACACCACTGGTCCATCACCGCTACTGCCGCTCCACCGCCCCTAGGCCACCCCCAATGGAGTCCTAGCAAGGACCACCATAGTCGATGAGGCAAAAGGAGAGTGAGAAAGAGAAGAGAGCAACCTAAAAAACCAATCAAAGAAAAGGTGCCCACACAAGAGAGAAGAAAACGAGCTAGGCCAAGACATGTATGGGTGTGTTTGGTTCTCTTCCCCACCAAGCTTGGCTAGCAAAAATAAATAGGCCAGTCCAAACCAGGCTCCACTAATTGAAGGTGCTTGTGTTTGGTTTGCTTGTACTAGTGGAGCCAGGCTTGTTTAGATCATGTTTGGTTCCCTGACTAGCTTGGATAGAATCACCATATCTGAACATGGGTAAGGTTACACCCATTGGACCAATTCATCGAATAGGTGCAGGGCAGCCACCTCCGCCGTCGCCATGCCTGCACCATCGAATAGGGAGCTCAAGGCGCACCGCATCGACCTTCGCTGCTCCGCTTAAGATCCATCCGAGAGAAGAAGACAGCAGCATGGGACCTCGACTGCATGGGACCTCCACCGTGCCGCCATGGAAGCTCTGCCGTGAGAGGAAGAAGCAGAGGTGAGTAGTGGAAGCGGGCTCGTCCTCCTCTAGGCCATCTTGTGGAAGTGGAGCCGAAGCAGGCGCCGCGAGAAGGGGAGGCAACCCTCGTCCTCGCGGACCTGGCTGGCCACGGCAGGTGTGGAGATGGTTGGTGGCGGGAACTTTACTCTCCCTCTTCCTCCTCCCCCTTCCCCCTCATCCTCCACCTCGACACTGGTTGGTGATTGATGCCGCATGGTATGAGATTGGACTGACGGCAGGAACTTGGTGTCACGCGCGGTAGGGAAGAGCGGCTGGTGTCGTAGTGACGGGAAGAGCGGGGCCATGGCTCCCGCTCGACGGCTTGAGGACCCTGGCCACACGAGGAGGAAGGGGATGGAAGGACCCCGGCCGCATGAGGATGAAGGTGACAGAACGAGGAAGGTGCCACCGGGGTGGGAGGTGAGGAGCTCACTGATGACTGAAGAAGGAAGGTGGCAAAAGCTCACCTGAGACGGGAGGTGAGGCGACAGTGTGGGAGGTGACGAACTCCTAGCGCTCGCAAGAGGTGAGTTGAGCGGACAGGAGCGCTAGGCCAAGCCTGGCTCCAATAGAATGAGCGATTTGGGTGTTTCCGTGGAGCCACCAAAACTATATGGATTGGGCTTGTACAAGCTTGGCTAACGGACCTTACAGGGAACCAAAAAGGCCCAAGCTTGGTTAGGGGCTAAGCTAGGGAACCAAACACACCCTATATGACCTTATCACGCTAGCTCCTCCTCTGGTACAACAAGGCATGGGCCCTGCCTTCAGCCATGAACGAATGGGTCTACGGTCCACGTCATTATGTTCCCGCCGTCACGCCAGTGCATATAACACGACAGAGCATTACTGTCGCGCCAGCGCGACCAAAAGGATTACATCTGCAAATTATTTTGCAGAAGTGTTATTATTATTAAAATATTACTTAAAAAGTTTAAAAATAAAAAAATCCCCATGAAAATATTAGAAAAATAGGTTGTCATAGGCAACTTTTTATGGAGCACGTTCTTCTTTTAATTCTATCATCTTCTTGAATAGTTTCACGTTAATCTGCCCTGTATTTTGCAACCAGATTTGAATGCAGCAGAACGACACTTTATCAATTCACTGGCAAAAGTGCTCGTGCGTTGCAATGGGAGTAAAAATGGGTAGAACAAAGACATAAATAATATATATTTATTTATGTTTTATCCTTTGTATAATTTTTTATAATTTATTTCATGGTAACAAGACACCCTTAGTACTAAGTTAATAGAGTTCTAGTTGCAATAATATGACAGTGTCTTATTAAGCAAGTATCGAATTAAAATACAATATTTCTATATTGTTTTTCTTGTTGCAAAGCATAAAAATATTTAGATGTAAATATATCATAATTTTAATTTCATATTACGCATGTAATGCTAACATTAAGCATTGAGTTTCATGACTTCCTTTGACAACCTATAAAAATATATAATTTTAATATTTATTAAAGTCGGCAATGAGTAGTTTTCGACGTGTCAAGAATTGGTCTATCTATTGATGATTATGATGGGAGATCTCTCTCTATTTTTTTTATATGTAGCTCTTGTTGGTATTGTAGACATATATTTATTTAGATCGGTTGCAACAAACTAAGTAAGATTTTAGTTTATGATTTGATTAGTTAGTCCATAGAATGATCTAGATTTTAGTAAGAATAAGTTTTGTTACTAATTAGAACTATATCTTGGTAAAAATCTTTGTTTCGTGAAGAGATACCAAGGTTCAAAAACCTGTAATGCTATATTTATTATTTATTTTATGAGAAAAACACTAATAAAAATAGAGAAAAAACTATTTGGAAATAGAAAAACAAGCGAAAAAAACAGAAACCAAAAAATGAAACTTGCAAAAGGATTACGGAGCCAAGCCTGGTTGTGGTCGGTCCAGAGTCCTTTTTTATCTCGTTTGCTTTTCTTGTCCTGCTTCATTTTTTTCCTTTTCCCGTACGTTGGCAGTAGGAAGGTGCCACCCATCTCTTTTGGATGGTGTATGTCCGTGAGTTTTCTATCCCATTTATTTGTTTTTTTTGTTTTTTATTTCAGGGTGATGACGTAACTACGTACATACCTGACATAGATAGATGTATAGATATTTTGGAAATAAAAACAGGTTAGAACTCCTAGGTAGGAAAAAATAATACGAATAGAACCCAGACTGGAATAGGAAAAATATATACAAGCATATTACAGTGGAAGAAAAAGAGGTGGAAGAAAACTCTTGGTGGAAATTTTGCTTCTTTATTATTAGGTATAGATATAGATATAGATAATACAATCTGCGTAGAGTAAAAACTGATTTTTTGCGCCAAACAAGTGAAAGGACCAGTACCCAGTACAGATTCCAAAAGCAGATGGTCCTTTGAAAAACAAAGTCTACAAAATGTTTTCACGCCGACCAAACCTGCACACACTAAAAAGACACCAGACCTGCAAAAAGTGATGCACTGTCGCACATAATATATTCTAAAGAAATAAAACACGGAATCCAATGAAACAAGTTTCCAATTGCTTTATGTAGTCATGATACAAATCATTTCTTATCACATTGTTTAGGCCTTAGAACATGAGAAAACTTTTGTGTTCCTGTGTTTTTCCTGTAAAATTGAATTGATTTGTGTGAAAATTTTTATGATTTTCGTAAAATTCCTGCATTGCAAACATGCCTATTGTGATAGTCAGCATCACATCTTTGTTCCATATAAAACTACACCTCACCCAGCGTTGTAAACAAGTATTCAACGCACCGGGGCTCCCAACCTCCGCAACCGTAAATATTGGTCTCCACCATCTAACCAGCCTCTCGAATCCGCAAGGAAAGCTGTACAGCAGCAGCAATCAGTGCTAGAATTTATTCCTGGTTTGTACTGCAAGCAAAGCCAAATGTGCCTTGCGTAATGAAAAAAAAAGGCAATACAACTACTGCATGGCCATGACTTTTCCTTTTCACAATCCACAAATACGACTACTGATCACTGCTATGTGAGCCTTCAGGCACGCATGCATGCATTCCCTAGATAAGCCGTGGTCTCATAGTGTCATATTCTTCGAAAGGTAGGCATTGTCATGCCTTGGTTAGGACCAAACTCATTCATCAAAACAAGAAAGATTTTCTCTTGTGTTGCGGTAACGTCCCTTACATTCAAACAACTATTATTGCTTTTTAAATACCAGCTTTGATTGCATACTCTTCTTTTGGCAAGTCATTTGGAATAAGAACTGATTGCAGATTATTCACAAGTGTAAACAATATGGACCAATGATGTTTCAAATTTTTTTTATCCCTCACCAGATAGTTCAGATAAGCATTCGATTTTTCTTCCATTAAAGGGTTTGACGTAATCCTTGGGGAATTTTCACCTGAAACTCAAAAGCATTCATCCACATTGCGTCTTATTAATTACCTGCTTACTCCATATTTTATGAATCTATTCCGTTCTTAATATCTTGTGCAATTCATTGTAAAGCCTGCAATTATATGTAAGGGTACAATGCAATATATAGCATCGTACATACGTTTATGTTTAATTTAGGTATATAAAGACTAATAATAATGTTGTTTCGACCTACCGGTTGGCCAACAGAATTCATACATTCAGCACATTCGTTCAGACAGCCTCTCAACTACACTCTCATTACTCTGCCAGAGTTGCAGCTGCTGAACACTGAGCATCCAAGGACTCCAAACCTGATGATCTTATCATGCTCTGATTGATCCAACAAATTCTTGATAGTAGACTCGCTTGGAGACTTCCAGCAACTTCACCACCACTTCCACCTAGTCTCCAATTTCCAAATTGTACATTGGTCTCCACATCCTCAAAGTCTTGACGATCCCTATCAGCACTTCCCCCCTCTCCAATCCAACAAGATCCCTGAAAACACAATTTATTTCGAAATATTCATAAGAACCACAAAGCAGCCAAGCTTATTATATTGGTTACAGCATGCTTTTTATTTGCAATTCCCCGAGTACAGACTCATAGTCCCAAACACCCATCACTCCTGTAATATCCGACAACACAGACCAAATCCTACTCGCCACACAACATTCAAAAAACAAATGGATACTAGTTTCATGCTCTGCACAAAACAGACTTTACAATGACAAGCATTGTATTAATAATACTATATCCATTTTGATATATTATACTCTACTTATAATGACAAGCTCATTTCGTATACCATGACTTTGTATGTCTCTTCATTCTAACACCACATTTTCTAAATACTAGGATTTGCGAAAACTAGGACAGGCCTAAAGCTTCTTGGAGCGCACGACGTCTCCAGGTGCTCGACTGCATTCCTAGGTCCTCCTAATAAGTATGAGTATGCTTGCACATAATTTCAATAATTCATCTCGTCCCCAAATCTCTCTGTTTCCTTTCTCTCCCTCTTTATTTCGTTTGGTTAATTTTTCTGATTCTGATTGTTCTATCAATTATACAGTATATTGAAGAAATAGGCTGAGCGGGCTACACTAGCCCCACTTATAGATGACCATAAAGGCACAAAGCTAGGTCCATAGACATGACACAGGCTTATGACGCATTTCGTGCGCTTGGGCTGAGGGAGCGATCTATAGATCTATCTGTAGTGCTGACACGTCTTGATTTGATTAAATTGCCAACCCAATAAGCCTGCCTAGGGCAATAAGCATAAAAATATCTCTCCCATGTCTCATCTCATTCTCTTATTTTTCTATCAAATACACGAAACAAATAGACTACAGGTTCAGTCCACTACCGTTTATTCTTTACTGCCAAAAATCGATGATAGCCTAAAAAACTGTCAGGAATATAATTCCTGACGCTCGACCGTTAGAAAATAGTTGGCAGGACCAGCTCGACATGAAGAATGGACTTTTCCTTGCAGTCGGCCATCAAAAAACAATTCCTTATTGACAGTTTAAGTGACTGGTCAAGATCGTCTCCTAACAAGATAGCTGTTAAGAAATCCACTCGACAGAAATCATGTGTTTTTCATATCTTTCCAAATTCCAAGTCGACAGGAAACAGTAACCAAGCCAACAGGAAAAGGTAACCAGACCTTAAGGATCTTGATCATTAGAAATGGGAATATCCCTAACAGTGTAATTACGGCCAGAAAAATTAAAAATCAGTTTTACTGATGGTGCACCGACAGGGATAGCACAGACAGTTGAGTATCATCGGCAGGGAGGACGGACCATATTGCAAATCGAACATAACTGTATCATATGGCGGTTGTTAGAGGTTCAACAACTAACTAGCAAACACACTAAATGAGACATACTCTCTCCATTCTGTTTTAGAAGGCACAATTAAACATGACACGGTCTTCCAACTTACGCTATGACCATTTATTTATTTCATTTGTATTTAATAAGCTGCGGCATTAAAGGTACATTTGGTAAGATCCAGATTCTCCTAGAAACGTTTTAGACCTAGATTCTCTCTACAAACTTTTCTCGGTTAAAGTAGAATCACTTGGCAAGAACTGTTGGAACCATTTGGATATTGATCTGGATTCTCCCCAGATGCATTGGTTTAGTAACTAATAGCATGACGATGTGTTATTATTTTCTAAAGAAGAAACAGCAAAATATATTTATTGATTAATTATTAGAAATAGGAATGCCAACCAATAAAAGAAAGAGGTCCGAGTAGATATTTTTTCTTTCATTAAAACAAAAATACCTTTTGAGTACATGATTGTACTTGGCCTGATACATTATAGACCTAAACTATTAAACCTAATAAATCTATACTACTTAATCTTAGGAAAATACTTGCTGTCAGAGTGAGAATCATCCTTCCTTGGCCGCTTGCGAGGAGGCTTGTCATTTGTCGTCGTCGGTGTCCTCCTCCTTGGCCACAGCGCCGCCGTAACGAGCCGCTGCCATCTCCGTCATTGTCATCCTCATCATTGGTGTCAATGTCGGCGTCAATGTCAGAGGCGTTGGGGGCAAAGGCATCTTCAAAGCTCTCTTCCTTGGAGGTCCGGCCATCCTCGTCATTGGACGAGTCATTGGTTCAAGTTTAAATAATAATTTTTTTCATATGAAATCGGATTAAGATAAACTTTATATCAAATTGTAGAGTTTAAAAAGATCTAAAACTTTATAGTTGACAACATTTTAATTTGAGATGGTTTACTAGTCCCAATATTATATATAAGTTCTCGGATCAGATTTGACATGATTAACAATGTCGAATGGAGACAAAGTCAACATCAAAGTGATAGTACCTGACAAGACCTACAACTTGGCAGTTAATAACTTTTTCACTTGAAATTATTTTGAGTGTCAAATTAAATATACCATACAAGATTTGTAAATGTGTAGTTAAAAGAGTAGTGTATGCTTTATAGTCACATGTGTCGTGTAGCTCAGCTAGTATGTGCGGTCAACGAAATGTATACATTAAGACCTCAAGTTCGAATCCTGAAAACCACATATTTATCTATCGGGTTGGTTCTTTTTCTGGCAGTGATGAGGGGTTGAGATCCGACAGTGATTGTCTTTTCTGTCCTAGTGTATGAGCATAGATTATTATGCATCCCGGTCACATACATATGGTATACGGAGTGCACGAACCAATACGCACTATAAGAAATGTCTCGGTTTTTGACGAAATATTGATGAAACGTGCGTCACAAACCATGCGTCTTATTCCATGGTTTGTGACGTTTATATGTTCATGTCACGTCATTTGTGACGAAACGAATGTCAGAGAACATGTTCTTTGACATTCTATGAACATATAAACGTCATAAACAGCGTGGCATGAACATATATATGTCACAAACCATGGAATAAGACGTATGGTTTGTGACGCACGTTTCATCAACATTTCGTCAAAAACCGAGACATTTCTTGTAGTGACGTTTTGGAATTGGACCCTGTATCCACCATCACTAAACATGAATTCTTTCAACTCGTATGTGTCTATCCAATATGTATTATAATCTTGGACCCTATACCCACCACTAGACGTGAGTTGTTCCAAAGCTAATGAGTATGGGTCATAAATACAGGTCAAATAAAAAAACCAGGATAGACGAAGCTTTCGACTATCCAGAGAGTTAGCGGAATGTGAACGAAAAAATAGGATGAAATTTTGGCTCTTTAATATTAAAATCGATTAGTATATTAGTATAAGGTGGTTGGAACCATTATGGAAGGCTATAAGGCTTTCCCTCGCACACGTGGGTATGCTTCGATAACCACGTTTCTTTCACTCCCTTCATTCCTAGAGGTGATCGAACCCACCATCAGCTCTACATGCACACTTAGATTCTATTTAGATCTACTAACTATTGATAGTTAGATAGCTAATAGTTTAAATCTAATATTAAATTCTATTAGCAAGTTTGGTCTAACTAGTGAAATAGTGGTCAGTAATTAGATATTCAACTAACAATTAACTAAAGTATTAGGTAGACCCATATGGATCCAAGGAGCTAACTATTAGCTTATGTATCAAATAGAACCTTAGCTTTTGGCCTCTGATTTTTCCTCATGGTTTAGTCTGTGTGTCGCTGAAAAAGTCATTTGATTATTAGACCAATATTAATGGTCATGGTTATTGCATGACGGGTCGCGTGATTCGGTATCACGCGACCCCTTCTTCCTCCTCGCGACACTTCCCTTCCCGCATCCTCCTCCTCCTCTGCCCCTCCCCCGCCCTCCACCTCTGGTGGCCGACAGCTCCCGCAGACTCACCGTGCTGCCCACCTTCCTCCCCCACCACTCAACCCCTGCCCTCCCTTAAACTCAGGGAAGCCATCGGCGAGCTTCGCCCACTTCATCACCCAAGCCCCCACCATCGACGGCTAGTGGCGAGCCACCTCGTCATGCCACCCTTAACCCGCCCCCGCCCCTCGACCCCACCCACCCTAATCCTAGTATTGGGCATCGGAGAGCTCTGCCATGACACCTCCACCGCCTGCCCCGTCCAACCGCTTTATCCCGCTGCCCCGGTGGGTGGCGCCCCTGCCTCTGTATCCCCCTTCTAGAGCCGCCGGTGATTGGATTCCCCAACCCCAAAATCCTAACGCTGGCGAGCTCCCGTTGTCTCTGACTCCAGCGGCAGGTGATGGGCGCTTGGGCCATAGGTGCCATCCGCGTTACGCGGGTGACAGATTGCATAATAAACTTTGCGAATATTAATGCAGCGTTTTATAGTTAATATAATTTGCTAAATGAATGACTAGCGCAAATGGGTATAGTACGTTTTACATACGGTGGACATCAATATAATGCTAATGGGTCTAATATATGTATTCAGGTACGGTATGTATTTCAGTGGGGCAACGGAAGGATTGTTAGTGGAGCTGCTGAACGAATGGGCTATACAGATTCTGGTGATTTTCAGCTTCATTTTGCAAGTTTTTCTGCTCTTGTTCGCTTCGATCCGTCGCCACAACGTGTCGACTGTGAAAAGGACGCTACTGTGGATGGCGTACCAACTGGCCGACTCCGTGGCGCTCTTCACCCTTGGTCACCTTTCCATTAGCAGCAGGCTGCAAGGGCACCAGCTGGTGGCGTTCTGGGCGCCACTCCTCTTGGTGCATCTTGGTGGCCAGGACACCATCACCGCCTACTCCATCGAGGACAATGGGATCTGGCTGCGCCACCTGCAGACCCTCATGGTGCAGGTCATGGGAGCCGCATATGTCCTCTACAAGTATATACCAGGCACTCAGACCCTGGTCGTTGTGGCCGCCGTACTGATCTTCGTCGTCGGCGTCCTCAAGTACGGGGAGAGGGTGTGGGCTCTCAAGGGTGCCACCATGGACAGCATGTGGAGGTCTCTCGACAGGGCCAGCGACTCGGGCGCGCGTGACAAGACAAGCGATAGACTTCTCCGTGAGTTGCTGGCGAGAAGGGACTCCATGGATGTCGAGGAAGTGCTGATGGCTGCCCACGGGCTGCTGGATGTTTGCAAGGGCTTGTTCATCGGCCTGCGCAGGGTGCGTGGCACGTCCATGCATGAGATCATGGAGGCCTTCAAGCTATGTGGCTACCTCGACACGCTGATGGAGATGGAGCTGTCCCTGATGTACGACATCCTGTACACCAAGGCGGCCGTAATCCACACCTGGTACGGATGCCTTATCCATGTGATTTCGCCCGTTGCCATAGTGGCTGCATTCCTGCTCTTTCAGCTCACCAGCAAACAAGGCTACAACCGCAACGATGTCATCATCTCCTACGTCCTCCTGGTCGGGGCGTTGGTCCTGGAGATGGCGTCCCTGGTGAGGGCGGTGGGGTCGACTTGGACGCGTGCCTGGTTGTACGACAACAACTGGCGCCGGCTCCATGATCAGCTACTAGCCCTCCGCCAGCTTCTCGGTGCAGGAAAGCATAGGAGGTGGTCCAGCTCCATCGGGCAGTACAACCTGTTGCTGTCCTGCGCCTATGAGAAAGTCGAGCCCGCGGCGGACGCAGCGAGCAAGACGAGGGCACAACTGCGGTCTATCCGTGACTGGTGCGCAAACATATGGCGCCGCCACTACTGGCTGTCCACCACCACGGTTTCAAGCTCTACCAAGGAGTTGGTCCTCAGGGAGCTACTACGAATCGTAGGACAGGGCAAGGAAATTGGTGTGTTCCCAGGTGTGCTCACGCTGCAGCATTTCTCTCTGGACGAGCTTATCGGCTGGAGCATCCAGGACATCGGCTTCGAGGAGAGCATCATTGCGTGGTACATCGCCAGCGAGATCTGCTTGTTCAAGGACCGCAGCAAGCAGGACAAGCTGCTGGAGGCGATCCAGGTGCTATCCTACTACATGATGTTCCTCCTTGTCGAAAGGCCCTACATGCTCCCAGGCCCTGTGCGGCACAGCCGTTACAAACAGGTCCGCCATGCTTTGTGCGAAATCATGCAGAGTGCAAGGGGAGCCGCCGGTCGCGCCGCCGCAGCCCCCAAGAAGCGAGTTAAGTGGGCCCTGCGCACGGGTTTCCGTGCTCGTGTTAACTCCTTCGGTGCTCCCGCTGATTACGACACTGGAGTAAGGCTTGCCGATATCCTCTACCACCGACCCAGGAGGCTGCAGGTCATCTTTGGCGTCTGGGTCGAGATGCTTTGCTATGTTGCCGACAACTGCAGCAGAGAGTCACATGCCAAGCAGCTCAGCAGCGGCGGCGAACTTGTCACCATCGTGTGGCTTATGGCAAGGCACGCCAACCTGTCCTACTCTTCCACACTTTAGTCGATCTCTTAATTGGGGCAGTATATGCGGTGGTCCAGTGCATGACATATTATTTATGTAATATATATACTCTAGCAAATATACCTGTATCTTGTGACCGGATGTAATATTTTGTTTCGCGGCGTTTGCACCAAATACAATAAACTAATTGTTTTTGTTGGATTTAGGCCTTGTTTGATCCACCCGCTAAATTTTAGCCGGCTAAATTTAGCTGTGGTGGATCCAAAATTTCAAACAACCCACAACTAAACCCAACTAAATTTTAGTTAAAGGCTAAAATGTACATAATCCCTACTGTTTCAACTTAGCTAAAATCAGCTAAAAGGTCTCAATGACCAAACTACACCCTACTAAAGTTTAATTAGCTAGAGGATCCAAACACATCCGGCTAAAGTTTAGGTAGCTAAACAATGGAATTAATGAGGGGTAACATGGTCAAAGTTTTCAATTAGCCACATAATCCAAACACCCTCAGCTAAAGTTTAGCTAGCTAAATTTTAGTTGAGGTGGATCCAAACAGGGCCTTAATTGGGTTTGGTCCAACCTTATAAAATAAATACTGTTGACACTCAAAAGTGTTCAAAATGTGTAATGGACTCCACCATCATATTTCTGTCATCAAGATGATCAGAAAGAATACGTGGATCACCACAATTGGAGCCTGGACAAAGAAAATGGATTTTCGGGGGTTGAACCAGCCATAGTCGGCTTAGTCGACTTCCCAAGTAGGCTAAGACAACTTCCCAAGTTGCTCAAATGCAAGAATAGACTACACCATTGTGTTCCACTCATCGCGCTGATAAAAAAATATGGATCACTACGTTTGGAATCCGTATGAAATAATTATGAATTCCTGAAGATGCCTGATGAGTTGGCTCAGTCGACTCACCCTGTTTTCAGCCCTTTCGGACCTGAAAAAGTCGGCCTAGCTGACTCCCAAGTCATCATCTCCTACGTCCTCCTGGTTGGGGCGTTGGTCCTGGAGATGGCGTCCCTGGTGAGGGCGGTGGGGTCGACTTGGACGCGTGCCTGGTTGTATGACAACAACTGGCGCCGGCTCCATGATCAGCTCCTAGCCCTCCGCCAGCTTTTCGGTGCAGGAAAGCATAGGAGGTGGTCCAGCTCCATCGGACAGTACAACCTGTTGCTGTCCTGTGCCTATGAGAAAGTCGAGCCCGCGGCGGACGCAGCAAGCCAAACGAGGGCACAATTGGGGTGCTCTGTCCGTGACTGGTGCGCAAACATATGGCGCCGCCACTACTGGCTGTCCACCACCACGGTTTAAAGCTCTACCAAGGAGTTGGTGGAGTTGGTGCTCAGGGAGCTACTACGAATCGTAGGACAGGGCAAGGAAATTGGTATGTTCCCAGGTGTGCTCACGCTGCAGTATTTCAATCTGGACGAACTTATCGGCTGGAGCATCCAGGACATCGGCTTCGAGGAGAGCATCATTGGCTGGTACATCGCCAGTGAGATCTGCTTGTTCAAGGATCGCAGCAAGCAGGAGAGACTGCTGGAGGCGATCCGGGTGCTATCCTACTACATGATGTTCCTCCTTGTCGAAAGGCCCTACATGCTCCCCGGCCCTGTGCGGCACAGCCGTTACAAACAGGTCCGCCATGCTTTGTGCGAAATCATCAAGAATGCAAGCGGAGCCCCCCAGAAAAGAGTTGAGTGGGCCCTGCGTACGGGTTTCCGTTCTCGTGTTAACTCCTTCGGTGCTCCCGCTGATTACGACACTGGAGTAAGGCTTGCCGATATCCTCTACCACCGACCCAGCAGGCTGCAGGTCATCTTTGGTGTCTTGGTCGAGATGCTTTGCTATGTTGCCGACAACTGCAGCAGAGAGTCACATGCCAAGCAGCTCAGCAGCGGCGGCGAACTTGTCACCATCGTGTGGCTTATGGCAAGGCACGCCAACCTGTCCTACTCTTAAACACTTTAGTCCATCTCTTGGGCAGCATATGTGGTGGTCCGGTACATATTAGCAAATATACCTGTATCTTGTGACCGGATGTAACAATTTGCTTAGCAGTGTTTGCACCAAAGACAATAAACTAACTGTTTCTCACAGATAAACTTTAGCCGGCTAAATTTAGCTGTGGTGGATCCAAACAACCCACAACTAAGCCCAACTAAACAATAGCTAGAGGCTAAAATGTACATAATCCCTTTAGTTATTTCAACCTAGCTAAAACCAGCTATGGCTAAATTTTAGCTTAGCAATTAGCTAGCTATATTTTAGTTGGGGTGAATCCAAACAGAGTCTTAATTGGGTTCGGTCCAACCTTATAAACCAAATAAATAATGTTGACACTCAAAAGTATCCAGAGTGCATAATGGGCTCTACCATCATGTATCTGTCATCAAAATGATCAGAAAGAATACTTGGATCATCGTATTTGGAGCTCGGACGAAGAAAATAGCTTTTCGGGGACAGAACCAGCTAGAGTCGGCTTAGTTGACTTCCCAAGTAAGCTAATACAACTTCCCAAGTTACTCAAATGCGAAAATGGACTACACCATTGTGTTGCTCTCATCGCGCTGATCGAAAAATATATATAGATCATTTCGTTTGAAATCCGTATGAAATAATTATGAATTCCTGAAGATGCCTAAGGAGTCAGCTCAGTCAACTCAGCCTATTTTCAGCCCTTCCAAGCCCAAAAAAGTCGGCTTAGCCGAATCCCAAGTTAGCTAAGCCGACTCCCTTGCTGAAAACCAAGTCGGGTTGTTTTAAAATCAATTTTTGGTCATTTTTTGATGTGAGAAGCTTAGAGTTATGATTTGGACTTGTTTTCT
The DNA here is from genome assembly GCA_022457205.1 of Saccharum spontaneum. Classification (NCBI taxonomy): domain Eukaryota; kingdom Viridiplantae; phylum Streptophyta; class Magnoliopsida; order Poales; family Poaceae; genus Saccharum; species Saccharum spontaneum. The sequence continues at coordinate 8,772,049 of CM039602.1, read as the reverse complement.
ACTGGGACAACACCACTCCCTCTGTATACATGAGAGGATCACAGCCAATTGAGTTCCCAAGTATCCAATCTTCTAAGTCAATCTACAAACACACCCTTTTACCCTCTTTTTCAACCCCATGCTATTCATCCCTTGATCCGACGACCAAGGATGGTGTCCTAGGATTCCTGGCCGACCTAGGGCAACCCGGTGACATCTTTGCCCCCGATGTTGACAGTAATTTCACCATGTTTTTACATCACCAAAACTCTCAACAAAACACTCTTTCCGTGAGCTAGCAAGCAAGGGCGTAGTGACTTACGTATAAATAAATTAGTTCCACATGTACATGTCATTATTTGCTTGTAGGTACACAAAACATGAGGTTTGGGTGGCTGGAGGCCCGACTTAGGGGTCAGGCGACATGCACATGGGCCCACTGGCCCCCTCTCAAGACTCCATGATCCTCCCATACACACCAAAGGCAATCTCCACCCTTGGATCACAAGCCTCTCTTCTCTCATTGGTCAAAGAGGTAAGCATATGGATCCATGGGCCCACAAGAGAAGCAAAGCGACATGATAAAGGAGGTCCGCGCTTCAAACACACATTATGACAGTGGGCCATGCTTCTAGAAGAAAGATGGAGGTCCCACTTGTCAAAGAGGCATCGGGCGACTGTTGACATTTCTTATGCACAACTAGAATAAAAGGGTTTCCGCAAGCGCACAGAAAATATCATCGTAGCATTTTAACCGGGAGTAATCCAGGTATCGTTATTTATAATTTTACCACTAGGAAGGGAATGCGCTCGATAATGAGCAATGAGCACTGCCTGTGATAATGGAGAGCTTAACCTTGTCTTTATCTATCTTCTCATACAGGGTAAGTGTCACATAAAATATAGAAATAAATAGTAATTGACATATGATAAATGAGAGCACATAGCCACATAAAACAATGATAATCATCTCAATAGGGTACTCTAAGTTTATAACACTAGCATGGATTAGAACGATCTACAAGGATAAATCCTAAGTTATTCTAACTATAAGGTCAAAGCATACAATGATTAGTGCAATAACATCTAGCAATCATAGCAGGAAAAGGTTATACCTATGCATAGTGATATTACCAAAGAAGATCAAGAACAGAGCAATCTCTTCAGTGTAATAGGGGTATTCTACTCGTCCTATATTCGGGAGAAGGATTACAAAGGACTCAACAGGACTGTCACTCCTGCGATCTAACTCACGATCCGGAATATAGGGTGTAATCGCAGATAAATACGGTCTAGGCACCACGCCTACACAATATTTACCACTCACCCATCGATCTAATGAGCAAGCGCTATACGATCCTATGCATAAACATAATTCTAGTCCAACTATGCTAAACATATAATCAAAGTAAACTAAGAACAATATAATTGAGAACATAATCAAATAGAGCAAAGTCAATTCTAATATAATAGAATAGAATAAAGTACTATTTATAGTAGCAAGAACAATGATGAATATTACAGGAATGTAGGGAAAATTACCAAGAACTCTGACAAATCTGCACTCCGAGCTAGGCTTGACTCCCTCTAGATCTATTCCTATGTAGCTATGCTACTAAACTATGGAGCTCTAATTGAGATGGTGGCTCTAGGCTTCTCTGAATTCTTCAGATGAGAGAATGAACTCTTGAATTGAATTGAATTAGATTAGATTAGGGTTTCTCCCAGGGCCAGGGGCTCTGAATATATAGCTCTCTAGGATGCACCACAGCCCTTGGATCAAACCAACCTAAATGAACGGTTTTTATTCATCCTCAAAGTCGGTGAAGGCATAATCTGTGAAACTCTCCCTGATTGGTGGAGGGGGAGAGGCGGCCGCCCCTGGCTGGCTACTAGGTGGGCCCAGGTTTGCAGGGTCGCCTTCTCCAGTCTTCTAGAGTATTCTTTTTAATACGTATGCCTGTTTCAATCTATGTAAATCCGACATGTGGACCTCTTTTTGTTCTCTTTCTGATAACCCCTTGCAGAAATAGACAATCACCAAAACTCGTGGAATTCTATCAGTGTAACCCCTATATCTAGTAGGTAAACATGTTTTAGCCCTTTCTCTTGCTATGTTGACGGCTTAAAAAGGGTACTTATCTACCATCAACAAACTCCCCCAAGCTTACCTTTTGCTCGTCCCTGAGCAAAGATAGACTCAGTGATGGATCAGGAGTTGCTACAAAACTTTCACGCCTCAAAAGTACACATGCGTTCAAACAAGAACTCTCCTCCAGATTAGAGTGAACTATTCTGACTCAAAACTTACTCATATTACCTTTCAACCATGGGGGCTTGTAACTGTCACTTGGGTCTTGAACAGTTGAAAGACAGAACGGTCAAGTCAAGCGCCATGTTTCTCTATCTTTGATCAACTATTATTCTGGAGTTTTTGCAAGATTTTCAAATAAAACTCAGAGATTTCTTGTATGACTCTTTCAAGTCTCTCATTTGTGGTATTTCTGGATCTTTACCAAGGCATGAATGATGTATGCCTTCTCTCTTCTCTCAGAATATGTGGTATTTGTGGAATTAAGGCATAGTAAGGTTGCCTTCTCTCTCTCACCCTACTTCTAATAGGCTTATGTGGAGTTCATAGGTGGGGGGACAACTCAAAACTCACTTGCATATATTGCATAATTAAATTGTGGATCCAGAGGAACTAAGCATACAATCAAGTCATATGTGCATGTGAATGAGGGGAGTGAAATGAGTGATAAGATAATGGTGATAGAAAAAGGAAATGAGGGGTGATAAATGGTGAGGATCTACTTCTACACTCGCTCCTTTGGGGATAACAAACCTCCCTTTATTTGAAAACTTTGAAAACTTCTCTGAGGAGGACTTGGTTGCTTCTTTCTTTCTTTCTTTCTTTTCTCTTTTTTTTAGAGCAACCAATCCTTTTTGAAATGAAACTCATAGCGATGACAATAGGGAGTATCAACTATAGTAATGAATGGAGCTTTATTGTAGGTAGACAAAGATAGAATGGCAAGGAATGTTTTTGGGGGTGTTCACTCCCAGCGTAGGAGTAGAACACTTTTTGAATGGATTAGAATGAATGGCGTATATATTATGTGGATGGATGAATGCGTACTCCTAGGGTAGGAGCAGCAAGGGTGCGTGTCTCCAGGGTAGAAACAACTCATGATGCAATGGATGTGGATCTTATATGTGGGTGGTACTTCCAGGAACCAAAGTAGCACAAAATGAATGTAGTGTTATGAATTGGTGCATGCTTCTGAGGACAGAAGTAGCATAGATCAATGGGTGGAGAGCACATAGTATTGACTTGAACTGCATGACTAATTCCTAAGGGTCAACACAACTCAACTATGCTCAATGCCTATATAATGATATATATATAAGCAAAGCTGGTCTTCCTAATCTAGTAAGCATGTATATATGGCTGTGGTAGGAATTTGAACTCTCGTCATAAAGGAACTCATCATGCAATTTTAGGATTTTCATAAATAAATTGTCTAGGACTCTAGTATCTCTAGGAACAAGATGGATAGCAGCTCAAAACTTTTCCCATATCATATCCGTCAACTATCTAGACTTAGATCAAGTATTTGCTACCCACAAGCTTCAGGTTCAGAGCAAATCTCAAATCTAAATAGTTGTGTCTAAAACTCGGGAGAGTGCAAGGTTGAAAACTAGGTACTTGAAAGGAATTATGGCAGAGCAACTATTCATCATCTCCATATAGAGTTTATTCTAGGGATCATTTTTAAAGACAGATTCTATCAAAGAGCTCTCCTAAATAGAAAAGATAAATAAGGAAATCTTTCTGGGTTTCTACGGTTATTCATCTATTTTAGTTGTTTTAGCAAAGCAAACTATGAAATAAATAAGTAAACAAGTTGGGGACACTTAGCTCGGTACATGGGGATGCTCTCCCCCAAGCTGGATGGTGACATAGTCTGTTGATGTTGCTGAATGGCAGTGAAGGCGTTCAGGTCCTCTTGGAGTGTCGTAGATAGTTGCTGTTTGGGAACAGCACTTGACTGTTGAGAGCAGCACTCCGACAGGGGATAGGATGTCCTTCTGTCTATTTAGCTCTTTTTGATCCTTTAAGTTCTATGTAGCTAAAATAGACAACAAAGCTTGTGGAACTGATTAAGTGTTAGTAATAAAAACCTCTAAGCCTTGGTTGTCCAACTATCTTTTAGCAGGATCATAAGACATTTTATATTTTTTATAATTAGGATATGCAGACAGAAGAATAAATATGCTGAGGAAAAAAAAATTTATGCCACCATGGTGAATAACTGTGTGAATTGATGTACCACACCTTTATTCACATGGGGCTTAGCATTTTTCTCGATGCAGATGCACAAAAAACTTTTTATTTTCTTTTTCTAATGCAGAAACAATAAAGATGCGACTAAGATGTATTTAGGGAAAATAAATATGCTAAGGAACAATGCAATGCTGAAAAGGGAAATGCTAATAAATACCAAGTTACCTTTTGGTGTGGCATTCAGTGATTTCGAGTCCTCCGAACAGGACTTCCTTGTTCACTCATTGTTCAAGGGGCGTGTCAGATGGCGCCTCTGGTGGTGCTGTGCCTTGAACAAGTTCTGAATCTAATTTTTCTTTTACCTTCCGAACCTTCTTTGTTGGTGAGTGTGACCTGGAGGAGGAAGCTTCTGTGGTCACTATCTTTTCTTCTGTTGGTTGTATCTCTTCTACTTCTTCCGTGACCTTCTCTTGATCCTCAAATCCAGTCACTTCTCCTTCATAGTCAGCCCATCCATCTACTATGACATACTTCTTGTTCTGGCAATGGGTACGCTGCCTTCTCTTCGATTTGTTCTTCTTGGGTTCTTCACTAATTATATAGTTGTCATTAAAATAGCGACATACCTTCTCAGAGGGGAAGTGAAAGTGGATCTCCCCTTTTCCAATGTAGATGATGGCCTTGGTGGTGTTTAGGAACGGTCTTCCTAGGATGATAGGTGGATCATAGTCTTCTCCCATGTCAACGACTAGGAAGTCTGTGGGGACATAGTGATCGTTGATTTGGATAGGGACATCTTTTACTATTCCTTCGACAAAGCAGAATGTTTGATCTGCCATCTGCAGCTGCGCATAGGTAGGTTCCAAAGGCATCGTACCATATAGATATTCATAGAGCTCGTTTTTTTATCAGAAGCTTGTGATTTAGTTTTTGATGCAGCAAGTCAGGGAAAAAGCTTCTTAATTGTTGGTACCAAAAAAAGAGCAGCAGATTTAGTAGCATCAGCTGCAATAAGGTCTCGTTGTCATTATGTTAATAAAAAGTGGTTCAGCGGTATGTTAACGAATTGGTCGATTACCAAAACTAGACTTTCTCAATTTAGAGACTTAAGAGCAGAAGAAAAAATGGGAAAATTCCACCATCTCCCAAAAAGAGATGGCCATTATGTTGACGCCCAATCTGGTGTCACAGACAGCTTTGTTGAAGGAGCTTCTGTTAATGGAGCATTGAATGGTTGGGACACCTGGGTCGTCTGTCTTGATCAAATGTGGGGACTTGAGCAGGTGGTCATGCTCCATGTGGACTGCAGTGACCATCCTTACTATCTCCGTCTTCTTGGTCTTCTTAGTCTTGGTCTTATTCTTCTTGTCAACAATCCTCTTCTTTTGATTATTCTGTTGATGAGGGTGTGCTGGGAATTGTAACACCCTGTTCTTAAAAAAGAAGGTCTCTCTCTTGCCCCTAATGTTGAAGATGATCTTGGCAGTGTTGGCGTACATGACGGCTCTAGCAGTGTTCAAGAATGGTTGTCCCAGAATGATGGAGGACCTTTCGTCATTGCCTGTATCCACTACCACGAAGTCTGCAGGAACGTACGAGTTGCCCACTCGCACACAGATGTCTTCTAGTATTTCCATGGGGTAGCGGAGTGGCTGATCTGCAAGTTGCAAGCACATGGTTGTGTATCGTCACACCCATTTTTAACGACAAAAATAGGATGCATAAAAGACTCATGTGCGCCCTAGGAAATGATCGCACACATAAGTAGACAAATTACATAGTATCATCACAGTGCTTATTACATAGCGAATAAATATTTAACACATAGTCTTATATAATAAATTGTAGCAACTAATAGTAGATCTCCAGTGGAAACTCCAAACACAGGGACACGGTTGACTGGTTGACACCAAGACTAGTACTCATTACGATAATCATCTAAATAATCTTCATCTGTTATGGTGGAAATAGCAAGGGTGAGTCCATGTCGAACTCAACAAGTATAAGACAGGGTTCATGAGGCACAAAAGGCTAGACACTGTTTGACTGCGTTTAGCTTCTATTCATCATGTAATTAGCAATTGAGTAGCATCAAGGTATTCCAATTCCCATTAATGAACCAATGATCAATTGTAATAAGGATAATGAATAGCATTAACATGAGCATAACAATAATCAACAATAATTAAGCATGATATAACAATGGTGATCATCTATTCTGTAAGAATCCCCAAGGCCGCTCGTATCCATGAGCATGGCTAGTATACCAGTTTATTAAACTCTGCGCAGAGGTGTACACTTTCACTGTGAGTCATGACTTCCAAATGCATGGGTTCGCGACTCCCCAAAACACCGGAAATTATATAAAGCCACTTAAAGGTTCGTCTAACAAGTTAGGGCCATTAGATTCACTCGGCAGGCAGATGTAGGAACCCCCTTTTCAAATGGCACACTTCCTTCTCGGCTATACTCATAGACTAGAGGTTGTCCTACACCCAACGTGTCAAGCCATTCTTACGCCAATTAAGGTAACCACTAACAAGCTAGAAAAGGTCTTTTAAACAACTAAAGCCAGAGCTATATAGCCCTCACAGCTGTACTGTAAATCCCGGTTATCACTTACAGGTAAGTCCTTATGGAGAGTAACTAGAGCGACAAACAAACAACACAACACAACGCTCTGGTCCCCTGTTTCAGCAGTAATAAAATCATCTTAATGGTTGGTTGCTCAATCCATTAATCAAATTACAAGATCATTGTTCATAATTAAGCACTAGCAATAGCTACCCAAATGCATAACCCATAGGTGACAAGGAATCAAAATACCAATCGCTAAGTTATAATCTCTAAGGTTGTCAAGGAGGACACATGCATATATATGATAATTTCAGTGAATAGGACAACAAGGATGGTCCCATGTTATACTTGCCTTGATCAAAGCTTCCCTATTGATACTGCTGGTCTAGCTTAAAATAATACTCCTGATCGTCAAGAAACTGCTCACCGTCTATACTCAATCATCAAGCATCAACACACAATCATCCGAGCAATCATACATAAAGAAAACAAGGAAACATAGTTAGAACAGTACACCAACAGTAGCAAAACAGTATAAAAAGTTTGTGAAACTCTTCTACACATTACTATGATCACACAGACTTAAAGATCACAAAATTTGGAGTTAAAACGTGAAAGTTATGAATTTCCTAAGATTTCCTATAGATAAATAATTACTTAAATATAAATTCGAAAATTAAATTTTCTAAACTTACTATATAACTACACTAACATGTAGAGCTCATAAATACGAATCTAACGCAACTTGAACGGGTCAAATCGGAGTTGAAACGAAGATTTTATGCCCAAAACAAGTTTAGTGGCAAAACTGTAAATATCAGAAAACATATTTTCGATTTACCGAGAAGAAATACATTTTCAAAACAAAGAAATGTAATTCCTAAATGACGCTAAGGACCGTGGGTTCTAATAAAAAATGCAGGGGCTCTTTATGAAGTTTACCCCGCGAAGGGGTATCTTCTAATCTGAGCCCTTGATCCGGGAATGGATGGTGGGAAACCACCCTAGGAGACGACTCAGCGGCGCTGTCGCCGGAAAACGCCAGCACGCGGCGGCGCCATGGCCGAAACCTCGTCGGAGATGCAGTTCTAGGGCTACAATGCACTACAAGACGCGCGGTTGGTCCCAAACGGAAGAGGAGCTCCCCGCGGACTCACCAAGATAGAAGATGATGACCAATTCGGTTCAAGGAAAAAGCACGGCTTGGTTTGGTGGCGATGAAGGTCCTACGGACATCGGCAAGGCTCGGTGAGCAACCGAAAGCAAAAACCAGTGAGTATGATTCTTTGGCTCCACGGAAACGATAAGAAGCTCGGTAGGAAACTTACGGAGGAAGAAGAACACCGGTTTCGCCAAATTTCAATGAACAACGGCTCCCTCGGGTCGTGGCGTTGGCAAGAGCTCGAACGGAGGTGGCCGCTTATGGTTTGATCTAAAAACAAAAGGTGGCGGCTCGGCTCTAGCTTATATAGAGCAAAGACACCTCAATTTGGATGGAAATCCCGAGTTGTTCGGGTTCGATTTGGTGAAGATTTCGTTAGCGTCCGGCTCGGTCACGAAGCAAAGAAGGGGGACGAGACCGACGTGTGGGGCCTAGTCGTCAGTGACACAAAGAAGGGAGGGCGCGCGGCTGCGGCTTCCTGGGGCGGCCCATGCGGTGCGGGAGGAAGAGAACGGCTCGGTTCGGCCCAGCCGCGAGAAAGGAGAAGCAGGCCGGTAGCTAGGCTGCACAGGCCGAAAAGGAAAAAGGTAAAGGGTTCCTTTCTATTTTCCATTTTCTTTTCTAATTTTTCGAACACATTTTCAAATCAAATTTCCAATAGAATTTGTAAACCTTTACAAGTTGGTCAAAATCACACACCAAGATAAAATAGATGCACCAACATGAATGCAAAACATATTACTAACCATATATTGGGTTTTAGTTTCAAATCAAATAATATTATTTCTCTATGGTTTATTACCCAAACAATTGCATCTTAAATCAATTTAAACTAATTTAAATTCTTTTTAAATTTTGGATGTTACATGTATAATAAAGGACAATTGAATATTTTCTCATATATCACCTTGGGCATGATGTTGATGCTTGCGCCGAAGTCACAGATCGCCTCGTTGAAGTTAACACTTCCAATGGAGATCGGGATGACCAGTCTCCCTGGATCGCCCTTCTTGATTGGCAGAGTTAAGTCAATCCATCATCCTCTTGGAGGGTCACTCTAGTAGCTTCCTACATTGAATATGTCTACAAGATTTGCAGTTTCTAACCCTTCTAGTTGTCCTGGCTTTTTACCTTGATCGGCGGAGGGAACAAAGTTGGCAAGCTGTTGTAACTAAGACTCTAGCATCTTATTAAAGCTAAGCTGGTTCTTTATAGCATTGGAAAAACCATCCATTCTATTGCTAATTGTTTCTAGAGTTTTGTCATTGGATGCTAGCTTCTTGGACAAGCTATCCATTAACATGCCTTGGCTGAGCACTAACTCTATTATTGTAAGAGGAGTTGTTACCTTGATAGTTACCTTAGTTACCTGAGTAGTTAGGCCTCTATTGTTGATTCCAGCCTTGATTCTGCTAAGGACGGTAGTAGTTATTGTTGTTGTTGTTGAGATAGTTCACATCCTCCTTCAGCTATGGGCAGTTGGCACCCATATGCCTAGTTTCTCCACACTCTTCACAAGTCATGCGGGCATCATGTACGTGCATGACTTTTTTTCTCAGTGGCTCTCTCATCAAGCGTCTTCATTAGAAGGTCCATCTTGGCAGACAACATGTCTACCTCCTTAAGCTGGTGCATACCTCCACCTCTCTTGCGGGTCTGAGTTCTCTCCTCACTCCAACCTTGGTTGGATGCCATCTTCTCCACAAGAGCTGTAGCTTGAGAAATGGTTAGTGATAAGAACGCACCTCCAGCAGCAGCATCCATGGTCTCACGAGTGTTGTTGCTGAGCCCATGGTAGAACGTTTGCATGAGCAGCCAATTCTCTATTCCATGATGAGGACATTCGAGGATGTAGTCCTAAAAGCACTCCCAAGCTTCTGGGACAGTCTCATCATGTTGTTGCTAAAAGCTTGATATTTTCCCACGGAGAGCATTTGTCTTTCCCATGGGAAAGAACTTCGCCAGAAAATTGGTGGAACAATTTTCCCATGTATTATTCTTCTCCTTGTTGGTGTAGAACCACTGCTTCGCTCTCCCCAAGAGTGAGAATGGGAAGAGGCAAAGTAGTATAGCATCTCTGGAGACATCCTTCATGGTGAATGTGTTGCAGATCTCCAAAAAGTGTTGAAGATGAGCACTAGCATCTTCATGGGCCTTCCCACAGAACTGACTTGCTTGCACCTTGTTGATCAGCGTAGGCTTGAGCTCAAAAGACTTGTCGATGTCCATAGCTGGTCTAGCACGGATGTTGTCCGTAGTGGGAGCTGAGAACTCATCGAGTGACTTGTTGGCCATGGCTTCAAATGCTGGTTTCAAGTTTTGAACAAAAGTTCGATCTTCTGAATCCGACGAACTTTCAAGTTGAGACAATGATGATGATGGTTGGGTCTTCCTCAACTTGGCTCTGGTCTTCTTGAATAATGCTTCTGGATTGTCAAGATAGTTATCTGGAAGGTCAAACTTTTTCATACATTACCCTGCATATCTCTATACAGGAATCCTGCTACCATTTCGCGGGCAGCAAATTGGTCCACGTCGCCTGTTAACCCATTAACCGTTCGATCCGGCAGGCAAGCAACGTGGTACGTCCGATTGTGGGTCGATTTGGGCATTAACCCAAAAACTCGTGAAAGTTCTCGGGCATCGGCCTGTGTACCCGCTTTCGATGGAGACGACGGAGCCGCCGTCCCTGCTCCGTTCCCCTCTGCCCACTCGCCCGACGCACCGTCGCTTCTGTACCCGATGCCGGCAGCCTCCGAAGCGTTGCCCGCTAGTCGCAGTCACAGGTGCCCCGGCCGTTGCAAATTGATCCCTGTCGCTAGCCGTCGGCACAGGAGTTCCACTGTCCACAAGGACCACAACTGCACTGCACAGAGGGTCATTCGCTCGTCGGGCCACGCGAGTGCGGCGCACCCCACCGGTGATGGGTCCGCTGGAAACAGGTACGTCCTGCCACGCCCCTCTCCAATTCTGACCCGGCCGCTGCGCCTCCTCGGCCCATGCTACTACTTAGAGAAACTCACCGTGCATTGTCACACCCGGTTTTCTAAAGAACAAAACCAGGCTAATCATATGTGTGCCCAGGAAGTCCACACATATGTCAGAATGAAAAAGTATCAGAAACAATGTTATTATATAACGTATACATAGCTATATTAACACTTACATCAGAGTATCGTGGAACGGTGACTAAACTTCAGGCTCCATTCTTCTCAGGGACGGCTGACTGGTGGCTCCGTATGCCAAACACTTCTGACAGACTTCTGAAAACTCCACTACCTCTTTATCCTTCTTCTGAGCAGCACCTTACTACTCACTGGAGTGTTGGGGAAATAGAAAGAGTGAGTCCATGTCGAACTCAACAAGTATAACATAGGGTTCATGAGGCACAAAAGGCTAGACACTGTTTGACTACGTTTAGCTTTTAATCATCATATAATTAGCAATTGAGTAGCATCAAGGTATTCCAATTTCCATTAATGAACCAATGATCAATTGTAATAAGGATAATGAATAGCATTAACATGAGCATAATAATAACAACAATAATTAAGCATGATATAACAATGGTGATCAACTATTCTGTAAGAATCCCCAAGGCCGCTCGTATCCATGAGCATGGCTAGTATACCAGTTTATTAAACTCTGTGCAGAGATGTACACTTTCACTGTGAGTCATGATTTCCAAATGTGTGGGGAGATCAAACCCAAACACTAGAGAACCATATAAAGCCATTCAAGAGTTTGTCTAACAAGTTAGGGCCATTAGATTCACTCGGCAGGCAGATGTAGGAACCCCTTTTCAAATGGCACAATTCCTTCTCGGCTATACTCATAGACTAGAGGCTGTCCTACACCCAACGTGGCAAGCCGTTCTTACGCCATTTAAGGTAACCACTAACAAGCTAGAATAGGTCTCTTGAACAACTAGAGCTAGAGCCATATAGCCCTCACAGCTGTACTATCAATCCCGGTTATCACTTACAGGTAAGTCCTTACGGAGAGTAACTAGAGCAACAATATAATCCCTTGCTCTAGCCCCCTTTCAACAGTAATAAAATCATTTTAATAGTTGGTTGCTTAATCCATTAATCAAATTACAAGATCATTGTTCATAATTAAGCACTAGCAATAGCTACCCAAATGCACAACCTATAGGTGAAAAGGAAACAAGATATCAATAGCTAATTTATAATCTCTATGGTTGTCAAGGAAGACACATGCATATGAATAGTAATTTTAGCGATTAGGACCACAAGGATGGTCCCATGTTATACTTGCCTTTTTCCCAAAGTTAAGCTGCTCAGAATCTTTAGCTGCTATCTTTTGGTCTCCAACCTCTGCTTCGACTGTCAATCCTTAGCTTCTGATCTTCAGCGTTAATGGATCACGCTTGCTCTACTCGCAGCAACCAAACACAACAGACAAACAACAAACACAACTAAGAATAAACACCACACAAGAAAAACAACGCACTAAAAAAACTACTGGTTACGGTCAAAAGAACGCAAGAAACGTCGATAACGGATCTACGATTGAAAAGAAACGACTACCGAGAGTTTATATTATAAAAGAAACAACTACGAGCTTCTTTTATTTTAAGTTAGAAAAATCGCATGGAACCTACTAATTCAGATTAGTCAAATTATTATTTTAAAAATAAATTAGAATAAGTCTTATTTATTTATGAACATGTCTCGTATTATTCAATCAAATTCTTTAACCTTGCAAAAGAAGAGTTCATGAGAGAGCACCTAAACAAGTTTATCTTATGCAAAGAGTTTGAACTAAGCAAATTATAATTTATAAAACATATTTATGGTAATAAGTAATCACGTTAATATTTGTATATAAATGCAGTATAAAACTTATGTTGCTTTTAAATTAGAAATTTCTAGTTGCTTGCACATTAATCTAATTAATACTTGTATAGATGCATAAGCATGTGACATGACTAACGTGGCTACAAGACCGCAGATTATATCACTACAAATGTCATGGAAAAATGAAGAAACTAGTTTGGAGTTAAAACCATCAGCTACCAAGGACTAAGATCAACAGTCTATGCGCCCGGTGTAAAATGCAATTTCTTGAGTTGAGATGTAAAGAAGGAAGATGACTTATTTTTTCAAGGATAATGTAGTCATGATAACAGTATAAATGCTTTGATCTATAAAGTGATGGACAAGGAGGTGGCGCTGACCTTTTATTAATCGGCCAGGAGTGTGCTACTGACGCCTCAACGTAGTCGCTGATGGATAGGTTCTAAGCAACAAAGGATTAGTAGGATCACAACAGCAGAGAGATGATTTCGTGCTTGCTTGCGAGTGCACCATACATGACCATGGATACTTCGGCTTGCAAGCTTTATAGCTGTGTTGAAACACTATCATGCATCAAGCAATAGCGAGATGGCGATGTACGATTGTTGGTTTGCTCGATTTGCTATCTTGCAAGACAGTGGAAAAAGCTTGTGGACCGAGCCTTGTAGACATAACAGATAGACAGGGTACATCTGCCATGTATCAAACATCAGCGACAAACTAAAGATTGATTTTATGTATGAAAATAGAATATGACTGAGACGGTTCGTGGGCATGTGCTCACCATGTCTTGGTACCAACGGCAGTGGCGGCGGCATGTGTAGACGAGTGTGTCCACGAGAGTTTCATGGGGTCTTGCTCCTAATGTGATGCATCAGCAGTAGGGTCCTCACAGAGATACAGGCCGATGGAGCGATGACTAGTTACGTTGGCTCCCAAGATACATGGCAGCGGTTGTTGGGCCAACCGACAGTATCCGCGCAAGCAATACGGCAAGGGCAAAGCCGGGCTAGGCGAGGGTGAACTGCAGCATGGAATTGAATTAACCGGTGGCAGAGCAGGTGCAGCGACGGAAATCAATGGGCATGGTGTAGTTAACAGAGAGGAAAGAAAACCTGCATGGCACCGATCGGATTTCGACAAGATGGACAGCGGATGAACTTCAACAGGATGGACTTCCCATCAGTCGAGCCTTGAGGTCGGCGTGATCCCGAGTGTGCGCACGACGCTAGGGCAAAGGCGGCTTCGAAACCTCGACGCAGAGCTCGTCGACGAACAAAATCAGTTATGGAGCGACGGAATCGGCGAGACGAGCTCAGCGGTGGCGGACGGCAACAACGGCGGCGGGCGCTTACCAGCTCTCCACGAAACCTAGTGCGGCAGCCAAGCAGAGCTAGGGCAAGGCACAGATTGAAGTCGCAGCCCTGACGGTGCGGCGGAAGATCATAAGCGGCACGAGCTATATGGCACAGGTTGGGCCTTCACACGTGTAGAAAACTTCGACTCGGCAAGACGTACTTACAGAAACAGGATTTGTTTCCTTACGTGTACAGCCGCCTCATCATGCATGCACGTATACATATATATATATATATATATATATATATATATATATATATATATATATATATATATATATATATATATATAAGATACGACGAGAGGTGGAGAGAGCTACGAGCGGCGGCTCGCGATAAGGGTTGTACTTCTGAAACCAGGGCGTCGAGGGCTACGCCGGCATATATATAGTCGTAGGGTTTGGAAATTTTTTAGAATTTCTTAATTTCAGGATTATTTTAATTCCGCAAATAAAATAATTCCAGAAAATCTAAAATTACCTTTTTGGCCGCGAAAAATAGCCCGGAGCTCAGAAAAATCACCAGAAAAATCTTGGAGACTCTTGGAGAGATAAGGAACTCAACTAAATAGGTTTGGGCTCATAAAATGATTGATGAAGAGATCAAGGAAAAAGACTAAGCTCACAGAAATTAAAAATTTAAATCCAGAAAATGCCAAAAAGTTTTCCGATGAGAAGTAAACGTTGTCCTATGGTATTTTGAAAATAATAGCACTCACCAACACCAAAAACAAGCATCACACAAACACCACATTATCAAATTAATATAGAAAAGTTTAAAACCACAATTTTCTATATTTAAATTAGCAGCAACTTAACTTATCTAATAAATTTATTCAAATATTGAAATCATTTATTTTATTTAGTGTTTTTCATGCACAACCCAAAATAGGAAATTTTGGGTGTGACATGCATGCTCTCCATGTGTTCGTTGAAATGCCTTCTGTGATATTCAGTCGTGTCGTGATTGGGAGCTCCTGGAACTCTAGGCTAAATATGTGACCATTCATCCTTCTAAAGCTTAATTATAAAACTGCAGGGTTATAAGCATGATTGTCAGTTAGGCAATTTAACTTTCTCTTAAAAAAATACTCCATTCCAAATTATAACATGTTTTGGCTGCTTCTCCTATTTTTGGGAGCAACATATCTATTTTTGGGAGCAACATATTTTTTTTTCATTTGCTTCAATGTCACACCCCAAAATTTTCAATTTTGGATTGTGCATAGGAAACACTAAATAAAATAAATATTTTAATATTTGGATAAAATTTCCTAAGTTTAGTTTATGACAGCATCAATTAGTTATAAAAAAAATGAAAAACAAATAATAAGAATCTTTAAATTTTTCTAAACTAATTTGACGGGCTATTGTTTGATGTGATATTGCCCGTTAACTCTTGTGTGTTAAGAGCGAACAAAGTCTTTCAAAATGCGTTTAGTGGATCGATCTTTCTTTTCCAGCACGTCTTTATCTTTTTCCGCAATCAATATTCCTTGTTTCTCATTTTAAGTTCTCGTTGGTAGTTTCCTAAAATCTTTTCTTTATAACGTAAATTATTCCTTTCAGTTCCTCATGTGTCAATCAATCTCAGTGAACACTTCGGGAATTGTTCTGACTTTTTTCTGGAGCTAGTTCACGCTTTTCTGCGAGCGTTATCTAATTTTTAGATGCTCCAAAATATCTTTTCATGAGCTCCAAATACTTTATTTTGATTTCTCATGTTCCATAATGTCTCTAGAAAATTCCCTCGAATTTTCGGAGCTTTCGGAGTATTTTTCGTGGCTTAAATAATAATTCTGGACTTTTCTGGAATTATTTTATCCATGAAATTAATTAATTCTGAAAATAAATAAATGTCTCATTTTTCCCCATGCTCAAAGCCTATGTGCAATAATCATAAATGCCTATGTCTTTATTTACTAATGGGCCTTAATGTTTATTTAGGCCTATTAGTGGAGGTGGACGATGCAACATCAATTAGTACCGTATCGCTAGTTGACGTGGGGTAGGAAATTTTCCTCCCTATATATACGTACCTACCCCTTGGGTAAAAGCACACCAAAACTAACGTAGAGGAGCCCTTGGTTTTGGAAATCTCTCGTGTAGTAAATTAAATATTTTTTCTCCTTCTCGTGTCGCCCCTAGGCCGAGGTCCTTCAGATGGATGAAGGCAATATCGGCACCGTCAACCAGACCAAAGCACCGGGAGCCGCTCTGCTCTTCTTCGTCACCGGTGAGACCCTCTGCATGTTCCTCTCTCCTGGTCACTTTTACGTGTTGTTTTTAAAGCATCGTCAGTATCCGTAGCTTTTTATTTGCCAACCGTTCATCTCCCTGTGCCTGCACTAGCACGCGGCTTCTCTTGCTGGAGCCGATGTACATGCCGAGGAAACCTACAGAGAACGTTGCTGGCTGCTGCGTCCAGATTTCTAAGCCATCTATCACCCGCATGCAAAAGTCAGAACCATCATCGTGTGCAGGTGCAGCATGCAAGCGTGGGTTCTGAAAGGCAGAACATATACATCCATGATTAGCAAGCCATCCACACCCTGCCATATATATTAAATATATGGCTGATGCCATGCTTATCTCACCCTTGCATACTCTCTGTGTTCTGTTTGTTTGGCCGCATGCCTTTTTCCTGCCACGTGAAGAACCTGGACTCTTGCTTGATGAAATCTTGGCCGATCTGATTTTCTCAGGATACGTCGTATCTCTGTCGGCTGTTTCTTTATAAACCGAGGACCCCTGGCTTCCGTCTCGCAACTACTGCATCCTCACCCTAGTTCCGTCCGGCAGCCGCGCTAGGTCTTGCCGATAGATGAAAAACGCCAGCCGCCGCTATAGTTGCCATTTGCTGCCTCGCCGAGACAGATGCCCGCCCTTCATTGATCGCCTTCGTCTGCACGTGGCTGCAATTCAGATGACCTGCTAGCCGCTGTGGAGGCCATCTGCCTTTGCGGATGGTGACCTTGATGCCGGCCATGCATCTGCATGCATGTTAATCACGTACGTCCAGGGCAGTTCTTGGTTTCACATCAATCTCTGCTGGCATTATAGCGCTGAACCCAAGCTCGTGATCTCGCCGAGGTCGCAAACACGCCGCTGGCGCTGTAGACGCCTTCCACACCTGCCACTGTGACTCCCAGCCTTAGCGCTTTCCTGCCGTCGCCTTGGATCTCGCCATGGAGAAGCAGTCCGACTGCTAGCCTAGCTCCGCCGCGATCCTAGATAGCCGTCGCTGCCGTACGTGCTCGCCGTTTGCTGCTCCAGCGACGCCATGCTCAACCCACAGTTGGGACGAGAGCGTAGCCACCTGTGCATGCATGTGCAAGAAAACGCAGCCATGTCGAAGCATCGATCGATTCCTTGCTAGCTTGATGACGCCATCATGATGTCATATAAACATTATGGCCGTTTTCCTTTAGAAAAACAAATCCTGAAATACAATAAAAATACGTATACACATATAATCTTGTTTAGGCCCTATCATTTACGTTTTAATTCTGTTTCGAGTCATTCCAGTTGCATTAGATTCGCGTCGTCGCGCTCTATGCAATAGTGGTAACCTTTATCATGTCACTTGATTATAAATTTATTAATTATAAATAGTGATTAGATTAATATATTTATTTAATAGCTTCCCAATTAAAAGCAATCTAATTTTTACTCAATTCTTGTTGCGTTACGACCGTGCCGACCATAAACTACAGGTTAGGGATGATGTTTACCATGTCACATGTATTTTTCCATGTATAATCAAATATTAAATTGTTCAATATGCATGTAACTAGTTTTCCAAATTAAAAGCAACATAGGTGATGTATTTAAAGATTTTTCTATACAAATATTAATATTATTAATTGCTACATAAATGCATTCTTAATTTCTTATTACTTAAAACAAGTTGTATATATTAGGCATTATTAAGTATGCATGTGTCCCTTTTCATATTGTGAACTTTAAGTTGAACTTGCTTAATCCCTACGGCAATATTTATAAAACAAGATTGGTCTTAACTCGGCTTGGAATTAGAATATAATTTAAGTAATCTGAGTTAATAACTATCACGTGGTTTTTATTCAATTAAGATAATTAAGCGTGTAATTGTTTCGTTTATAATATAAACTCTCGGTAGTCGTTTCTTTTCCTTCATAGTTCCGTTATCGGCGTTTCCTATGTTCTTGTGACCGTAGTCGGTAGTTCTCTTTTAGTACGCTGTTTTCTCTTGTGTGGTGTATTATTCTTAGTTGTCCCTATTTGTTTGCTTGTATGTCGTTAGTGTGCTGGGTTGTTATGATCTACGAGTAGAAGAAAGACTATCCGTGAGCGCCGAAGATCCGAAGATGAAGACCAGAAGCTGAGTGCCAGAAGTTGCAAATGAAAGATTAAGTTGAGGTTTTTCAGAGCAAGTTGCTTTGGGCATAAAGCAAGTTCTAAGGCAAGTATAGCATGGGATCATCATTATTTCCTATTCACCTTTAATACACTTAATTCATGTGCATGTTTCTACCTTGTTACCCCTAAGGATATCCTAGCTTTTGTATCTTGTACCTTGACACTGGTGGAACATTGCATTGGGTAGTATTTATGCTAGTGCTCAAGATAAATAACCATGATCTGTAACTTGACTAATGGTATATGCAATAAACGTTTAAAAGATGTTTTATAGCAACATGGCTCAAGAGGGCTAGAGCATTGAGTTGTTTTTATGGTGCTCTAGTTTCTCTCCTTAAGGACTTATCTGTAAGCGAACATCCGGGACTTACAGTACAACCATGAGGGCTATATGGCTCTGGCTTTAGTCAAGTATGAGGACCTTTTCTAGCTTGTTAGAGGTTACCCTTATGGCGCAAATGGGGTAAAGCAGACTGTGGATCCCTGCGTGGTGTATCACACGGACTGACTTAGAAACCTAGCGGCCCTAACTTGTTAGACGAACCTTTGAAAGACTTCATAGTGAACCCTGCCGACCTTCCTTGGAAGTGGGTCAAGAGGCTGATCACCTCGGGCAAAAGGGTAAATCATGACTCATGGTGAAAGTGTACAACCTCTGCAGAGTGTAAAACTGGTATATCAGCCGTGCTCACGGTCACGAGCGGCCTTGGACCCTTACAGAATAAATGATGAACACTGGTGATAATGTTAATATTGATGATATTGATGCTCATTAATGATTATTATTTCTTGCTATACATTATTCTCGTTTACATGATCATGAGGTTATTTGGGCTTACGTACCTTGTTGCTACTCAATTGCTAAAAAGATGACTCACTAAAAGCTGTTGCTGTAAACCCGTGTCAAACCTTTTGAGCCTCATGAACCCCGTGTTATATTTGTTGAGTTCGACATGGACTCACTCTTGCTATTTCCCCACACTCCAGTGTGTAGTGAGGTGTTGCTTAGAAGAAGAATAAAGGTGTAGTGGAGTTACCAGAAGTCTATAAGAAGTGCTTGGCATACGGAGCCCCCAGTCAGCCGTCCGTGTGACGTTGGAGCCTGAAGAAAAGATTAGTGACCGTTCCGCGACACTCTGATAGTTGTAAGTGTTAATATACTAAGTATTCCGCTTTATATAAACATTGTTTTGATATCTCTATTCTGTTGTGGTATGTGTGGACTTCCTAGGCACACATATAACGAGTGCTTGGTCTTCTTTGGAAAACCGGGCGTGACATTCAAACTACAGAAATAGCTTAACTCTCATTATAAAGCTCGGATTTTCTCATATGGTATTAACTATTAACAGCATATATATGTCATTTAAGTTTCTTTTTTTCTGAAAGAACATATAACAAGTTTATCTTGTCTCTCCACAAGAGATAATGCAAGGGCAACGATAAGCTGATTATTTTTTAGCACATACTGGATATTTGCTTCGTAATTCTTAGGTGCAACAATGCTACTATGTGGAGTCCCACTCATCAATGATGGCAAGTAATTTCATAAAATCTCATGAATTATAATTGTCACACCCGGTTTTAAGGACAAAACCAGACATACACTATATGTGAAATAAAGAAGTCAAATCTCACATATAGCCACAGATAAGTGTAATACCAAGAGGCAAATGCTTAATATACATAACTCAATAGTATAAAATATACTCTAGAGAGCAACACCGCGGAAAGACAACTCCGAACACCGGGTGTAGACTTCACTCTAGGAACAAACAAACTGGTTGATCACAAGCCTATTAACTCCAGAGACTATCCTGAGGTGTGGGAAATAGCAAGAGTGAGTCCATGTCAAACTCAGCAAATATATCATGGGGTTCATGAGGCTCAAAAGATTTGACACGGGTTTACTGCAATAGCTTTTAGTGAGTCATCTTTTAGCAATTGAGTAGAAACAAGTTTAACATAAGCCCAAATAACCTCATGATCGTGTAAATGAGAATAATGTATAGCAAGAAACAATAATCATTAGTGAGCATCAATATCATCAATATTAACATTATCATCAGTGTTCATCATTTATTCTGTAAGGGTCCAAGGCCACTCGTGACCGTGAGTACGGCTGTTATAACAGTTTTACACTCTGCAGAGGTTGTACACTTTCACTGTGAGTCATGATTACCCATATGCCCGGGGCGGCCAATCCCCAAAACACTCCTAAGGTGAGCACGCAGGGTTCACTATGAAGCCTTTCAAAGGTTCGTCTAACAAGTTAGGGCCGCTAGGTTTCATAAGTCAGTCCGTGTGATACACCACGTAGGGATCCACAGTTTGCTTTTCCCCATTTGCGCCACAAGGGTATCCTCTAACAAGCTAGAAAAGGTCCTCATACTTGACTAAAGCCAGAGCCATATAGCCCTCACAGTTGTACTGTAAGTCCCGGATGTTCGCTTATAGATAAGTCCTTATGGAGAGAAACTAGAGCACCATAAAAACAACCAAATATGCTCTAGCCCTCTTGAGCCATGTTTCTATAAAGCATCTTTTAAATGTTTATTGCATACCATTAGTCAAGTTACAGATCATGGTTATTTATCTTGAGCACTAGCATAAATACTACCCAATGCAATGTTCCACTGGTATCAAGGTACAAGATACAAAAGCTAGGATATCCTTAGGGGTAACAAGGTAGACACATGCACATGAATTAAGTTTATTAAAGGTGAATAGGAAACAAGGATGATCCCATGCTATACTTGCCTTAACTTAGATCCTTCTTCAAGTCCAAACCTCAATGAACTGCTTCTTGATCACCACGTATAGCTCACCGACTAGACAAGATCATAAAAGCACCACACAAGCATCCATTCAATCATACACGAAGCAAACAATAGAAATAAATTATAACAGCACACCAAACATATGAAACAATGTATGAAAAGGTTTTAAAGATGTTCTACGCGTTGCTATGAACACACAGACGTAAAGATCACGAAATTCGGATTTAAAACGTGAAAGTTATGAATTTTCTAAGATTTCCTATAGATAAATAATTACTTTAATATAAACTCGAAAATTAAAATTTTTAAACCTACTGTACAGTACTACCAACATGTAGAGCTCGCAAATACGAACCTAACGCAATTTGAATGGGTCAAATCGGAGTTAAAACGTAGAAGATATGGCCTGAACAAGATAGTGGCAGTTTTGTAAATACCTAGTTTCGAAAATAAATCAAAATCTGGTTTTTAATGTGATCTAGACGGTGGAATTTCAAGTAAATACCTCTTCTTCTTCTTGAGTAGAACGCCTGGTGGCTTCGTCGGACGGCGACAAGAGAAAGAGGAGAAAATATAATTTACTACACGAGAGATTTCCCAAACTAGGGGCTCCTCTACGGTAGTTTTGGTGTGCTTTGCCCATGGGGTAGGTACGTATATATAGGGAGGAAAACTCTCCACCTCCATGTCAACTAGCGATATGGTGCTAATTGACGTTACACCATCCACCTCCGCTAATAGGCCTAAGTAATCATTTAAGCCCATTAGTAAATAAATTAATGGGCCTTTGAGATTTATTAGGATTATTGCACATGGGTTTTTAGCGTTGGAAAACAAATGAGGGATTTATTATTTTCAGAATTAATTATTTTCATGGATAAAATAATTCTAGAAAAGTCCAGAATTATTATTTAAGCCGCGAAAAATACTCTGAAAGCTCCGAAAATTCAGGGAAATTTTCCAGAGACATTATGGAACATGAGGAACCCAAATAAAGTATTTGGAGCTCATGATAAAATATTTTAGAGCATCTAAAAATTAGATTATGCTCACAGATAAGTGGAAACAAGCTACATAAAAAGCCAAAAAAATTCCTAAGTTAGTAGAGGTTGATTGACAGATGAGAAACAAGGAATTTGATTGTAGAAAAATAATATATGTATATTGGGAAAGGAAAATCGACCTAAACGCATTTTGAAAGAACAACTTGAATTCATTTTGATCTTTGGTCAAAACCAAACAATACAAAAACATAAATGCATCAGCATGAATGCATCAACAAGTTGCTAAACCTTATGATAAATTTTAATTTAGTGAAAAATATTATTTTCCTATGTTTTCATGAGCACTAGAATATAAAATTAAATTACTTTGCATCTATTTTGAAAAGAGCAAATTTTAGGGTGTTACAATAATAGCTCCATTTGCAGGAAATCAAAGCTTGCCTCATCAACCATGGGGATCTCTTTCCTATGTTGTTGTCTCGCCATCCTGCAGTCCCGCTACTCATCTACACCTAGATGAACTGGATGAGCAGTGTGAGTAGGATAAAGATATGAGGTGAAAAATGCAGGCCAACCTATCTATGCAGTGCTAGAGGCAGTCTGAGCAGTACTCTAACATAATATTGTAAGTTTTATTCTTTTGTGTATGCTGGTTCTTTCATCATGATCACTTCATGTCTTACGATATCGATGATCAACATTAGATAGAACGGGGCAAAAAGTTATCTCACTTGCCTTGGTAGTTAAATGTTCTTTTGTGCTCATATAATGTGATTTGCTAGACAACTACTTGCATCAATAGTATCTATGCATGATTATTTAACTTGGAACATTTAGAGAAACATTAGAACTGAGATCATTAGATAGAAACCACCTTAACAAGTATTGTGCAATCCACGCAGACTCACCATGGGAGTACCACTTTTCTTAAGTTGAGATGAATCTATTGAAGAGTAAAGGTTTCCAATGAGCACGGATGAGGCGAGGTATCGATCCCTAACAAGCGAGGTAAGCGCACGGATACAAAGGAATCTTAGTCTATGTTGAATTGAGGGACCTCTACTTTACGTACCTCTGTAGTATTAAGAGAAAGTAATACACTCAATCTCACCATTGGAGGATTTAGTGGAAGATAGTGTAAATGTTTAGAGCTGAGTTCTCAGTTTACCAATATTTTCTGAACCTGACAAATATATCTTTGTTCATAAAGCTACTGAATCCTAATGAGTAGTAGCAACTGTAACAATTCCATACCCTTGGAAAGCTCTTTAACAGACATACCCCAATCAAAAACTTCGAGGTTTGATGACTGAATACATCTCTGGAAAACCATAAGAAAATATATATATGAACTATTCTTCAGATGAGTAATAGTCTTATTTTCGACAGGTCTCATTTCAGAGACAGTTGAAGAAAGACTGTGGTAACAAACACATGCATCATTGGAATATCCTTGCTTTGTGTATTTATTTTTAAAGTGTCCCAGAGAGTCAAGTTAAAGATGGCAAGATAAAATCTAATAAATGGATCATTAGTATCAATCATTTTTCTACTTCTGAATGAAGCCAAGAACAACAGCAGCAAAAAAGATTCTTAGCCCAACTAAATCAAAGCTATGGCTATGTTGGAAATCTCAGCAAACTGTTCTTATCTTTAACAGAAGTATACTATGTTGAACACAAACAACATGGGGTCATACTTCCAACAGCTGCTCCATTATATGAGATGTGATCTTAGTAACAATGAATTGAATGCCTTTGCCGCTACATTCATTGTTTTCATCATTTTAGTGTGGAAAATTCTTATTTCAATCTTTATTTGCATTTTTAGACATAATTAAGGCATGGCAATCTTTATATGCTTGTTTTGAACAGGATTCCCTCAAGGTACCAAGGACAAGGTCTCATTCTTCCATACTGTGAAGCGTACAATATATGGAGATATTTTCATGCCCCATATTAATTTGATTATTTTAACATCGATCCATGCTCACAGTTTAGTACAAATTAGCGGATGGTACCATCAAATCAAATCCTTGCTACTTCCACCTGCTTAATACTGCATTGCTGTTTTTTATAGTTTCAGTATTTGTATTTGATGTCATTACGTGCCAGTCTTTGAGCCTGCAATATTTAGAGTGTTTACTCAGTGCGAGGTTGTCTTATGAAGGAACCACTTCCATTAACCTTGTCTTGTTGTTTCCATGTATTCTAAATATATCGAAATGTACTATCAGCTTTAAGATTTCTTTATATATAGGAGTAGCACCATGCAAAAACAAGTTCATGTTATCTTGATTAAGGATGTTAGACATGTTTTTTGACCTTTTACAGACGAAATACCATTGAATTACCATCATGGAGTACGAGGAACATACACCCATATTGCCAATAACTACTCATAGGTATGTTCAAAAAAATACTCATAGGTGGGAAGTGGGCTAATCCAAGCTAGCGCGACAACGCCGTGCCCATGTTTTCTAGTAATATATAGAATAGACAAAAGACAAGGGTAAGACTGTATGAGTAGAGAATGGTGAAGGTGCTCAATCACATTAGTGGATGCAGTGATGCTCATTATCCATTGGCTTTCAACCTTCCCCGCCAAGAGCGCCAAAAATGCTTGTTGACATTTCTTATGCACAACTAGAATAAAAGGGTTTCCACAAGCGCACAGAAAATATCATCGTAGCATTTTAACAGGAGTAATCCAGGTATCGTTATTTATAATTTTACCACTGGGAAGGGAATACGCTGGATAATGAGCAATGAGCACTAGCTGTGATAATGGAGAGCTTAACCTTGTCTTTATCTATCTTCTCATACAGGGTAAGTGTCACATAAAATATAGAAATAAATAGTAATTGACATATGAGAAATGAGAGCACATAGCCACATAAAACAATGATAATCATCTCAATAGAGTACTCTAAGTTTATAACACTAGCATGGACTAGGACGATCTACAAGGATAAATCCTAAGTTATTCTAACTATAAGGTCAAAGCATATAATGATTAGTGCAATAACATCTAGCAATCATGGTGGGAAAAGGTTATACCTATGCTTAGTGATATTACCAAAGAAGATTAAGAACAGAGAAATCTCTTCAGTGTAATAGGGGTATTCTACTAGTCCTATATTCGGGAGAAGGATTACAAAGGACTCAACAGGACTGTCACTCCTGCGATCTAACTCACGATCCAGAATATAGGGTGTAATCGCAGATAAATATGGTCTAGGCACCACGCCTACACAATATTTACCACTCACCCATCGATCTAATGAGCAAGCGCTATATGATCCTATTAGGGTTTCTCCTAGGGCTAGGGGCTCTGAATATATAGCCCTCTAGGATGCACCATAGCCCTTGGATTAAACCGACCTAAATGAACGGTTTTTATTCATCCTCAAAGTCGGTGGAGGCATAATCCGCGAGACTCTCCCTGATTGGTGGAGGGGGAGAGGCGGCCGCCCCTGGCTGGCTGCCAGGTGGGCCCAGTTTTGTAGGGTCGCCTTCTCCAGTCTTCTAGAGTATTCTTTTTAATATGTATGCATGTTTCTCTCTATGTAAATCCGACATGTGGACCTCTTTTGGTTCTCTTTCTGATAACCCCCTGCAAAAATAGACAATCACCAAAACTCGTGGAATTCTATCAGTGTAACCCCTATATCTAGTTGGTAAACATGTTTTAGCTCTTTCTCTTGCTATGTTGACGGTTTAAAAAGGATACTTATCTACCGTCAACAGCGACCCCACTACAGAGCCAACTAACTTAAAATTGCACCTACCACCTTGGTGCATGCCTCCATGCATGCCAAGCAACCTATACCATTGATCCAAGGTGGGTTCAAGGTCGGTTTGATCCAAGGACAAGGAGGAGATGTCACCTCGATCGCTAACATGGTGAGTAGTGCTATGCAATTAGGGAGATAGTGAGGGGAGTATGGAGAAGAGCCGGGCCTGTCTAGTGTCTTCTCTAAGTTGTACCTCGGTGGATGCGCTCTTCTTATAAGTACTCATCTGAGATCTTTTATAGCATTTGATACTCTAAGTCTGGTATAGTAGATATATTCTTGATTCTCATTGGTACACCTCTTTACTTTAGTAGGTTGCTCTAGCTTTGCTAAGGGAACTTAGTGGTGCATGGTTAGAGTAGTAAGTGTAGTGCAAACATATTGTCTAGACTACATCTTACCTGTGTATACCACTTGTTGCATGGATTGTCATGGTAGCTAGCAGGTGGTGATATCCCTGTCTAGCCTTTGTATTCTACCATGTGTTGTTAGGCAAGTTATTAAAATGGTAAGGCTCTAGTAAAATAGTAGCTGCTTCGGATAGGATTTTTGTCTCCTATTGTCTCACCTATTGCCTCCGTGAGTAAGGGTTGTGCCATTATATCTACCTTACCTTCTTAGATACCATCGTTATATAGATCCTCTCTACCCAATTACCATAGACTCTTTTGTATCATCATAGGACGTTCTTGATCCTTAGTTTACTTCTCATTCCCTGTGAAAATCACGATACCTGGAATACTCCTGGTGAAGGTAACGTGATCCTAACATAGGGGTATGTTAAGCCTCAAAATCAAAGGTGCTTAGTTGCCCATAGGGTGCTCAGTAGCCGGCCAAGGCCAGCCACACTCTATATACATATAGCCCCTAGGGCTAAAGAGTCGTTGTTCTCAATCTCCAACCGCGAATCTAGGCCGAGCACCGACATGTGGAGGATCTAGGCCCACCCAGGAACCGGCCACACAAAGGCGGTCATGAGGCGGGCCCACCAGGGTGCAGCCGCACCACTACCGCCGCCTCTCGGGCCCATGCTCCTCTAGCAGTTGCATGCCACCATGCATATATGGTTCACGGCGGTTTCCTTATTTTTTCAGCACCACACTGACCACACTCCACTATAAAAGAAGGGGTAGAGCTCACCATTCAACATACCATCATTTGGAGCTACACCTCACTACTACTTCTTGTATTTTCACTTTAGTAGTCTTTTGTGAGCTAGCAAATCTATCAAGGAGGGCTTGGCTCCTTGGAAGAAGAGTGAAATCTTGGTATGAATAGTATAAAGAGTTCTTCCATAGTCATGCTCTAGTGCATATGAACTAGAGTATAGTTGTCTTGTTATAATCATGATATATGAACTACTATATAGTTTGTGTGTTATGATCTTAACATGTAGAACCATATGCTTAACCATTCATATGACTTATATGAGTAGAATTAGAGCTAAGTTGAGGTAGTGGTTCATCGTGCCTTCAGGTGTGCCCAAGTTCTTCACCTGTCGATCCGTAGGGTCGGGGACCTGGGGGAATTTGGGTAGTTTCTGTATACGTAGGCATGGTGCTTGGGTATGGAGAGACAGGTTGAAAGGTCATAATGGCTAGAGGGGGGTGAATAGCCAATTAAAAATCACCATGGTGAGTGATCAATCAATGAATACCAAAGAGTACTGTTGACGGTCCTTAAGTACCAAATATAGTTATCAAATAAATAAAGAAAAGGATCCAAATGCAACCAACACCTAGACTTACGGTTTTATCTGATAGAATTCCACGAGTTTTGGTGTTTGTCTGTTTCTGTAGGGGGTTATCAGAAAATACGGAGGAAAGGCCCACACGTTGGGTTTACATAGAGATAATAACGTGTTCACCGATTTCTATCATCTAGAAGACTCCAGAAGCCACGAGATCGAACGGGAGGCCGAACGGGCCCGGAGGCAGGGCGCCCGCCCTGCTCCCTAGGGCGCCCGCCCTGGCCTGAGAGCCAATCAGGCTCCGTCTCGCGGATTATGCTCCACCGACCTAAGGGATCAAGGAAAACCGTGCGATTAATGTCGGTTTGATCCGACGGCCCACGTTCACTTGAGGGGGCTATATAAGCAGGACCCCTGGCCCCTGGAGGAGGCACTCCCTCATTCTCGTTCTTCAAACCCTAATCTCAGGAGGAGAGTCTCTGATCAAGCCCTAGAGCCACCACATCAACTAGATCTCTAGTATAGCATAGCTACATAGGATTAGAACTAGAAGGAGTCAATCTTCGATTGGTTTCCGGATCTGTCAAGAGGATTCTTGGTAATTCCTCTACTGTTCTTCATTGTTCATCTTTGTTCTTCAATATTATGAATACAACTTTGTTCTATTTCAATATATTGATTATGACTATGCTCTACTTGTTTATGTTTGCGATTATATTGTTCTTAGTTTATCGTAGTTATACGCTTGGCTTAGTTAGATTGGAATTATATACATGTTTAGGATCGTATAGCGTTTATCCATCGGATCCATGGGTAAATGATAAATATTGTGTAGGCGTGGTGCTTAGACCATATTTATCTGTGATTGCACCTTATATGCCGGATCGTGGGGTGGTCCGCGATGGTGACAGCTTCGTTGGTCTTATATAGTCCCCCTCCCGTGTGTAAGGCAGGCAGAGCAACATTATTACGGGGGAGTGATTGCTATGTTTCTCATCTTCCTTGATAATATCACTATGCATGGGCGTAGTCCTTTCTCGCAATGCTTGCCAAGTGTACTTGCACTAACTATGATATGCTAGACTTTATAGTTAAGAATAACTTAGGAAATATATTTGTAGTTCATCCTAATACCATGCTAATGACTTGCTAGAATATCTGTTGAGGTGCTTATCATTATTATATGTGGCTAGCTGATCAGATTAATTATCTTTGTCACCATTCATACTTTATCTATATTTTATGTGACACTTACCCCTGTATGCAAGAGATAGATGAATGCTCTCACTTATACATGCAATGATTGATACTCATTCCTATATTCCATTCCATAATCAACATTGATGTTAGTAATCCCTTCCCAGTGGTAAAAATATAAATAACGATACCTGGAATACTTCCCGGTTAAAATGCTACATCGGTATTAATCTGTGCGCTTGCAGATCTTATTTATTATTTATTTAGAAGAGCAGTTGCATATTTCAATACCGCGTCTCTCATGTCATGCTGGGGATGACAACTTGGCTTAAGTGGCATGAGGGATAGGTTCGGCATTTTTGGCGCCGTTATCAGAATTAGAAAACTAAGTCTACTTTTGGTAATGACGTTAAGAATGCCCAACAAGCATTTTTTGGCGCCGTTGCCGGGGAAGGTTGATTTACTAACAAGGAATGAATACAGAATTTGAGTCATCATTCGCATCATTAAGTGATTGAGATCATCAATTCTCCCATACAGATTTACCCCTGTATTTTTTCCATTCTTATTGTTTTACAGGGTGATGTATGAATAGAGGACATCTTCCAGAAAATTTTGTTGACAACCCCGAAGCATTAATCAGAGGGGCAAGAGCCAAGCTCAAGAAGTCAACACTTCGACGCAACACTTCATCCAATTCAGAAGACCGCCAAAGTTTCATCTGGAATTTGTCAACAGAGTTCGCAGCCATGGCGAACAAGACGATCCGCGAGTTCTCAGCTTCCACTACGGACAACATCCGCACTGGACCTGCCGCGGCCATCGACAAGAACTTTAAGCTCAAGCCAGGGCTCATCAACATGGTACAAGCCAACCAGTTTTGTGGGAAGCCGCACGAAGATGCAAGTGCTCATCTCCAATAATTCCTAGAGATTTACAGCACATTCACTATATTAGATGTTCCTAGAGACGCCATACTACTTCGCCTTTTCCCATTCTCACTATTGGGGAGAGCAAAGCAGTGGTTCTACGCGACGAAGGATAAGAACACTACGTGGGCACTCTGCTCTACGAACTTTCTAGCTAAGTTCTTTCCCATGGGTAAGACCAATGCTCTCCGTGGGAAGATTACAAGTTTTCAGCAACAACATGATGAATCCGTTCCAGAAGCATGGGAGCGCTTTCAAGATTACATCCTAGAATGTCCCCATCATGGAATGGAAAGCTGGCTACTTATGCAGACTTTCTATCATGGGCTCATCACTAGTGCTCGTGAGACCATGGATGCTACAGCTGGAGGCGCATTTCTATCACTCACCATACCACAAGCTACAGCCCTTGTGGAGAAGATGGCGTCCAACCAAGGTTGGAACGAAGAGAGGACTCAAACACGCCAGAAGGGTGGAGGTATGCACCAGCTCAAGGAGGTAGCTAGACATGCTATCTGCAAAGTTAGACCTACTCATGAAAAAGCTCGATGACAAAGCTGGAGACAAAAGAGAAGTCATGAACGTCTATGACTCTTACATGACTTGTGAGGAATGTGGAGATACTGGACACTCAGGCAATCACTGCCCTGAGATGCTTGAGGATGCAAGGTACATCAACAACAACAACAACTACAACCGTCCTCAACAAAATCAAGGTTGGAATCAACAGAGGCCTAACTACTCAGGTAACTACTCAGGTAATTATCAAGGTAATAACTCTTACAACAACAATAATAATTTTCCACCCCTGAGAGAGTTAGTGTCTAATCAAGGAAAGCTAATGGATAACTTGTTTAAGAAATTGGCATCCAATGACAAAATACTAGAAGACATAAATAATAGAATGGATAATTTCTCTACTGCCATCAAAAACCAAATTAGCTTTAATAAAATGATTGAATCTCAGTTAAATCAAATAGATGCTGCTGTTCCTGCTACTAACCCCGGTATACCATCACAACCGGAAGGATTAGAATCTACAAATCTTGTAGACATGTTTGATGCAGGTAACTATTGGAGTAATCCCGCTGTCGGAGTACATAATGACCTTCTGCCAGTCAAGAGAGGCGATCCAGGATGCCCCGTCATCCCGATCTCCATCGGCATGGTGGACTTCCCAGAAGCACTCTTTGACTTTGGCTCCAGCGTCAACATTATGCCCAGGGTACTCTATGAAAAATTCTTTACATATCCTTTATCAGAAACAACTATGTGTTTGCAGCTTGCAGATCAGACACTAAGCTTTCCTAAAGGAATATTAAAGAACATGTGTGTCCGAGTTGGTACCTCGTATGCTCCAGCTGACTTCGTGGTGATAGAGACCGGGTCCGATGAGAGGTCACCAGTTATTCTGGGAAGGCCATTCCTGAACACCTCGGGAGCTGTCATCTACGCCAGCGCTGCGAAGATCAACTTCAACATCAAGGGGAGGAAGGAGACGTTTTCCTTCAAGAACAAGATTACACAAATCCCAGAGCAACCCCAACATGAACCAAGAAAGAGGACCAACATGAGGAACAAGCAGAACAAGAACAACCAAGGATGGACCGAATCAGCG
Organism: Saccharum spontaneum; assembly: GCA_022457205.1. Classification (NCBI taxonomy): domain Eukaryota; kingdom Viridiplantae; phylum Streptophyta; class Magnoliopsida; order Poales; family Poaceae; genus Saccharum; species Saccharum spontaneum. Next base: position 8,740,448 of record CM039602.1, on the reverse strand, counting down.
AAGATGGTCACTGCAGTTCAAGGAGGTCAAGACCGACGACTCAAGTCACCGTTCCTAATCAAGAAGGACGACCCAGGTATGCCAAGCATTGAGTGCTCAATCAATGGATACTCCTTTCAGAAGGCGCTCTGCGACACTGGATCAGGCGTCAACATAATGGCCACAGTCACCTATCAGCTCTTGTACGGGACCATACCCTTAAAACCAACATACACTCAGCTCCAGATGGCAGATCAGACATCCTAAAAGGTCGAAGGTATAGTAACCGATGTCCCTGTTAAAATTAACGATCATTTTGTCCATACAGACTTTCAGGTCATTGACATGGGAGACGATGAGTACGATCCACCCATCATCCTAGGAAGACCGTTCCTTAGCACCATCAAACCAATCATCTACATTGGAACCGGAGAAGTCCATATGCATTTCCCCTCTGAGAAGGTACGCCGCTACTTTAATGACCCTAACTATATAGTTGAAGATTCTAAGCAGGTCAGGACAAGAAGAAGGCGACGTAACCGTAACCAAAGGAGGCAAACCATCAAGGACGTATGGGCAGACTATGAAGGAGAGGTCATAAGGCCTGAGGATACACAACAGGAGACCGAAGCACCAAGTCGGGTATGGAAAGCGAAGACAGTTACACAAGAAGAGGAGGCGCTGCCGGAACCACCGTCTATGCCACCCAAATCCCAGGACAACTAAGAAGAAAAGAAGTCCTGTTCGGAGGACTTAAAAACACTGAACGCCGTGCCAAGAGGTAAACTTGGTAGTTATCATTTTTCCTTTAATTATTGCTCAGTTAATCATGTTCATTCTGTCTAAAAAAAATGTTGAAAACAGTAAGCCCCATGTGAGTATGCGAGTGGCATAAAACCCATAAGTACATTCACTGTGGTGGCATAAAAAAATATAATAATAATAATATATTTTTTCTGTTCTATAAAAATGAAAATAAAAATAGAGAGTGACATTTATCATGGAAGCTCAAACATGATAAAGGCTAGATATTTATGCTAACGCTTAATCAAGTTCCACGAAGCTTTGTTGTCTATTTGAGCTCCACAGAATTCAGGAAGACTAGCAGATGGAGGACATCCTAATCGCTGTCAGGGTGCTGCCGACACTCAAATACACCTCTGCACCTGCTAGTTACATCAGAAGAAATTACGTCAAGATCCAGCTTGGGGGAGAGCACCCCCATTTATCCCGATAAGTATTTTTATCTACATTTATACATATGCTTTATTAAAATAAAAAGATGCATAATCATGAAAACCCAAATAAATATTTTGTGTTTATATATATTTGCTTAGTTTAATAAATAAATAAAGTAGCTATGCTAAACTGAATCTTGAAAATAAAACTCTAGCATGGATATGATGAATAGTTGCTCTGCCTAATTTTCAAATTTGTTCTCTCTCTAGTTTAGACATAACTGTTATAATTTAAAACTGGCTCTAAACCTGAACTAGTGGGAAGAGAACTTGATCTGAAGTCTAAGTTGTTAGCGGATATGATATGGGAAGGTTGAGCTGCTGTTTATCTATTCCTAGAGATGCTAGAATTCTGGAGAATTTTATCTTTGAAAATCTTTAAAATGTTGCATGATGAGTTCCTGTATGATGAGAGTTTAAATTCCTACCACAGCCATATATACATGCTTGTTAGATTAAGAGCCGCACTTTTACTACTTACTGCTTATGGGCATTGAGTGTGGTCAAGCTGTGTAGACCCTTAGGAACTTGTCATGTGGTTAAAATCAAGATTCACTTGCACGTTCACTCATACATGTTGTTTCTACTCTGGAAGTACGCATCCACATATATCCACTCATTTCCATCTCCAGATTCACCCAAAATTATTCTACTCCTGACCCGGGAGAGAATAGCCAAAAACATTATCCCATTCCTGTTATTCCCTGTGAAGTTAATGCTCAAGTCATTTCTACTACCACTTGCTATATTTTTAAAAGAGGGAGATTGCTCTAAAAAATATATATATAAATACGAGGAAATAAAAAGGAGCAAGTGCTCGGAACCTCGAAGAAAGAAAAAGTGAGACGAGAGGTAAAAATGGACAAGTGTCCGACAGTAGAATTAGGGGTACAAGATACCCACCTGAGAAAAAAAAGAAAAAAAATAGAGCATCTCATTCCCCTCAAAAGTTTTAAAAAGCAAGAAAGGTATGTATTCCGTCAAAAAGAGCATTAGACTTTTGTTATCACCATCATCACCATACACCACTCATTCACCACACGTGCACATCTTGATTTGACTTATTGACTTGTTTCTCTGGATCCATGGTTTGACTATGCAATAAATGTTCTATGAGTATGTATACTGTATCTCCCACCTATGAGCTCCAGATATCAAAGCCTTATTAGAGTAGGGTGAGAGAGAAGGCAATGTCACTACGCCTTATACCATAAATACCACATACTTTGAGAGAGAAGGCATATACCATTACTGCCTTGGTAAGGATCTAGAAATACCACAAAAGAGACCCGAGAAAGTCATACAAGGAATCTCTGAGTTTTATTTGAAAAATTTGCAAAAACTCTAGAGCTATAGCTGATCAAGAATAAGAGACATGGCGTTTGACTAGACCGTTCTATCTTTTAACCACTCAAGATGCAGGTGACGGTTGCAAGCCCCATGGTGAAAGGTAAAATGAGTAAGTTTTAAGTCTTGACAGTTTACTCTAACTCAGGGATGAGACCTTATTTAAAAGCATATGTACCGTCAACGTTCAAAGGCATTGCAGCAACTTCTGATCCATAATGAGTCTATCCTTGCTCAGGGACGAGCAAGACGTAAGTTTGGGGGAGTTTGTTGACGGTCCTTAAGTACCAAATATAGTTATCAAATAAATAAAGAAAAGGATCCAAATGCAACCAACACCTAGACTTAGGGTTTTATCTGACAGAATTCCACGAGTTTTGGTGTTTGTCTGTTTCTGCAGGGGGTTATCAGAAAATACGGAGGAAACGCCCACACGTCGGGTTTACATAGAGATAATAACGTGTTCACCGATTTTCTATCATCTAGAAGACTCCAGAAGCCACGAGATCGAACGGGAGGCCGAACGGGCCCGGAGGCAGGGCGCCCGCCCTGCTCCCTAGGGCGCCCGCCCTGGCCTGAGAGCCAATCAGGCTCCGTCTCGCGGATTATGCTCCACCGACCTAAGGGATCAAGGAAAACCGTGCGATTAATGTCGGTTTGATCCGACGGCCCACGTTCACTTGAGGGGGCTATATAAGCAGGACCCCTGGCCCCTGGAGGAGGCACTCCCTCATTCTCATTCTTCAAACCCTAATCTCAGGAGGAGAGTCTCTGATCAAGCCCTAGAGCCACCACATCAACTAGATCTCTAGTATAGCATAGCTACATAGGATTAGAACTAGAAGGAGTCAATCTTCGATTGGTTTCCGGATCTGTCAAGAGGATTCTTGGTAATTCCTTTACTGTTCTTCATTGTTCATCTTTGTTCTTTAATATTATGAATACAACTTTGTTCTATTTCAATATATTGATTATGACTATGCTCTACTTGTTTATGTTTGCGATTATATTGTTCTTAGTTTATCGTAGTTATACGCTTGGCTTAGTTAGATTGGAATTATATACATGTTTAGGATCGTATAGCGTTTATCCATCGGATCCATGGGTAAATGATAAATATTGTGTAGGCGTGGTGCTTAGACCATATTTATCTGCGATTGCACCTTATATGCCGGATCGTGGGGTGGTCCGCGATGGTGACAGCTTCGTTGGTTCTTATATAGTCCCCCTCCCGTGTGTAAGGCAGGCAGAGCAATATTATTACGGGGGAGTGATTGCTATGTTTCTCATCTTCCTTGATAATATCACTATGCATGGGCGTAGTCCTTTCTCACAATGATTGCCAAGTGTACTTGCACTAACTATGATATGCTAGACTTTATAGTTAAGAATAACTTAGGAAATATCCTTGTAGTTCGTCCTAATACCATGCTAATGACTTGCTAGAATATCTGTTGAGGTGCTTATCATTATTATATGTGGCTAGCTGATCAGATTAATTATCTTTGTCACCATTCATACTTTATCTATATTTTATGTGACACTTACCCCTGTATGCAAGAGATAGATGAATGCTCTCACTTATACATACAATGATTGATACTCATTCCTATATTCCATTCCATAATCAACATTGATGTTAGTAATCCCTTCCCAGTGGTAAAAATATAAATAACGATACCTGGAATACTTTCCGGTTGAAATGCTACATCGGTATTAATCTATGCGCTTGCAGATCTTATTTATTATTTATTTAGAAGAGCAGTTGCATATTTCAATACCGCGTCTCTCATGTCATGCTAGGGATGACAACTTGGCTTAAGTGGCATGAGGAATAGGTTTGGCATTTTTGGCGCCGTTATCAGAATTAGAAAACTAAGTCTACTTTTGGTAATGACGTTAAGAATGCCCAACAAGTACCAAGGAGGCAATGATGACACAATGATTTTTCCTTCGAGGTTCACTTGCTTGCTGGCAAGCTAGTCCCCATTGTGGTGATTCACTCACTCGGTGGCTCACGCACTAATAGGCATCACATGCCTAATCCGCAATTGGGTGCCACACAACCAACACAACATGAGGATTACACAAGCCACGCGTAATCCACTCGAGTTGCCTTACATGATCTCCCACGGGGAAGGCATAAGAACCCCTCACAATGTTGACGATCGGAGCCGGCAACAATCACCAATATAGTCGCTCAACAATCCACCAATCACCGGGCCATCTAGGTGTCAGCAAACACCAAGAGTAACAAGAACTCTACTAGCCCAAGTCGCTAAACTAGTGCCACAAGATGCTAGAACACTAAGCAATGCACTAGAGGTTCTCCAATCTCACTCAAGACGATCAAATCAAGTGAACAAGTGAGTGGAGTGGTGTGCTCAGCTCTCAAAGGGTGTATGCAGGTGTTAGAAGTGCCAAGAGAGTGGCCAAGGCCGGCCACCTCCTCTATTTATAAGCCCACAAGCAAAAAGAGTCGTTACCCCTTTGAGTCAGCTTCTGCGCGGGCACCGGACACGATAGTGCACCACTAGACATGGGGTGGTGGTGCCCTCCCTAGCAGTCACCAAGGCTAGTTTGACTAGCCATTGGGGTACTGGACAGGCAGTGGTGGCGTCGGAAAAGGGGTGGCGGTGCACCGTCACAACCATGGCGGTGCACACCGCCACTGGCGGTGCTAGGCCTTGCTACTGCTGCTTGGCTGAGGGAAGTTGGTCACTGCCACAAGGGTGGCAGTGCACCGGATAGGGGGTGGTGGTGCTACCAGAGGCAGCACTTCATCCCCTACTTCACCTCCTTCACCACCTTTGCAAATGTGCCAACACCACAAGTGTTTCACCATCACGTGCAGGTGTGTTAGCATTTTCACAATCATTTTTCAAAGGTTAATCACTTCTCACTAGGCTTTAAATGCAGATGCAAGTAATCCAACACCTAGTGGTACTATATGATTGAGTTGTCCGATAAGAGCTCCCCTCTTAGTAGTACGACCATCTATCCTAAATGCACTCACACCCACTAGGTGTCTTGAATACCAAAACAAATGGCCCTATAGATTTCACCTTTGCCTTTAGTGCATTTTGTTTTTCTCTTTCTTCTTTTCCAAGGCTAGAGCTTGAACATCACCATAGCCTTCCACCATCTTGATATCTCTCATCCTTACTCACCACTTGGAATGTGCTACCCTATCTCATGATCACTTAGAGCAAAGGCTTAGCACCTAGGGTTTCATCAATTCACCAAAACCAAACTAGAGCTTTCAATCTCCCCCTTTTTGGTAATTGATGACAACCCTTTCACAAAGATATGAATTAAAATCATTTAGAATTCATGTTGCTTGCCCAAGCATATTTACCATTTGTAAAAGGATTTGGACAAGTTTCATGAGCCCAAATTGGTAGCATTGCTCCTGTAACAGAACCGCCAAATTATACGAGATTAAGTAGGAAAATCATCCAACGATATGACAATTTAACAAACTTAAGCCCGTGTAACCCGGTAGTCCGTGAAATCCCGACGGATTTCAAACCATTTCACATAACAGCCAAGATCGTACTAAGTTTAGCGGTCACCATCATAAGTTACATAAAAGTTCGCGGCACAAAATACATCGGAGTTTAAACATAGTTATTACAAACCAGGTTCGAATAAAAGTAGCGGAAGCAGTAGTTCAAATCACGCACACACACAGTGTTTGAAATAAAGTGCCAGCTTATGATCATCTCCAGCAAAAGCATCAGACGAGAAGTAGCGAATGACCATTGCCCATGGTCCTAAGCTTCGCCCATCGCAAGATAGAGGCAGTTGATACAGTAGCCGTAATACATCTGCCCATCTGCAACAAGTGGGAACAAAGCCCTGAGTACGAGAAGGTACTCAGCTAGACTTACCCGATAGAACCAAAAATAAAATGACACCAAGGATCATGATAGGCTTTCTGGTGGGGTAGCTGACTCATTTGCAAGAAAAGCATTTTTAACTTAACAATTCTTTTCCAAAGCATGTAGTAATTAACTCTTTATTACCCTGTCAACCATGTTTGCACTTGTGCTAGAGTAACATGTAATTAAGCAAGTAAGGATTATCGATGATCATTAACAATAGTTATCATGTCATTTTCCACATAACTATCCAAGTGTTTCATCAATATTACTACGATGAAGTAGCTCAAGTCAAGTGTTCACTATCCAGTGAACGATGGCGATTCGAATCGACTATTAACCAGCTGATAATTTATTCCTCACACAAACCTCACTCACCCGCTAAAGTGAGGTATTGGTCACCGAGTCAACCATTCAGGTAAAGTCACGAGTTTGCCAGGAACCACATGTACCCGGGGGCCGCCCGACTGCTCTTTGGCCTTATCATCACGCCCCCATATCCTGCCACTACTGCTCTGGTACAGTGCGTTGCGAGCAATCCACTCGGCCCAAATAATCTCCTAGCTTCGCGGTCGAAATGTACATTATTCGGCCAGCTAAATGTGAGGCATGCGTTCAACATGACTCGAGGCCCAACAACGGTCGGTCCTTAATCGACTCACATGGAGAACACTACAGTTCGAAACCCTGCAAGTCTCCGCCCGGTCTCAAATCCTGTTTGACACTTAGTTATTCTCAATGACACATCTTTCACATAGATCCGAGTAATCTCCTATAGCTCGCGGATGACAGGTAATCACCCGACTTCTACCAGTCTAAGCCAACTAAGCAATTTTTTTGACCACAGACACCAAGGTAACAAGGATCAGGTAAAGCAAGGTGAAACAAGGTATAATGCAGCAACGGTTGCAAACAACTCCTAAACATATTGCATCAAATTAAGTAAAGTCAATAATAAATTATTTGCAAACCGGGAGAGAAATGCTCTGGGGCTTGCCTCTCTCAAAAGAGCTCGGACGGTGGTCGGGGCACTCTGGAACATCTTCACCGACCTCCTCTTCGGCTTCGGTCGCCTCCTGCTCTTGCACCTCGGACTGCTCTTCCGGGTCCTCGGGAACTGCTACCGGGGTCACTTCCTGCGATCATGTATGATGCAGAAACATAAGTTCTTATGCCTAGGTGCATTGTAGGAATGACATGCGATGATGATGATGAATGAGATGTAAATGAGCATGTTACTTTATTTGGATTACGTGCAACTTACGACTCTTCTACAAGGTAATCTACATCATCCAAGAACATGTACTCATAAACTACCACCACTATTCTCTACCATGCAACGACACCTTGACACTTAAGATGCTTCAAAGATACACCAAAGCATAGTTTACTAACTAATCTTGCATTAAAGGTTGAATGTAAACCCTAGTTAGCACTAGGCTTGAACAGCAACACCTATTTTGGTAGCACAGAAAAATCTTAGAAAATTACAGTGGATTACTATCATCAATTTTAGCATGCCACAAAAATTTCATTGCATTTGGATTACTAGAACTGTCTATGCAAAAATAACAAGTTAAGGCCTAAAAACGAGCATGAAAATACTTTGCATTATGAAAAGTATCAAACAACAGATTTAGAAATTTTCCTACTTTCTACACAGTAAACAATCACTGTAGAAAAATTATTACTTGCATGTTTTATACACATTTATTTAATTAACAAAAATAACAAATGTTAGTAATAAAAAGCATTTGAACTACGCATAGAAATTTTTCTACAGAGTAGACATGATATATAATTTTCCTAGCAAGTACATTGCACAAAAAGATTAACAAACTTGGAATCACAATTTTCTGATTTTTCTATCATTTATTACCAATTTTTCAAGAAAACACCAATTTCAAGGATTAAATAAAACACTACAGAAAAGTAATGAAATATTGACATGCAATATTTTTATATTGTAGATCTGGTTCCAATGAGTCCATAGAAATTTATTTCACAATTTTTGGAGCTGAAATGAATACAAAAACATTTTCCAACGTATTTTTCCCTTTGAATAATAAAAGAAAACAGAAAACGATTTTTCATTATTGATACTGGGCCGGCCCGTGGAAGTCAACCGGCCCGTGGCCGTTTTCGGCCTGAGCGCGCGCGCGGGAAGAGAGGCGAGCCGGCCCAGCTCGGGCTTCGGCCCAAGGCCGCTCGTGCGAGGAGGCGGGGGGGAGAAGCTGGAGGCGCCGGTGACCGCGACGTCGCGGCCGCGCGGCGACCGGCCGGTGGCCGTTGTTGACCACGCCCGGGTGCGGAAAGGCAAGCAACAGATGCGCGGGGAGTAGGAGGACCCGTTTTTGGTGATAGCGAAGCAAGAGGGGTAGCGGGGAACCACTCCCGTGGGACGCCGCGCGCGCGGTGGCGCCATGGCCGCCGGCGGAGGATGCAAGGAATCCGCACCTGCTTGGCTCGGGTGACGGCAACGAGGTGCGCACGGGGTGCCGGAGAAGAAGGTGGAGTTGGGTGCGTGAGAAGGCGAGCTATGGCGGCTCACCGTCGGCCAATTTGGCCGGCAGGTGCGGCGGTGGCGGTGCTCGCGCGGTGGCGAGCGGCGCTCCCGCTCGGGTTCTCCGGAGGAAGGAGGAAGGGAGCAAGCGAGCGGGCGACTGGATGGAGGCCGAGCGCGCGGTGTGCTTTGAGGCGGAGTGCGCGGGGGGCCACGGGCGGCCACGCGGAGGGCGTCGCCGGCATGCGGCCACCACGCGGCGAGCGCAGCCTGCCGCGGGCGCCAGCGAGCCGCGCACTAGAGCGGGAGGGAGAAGGAAGAGGCCGGACTGGGCCGGGCCGAGGCGGGGCGCGAGCGCGCGCGCACGGAGTTGGGCCGCTTCCAGCCGCGGGCCGAAACTGAGGCGGCGGCCTGTTTAGGTTTAGAATTTGATTTTTTTCAATTTCTATTTTCAAACAAATTTCAAATCCAGTTTTCAAACCTCATTTTGAGCAAGAAAAGGACCTTTTCTGAAAATGGCCCAAAAATAAAAGTTGATTGGAATTTAATTCTCTACAACTTTGATTAAGGGACCAACTCAAAATTTCAAACAGATTTTGAATTGGAGAATAAAAGCTAAATAGGGAGGATTTTTGAATATTTTCAAATAACATTTTTGAAACAAGTTTTTGACAAAACTTTGAGTAATTTAGTTGCTCCAAAAATTTCACCTATAATTCTAAGTGATATAAAATTTATAGTTGCACAAATTTGATGAATGTAATTAGCACATTATCACATCACATTATGAATACTATTTTCCAAGCTTTTATTTCACTAAAGTTATAATCTTACTACATATGATTATGAATGATATGACATGTTATGCTCATGATTGCAATGTTAATGCTTGCGTAACACCGAGGTGTTACAACCCTCCCCCCTTATAAAAATCTCGTCCCGTGATTTGGGTTACAAACCATTTATTATAAAAATCTTCGTATGCTTTTTGTAGGTATTCACCTGTTTCCCAAGATGCATCCCCTTCATCATGATGACTCCATTGTATCTTATACGTTTTCACCACACTGTTTTGAGTAGCCCTCTCCTTGGAATCCAAAACTCGAATTGGCTGCTCACGATACACCAAATCTGACTTAAGTTTTATGCCTCGAGGTTCAATTCTTTCCTCTGGAATGCGCAAACACTTCTTGAGATGTGATACATGAAAAACTAGGAATATAGCACCCATTGCTTCAGGTAATTCCAATTTGTAAGCCACTAGACCCTTTCTTTCCAAAATTTTGTAGGGTCCTACAAATCTGGCGGCAAGCTTTCTGCGTACTCCAAACCGCTTCTTCTTCATGGGCGTGACTTTTAGATAAACATAGTCACCAACTTCGAACACAAGTGGTCTCCTCCTCTTATCCGCATAACTTTTCTGACGTGACTGAGCTGCTCTCATATTTTGCTGAATAATATGAACTTCCTTTTCGGCTTCTTCCACGAAGTCAATACCATAATACCTTCTTTCCCCTGGCTCAATCCAGTTTAGAGGCATTCTACACTTTCGGCCATACTGAGCCTCAAAAGGTGTCATCTTGATACTTTCTTGATAACTATTATTATATGCGAACTCTTCTAAGGGTAACCATGACTCCCATGAACCTCTGGAAGACAACACACAAGCTCTTAACATATCTTCTAAAATAGCATTAACTCTTTCAGTCTGACCATCTGTTTTGAGGATGATAGGCAGTGCTACGGATCAGACTAGTCCCCAAACCTTTGTGCAAGTGCTCCCAAAAGTGAGCAGTGAACTGTGACCCTCTGTCAGACACTATAGTCTTCGGTATTCCATGCAATCTCACAATCTCCACAATATACTTCTCGGCATATTGAGGTGGTCTATAATCTGTCTTGACAGGCAAAAAGTGGGCTGTCTTAGTAAGACGATCCACGATTACCCAAATCGAATCATGCCCTTTCTGAGTAGTGGGCAAACCTATGATGAAATCCATACTTATATCATCCCACTTCCAACTAGGTACTGACAAAGGTTGTAACAATCTGGCAGGTTTCATGTGAATAGCTTTCACCCTACAACATGTGTCACATCTGGCTACATAAGCTGCAATTTCTTTCTTCATCTTTGTCCACCAATAGCGAGGTCTTAGTTCTTGATACATTTTACTATTGCCAGGATGAATGGACAACTTAGAGAGATGAGCTTCATCCATAATTTTATTCTTAAGCTCTCTATCCTTTAGAACAACAAGACGGTCATCGAACCACAACATGTTCCGTTCGTCCACTCTGAAGTGTTTTGAGGGTTCTTCTTTAATTTTCTTTTTGATGTGGAATATCCCTTTGTCTGCTTTCTGGCCTTCTATTATCTTACTCTCCAAGGAGCAACTAATCTGAATACTATGTAACACGGCAGGGTGCATCATATTAAAACCATCCTCGAGTAAAGGTTGCATATTCAAGCAATGTGACTTTCTACTCAAGGCATCGGCTACCACATTGGCCTTCCCAGGGTGATACTGTACATTCAAGTTGTAGTCTTTGATTAGCTCTAACCATCTTCGCTGCCTTATGTTCAATTCTGGTTGGGTAAAAATGTACTTGAGACTCTTGTGATCGGTGAAAATATTGCATTCATTACCAAGTAAATAGTGCCTCCAAATCTTTAAGGCATGCACTACAGCGACAAGCTCAAGATCATGTGTCGGATAATTGACTTCATGTTTTCTTAACTGACGGGAGGCATAAGCAATGACTCTTCCTTCTTGCATCAGAACACAGCCTAATCCTGTTTTTGATGCGTCGCAGAACACATCAAAAGGTTTTTTGATGTCGGGATGCGCAAGAACTGGAGCAGTGGTTAACAGTTTCCGCAAGATGTGGAAAGCTGTCTCACACTCCCCTGTCCACACAAACTTGTGGTCTTTCTGTAACAGACTTGTCATTGGTTTGGCAATCTTCGAGAAGTCTGGTATAAATCGGCGATAGTAACCAGCTAACCCTAGGAAACTCCTGACTTCTGACGCTGTGGTTGGAGTTTTCCAATCCATAACCTCTTGCACTTTGCTCGGATCTACCGAAACTCCATTCTCAGATAGAATATAACCAAGGAAAGGAACTTTCTTCAACCAAAATTCACATTTGCTGAACTTAGCATACAACTTATGATCTCTTAGTCTAGTCAAGACAATTCTCAGATGCTCTTCCTGATCTTTCTCATTCTCAGAGTATACTAGAATATCATCAACGAAGACAACTACAAACTTGTCTAACTCTGGCATGAAAACCGTATTCATCAGATACATAAAATATGTAGGAGCATTTATTAAGCCAAAAGACATAACAAGATACTCGTACAACCCGTATCTGGTAGAAAAGGCGGTTTTCGGGACATCTTGCGGCCTAATCTTTATCTGATGATACCCTGATCTTAGGTCTATCTTGGAGAACACTCTGGCTTTAGCCAACTGATCAAACAAAGCATCGATATGAGGCAAAGGATACTTATTCTTGATAGTTACAGCATTAAGAGGTCGATAACCCACACACATTCTCAGAGTACCCTCTTTCTTTTTCTTCACGAACAATGCAGGACAACCCCATTCAGACTTACTAGGTCAGATAAACCCCTTCCTTAATAATTCCTCTAGTTGCTTCTTCAGCTCAGCTAACTCATCCGGAGGCATCCGATAGGGTCTCCTTGAAATAGGAGCTGTCCCAGGGATCAACTCAATTCCAAACTCAACATCTCTATCTGGAGGAAGGCCAGGTAACTCGTATGGAAACACATCCGGGAACTCACATACTACCGGGATCTGGTGGATAGGAACAACTTCCATAGCACAGGTCACACTCACAAGGTCTGTTCTTCTAGGCAATGGTACCAGAAAAGTACCCTCTGCCTGGGGATCCTTAAGGGTAAGCATCCGACTGCTTGTATCTATGACTGCCCCCCAGTTCTTCATCCAGTTCATTCCTATTATTATATCCAAAACTAGTCCAGGCATAATTACTAGGTTTACTCGAAACTTTCGACTACCTAACTCAAGGGTTGCCCCTCTAACCATCTGATTGGTTAACACATCAGCCCCTGCTGAACTTATGCGATAACCATAATTCAATTCTGTGCATAGTTGTTCATGCTTCCGTGCAAATGCTTGACTCATAAAAGAATGCGAGGATCCAGAATCAAATAGAACAACTGCAGGGTGATGGTTAACAAGGAACTTACCGACAGTTACAGGCTCTCCCTCAGGAATCTCATCAACAGTGGTGTGGTGTACACGAGCAGTGTAAGTCTGTTGCTTCTTTTTAGGCGGATAAGGGCAGAACTTTGAAAAGTGGCCTGGCTGACCACAATTGTAGCAGGGCCCCTTCACTGTACCCGCAGATCCTATAGCTCCCTTGGGATTGCTCTGTTCTGCAGCTGCGGTGATCTTTGCTGGTGGCATGGCCATCTTGTACGGCTTATGTGGTCCCTTGTAGTTCTGGGTTTTATGTTGTGGCGGCCTGAACCTTGCACCAGGTGCGGATGGACGATAAGAAGAATGATTTGCAGTGAAAACTCGGGACTGTGATGGTCCTGATTCAAACACCCTCTTGCGATTCTTGGATGCAGTGTAGGCGTTGTTGTTTTTTTCTTGTTTCAGACAATCACTGACAAAGTCATTGAATCTGGCACGGGTATTGGTACCCACATGCTTCATCATCTTCGGACTTAACCCTCTCTTGAAACTAGCAATTCTCTTTGCATCTGTGTCGACCATGTCTAGAGCATAACGGCACAAGTTGTTAAAGGCATGTAGATACTGTGTCACAGTCTTGGTACCCTGATTCAAGGCCAAGAACTCTCCTAGCTTCATCTCAACCAACCCTGGGGGAATATAAACTCCCTTAAAAGCTTCAGTGAACTCTCTCCAAGTAATCTGGGCATTGGGAGGGAAGGTGGTGCGGTGATGCTTCCACCACATCCCTGCCGGTCCCTGTAGCTGATGTGCAGCATATTCTGTTTTCAGAACTTTTGTCAGCCTCAACACACGGAACTTATCTTCCATAGTGTTGATCCATTCTTCTGCGTCGAGTGGCTCTGCTGCTTCCTTAAAAATAGGTGGCCTAGTATCCATGAAGTCCTTGAAGTTGCTGTACTGGTTCACCCCATGGCCACCACCTTGATTATTACCTCTCTGAACATTTTCGGCGATGGTACGCAGAAAATCTTCCACATTCCTCTGCGATTGCTCGGCATTGCGCTGGCTTCCAAGGAACTGCGCGAAGAATACCTCTGCAGTGAGCGGTGGAGGAGGGGGCAATTGTGGCTCTGGCTGTGGCTCATGGTGGTTGACGTTGTTTGCACCACTCCCACCAGCCCCTGCACCGTTGCCACCAATTTCAGCGGCCTCATACGTGGCACGGCGGGTGTTTGCCATCTGCATATTTCAGCAACAAGTAATAATTGAGTGAAGTTGTAGTAATTGTATTTGAATGAACAATCATGCCATACTGAATTCATTGGAGAGAACAAGTCATACAATAAAACAGAGGCACAATAATCACATTCCAATTAAAACAACATCACTAATCAAGTTACTTCGAATGCAACATCGCATCCAACACAACCATGTTGCCAGCATACATACACTGGACTTTTATGCGTTCGGGCATCGCATACACAACCGAGTTCCAAAAGATCGCTAGTCTCAAGATCGAACAGGATACAACATGATACATGGAAACCAAAAGAAGGCCATCGCTACAGAGCCTAGCTACTAACGTAGGGCACTAGCCTACTCTTCGGAGCCATTGTCGAGGTTGGAGGCATCACCATTGCTACCTTCAGTAGCGGCGTCGTCATCGACGTCCATATGGGCGGCGTCCGGAGGAGCATACAGGCCCATCCCGTTGTAGAGGGCATGAAACTCTTCATGCAAGTTGGCATTATACTCTTCTAGCTCCTCGACCCTCTGCCTCAAAAGGTCCCTCTCGTTCCAGGCTTCATTCCTTTCTTGAACTAGCTGTCCCATCATGCGGTCTGCATTTCTGTTGGCCTGAGTCAACGTCTACACCCGCTGCATGGCACTTTCACCTCTCTCGAGAGCCCGGTCTCGCTGCATGCTCATGTCGGCCAACTGCTCCTGCAAGCTAGCTATAGCACGTGCTTGCTTCTTCTTCTGCTTCCTTGCTTCAAGCCGGTCATCACCACGTAGACCAGTCAAGGTCCAATAGGTACTCTCAAGACCCTGGTATGCTCTCATGGCTACATACATGGCACTCATGGCGTGGTTGTCGCTAGCCTGTCCTTCACTTGGGCCTCTAACCAGGGCACTTCCTTGCGGTTGCACCCAAATAGCATCGCGAGGATCATCTCTCGGAAAAGTACCGGCCAAAGCGGCTGCCAACTCATTGGGAAACCTGCTCATTATGTCTCGGATGACACAAAAGGCTGCGCCGTCTGCACCCTCAACTGGAGTGCGTCCTTCAAACTCCAAATGCCAACCATCCCATTCTGGCGCATCACCAAGAGCAGGGACGGTGATTTCCACTACTGCAAGTCCATCCTTAGCTAGCTGGCTCTCACTCCAAGAGTACACCGGCTCTTGACCCTCTGGGTACCCCACATCATGGAGCACTCTCCAAAGCAAGGTGGGCATGCCAAACTCGCTTAGAAAAGTGTCTGTGTTGCGGCGCTCCCGTGGGGCCATCTGACGACGGGGTGCTCTTCCGCCAGTGGACTTATGAGCAGTCTGCTTCGTGCGGGCCATCTGTAGCACAAGTTTTAATTACCCGGTGAGAACATATTTTAAGTTGATATCACTTTTATCAAAATGGGATAATCCTTTTATAAGGGGAGGAATGCATGTTATGAATGAAATGCACAGGCAACATGATGCATGCGCGAGTCTTATATTCTCACAAACTAAAAAAATAAGGACATCTAACGATGAATCCGGTGGCATACAAACGATCTCTCATACGTGACTAATACGTTCTACACGTTAAGCGTTGTTATGTACCTGCAGAAAACTCATTTCAGCCCAATTCCCATGAATGCATGAAAGCAGTAAATCTACCTACACGCTCTACACGAATCCCCAGATGCGTGTACAACAGTAGCAACTACCCAAACACATCGTCCTATTGACGGCATCGCCTCAACGGACGGAACACCCATACATGCGATACTTTCATAAAAACATGTGTAAAACATGTAATTATTCTAGTATCATATAAGCACTCTCCCTAGATCGGCGGTGTATCCGATCATGCTCTCACATCTCACACTTACCGAAGCGTAGAGGTAACTGATCCATACATTACCACTCAATTAAGTGGCACTCATACAATAGCACGCCGTATGAGCAACGAAAGAGAAATATGGTGCAAAATCCCCAAGTTAGTACTTAAATAGCCACCTAGAGTCCTTAACTGGGCATACAGGATATGACCACTAGCACACTTTTAGTTTGAAAATCACAATTTTTAAACAGAATTTTGTATTAAATACACTTATGAACAGTAATCATGCTAAACCATGCTCCGATGCCAGCTGTAACAGAACCGCCCAATTATACGAGATTAAGTAGGAAAATCATTCAACGATAGGACAATTTAACAAACTTAAGCCCATATAACCCGGTAGTCCGTGAAATCCCGATGGATTTCAAACCATTTCACATAACAGCCAAGATCGTACTAAGTTTAGCGGTCACCATCATAAGTTACATAAAAGTTCGCGGTACAAAATACATCAGAGTTTAAATATAGTTATTACAAACCAGGTTCGAATAAAAGTAGCGGAAGCAGTAGTTCAAATCACGCACACACACAGTGTTTGAAATAAAGTGCTAGCTTATGATCATCTCCAGCAAAAGCATCAGACGAGAAGTAGCGAATGACCATTGCCCATGGTCCTAAGCTTCGCCCATCGCAGGATAGAGGCAGTTGATACAGTAGCCGTAATACATCTGCCCATCTGCAACAAGTGGGAACAAAGCCCTGAGTACGAGAAGGTACTCAGCTAGACTTACCCGACAGAGCCAAAAATAAAATGACACCAAGGATCATGATAGGCTTTCTGGTGGGGTAGCTGACTCATTTGCAAGAAAAGCATTTTTAACTTAACAATTCTTTTCCAAAGCATGCAGTAATTAACTCTTTATTACCCTGTCAACCATGTTTGCACTTGTGCTAGAGTAACATGTAATTAAGCAAGTAAGGATTACCGATGATCATTAACAATAGTTATCATGTCATTTTCCACATAACTATCCAAGTTTTTCATCAATATTACAACGATGAAGTAGCTAAAGTCAAGTGTTCACTATCCAGTGAACGATGGCGATTCGAATCGATTATTAACCAGCTGGTAATTTATTCCTCCCACAAACCTCACTCACCCGCTAAAGTGAGGTATTGGTCACCGAGTCAACCATTCAGGTAAAGTCGCGAGTTTGCCAGGAACCACATGTACCCGGGGGCCGCCCGACTGCTCTTTGGCCTTATCATCGCGCCCCCGTATCCTGCCACTACTACTCCAGTACAGTGCGTTGCAGGCAATCCACTCGGCCCAAATAATCTCCCAGCTTCGCGGTCGAAATGTACATTATTTGGCCAGCTAAATGTGAGGCATGCATTCAACATGACTCGAGGCCCAACAATGGTCGGTCCTTAATCGACTCAGACGGAGAACACTACAGTTCGAAACCCTGCAAGTCTCCGCCCGGTCTCAAATCCTGTTCGACACTTAGTTATTCTCAATGACACATCTTTCACATAGATCCGAGTAATCTCTATAGCTCACGGATAACAGGTAATCACCCGACTTCTACCGGTCTAAGCCAACTAAGCAATTTTTTTGACCGCGGACACCAAGGTAACAAGGATCGGGTAAAGCAAGGTGAAACAAGGTATAATGCAGCAACGGTTGCAAACAACTCCTAAACGTAATGCATAAAATTAAGTAAAGTCAATAATAAATTATTTGCAAACCGGGAGAGAAATGCTCCGGGGCTTGCCTCTCTCAAAAGAGCTCGGACGGTGGTCGTGGCACTCTGGAACATCTTCACCGACCTCCTCTTCGGCTTCGGTCGCCTCCTGCTCTTGCACCTCGGACTGCTCTTCCGGATCCTAGGGAACTGCTACCGGGGTCACTTCCTGCGATCCTGTATGATGCAGAAACATAAGTGCTTATGCCTAGGTGCATTGTAGGAATGACATGCGACGATGATGATGAATGAGATGTAAATGAGCATGTTACTTTATTTGGATTACGTGGAACTTACGACTCTTCTACAAGGTAGTCTACATCATCCAAAAACATGTACCCATAAACTACCACCACTATTCTCTACCATGCAATGGCACCTTGACACTTAAGATGCTTCAAAGATACACCAAAGCATAGTTTACTAACTAATCTTGCATTAAAGGTTGAATATAAACCCTAGTTAGCACTAGGCTTGAACAGCAACACCTATTTTGGTAGCACAGAAAAATCTTAGCAAATTACAGTGGATTACTATCATCAATTTTACCATGCCACAAAAATTTCATTGCATTTGGATTATTAGAACTATCTATGCAAAAATAACAAGTTAAGGCCTAAAAACGAGCATGAAAATACTTTGCATTATGAAAAGTATCAAACAACAGATTTAGAAATTTTCCTACTTTCTACACAGTAAACAATCACTGTAGAAAATTATTACTTGCATGTTTTATACACATTTATTTAATTAACAAAAATAACAAATGTTAGTAATAAAAAGCATTTGAACTACACATAGAAATTTTTCTACAGAGTAGACATGATATATAATTTTCCTAGCAAGTACATTGCACAAAAAGATTAACAAACTTGGAATCACAATTTTCTGATTTTTCTATCATTTATTACCAATTTTTCTAGAAAACACCAATTTCAAGGATTAAATAAAACACTACAGAAAAGTAATGAAATATTGACATGCAATATTTTTATATTGTAGATCTGGTTCCAATGAGTCCATAGAAATTTATTTCACAATTTTTGGAGCTGAAATGAATACAAAAACATTTTCCAACGTATTTTTCCCTTTGAATAATAAAAGAAAACAGAAAACGATTTTTCATTATTGATTCTGGGCCGGCCCGTGGAAGTCAACCGGCCCGTGGCCGTTTTCAGCCTGAGCGCATGTGCGGGAAGAGAGGCGAGCCGGCCCGGCTCGGGCTTCGGCCCAAGGCCGCTCGCGCGAGGAGGCCGGGGGGAGAAGCCGGAGGCGCCGGTGACCGCGACGTCGTGGCCGCGCGGCGACCGGCTGGTGGCCGTTGCCGACCACGCCCGGGTGTGGAAAGGCAAGCAACAGATGCGTGGGGAGTAGGCGGACCCATTTTCGGTGATAGCGAAGCAAGAGGGGTAGCGGGGAACCACTCCCGCGGGAGGCCGCGCGCGGTGGCGCCATGGCCGCCGGCGGCGGATGTAAGGAATCCGCACCTCCTTGGCTTGGGTGACGGCAACGAGGTGCGCATGGGATGCCGAAGAAGAAGGCGGAGTTGGGTGCGCGAGAAGGCGAGCTATGGCGGCTCACCATCGGCCAATTTGGCCGGCGGGTGCGGCGGTGGCGGTGCTCACGCGGTGGCGAGCAGCGCTCCCGCTCGGGTTCTCCGGAGGAAGGAGGAAGGGAGCAAGCGAGCGGGCGAATGGATGGAGGCCGAGCGCGCGCTGTGCTTTGAGGCAGAGTGCGCGGGGGCCACAGGCGGCCACGCGGAGGGCGTCGCCGGCATGCGGCCGCCACGCGGCGAGCGCAGCCTGCCGCGGGCGCCAACGAGCCGCGCGCGAGAGCGGGAGGGAGAAGGAAGAGGCCGGACTGGGCCGGGCCGAGGCGGGGCGTGAGCGCGGGCACGCGCGCGGAGCTGGGCCGCTTCCAACCGCGGGCCGAAACTGATGCGGCGACCTGTTTAGGTTTAGAATTTGATTTTTTCAATTTCTATTTTCAAACAAATTTCAAATCCAGTTTTCAAACCTCATTTTGAGCAAGAAAAGGACCTTTTCTGAAAATGGCCCAAAAATAAAAGTTGCTTGGAATTTAATTCTCTACAACTTTGATTAAGGGACCAACTCAAAATTCCCAACAGATTTTGAATTAGAGAATAAAAGCTAAATAGGGAGGATTTTTGAATAGTTTCAAATAACATTTTTGAAACAAGTTTTTGACAAAACTTTGAGTAATTTAGTTGCTCCAAAAATTTCACCTATAATTCTAAGTGATATAAAATTTATAGTTGCACAAATTTGATGAATGTAATTAGCACATTATCACATCACATTATGAATACTATTTTCCAAGCTTTTATTTCACTAAAGTTATAATCTTACTACATATGATTATGAATGATATGACATGTTATGCTCATAATTGCAATGTTAATACTTGCGTAACACCGAGGTGTTACAGCTCCCCCTACATATGTGCTAAGAGTTTGGATTGAAACTTGCACATATGCTTAGATAGGAAATATATAATGCAATGTCTACCAAATGATACTAAGGTATAAGAGATGGACCTTTGAAGCGTGATACCAATTGGAGTGCACCAAATATACCATCCTTAGCACCATTGCTAGTTAGATAGCTCTTGCAAAACACGAACACTAGATACCTCGTGAGATCAACATTAGAAGCAAGGTTCTAGTACCACTTGTGAAAACAAAGCAACGCATATCTAACTATCACCTATGCATGCTAGTTCTTCATTTCATTAATGCAATCTACAACTAGCATACACCACACAAGCATGTATATTGAATTGAAACTTTTTAAATGCAAGCAACGATATGTGAATGCACATTTAAATGCATCATACAAGTCCATGAGCTTGCTCTCCCTACTTGTGTGCTCAAATTTTAATTGATCCCTTTCCTTTGTCATTTCTCATTTCCTTTGTCATTTCTCTCCTCCTATGTCAAAGTTCTCCCCCTTTGTCATCATTTCCCTATCTTTGTGCATTACTTCTCTCCCTTTGTCATCAATGAACACAAAGGTTCAATTTTAGATAGGTTTAGATTATCAATGTCAATCAATGGGGTGAGGATTACTTTTCCAAATTTGGTTTAATCTATATCACTTGCCAAAGATATTTAACTCGGTTTGATCCAAGAATAAGCTTCTTCACACCTCGTTTCAAGGGTTATCTTGACCATGTTGAGTTAAACACTTATAGTTTATTTTCAAGATTAAAAACTAGGTTCACAAGCTCACAAACATGTCATATGCTATCACTAGATCAAGTCAAGCATAGAAGCAATAGTGGTACCATACAAGCATCAAATCCATTTAGTTTCCATGAATGAGCCTATAAACAAGAGGAATGAACAGTTGTACTAAACATGTCCTTAGCAAAGGATGTATGCCATGCCAATCAACTTTTAACTTGGATTGCTCGAAGAAGAGGCAAGACATATAAGTGGGGGTGCATCAACACATATTTGAGAAATCCAATATGTTCAACTCATTCCTTAGCTTGCAAAACCTTTTCTCATCTAGTGGCTTGGTGTAACACCCTAAAATTTGAAGAGAAGAAAAATAGGAAAATGTGATTTTTATATTTATTTTTGTGAAGCATGCAACTTTAGAATAAGAATAATTTTATAAATTTAAAATCAAATATAAGGGTAGAAACATGATTGAGCATTCATGCTGCTGCATTTGGAGTTTTGTATTGAGTGGTTTAAATCAAATTCAAATTTGATTTGAAAATATTTTGAAAATTTGCTTTGAAAAATTAGAAAAAGAAAAAAGGAAAAGGAATTTACTGGGCCGCCTTCCCCCCTCAGCCCTGAGCTCGGCCTGCTAGCGGCGGCCCAGCTCTTCTTTCCCTCCCCGCGCCCCCTTCGCCCGCATGGGCCGAGCCCGAGCCGCGGCCTGTCGGCCCGTTGTCACCCGCGCGCGCCTGCGTTCCGCCTTGAGTCGCTGACGTGCCGGCCCCACTGGTTAGTGACCCGTTTTCACCTTCCTTTCTTCTTCCTCCGGCCGACACCGCCTTCCCTCTCTTCCGATCCGATTCGATCTCCAAATCTTTCCTTTTCCATCTATAGCGACGCCTCCGGGCTATAAAAACGGGACCCCCGAGCTATTTCGCATCTATCCCACCTCTTTTGAGCCGTTTTGGTCGTCTCTTCGAGCCACCGCACGCGCCACCGCCGCCATAGCCACCACCGCGAGCTAGCTGCCGCCTTCCAGTCATCCTCCGGTCTTCTTTTCGCGCGGGGTAAGTTCGCCGTGAGCCGCACGTTCTTCCGGTGCTTTCCCTTCGCCGTTTGGTGGCCGGGGCGAAGTTTTGGCGAAATCCGATCATGGCGCCGCCGTGAGGGTCGCCGTCGGGACCAAACCCGGCCGGAGCGCCGCCGGCTCATCCTCCTATCCCATCTGAGCCGTTCGCTTTAGATCCGACGGTCTAGATTTGAAGATAACGGTTCGGCTGGTATTTTTGTTAAAGAGCCCCTGGGGTTTTCAACTATCTAACCCGCGGTCCAAAGCGTAAACCGGGAAAATACGTTTTGATTAAATAAAAACGTAATTCATTTCGAAAAAAGAAAAATACGCTTTCTCATATTTACAGTTTTGCCACTCAGTTTGTTTTAGTCGTAGAATCTTCGTTTTAACTCCGATTTGATTCATTCAAATTGCGTTAGATTCATATTTGCGAGCTCTATCTAATGATACAACTGTACAGTAGGTTTGGATTAATTTATTTTCGAGTTTTAATTAAAGTATTTATTTTTCTATAGGAAATCTTTGGAAATTCATAACTTTGTCGTTTTAGCTCCGTTTTTCGTGATCTTCGCGTCTGTGTGATCCTAGCGAGTTGTAGATTTGTTTTAAAGACTTTTTATCTTATTTTCTTACTGTTGGTGTATTGTTCTAATTATAGCCTTGTTTGTCTATGCATGATTGCCTCTGGATGTGTGTTGTTGATAATGGTTGATCGAGTATAGACGATGAGCAATTCATTGGGAATCAAGAGCCTTACTACGAGCAAGATCTTCAGGACCAGTTTGAGCAAGGCAAGTATAGCATGGGATTGTCCTTGTTGTCCTATTCACCTTATGCAATTAATATCATTATGCATTTATTCCTTGTTAAGGATGACTTAGCGATTGATCCTATACCTTGGTACCCATTATGATGCATTGAATAGTATGGCTAGTGCTTAAACATGGACTATGATCATGTAAATTGATTAGAGGAATATGCAATAAACATTAAAATATGATTTTGATTATTGTTTAAAGGGGATTAGAGCATGTGGGTTACTTTTGATGCTCTAATTGCTCTCCATAAGGACTCATCTATAAGCGACAATCCGGGATTTACAGTACAACTGTGGGGGCTATATGGCTCTGGCTTTAGTCATATAGAAGGACCTTTTCTAGCTTGTTAGAGGTAACCTTTTTGGCGTAAGAATGGCTTGACGAATCGGGTATAGTGCGGCCTCTGTCCTTATGTGTATAGGCTGCGGGTTATTGTGCCATTTGGAAGGGGGGCTCTACATCTGTTTGCCGAGTGAATCTAATGGCCCTAACTTGTTAGACGAACCTTCGAAAGACTTCATAGTGTTTACCCTGCCTGCTCACCTTGGTAGTGTTTTGGGAGTAATTAACCCGGGCATTTGGGTATCACGACTCACAGTGAAAGTGTACAACCTCTGCAGAGTGTAGAACTGTTATAACAGCCGTGCTCACGGTCACGAGTGGCCTTGGACCCTTATGGAATAGTTGAATAATTGTTTATGTTTATGTTTTTGCTATTCATTAATCATTTCACATGGATCATATGTTTATTGTTTACATTGAGACCTTTTGATGCTTTTGATATGCTAAAATCATGTTAACTAAAAGCTACATGCTGATAAACCAATGATTATGCCTTTTTGAGCCTCATGAACCCCATGTTACACTTGTTGAGTACGAGATGTACTTACGCTTGTTTATTTCTCTTATTTGGATAAAAATCCCGGATGGGTAACAGATGGAGGTAATAGCGACTACTACGCCTACTTCCCTGAGGATTACTAGTCTTGCTGTCAACCAGTCAATGTATCTGTGACTAGAGCTACCACGAGAGATTTTTATTTATACTTCCGCTACATTTGTGTTAAGACTAAGTGTTTAAATATCGTGATGTAATAACATCTGCCATGATACTTCTGTTATAATTTGTGAACTTATGTGTGATTGATCTCTGGGCGCACATAAGGGTAAGCATTCCATTTGGTCGATAAATGGGTGTGACACTTGGTGAATATGTCAGCAAGTTGATCATCGGTGCCTACACTCTCAATGAAAATGTCCCCTATTTGTTAGTGATTTCTAATGAAAAGGTGGCAGACATCAATGTGCTTTGTTCTTGCATGTTGAACCAGATAGTTAGTGAGCTTGATAGCACTCTCATTGTCACATAGCAATGGCACATTCCTGAACTTGATTCCAAAGTCATTCAAGGTGGCCTTCATCCAAAAAATTTGTGTACAACAACTACCGGTGGCTATGTATTCAGCTTCGATGGTTGAAAGTGCAACACTATTTTGCTTCTTTGATGACCAAGAGACAAGTGATCTTCCAAGTAGTTGACATGTGCCCGATGTTCTTCTTCTCTCAACTTTACATCCCGCATAATCCGAATTAGAATAACCAACTAACACAAACTTAGCTCCTTTGGGATACCACAAACCAGCATTTTGTGTATGCTTCAAGTACCTCAATATTCTCTTTGTAGCCTTCAAATGACTTTCTCTTAGAGAGGCTTGAAATATTGCACACATGCATACACTAAACAAGACATGCGGTCTTGATGCGGTCACATAGAGTAAGCTTCCAATCATTGAGCGATACAATTTTGATCCACCATATTGCCACTTGCATCACTATCCAAGTTTCTATTTATCCCCATAGGTGTACTAATGGCCTTTGCATCTTCCATGCCAAACTTCTTGAGCATGTCTTTGATGTACTTGCCTTGACTCACAAATGTACCATTCTTCAATTGCTTGATTTCAAGACCAAGGAAGCAGCTCAACTCTCCAATCATAGACATCTCAAATTCATTCGCCATCATCTTTCCAAACTCTTCACAATAGTCTTGATTGGTTGATCCAAAGGTAATGTCATCTTTATAGATTTGCAACACAAATAAGTCCTTGCCAATCTTCTTGGTGCAGAGAGTGGTGTCAACCTTGCCCATAATGAACACTTTAGAGAGCAAGAAATCTCTTAATCTCTCATACCATGTTCTAGGTGCTTGCTTGAAGCCATGTAATGCCTTCTTCAACTTATAAACATTGTTGGGCTTCTTATCATCTTCAAAACCGGGAGGTTGCTTAACATATACTTCTTCGTTGATATAGCCATTGAGAAATGCACTCTTGACATCTATTTGATAGAGCTTGATGTGGTGGGCACAAGCATAGGCTAACAAGATCCTAATTTCTTTCAATCTTGCAACCGGGGCATATGTTTCTTCAAAGTCAAGATCTTCAACTTGTGTAACGTTGAGCCACTAATCTTGCTTGTTGCGAAAGACCCATTTGGTTCCAATCATATTGTGTCCCTTTGTCCTCTCAACTAATTCCCATACTTGATTTCTTGTGAAGTTGTTCAATTCTTCATGCATGGCATTAACCCAATCAACATCTCTCAAATCTTCTTCTATCTTCTTTAGTTCAATGAACGATACATATAAGAAATGCTCACAAAATGATATCAATCTTTATCTTATTTGCACACCTCTAGAAATATCTCCAATGATAGAGTCCAATGGACGATCTCTTGCAACATTGGTTGGTTGGAGCACTTGAACTTGATTGCTTGCACTTGGTTGGGATGATGTACTAGCCATTTGTTGATCTTGCACTTGAGATGATGAACTAGCTTGATTTGTGTCAACTTCTTCATTTGAATTGGGTAGCAGTTGCACATTATCGTCTTCATCTTCATCTTCATCTTCATTCACTTTCCTAGGCCTTAATGTACCAATATCCATGTTCTTTATGGCATTTGAAAGTTGAATGCCTCTAACATCTTCATGATTCTCATTCTCATCTTGGGAACCCTTGGTTTCATCAAATTCAACATCATGAACCTCCTTAAGAGTACCACTATCTAAGTTCCAAACTCTATATACTTTGCTTGTAGTGGAGTAACCAACTAGAAAACCTTCATCATATTTCTTGTCAAACTTGCCCAATCTAGTGTCTTTCTTCAAGGTGTAGCATTTATAACCAAAGACCTGAAAATATGAAATGTTGGGCTTTTTCCATTCAAGAATTCATATGGTGTCTTCTCTTTCAATGGATGACAATACAATCAGTTGATGTAGTAGCAAGCGATGTTGATTGCTTCGGCCCAAAAAGATTGACTTACATTGTACTCACTAAGCATAGACATTGACATGTCAATAAGTGTTCTATTCTTCCTCTCAACAAGGCCATTTGATTATGGAGTGTACTTGGCCAAGAATTGATGTTTAATTCCAAAATCATCACATAACTTATCAATTCTTGTGTTCTTGAACTCACTACCATTGTCACTTATCACCCTCTTGATGGTTGTTTCAAACTCATTCTGAATGCCCTTGACAAATGATTTGAATGTTCCAAACACATTACTCTTGTCCACTAGAAAGAATACCCAAGTGTATCTAGTATAGTCATCCACTATAACAAAGCCATATTTGTTTCCACTGATGCTAATGTATTGAGTTGGCCCGAACAAGTCCATGTGCAATACTCAAATGCTTTGCTAGTGCTCATCATACTTTTCTTAGGATGTGTGTTTCCAACTTGTTTCCCGGCTAGACATGCACTACATAGCTTATCTTTCTCAAAGGTGACTTGTTTCCTGGCTTGACATGCACTACATAGCTTATCTTTCTCAAAGGTGACATCTTTCAAGCCTCTAACTAGATCATGCTTAATCAACTTGTTCAATTGTTTTATTCCAATATGACCAAGCCTTCTATGCCATAACCAACCCATACTAGACTTAGTGAGCAAGCATGTTGATAATTGAGTTTTATTAGCATTGAAATCAACTAAGTATAGATTCTCATATCTAAAGCCTTTGAAGATCAAGTTTGAGCCATCTACACTTATAATCTCTACATCATCTACTCCAAATATGTACTTGAATCCAAGATCACATAATTGAGCCATGGATGGCAAATTAAAGTTCAAGCTCTCAACTAGCAACACATTGGATATGCTCAAGTCATTGGATATTGCAATCTTACTAAGCCCCTTGACCTTGTGTAACACCCCAGGCACCACAAAAGCCCAAGATGTCACTAACATCCCTTCCCTCAAGCCAAAGTCTAAATCTTGGCAAATAATCCGATGAACAAAGTGTAACGCAGAAGCAACTACGAGAACAAAACTATAGTTAAGTTAACCTCCAACTTAAATATTTTTATTGAACCATGAAGGATCATCCTGAAGACGAACTATGTTTATTACAACAAGCCGAGAGTGTCATTATTATATCTAGATGTGGGTGAAAAGTGAAGGTGTGCCGCTAATCCCATCCCTTCAAGCAAGCATCCAATTAAGCACCTGGTAAGATAAAGGGGTGAGAATAAATCTCAGCAAGCAAACTGCCTAAACATGTCGTTCAAACTACAATTTAATTAGACAATGATTTAAT
The DNA here is from genome assembly GCA_022457205.1 of Saccharum spontaneum. Taxonomy (NCBI): domain Eukaryota; kingdom Viridiplantae; phylum Streptophyta; class Magnoliopsida; order Poales; family Poaceae; genus Saccharum; species Saccharum spontaneum. Next base: position 8,712,822 of record CM039602.1, on the reverse strand, counting down.
CATAGAAGAATACATATCATAATAAATAAAAGGTTCATGATAAGAATATTTATCCAATGAAATTCCCATAAACATGTAATGACCATGATATACGATAAATAAAAGATATCCATTTATGAATAGAACGATACTTCTCATATAAATGAAAAGAATACTCCTCATATCCACTTCATGCCAACATAAGGCTTCAATACGACAGAATCTCAAAAGTGCAAATGCAATGCATGTCCACTTTTACATCGCACCCCTCCTTGGGCAACGTACGATGCGTACCGGTACGGTCCTGACCATAGGTCAATGACATAATCCACAAGAGCACTCCGGAATAGTCATATAACTTTCTCACCGACCTGGCTCAAGAGCACTCTGAAATAGTTATATGACTTTCTCACCGACCTGGCTCGATGCATATGCTCATGACAAGAATGCACATGATGCCATAATATGATGCAACCGCAAGAATACTTACCACATAGGTCATATACCTCCACAATCATAAAACATATTGCTTAGCTTGTGATGATAGACAAATACTTACCACATTTGTCATATACCTCCACAACAATAAAACATAGCACTTACCTCATGATGATAGACAATTGATGAAAGATTCAACAATGAAGATCATGTATAAATTACTTTAAAGGATAAGTGATTTCATAGTTATATCATCTTGGTTTCATTCATGTTAAGACAAAGTGTAGGTAGAATGAACAACAAGTCAAGCTGTAGCAACCACCGCTACGTTTACTTGCCTCAAGACGACGATGCAAAACGAGAGCTAAGTACGATCCAAAGGCAACCACCTGTTTAAACATCATCACCTTAGAAAAATAAACTCATACAAACATTCTTAAATGGCACATAAATCGCTTCGACGACCTGTGCCATCCTTTCCCCAAAACAACAATCGAACAATCAATCAACAGCAGGAACCCCGCTTCACATTTTTGTTGTTGACAAATTCTTGCTCAAAAATTATGAAAATTTCACAGAAGATGGAAAACACCATTATCTACAACTTCTATATAAAACTATCAAGCATATGAGACCTTTAAGATGACATAAACAACCCCTGAACATAACTAAACTTTTCTAACAACCCAGACAGGACAGCAAATTTATAAAATACATAACTGCAGTTATACTCATCCAATAATTACAATCTCTATGAATATGGAAATCTTAAGAAACACACTACAACTCTTATTCAGATCATATATTCAAAATAATCGGTTAAGATAGTCAAAACAGATTGGATCTAAAATTGTCATGATTCCCATCACAGAAAAGCTGCCAACTTAAACAGACCGTATCTCTCAAACTACAGTGGCTATGATGGTGATTTTAGAGTCCAAAGAAAGCTATTTGAGTCCTCTACAACATTGTCAAGATTTGCAAAAACTAGTTTGACCTTTAACATTATCAAAAACTGAATCACTCCACTACTATTCAGAACATCGTCAAGACAGCAGTCAAACGCTTAATTGGCAACAATAACTTATCTTCACATTTTCACTATGGATAAACTACTTATGCAAAAATTATGAAACTATGTCAGAATATACAAAACAATATGATCTACAACTTTCATATTATAATTTTAGGAGTTTGAAAAATCTAAGGTACCAAAAACAAGCCTACAAACTAACTGAACTTTTCTGATTACAAAACAACAGCAGGCCACTAAAACAAACATAACTCAAGATATGGGGACCCAAAGTTTATGATCTTTAACAATATGGAAAGATTATGAAACTGTCAACAACTTTCATATAGATCAAATCGCGAAATTATGGACTTAGGACATCGTAAAACTGAACGCATCTAAAACTGTCCAAAAGTCTGACAGCACAACTGCATCACAATAGAATGATTACATCTCCCAAACTAGAACAGCTGTCAAGGTGATCTCTAATACCAAAAGAAAAGTATTCAAGTCCACTACTGGAATATATATTTTTTATAATTTTTGGGCACATAAAAACAGTCTTAAACGGTGCATAAACAACAACTGCACAATCTGAAATAAAAAGCAGAACTTAATTACGAGATTAGAACCCTAACCCCATCGACTAATCGACACGAAAAGCTAAACCCTACCATGGATTTCACATCAAAACAGCGGGTAAAAGTGGGATCTTACCCAAACAGCAAGTACCACATGGATCCTCAACGATTGACCTCCGATATTCCTTTCATCCTTGCGGCGATTCCCCCACCATGACACCTCCGTCAACTTGATCTACTCCACGCATGACATCGGCATCAAGAAGAACGATGAGAGGCATGGAATTGAGGGGAAAGCAGAAAGAGAAGAAGATGATCCACCGGTTTTGGACGAGAAAGGCATACGCACGAACAAGGGTCAAGCCCTAACCCTCTCCCTGTCCTCCGTTCTCCATCCTCCGATCCGGTGTTCTCTTGTTTTTTTTTCTCCCATTTATGGAGGCAGCGGCGGCTCAAGGCATGAAGCATTAGGTTTATTGGAAGAGGTCAGAGAAGACAAGGGAGAAAAGAACGGGAAGGTACTGTAGCGTCGCTCTACAGTAACATGGTAACTGTTAGCCTCCTCGCTTTCTTTCCTTAAACACTGCAATAGTTGTCTCTTCATGACCCGAACTCCGAACAGCGTGTATAAATAGTGAAACGAAATGCGTTTGACAAGCCCTACGCATCTATAGTCTCTACTCATCGATCCGAGCTACAGATAAAAGTTTTATTTTTTACCACTCATTAAAGCTCCCATTGAACCCTTTGCCACTTTACGTTTTCTAACACAAAAAATGTATTTTGGGGTGTTACATTCTACCCCCCTTAAAAGAATTCGTCCCCGAATTCATCTTCTTCTTACAAAACCAAAATCATCAAGATCTTCTAATCCAAGGTTAACTTAGAAAATGAGACACGCTTCAACGACTGCAACCAATCCAAAAGAAAGAAAAAGATATCGACCTAGCATGTCGCCTAATGCCTAGACACAGCTAAAAGCCAACACTAAATAGTAATCATGGCCAAAAGAAAGGATATAACCCTAACTCCTCCTTTTGAGTAAACTAAACAATACTAGTAGTATGTCTGACGGGACACATTAAATAACTTTTCTAGGTACGTAGAAATATAACCGTCATGAGCTACATTACCAAACATACAAGCAATGCCAAGTTAAAACAATTATACACAACGCAAAAGCATTTTCTGGACAGCAGAAAAGTAGGCACTTAATTTAATCATAACTGGAGTTTTAAGCATCCAACAAGCATGTTCTTTAACATTCAGAAAACCTATAAAATTTTCTACAACTTCCTTACTATCCTCTTAAGGTGTTTCAACAGTTAACAAAGTCAAACAATGCAAGGTTTCAAAACTATACAACATACATGCAAAACCTAACAGTGGATTTGTAAAATCCATAACTCGCAATCCTATTGGTCAAAAAAAAATCATGCAACTTTAGGGCATCAAAGATTGATAAGTTACTTACAGCTTTTGTACTGATATAATTCACAGAAAACATCATTTTCATCATGAAAACATCACCACAGCAAAAAAACTACACTTGCAGTCATTTTCAGCACATAAGTAAACAAGTTCATCACTTGTTTTTTTTTGTTTACAAGAGAGCACAAATAAATCATACACATAGCTTAAAATCTTTACTAACATATCTCAGCAACATTAGACACGATCACAAACCTAAAGAGGGCAACACAAGAATCAAACATGCCCAATATAAGTAAACTTCCATTTATCTTTTATAGATTAAAACAAGCACACTAATTTTTAGGTGGTGTGGCAAACACCTAATTTGCAGTTGAGGTTATTATGGGTGAAACATAATAACAAAACATAGCTACTGTAAAAAAAATTACATGCCCCGAATTAGTAGATTAATTACTACAATAAAAACAAGATTTAATTACATGAAGGTATGTGATGCAAAGATAAATTTATAGCTCAACATTTTCTGTAGCAACATGGAAATGTTAAGTGTTTAGAAGGCATAACAATGCTATGATCTACACAAGGTGGCACCTAAATCATAGGGAAAATCCTACACCATTCTAGGGTTAGGCTTGAACATCGTAATACCAACATATAGGACAAGTCACACAACGATCCACCAATCAATATGTCGAGAGAGAATAGCTAGAGTGCACGGCATGGGGGCCAATCCACCCGTCACTCCACTATTTTCTTCGAATATGGAGAGTTGGGTCGCAACCTATCTCTCAGGCAATCCTCACATAGTAGTACAGAAAAAGCATTGTGGGGGCCCTCCACTATGCCGATCTGCACTACTAGACTATAGCTACTCTACGGGTTTTCCAAAACCTTTTGCCATCAACAAAACCAAAAAGAACATTTCAGCATCCTCATAGCTCAAGCACTCACAACTACAACACCGCTTAAGGTACAGTCATGGACAATCATGCTAAAAACTAGATAATCATATACTTATAGGAATATAGAAGCATTACTGCCCAGATTTGGACAGATTCAAACATCCAACTTTGAACATCTATATCTAGAGTTCTGGACAACCAAAAGCTCTGTTCTTTAATATTTTAGAAATCTTATGAAAAGCACTACAGATCTTTATTTGTCATCAAGAGATGATTCACAAGTTAGCTTCCTCAAACAGGTACAACATTGCAGCACTACATAGAGAGCAAGCAAAACTTGACAGGGAATTTGTAAAACTAATAACTCTTAGGCCTATCATCCTAAAATAATGAAATTTTAGGACAACCAAGATATGCAAGTTATCTACAACTTTTGTATTCAACATATATACAGAAAACATCATTTGCATCACGAAATTATTACCACAACAGAAACTACACATCCAGCCATTTTCTGCACATAAGTAAAACAGATCCTTACTTGATTCATTAACAAGATTATGTATGTACAACTAATTACATGGCTCACCAACTACTATTATCATAGTTAATTATCATTATTCATAGTTAACATAAAAATCACACTAAACATGTTTGTATGCATGGAGGTCACAAAGTGATGCTTATCTCTCATTTCCCTTTACTAGGCACTCGTTTACCAAGTAGCAAACATGAGCAACACACAAGGAAATGTAACCTTTCCCAAAGGAATTTAGTGCTAGTCTTCACCACACACAAACATTCTCAACATTCACATAACAATCATCTCATTCAAAGTTAAAGAAGGATTAGAGTCTCACATAAACAACCTATATTCATTATTGTGGTACTTAACAAAGAGAACATCATAACAAGCCATCTTAAGGTTTAACCAAAACTAGCATAACTCAACAACTAAGCATGTACAACATATGACAACATCAATTAAAGACTATGTAAACAAAACAAATAAAATTTGCGTTTAACTCAAAATTAACAATAGCAATGGTACACAGCATAAACGTCAAGGAAAGTTAAGCAAAAGCAAACACCTCAATCTCAACAGGCATAGCTACAACCACGATAAACACAAGCAGGCAAGCGCATCAAATTCAGGCAATTCATAGCCTAAGAAAACAACTATGAATAACTAACAACAAAGTATAAGCAATGATAAGCAAACTCATACCCAATCTATATGTGCAAGTGTGTCAAATTAATCCTTAGTTTCCAAGAATCTATAGCCTAAGCTTTGATACCAACTGTAACACCCCAGGCACCACAAAAGCCCAAGATGTCACTAACATCCCTTCCCTCAAGCCAAAGTCTAAATCTTGGCAAATAATCCGATGAACAAAGTGTAACGCAGAAGCAACTACGAGAACAAAACTATAGTTAAGTTAACCTCCAACTTAAATATTTTTATTGAACCATGAAGGATCATCCTGAAGACGAACTATGTTTATTACAACAAGCCGAGAGTGTCATTATTATATCTAGATGTGGGTGAAAAGTGAAGGTGTGCCGCTAATCCCATCCCTTCAAGCAAGCATCCAATTAAGCACCTGGTAAGATAAAGGGGTGAGAATAAATCTCAGCAAGCAAACTGCCTAAACATGTCGTTCAAACTACAATTTAATTAGACAATGATTTAATCATAGAAGAATACATATCATAATAAATAAAAGGTTCATGATAAGAATATTTATCCAATGAAATTCCCATAAACATGTAATGACCATGATATACGATAAATAAAAGATATCCATTTATGAATAGAACGATACTTCTCATATAAATGAAAAGAATACTCCTCATATCCACTTCATGCCAACATAAGGCTTCAATACGACAGAATCTCAAAAGTGCAAATGCAATGCATGTCCACTTTTACATCGCACCCCTCCTTGGGCAACGTACGATGCGTACCGGTACGGTCCTGACCATAGGTCAACGACATAATCCACAAGAGCACTCCGGAATAGTCATATAACTTTCTCACCGACCTGGCTCAAGAGCACTCTGAAATAGTTATATGACTTTCTCACCGACCTGGCTCGATGCATATGCTCATGACAAGAATGCACATGATGCCATAATATGATGCAACCGCAAGAATACTTACCACATAGGTCATATACCTCCACAATCATAAAACATATTGCTTAGCTTGTGATGATAGACAAATACTTACCACATTTGTCATATACCTCCACAACAATAAAACATAGCACTTACCTCATGATGATAGACAATTGATGAAAGATTCAACAATGAAGATCATGTATAAATTACTTTAAAGGATAAGTGATTTCATAGTTATATCATCTTGGTTTCATTCATGTTAAGACAAAGTGTAGGTAGAATGAACAACAAGTCAAGCTGTAGCAACCACCGCTACGTTTACTTGCCTCAAGACGACGATGCAAAACGAGAGCTAAGTACGATCCAAAGGCAACCACCTGTTTAAACATCATCACCTTAGAAAAATAAACTCATACAAACATTCTTAAATGGCACATAAATCGCTTCGACGACCTGTGCCATCCTTTCCCCAAAACAACAATCGAACAATCAATCAACAGCAGGAACCCCGCTTCACATTTTTGTTGTTGACAAATTCTTGCTCAAAAATTATGAAAATTTCACAGAAGATGGAAAACACCATTATCTACAACTTCTATATAAAACTATCAAGCATATGAGACCTTTAAGATGACATAAACAACCCCTGAACATAACTAAACTTTTCTAACAACCCAGACAGGACAGCAAATTTATAAAATACATAACTGCAGTTATACTCATCCAATAATTACAATCTCTATGAATATGGAAATCTTAAGAAACACACTACAACTCTTATTCAGATCATATATTCAAAATAATCGGTTAAGATAGTCAAAACAGATTGGATCTAAAATTGTCATGATTCCCATCACAGAAAAGCTGCCAACTTAAACAGACCGTATCTCTCAAACTACAGTGGCTATGATGGTGATTTTAGAGTCCAAAGAAAGCTATTTGAGTCCTCTACAACATTGTCAAGATTTGCAAAAACTAGTTTGACCTTTAACATTATCAAAAACTGAATCACTCCACTACTATTCAGAACATCGTCAAGACAGCAGTCAAACGCTTAATTGGCAACAATAACTTATCTTCACATTTTCACTATGGATAAACTACTTATGCAAAAATTATGAAAATATGTCAGAATATACAAAACAATATGATCTACAACTTTCATATTATAATTTTAGGAGTTTGAAAAATCTAAGGTACCAAAAACAAGCCTACAAACTAACTGAACTTTTCTGATTACAAAACAACAGCAGGCCACTAAAACAAACATAACTCAAGATATGGGGACCCAAAGTTTATGATCTTTAACAATATGGAAAGATTATGAAACTGTCAACAACTTTCATATAGATCAAATCGCGAAATTATGGACTTAGGACATCGTAAAACTGAACGCATCTAAAACTGTCCAAAAGTCTGACAGCACAACTGCATCACAATAGAATGATTACATCTCCCAAACTAGAACAGCTGTCAAGGTGATCTCTAATACCAAAAGAAAAGTATTCAAGTCCACTACTGGAATATATATTTTTTATAATTTTTGGGCACATAAAAACAGTCTTAAACGGTGCATAAACAACAACTGCACAATCTGAAATAAAAAAGCAGAACTTAATTACGAGATTAGAACCCTAACCCCATCGACTAATCGACACGAAAAGCTAAACCCTACCATGGATTTCACATCAAAACAGCGGGTAAAAGTGGGATCTTACCCAAACAGCAAGTACCACATGGATCCTCAACGATTGACCTCCGATATTCCTTTCATCCTTGCGGCGATTCCCCCACCATGACACCTCCGTCAACTTGATCTACTCCACGCATGACATCGGCATCAAGAAGAACGATGAGAGGCATGGAATTGAGGGGAAAGCAGAAAGAGAAGAAGATGATCCACCGGTTTTGGACGAGAAAGGCATACGCACGAACAAGGGTCAAGCCCTAACCCTCTCCCTGTCCTCCGTTCTCCATCCTCCGATCCGGTGTTCTCTTGTTTTTTTTTCTCCCATTTATGGAGGCAGCGGCGGCTCAAGGCATGAAGCATTAGGTTTATTGGAAGAGGTCAGAGAAGACAAGGGAGAAAAGAACGGGAAGGTACTGTAGCGTCGCTCTACAGTAACATGGTAACTGTTAGCCTCCTCGCTTTCTTTCCTTAAACACTGCAATAGTTGTCTCTTCATGACCCGAACTCCGAACAGCGTGTATAAATAGTGAAACGAAATGCGTTTGACAAGCCCTACGCATCTATAGTCTCTACTCATCGATCCGAGCTACAGATAAAAGTTTTATTTTTTACCACTCATTAAAGCTCCCATTGAACCCTTTGCCACTTTACGTTTTCTAACACAAAAAATGTATTTTGGGGTGTTACACCTTGCCTTTGCCATTATCACCAAATGTAATACTATCAACATCATTGCCACTTGAGTTGATTGAGTTGAAGATTCTAGCATCACCTATCATGTGTTGAGTGCACCCACTATCAAGAACCCAATGCCTGCTTCCTACGGCTTTGTAATTGACCTACAAAAGAAGATTAATTCTTTTTAGGTACCCATACTTGCTTGGGTCCTTGGAGGTTAGTAACCAATCTCTTTGGCACCCATATGGCTTTCTTATTTAAGCCCATCCATGGTGCACCAATGAACTTAGCATGAACACCATTTGTACCCTTGGTAAGCACATAGAAAGAATCAAGCTTAATTGAGGATACATTAGCTTGTGATTTCTTGTTCATGCATTATTGCTCTATGTGACCAACTTGCTTGCAACTTTTGCAATATCAGTCATTGTTCCTCACAAAACTAGTTTTGTAATTAGCAAAGGCAGTCTTGTCTTTCTTGGAGATATAGCCCAATACCTCTTTGTAGAGAGAAGCTCTTTGGCTACCCAAGCACATAAACAAGCGGTCCTCACCACCATAGGCCTTAGCCAAGGTGTGATTGAGCTCTTTTACCTCCTTCTTGAGTGTCTCATTCTCAATCATTAGTGAGGCATCATAAGTGAAACTGTCAGTACTAGATGAGGTAGAAGTGGAAGTGCTACAAGAAGGGTTAGTGGAACCAACAATGATAGGCTTATAAAATGATTCATCAATTATATCATATGTTAAGCCTACTTCACATGTCACAACATGCTTCTTCTCATTTTGCTCATTAAGTAGAGAGGAGTGAGCTTTCTCAAGCTTCTTGTGAGCTTTGCCAAGCTCCTCATGGTCTTCCTCTAGACTCTCATGAGATGTATTAAGCTCATCAAAGGATTTCCTAAGGGCTTTTAGTTCCTTAGTCAAGTCTTTGCATTTCCTTATCTTAATGTCAAAATGCTCTTAAGCATCTTCTAACATGTCAAATAATTCATCTTTAGTTGGTTCATCATCATCGTCACTTTCAATTTCTCTTTTATCATGTTCCTCATCACTCTCATAATAGGCTTTTACCTTAGTGGTCTTAGCCATAAAGCATATCGATGGAATGTTGAAGAGGGAGGGCTTCTCATTGATTGCAATGCTTTCTGGTGGTCTTGTTGTCATCACTTGAGTCATCATCACTTGTGGTAGCATCACTATCCCAAGTGACTACATACGAACCACCCTTCTTCTTGCCCTTTTTGTCCTTCTTCTTGTTCTTCTTGTTGTCATCATCATTGTCACTATTGTAGGGACAATCGGCAATGAAGTGGTCCTTGATGTTACAATTGAAGCACCTTCTTCCTTCTTTCTTTTTCCTTGATCATGACTTCTTTCTTCTTGCACGGTAGCCCTTTTTCATCATGAATTTGCTAAACTTCTTCACAAAGAGAGTCATCTTCTCATCATCTAGCTCATCAAGGGAGAATGAGCCTTCATCTTCACTTGATGAATCTTGCTTTGCCTTGCCCTTGGATGAGGATGAAGCCTTAAATGCCACACTCTTCTTCTTCTCATCCTTCTTCTCATCTTTCTTCTCCTTCTTTTCTTCCTTCTCATCATCATCTCTATATGCATCATCAGTCATGACATCTCTCAAGATTTGGTTTGGTGTCATTGTGTCCAAACTAGTCCTCACAAGCAAGTGACAATCATCCCAAATCTTGCAGGTAAGCATCTTAAGAACTTATGAGAGAAGTCCTTGTCCTCCACCTTCTCACCTTGTCCCTTGAGGTCATTAACAAAAACCTCCATCTGATGAAACATATCCGGCACACTCTCATCTTCCTTCATCTTGAAGCTAGCAAACTTCTCCTTGAGGATGTATGCCTTTACACCCTTGATTGCCTTGGTGCCCTCAAATGATTCTTCCAACTTCTTCTAAGCTTCATGAGCCATCTCAATGTTCTTGTTGAAATGTTCTTTCATCAATAGCATCATGAATGGCACTAAGAGCAATATCATTATTTTGGAGAACTTCTTCGGCGGCGGTGGGATTCTCTAGATCGGCTATCTCAATTTTGGTCTCCACAACCTTCCATACCTTTCTATTGATTGACTTGATATGAGTGGACATCTTTGACTTCCAATGATTCTTCCAACTTCTTCTAAGCTTCATGAGCCATCTCAATGTTCTTGTTGAAATGTTCTTTCATCAATAGCATCATGAATGGCGCTAAGAGCAATATCATTATTTTGGAGAACTTCTTCGGCGGCGGTGGGATTCTCTAGATCAGCTATCTCAATTTTGGTCTCCACAACCTTCCATACCTTTCTATTGATTGACTTCATATAAGTGGACATCTTTGACTTCCAATATGGATAATTTGTGCCATCAAATTGGGGTGGCTTCTTGGTGTTGTTGATTTGAGCCATTTTCAAACCATAGGTTGTTAAGCCTCAAATCACGGTGACCACGGCTCTGATACCACTTGAAAGGTCTTAATGGCTAGAGGGGGTGAATAGCCTATTAAAAATCGTCATGGTGAGTGATCAATCAAGGAATACCAAAGAGTACCAAGGAGGCAATGATGATACAATGATTTTTCCTCTGAGGTTCACTTGCTTGCTGACAAGCTAGTCACTGTTGTGGTGATTCACACACTTGGTGGCTCACGCGCTAATAGGCATCACATGCCTAACTTGCAACCGGGTGCTGCACAACCAATGTAACACAAGATGAGAATCACACAAGCCACACACAATTCACTCAAGTTGCCTTTTGTGATCTCCCACGAGGAAGGCATAGGAACCCCTCACAATGTCGACGATCGGAGCTAGCAACAATCACCAATACCTGCTTAACGATCCATCAATCATCGGGCCATGTAGGTGTTGGCAAACACCAAGAGTAACAAGAACTCCACCAGCCCAAGTCGCCCAACTAATACCACAAGATGCTAGAACACTAAGCAATGCACTAGAGGCTCTCCAATCTCACTCAAGGTGATCAAATCAAGTGAACAAGCGAGTGGAGTGGTGCGCTTAGCTATCAAAGGGTGTATACAGGTGTTAGAAGTGCCAAGAGAGTGGCCAAGGCCGGCCACCTCCTTTATTAATAAGTCCACAAGCAAAAAGAGTCGTTACCCCCTTTGAGTCAGCTTCTGTGAGGGCACCGGACATGGCGGGGCACCACCGGACAGAGGGTGGCGGTGCCCTCTCCAATGGTCACCAATGGCTAGTTTGACTAGCCATTGGGGCACTGGACAGGCAGTGGTGGCACCGAACAAGTGGTGGCAGCACCACTCTGGCTAGTTGCCCCGAAAAACCGTCTCTCTAGAAAATTAGGGTGGTGCACCGTCATAGGGGTGGCGGTGACCACGGCAGTGCCCAACCTCGCTTACCCCAGCCATTGGATAAAAGTGGTGGTGGCACCGGACAGGGCCTGGTGGTGTACCATCGCAACCATGGCGGTGCACACTTGAAAGCCCTAGTTTGGTTTTGGATAATTGATGAAACATAGGGACTAATCATTGTGCTAAGTATGTAGACATGAAATGATAAGTCCCATGTCAAGTGGTGGAGCTAGATGATGGTCATGGTGATGGAGGTGATCAAAAGATGATCAAGTGCTTCACATTTGGAAAAGAAGAAAGAGAAAAACAAAAATGGGCTCAAGGCAAAGGTACAAGCAATAGGGCCATTTTTGTTTTGCACTCAAGACACCATTGTAACAGAACCGACCAAATTACACAAGATCAAGCATAAAAGCAATCACCACAGCGATCAAACCATTATACTTGAGCCCAAATAATTCTGGTAGTCCGTCGAAACCATGAAGGATTTCGAACCATCAACACCGTACAACCAAGATCGTACATGGTTCAGCATTCACACATCACATGTTACATAAAGTTTGCACATAGTTTGAATACATCAGAGTTCAACATAGGGTTATTACAATACCAAGTTCAGAAATAAAGTAGCGAAAACAAATAGTTTGAAATATTACACACACTTTGAGTTCAAGTACAGTGCCATCTCATGATCATAACCACAAAAGCATAATAGATAAGTGATGAGATACAGGCCCGATCTTCCGAGAGGTAACCGGTAAGTTCGACTTGTGGAGATCTCGACGTTGGCGATCCGGCTTCAAATCAGACACGATTCGAACCCTGCAACCGTTACACCACTGCTCCGTTGGTTATCAACCAAGCACAACTTGATTGACCTCGCCAAGAAGGCTTTTCCTGCAAGCGAATCGAAGAACACAAGCAAGAAGGTAAAAACACGCAATCTGAAATTGCAAATATGAATGATGAAAATATCAATATAGGGTTCAAGAACTTGGTTCCAAAGGACTAATCGACACAGTGGAGGAGATCAAGAACAGGGGCCCTAGATCACTGTAAAAGGATTTGTCACCACAGTTACAATGAACGATTCAGTTTCTCGATGGAAAACTAAACTCTAAACAAAACCCAATTGTCTAACAGCGGCGGCGGCTGTGTTTATAGTCTAAGACTCGACCTAGGGTTGAGGACGGCCAGGGGTTGGGCGCCCACAACTTGGGCTTAAGGCCCGACACGATACATGGCCAAGTTGGCCCAAATAGGTGACGCAGCACCTTGTCGTGGTCACACAGAATGATTCACGGACCTTCTGGAGCTGGGACCAGATCCAAAACGACGGCGTCGTCGTCCCCTTTCCAACGCATCCAAGAACGCCCCGTTTCGATGTTGTATGCGAGAGTTATGACCAAAACAGTGACGACGTGTCTGCTGAATCCGAGGGACGAATTGCAACTCGGGGAAGACCATAGCGTCGGTGTGTCCAGCGTGGCGATGTCCTCATCATCCTCCCCTTCTTGAATTGGAGTCGTCCTCGACTCCATCTTGGCGATGTCCTCATCATCCCCTCCTTCTAGAATTGGAGTCGCCCTCGACTTCATCCCATCATCAACGAACTCCTGCAAAAGGTTAGTGACAGCAGGCAATGCACCAGACATAATAGGTTGACAAAACATAGTATAACATGATGCATCAGGATTATCACATAACTCAGCAGTAGCAGAAGTTGTAGCAAGAAAAGTACCTCCTTTTAACTTAATCCCATTATTTTTAGCAATGTCAGTTGGAGGTTTATTTTTAATCTCTTTAGCATGTTTAATAATTTCCGTAGGAGACAAAGGCAGCAATGTAATTTTCTTATCCTTATGTACAATAGTGTATGTATTAGTTCTACCATGGTGTATAGCATCATTATCAAATTCCCATGGACGACCTAACAAAATAGAACAAGCTTGCATAGGGACAACATCAAAATCAGCAGTATCATGATAAGAACCTGTGAAAAAGCTAATGCGTGCTGATTTAGTTACCTTAGTCTTACCACTATTATTGAACCATTGAAGTTTATATGGATACGAATGTTGTCGTATGGTCAAGCCAAGCTTCTCAACCAAATCTGAACTCACCAAGTTATTGCAACTTCCGCTATCAATGATAGTGAGAACACGACAACCCTGCACAATGAAATACATGTGGAACAAATTGTTTCGTTGGATCTTCATCTCGTCTTCATGTCCCACACGTGTACTTAACACACGCTGCACAAGAAGGCTAGGGTAATCCGCAGTAGCAGCCACAGAGTCAATGATGATAGCCTCCTTATCTTGATCGCCCTCGGTGGAATCTGCATCAATGTTAGCAGCAATAGCTAAATCATCTTCAACATCACTAGTACTTACATATCCATCCTCGGTAGCAATGAAAGCACGACGACTGGGGCAATCCTTCATGACATGTCCCATGCCTTTGCATCGGTGGCAAATGATTTTAGCGCTGGACGAGGAGGAGCTAGTAGAAACACCTGGAGTGGCACCTTTCTTCTGCACATTAGACAATTGACTTACCCCAGAAGACAATGGAGGTGTAGATGGCTGTGATGCAACAGGAATCTTGGGTGTATCCGGCGTTGAACGCTGCTAAAAATTCCTTCCATTGTTAGACCTGAAAGGCTGGTGTTGTTTGCGGCCCTGTACTTCACGTTCTGCCTTAATAGCAAGATGATACAATTGGGAAAAATTGCGCCATTCTTTATAATCAAGTATGTTCTGGATATCATGGTTTAGACCACCAAAAAATCTAGCACTAGCATCATTATCATCTTCATTTATACCACAACGGGCTAAACCAATAAGCAATTCTTGATAGTAAGCTTCTACTCCTTTATCACCTTGTTTTAAAGTTTGCAGTTTCAAACGTAAATCACGTTGGTAATAAGGAGGAACAAAACGAGATTTCATACGTTGCTTTAAAGCATTCCAAGTTTGAGGCACAACAGCAGCATTATTAGCACTGCAAAGATCACTCCACCAGAACAAAGCAAAATTAGTAAACTCGCTAGTAGCAAGTCTAACTCTATGCTCAGCAGGAACATTATGAGAATCAAATTTTTGTTGAACGGCAAGCTCCCAATCTAAATAAGCCTCTGGATCAACATTACCAGCAAAAGGAGGAAGGCTAAATTTAACTTTAGCAAAAGGATCGTTATTACCATGATTATTACCTCCCATACCGCGACGGTTGAAGTTGAGGCGGCGACGGGCATAACCGTCAGCATTCACATCCACATCGTCATCACCAAAATCATCCGCATCGTCATCAATAGCACGATGAGATGGAGGACGTTGCTCGAGTTGTTCAATGCGGGTGACCAGATTGTTCACATTGCGCGTCAGCTCGGTCATAAGATTGCGTTGTTCAGTCATGAACGTTGTAAGCTCGCCCTTGGACACACAATCATTGAAGTCCGTCGGAGATCCTGCCATGGTTAGAAGATAGAAAAAGACAACACCAAAGTATTATCCCTATCGACTAAAAGGAACCAAGTGGTGGTGGTGGTGGTGGTGGTGAAAGTGGAATGCAAAATCACAAGCGGCTTACCACCGTCTTGCCTGTATTCTTACCAACGCCAAACAAGAGCAAAACCAACATGGCGAAGCAATCTGTTATTGAGCGTGGGTAACAGTTGCAAGATGAACCTGTGCTGATAGAAGAATATGTGGAGCTATGGGTAGGCACACAATATGACAGCAAGGATTAGCAATTAACGAATACAGATTAGCGATTGTTCAATCCGGATCCAAAGTACAAATCACAGCTGCTGGCTAAGACGTGTCGAGACGTAGCGCAAGAAGGTGAAAACAAAGGATGATGGAAAAAAACGCACAGAACAAGCAAATAACCGGATTTTTCCTTTTCCTGAATTTTTCCCTAATTTTCCCAAAAGGCACTAGTAGGAATCAAACTTTTTTATTTTTTCACTATTTTTTTTATATTTTTCTCCGAACAAGGATCACAAAAGATGCAACCACAAAAATTGGCACCTACAACTGAGGTGGGATGTGGTCTACAGAAAAACAGCACGTTCTCTGAAAAGCGTGCAGGAACTTTGACAATTTTTTTTCTTAATTTTCCTGATTTTTTTGGCAATTTTGACGAAACCAAACAGGGCAAAGCCAAGTTTGGGTCGGCTCCAAATGAAGTCAAGAAGCTGCTATAAAAATTTCAGATTTTTCTGATAAACGAGCGAAAAGTTATGCCTGTTTTATCGAAGGTATCTCAAGTTATGTTTTCTGGAAGGCACAACACGACAGCGGCAGTTAGGGCAAAGCGTCCCTAAACTCCAACACCGATCACAAGATTGTCCCTGTGACTCCAACAGCGACAGTAGGTATTCGCCTGATGTTGTAAGGAGGGCTGCGATGCAGGCAAAATACGAGCGGCTTGCAACCTATCTAGGGTTTGCGCGGCGGCGAGAAGTCACACAAGGCGGCTAGCGGGGGCAAGTCGAGTAATGTGGTGGCTTCGACTTGTTGTTTGGGAACGGTGGATGGGATAGCGGCGGAAAACAAAAATCACAGCAACGGGCGATTGAACTACGACCACGATCACAATCCTAAACCAGCAACAAGACTCGACCACGGACACAAACTCAACAACGCGAATCTGAAACAAAATTGCAAAGGCACAAAAGGTGATAGGACAGCAGAAATTGAAATCTTTTTGGGCTTTTTGTGTACTCTAGGTAATGAACAAATATGAATCTAAGGCAAACGAGAATATACCTCGCGGTAAACCTAAAATCTCTGATACCAATTGATGAGATACAGGCCCGATCTTCCGAGAGGTAACCGGTAAGTTCGACTTGTGGAGATCTCGACGTTGGCGATCCGGCTTCAAATCAGACACGATTCGAACCCTGCAACCGTTACACCACTGCTCCGTTGGTTATCAACCAAGCACAACTTGATTGACCTCGCCAAGAAGGCTTTTCCTGCAAGCGAATCGAAGAACACAAGCAAGAAGGTAAAAACACGCAATCTGAAATTGCAAATATGAATGATGAAAATATCAATATAGGGTTCAAGAACTCAGTTCCAAAGGACTAATCGACACAGTGGAGGAGATCAAGAACAGGGGCCCTGGATCACTGTAAAAGGATTTGTCACCACAGTTACAATGAACGATTCAGTTTCTCGATGGAAAACTAAACTCTAAACAAAACCCAATTGTCTAACAGCGGCGGAGGCTGTGTTTATAGTCTAAGACTCGACCTAGGGTTGAGGACGGCCAGGGGTTGGGCGCCCACAACTTGGGCTTAAGGCCCGACACGATACATGGCCAAGTTGGCCCAAATAGGTGACGCAGCACCTTGTCGTGGTCACACAGAATGATTCACGGACCTTCTGGAGCTGGGACCAGATCCAAAACGATGGCGTCGTCGTCCCCTTTCCAACGCATCCAAGAATGCCCCGTTTCGATGTCGTATGCGAGAGTTATGACCCAAACAGTGACGACGTGTCTGTTGAATCCGAGGGTGACGTGGCAGCTGAGTTAGGGACGAATTGCAACTTGGGGAAGACCATAGCGTCGGTGTGTCCAGCGTGGCGATGTCCTCATCAATAAGTAGGAAGGAATGACCACGCACATGGTCTCACTCTTCATCCACAGCGGGATAGAAGCAGTTCTTGCAATAGCCCACATACACTTGGCCATCTGCAACAAGGGGAAATAAACCCTGAGTACGAGGAGGTACTCAGCTAGACTTACCCGTCTCAAACCAAAATAATGACTCTCGAGGATTATGCAAGGCTTTATAGTGGAGCTTAGTTGACCAACATTTTGCATAAAAGCTTAAGCAGAGATCTTACATAATTAACCTTTAGCATCAACTTTCCATATTCAATTAAGCATATCAAGATTAGCACCTATGCTAGAGCAATCATTTGTATAAGATTAACAAGCAATAGTAACCATATCATATTTGCCTTTCATCATCATAACCATTACCAACTTCCATAGTGACATTACTACAGTGTGACGCGTGCAGAGAGATGGCGATTCGAATCGATTCCTAACAAGCTAGTGTAAATATTCCTCATACAAACCACACTCACTGATCAAGTGAGCTTTAGGTCACCATTGACACTGTTCGAGAATCACGGGTCTGATCTAAACCACATACTCAGGGACCAACCGGTGCCAGGATGCATCAGGCCATAGCATGCCCTTGGTCCAACCGTGCCCTGCACACCGTCCTTCCTCCAGTATGCGCGACATTATAACTGATTCCCGACTCGAATAGATACAAGGCTTCGCGGTTAGAAGCAACTTATCTGGCCAGCTAAGTATAAGGCATGCGTTCAATCTTGACTGCCGGCCCACAAAGTGAACAGTCCTTAAGAGCGACACAGACGGGATCACACAACATCTCCCGCCCGGTCTACAAGTTTCCATCAACTTATGGTTATTTTCCACGATAACAAATATAGCCAACCGTGATTAAGTATCCACCTATAACTCGCAGGTGACAGGAAATCACCTGACTTCTACCGGTCTAAGCATGGCTAAGCAATATTTCGATCCTGGACCTAACAAGGATTTACTGTATCATGGTGGACAAGGAACAAGAATAAAATGCAGCAACGTTTTCATTCAACTCCTATCACTTAATGCAACAATACGTAGAGAACATAATATACTTGAGTGCATTTGTGAAATAGGAGTCTTATAATGCTCCAGGGCTTGCCTTTCAGGAAAGTACTGGGTTGATGCTCGGGACACTCCGGAAACTCAGCTACGGGTCCTTCTTCTTCCGGCTCCTCCGGCTGCACTTCTAGAGGCACTCCCCCTTCCTTGGTCTCGAACTCCAACAGCGTTACTCCCTCTGGCGATCCTGTATGTATACAAATGAATAAATGCCAGGGATGCACAGGGTAGGAACGATATTAAAACATGATGAAATGATTATGATAACCATGATGCTGCAACATTCATTAGGACTTAGTTAAATTACTTTCATTGACCGAGTACGTGCAGGTCTCCTCTTTAGTAAGTAGACATACAATTAACCCTTTTTAACAATATAAGATACAAAAGTTCATCACTTGTAAGGGGCCTAACACCTGCACCTAGCAATGCATTCTAATTAGCCTAAACAGATCATCACACAAGTTCTACAGGAAAACAAGCATTCACAGCCATGCAAAACAGCAGTTACTTGCAAAAATCGTAACTGGAGTTCTATAACTCCAAAAGACATGAATTTGGGCTTTCTGGAAAGCTTAATAAATTATCTCCAACTTCCTGATACATGACTTTGGCTGATTCAAACAGGAGGTAGCTCAAACAGAGCCAAATACACAGACTTCTCTAGAATTCCAGAGAGCAAACATGTCAAACTAGCGACTTCCAAAATCTATAACTCTCAAACCGTAAGGCCAATTACCATGAAATTTTAACAGAAACTAGATAAGCCAGTTATCTACAACTTTTCTAATATGAAGGTTCCTAGAAAACATCATTTACATCACTTAATTATCAATATTCCAAAACTGCTCCAGAATCAATAAATCTAAGAAAATAATATAAGACTCATATTTGAAATTGCATTCTGGGCCAAACCAAAGTTATTAGCAGTTAACATATGTCAAATGAACCTGAGAAAACATGGTGACAAAATCTAAATAAATCATTTACCTGCCTTTCTTAATTTATTTAGATAAGTAGGTGGAAATATGAACACCCCTCAAAATTGCACAGAAAATTCTACAAATTTTATAGTGGCATACAAATGCTTCCATTAGGTCACTGTAAAATTTTCATATCATTTTAACAAGTACATCAGTCTCCACACAAAACACAAAGTGCTAACACAATAAACATGGGTGAGAAAGTTTAATCAATAACTCTAGCATATAGTAAGCATTTACCCTGAAATTTTTATCACAAGCCAAACATGTCATCAACAGCATCTCACCAAAATTTCAGAGCATTTGGAGCAAGGCAACTTTAGTAATGGATTTATCCCTATTTTCTATAAATAATTAAAAACAGCAAAAACTTTCTGTAAACACCTAACATATTTTCACTCCAGTGCATAGATCTAGTTTCAAGGATTCCAAAAAGTCCTCATTTGCCTTTTTCTGATTTTTCTACAATTTTCTATAATTTTCCAAAGTTCTCAGCAAGGAAAAACAGAAAAAGAAAATCCTAAACCCTAAAGCACTCGCTGACATGCGGGTCCTAGTGGTCAACGGTCCCACTGCACACAGACACAGAGCAGGGGTGGCGGTTGACCCAACGAGAGCTCGTCGACGGTGAGGTCGGCGGCGGCACCTTCTACAACCACGTGCTCTACTCGATGACGCGAAGCAGATGGTGGTGATAGCGCACTCGGAGACCCACCAGAGCGGGGTCGCCGGCGGCGATGGCGTTGCGACGGAGGGGACTGGCGGTACACAGGCCGATTCCGGCCATCTTCTGTCCAATTAGTGAGCGCAGCAGCTGCACGACACCAAGGCGAGGAGAAAACGCCAACCTATTGCGGCGCGGGCTCACCAGAGAAGCGCGTCCATGTGCGGAGCACGACGGTGGCCATGGCGCGGCGGTGTGCCGGCCTGTTCCAGCGGCTGTGGCACGGTAGCGTCTAAACTCTAAGCGGCTACGCCATCTACGTCTTACAGTGGCAAGGAAACAAGTACTTGCATGGCCGAAATGACAACGCGCGGAGCTAGCCACGGTGAGCACAAGCTCGGCGACGCTCCGGCGAGGTTGAACCGCGGCAGTGACGCGTTTTTCTCACCTAAACGAGCATGGAAGAAGGCGCTGCTGGGTGGAGATGGTAGAGCACAGAGAGGCGAAGGTTTTGCGTGGTTGTATTCAAGAATGGCGCGACGATGGCGGCGCTGCCGGCTCAGAAGGGCACGGCGGCCATGGTGCTCGGCGGAGAGAACAAGGAGGAAGGAGAGGCGATGGTGAAGCGAAAATGTGAGGGCGTTGGACCGCTCGGCTTCGGCAGATGAAGGCGGACACCTCACGCTTGTGTGGGGGCAACAACAGCGCATGGAGGCCACGCGGCGCACGACGCCTGCGACGGTCGGCCACGGCCGACATTTTGAAAATGTGGAATCGATTCAGTCCTGATGAAGCCGACTGACAGCGCGTTTTCTCGATGATATTACTCCTAAACCGTGGCGTTTCAGCTAAAACCGGAGTTGACAAATTTGTAGCCCTGAGTGAGGACCCCAACATTGCTGTAAGGTGCTCGAGCTAAATCGGCCAGGATTAGGAGATACAAGGTGCTGAACAGAGCAACAATGAAACTGAAACGACCATTTCAAACAGAAAATTCTAAGTGCTGAAAACTGTCCAGGGTGCTGTGTTGTGCTCCAATTTTAAACATGTTCTGCTCGAAACTAGACTTAGGCCATAAAACAACATTTGCTCCTCAAACAAAGCTCTACAACTTTTATTAAGGTGCCAAGCACAAATTTGTACTCTAAGCTGCCCAAACAGTTCAAGCAAAGCAGAACTTGCTAAACATGTCAACACTTGACTAACTACACATGAAATGAGAATTTGCAGAAACTTTCAAAACAAGTTAGTTTAGTTTAAGCATTCTAGGCATGAATAAGATGTTTTCATGGCAAGAGGTACACATTTGCATCAAAGGTATCATACAAGTCTAGCAATGGCATATAGAAACGTAGAATCAACTTGTACGTGAAACATCATGTTGCATAACAATGTTGCATTAGTTTTCAGTGCATGTTTCACTTGTTGCATGAGTATGTTTCATGTAGCTTGCTCCAAGATCATGAATGAATGTCAATGCACATGCTTATGCTATGCAATGTAATGCAAATGTGTGAAGTAACACTTGAGGTGTTACAACCATAGAGGGTGTGAGTGATTTAGGATCAATAGCCGTACTATAAAGAGGGGAAATCTTTGGCTAAACGGTTTATCGAGTGCCACTAAAGAGGGGAAATCTTTGGCTAAATAGTTTATCGAGTGCCACTAGGTGACTATTGATGGTAGACAAGTATCATTTTTAACCGTCAACATAGCATGAAGAAGGACCTAAAACATAATTACTATCTAGATATAGGGGTTACACTAATAGAATTCCATGAGTTTTGGTGAATGTCTATTTCTGCAGGGGTTATCAAGAAACAACCAAAGGAGGCCCACATGTCATATTTACAAAGAGAGAAAAGGGCCACGTATATAAAAAGAATAATCTAGAAAACTCAGGAAGCCACCCCCTAGGAGGTGGGACCCACCTGTCACTGTGACAGGGCGGGCGCCCCTATCCCTAGGTGGCCACCCCACCTAGGTGGCCAATCAGGGCCAAGCTCGTGGATCGTGCCTCCACCGCCTTTGAGGATCAATAATAATCGTTCATCAAGGTCGGTTTGATCCGAGGGCTGTGGTGCTTCCTAGAGGGCTATATAAGCAAGGCCCCTGGCCCCAAGAGAAACCCAAATTCATTAGCAATCTCATTTCAAGATACAGAGCTTTCATTTGAGAAGCCCTAGAGCCATCATCTCAATTAGATCTCTATAGTTTAGCATAGCTACATAGGATTAGAACTAGAAGGAAGCAATCATCGCTTGGTTTCTGAATCTGTCAAGAGAAATACTTGATAATTCTCTCCTACTTTTATATTAATTCTTGTATTATTTATCTAGTTCATCATTTGTATGAATATGACTTTAGTCTATTCTATCATATTGGATATGACTTTGCTCTATTTGATTATGTTCTCAATTATATTGTTCTTAGTCTACTTTGATTATATGTTTGGCATAGTTCGATCAAAATTATATTTAAGTATAGAATCGTATGGCGCTTGCTCATTGGTACCATGGGTGAGTGGTCAATATTGTGTAGGCATGGTGCCTATACCGTATTTTCCTGTGATTGCACCCTATATTCCGGACCGTGTGGTAGATCACGGGAGTGACAGTCTTATTGAGTCATTCGTAGTCCACCTCCTGAGTATAGGGCAGGCAGAACACAACTATTACAGGAAAGTGATTGCTATGTTCTTCATCTTCCTTCGTAATATCACTATGCATAGATATAACATTTTCTTGCTATGATTGCCAAGTGTAATTGCACTAATCATTGTATGCTTTGACCTTATAGTTAGAATAACTTAGGATTTATCCTTGTAGTTCGTCCTAATCCATGCTAGTGCTATAAGCTTAGAGTAATCTATTGAGATGTTTATCATTTATTATGTGGCTATGTGCTTATCAGTTATTCTTTATCATTTATATATACTATTATCTTGTGACACTTACCCTGTATGAGAAGATAGATAATGAAATGGTTATACTCTCCATTACCACATGCAGTGATGCTCATTGTTCATTATCCCTAGCATTCTCTTCCTAGTGGTAAAAATATAAATAACGATACCTGGATTACTCCAGGTTAAAATGCTACATCGGTATTATCTGTGCGCTTGCGGATTTATTATTTATTCTAGAGGAGCATTTGCATTTATTAATACTAGCACCTCTGGTGCCATGCTGGAGATGACAACCTAGCTTAGGTGGTGTTAGAGGTGTCAACAAGCATTTTTGGCGCCGTTGCCAAGGAAGGTTGATTAGCTATTCAAAGGATAATGAGCCATCACTTGCATCCACTAATGAGATTGAGAAACCATCATCCTTCTCTACTCATACAGCCTTACCCCTGTCTCCTATCTATTTATACATCATATATAGGGTAATGTATGAACAAGTTTGACCTTCCAGATAATTTCATCAACAATCTAGAAGCATTAATCAGAAGGACAAGAGCCAAGCTAAAGAAAGTTCTAGCCGCAGCAGCAACATCATCATCATCTTAGCTTGGGGCTCTACCTTCTGAGTCGAAAGATCAACCAAGAATATTTCGAAGCTTAACACCAGAGTTCGACGCCATGGCCAATAAGTCACTCCGTGAGTTCTCAGCTCCCACTATGGACAACATCTGTACTGGACCTGCTGCAGACATTGAGAAGTCATTTGAGCTCAAGCTGGCGCTGATCAACATGGTGCAAGCTAGCCAGTTTTGTGGGAAGGCACATAAAGATGCTAGTGCTCATCTCCAACACTTCCTAGAGATCTGTAGCACTTTTACCATCAAGGATGTCCCTAGAGATGCCATACTACTTCACTTCTTCCCATTCTCACTCTTGGAGAGAGCGAAGTAGTGGTTCTATGCAACTAAAGAGAAGAATACTATGTGGGCACTCTGCTCCACCAATTTCCTGGCGAAGTTCTTTCCCATGGGCAAAACCAATGCTCTTCGTGGGAAGATATCAAGTTTCTAATAGCAACATGATGAGTCAGTCCCAGAAGCATGGGAGCACTTTCAAGACTACATCCTAGAATGTCCTCATCATGGAATGGAGAATTGGCTACTCATGCAGACCTTCTATCACGGGCTCACCAACAGCACCCGTGAGACTATGGATGCTACCGCTGGAGGAGCATTCTTATCACTTACAATTGCTCAAGCCACAACTCTTGTGGAAAAGATGGCATCGAACCAGGGTTGGAGCGAAGCAAAAGCTCAAACCCACAAGAGAGGTGGAGGTATGCACCAGCTGAAGGAGGTAGACATGCTGTCTACCAAGATGGATTTACTTATGAAGAGGCTCAATGAGAGAGCCGACGAGAAGAATGAGTCATGCACATACATGATTCTTGCATGACTTGTGAAGAGTGTGGAGACACTGGGCATTTAGGCAGTAATTGCCTAGAGCTACAAGAGGATGTGAACTATCTCAACAACTACCACTACTACTATCGTCCTCAATAGAATCAAGGTTTGAACCAACATCAAAGGCCTAACTACTCAGGTAACTTTCAAGGTAATAACTCTTACAATAATTTCAATCAGCCACCTTTGAGAGAGTTAGTGCTTAATTAAGGCAAGTTAATGGACAACCTATCTAAGAAGTTAGCATCCAATGATAAAGTGCTAGAAATAATTAATAATAGGGTGGATAACTTCTCTACTGCCATTAAGAATCAGCTTAGCTTTAATAAGATGATATAGTCTTAGTTGCAACAGCTTGCAAATGCTGTCCCTCCTGCTAACCAAGGTAAGATTCCGGGACAACCGAAAGATCCAAAAACTACAAATCTTATAGACATATTCAATGTAGGAAGCTACTGGAGTGATCCTATATCCAAAGGATGGAGCGACGAGACTCTGCCAATCAAGAAAGGTGACCCAGGAAGACCGGTCATCCCGATCTCCATTGGAAGCATAAACTTCAACGAGGCTATCTGTGACTTCGGTGCAAGCATCAACATCATACCTAAGGTGATCTATGACAAAATGTTCAATTATCCTTTATTGTATACAACCCAGTGGCGGAGCCAGAAACTATGGATAGGGGGGCTGGTCGAAGAGTTTCAACCATAAAATTACTGAGTGTAGCTTATTTGTTTGTTTTTTACACTATGGATGAACTCATCTAAAGATAAAATACAAATTTGTGTGATTTTGTTGTCCAGAAGTCATAAAAAAGTATATGACAAAGCTTTTATTATATCTTTCTAATATGGATTATTGAATTATATACTATCTAAAATTTTTTTGCTGTGATGTTGGGGGGGCCATGGCCCCTGGCTCCGCCAGTGATACAACCATGTGCTTGCAGCTTGCAGATTAGTCATTATGATACACAAAAGGAATCCTAGAAGACATTTGTGTATGAGTTACCAACTCGTATGTCCCTACAGACTTCGTGATAATAGAGACAGGTGGTGATAAGAGGTCACCCACCATTTTAGAACGACCATTGTTGAACACCATCGGAGCTATCATGTACGCCAACACTGTCAAGATCTGCTTTAATATCAATGGTAAGAGAGAGACCTTCTTCAAGAACAGTGTGCTACAGTTCCCTGCACACCCCCAACATCCATACGAGCCAAAGAAGAAGAACGATCAAAAGAACAAGAACAAGAAGCCACAACAAATGGAGTCAGTAAAGATGATCAATGCAGTCCATAGAGAGCATGATCATCAGCTCAAGTCCCCCTACCTGATCAAGAAGGATGACCCAAGTGTCCCAACCATAGAGTGCACAATCAACAGAAGCTCCTTTCAGAAAGCTATCTGTGACACCGGATCGGGCGTCAACATAATGGCCAAGATAACTTATGAATATTTATATGGTACTATGCCCTTGGAACCTACCTATGCGTAGCTGCAGATGGTGGACCAAACATTTCGCTTCGTGGAAGGACTAGTAAAAGATGACCTGATTCAGATCAACGACCACTTCATCCCGACTGACTTCCTAGTCGTTGACATGGGATAGGATGAGTATGATCCACCCATCATCCTAGGAAGACCATTCTTGAGCACCACCAAGGCCATCATCTACATTACAATGGGAGAAGTTCATTTCTAATTTCCCTTAGAGAAGGTATGCCATCATTTCAATAATAATTATATAGTTGATGAAGAACCCAAGAAGAACAGATCAAGAAGAAGGCGTCGCACCCATAACCAGAAGAGCCAGCCAGCTATGGACGGCTGGGCTGACTATAAAGGAGAAGTAACGAGACATGAAGATCTATTCCCTAAAGACAACACATCTCCTGAGGAGGAAGCTGTACCACCAACAGAAAGTGACCCAGTCAGTGATGATCACACAGAAAACAAGACAGAAGAGCAAGCTTCTTCCTCAGAGTCAACCTCACCAACAAAACAGGTATGGAAAGTAAAGGTAAAATCAATTTCAGATTTAACACAGGAAGAGGTTCAGCCAGTGGCACCACTTGAGCCATCCGAGGTGCCCCAGAAGGATTGAGCAGACAAGAGGTCCTGTTCGGAGGACTTAAATCACCGAACACCGTGCCAAGAGGTAACTTGGTAGTTATCAATATTTACCTTTTTCAATTTTGCATTTACTTTTTCCTCATCATATTTACTTTCCCCAATTGCATGTTTAGTTACACTTCATTTCTGCATAGAAAAAGAAAATAAATATGTCTTGCATTGCATCCTAAAACTGCTAAGCCCCATGCAAATAAATTTGTGGCATAAAACCCATAAGTCTAGTTGCTATGGTGGCATAAAAATAAATAAAGATGCATTCATCATTCTTTATAAATTCCTTGCATAGTATAAAATATAAAAGTATAAAAATATAGCTACAAGAGATCCTGCTAGAAAGATACTTATAAGGTTCTAGATGTTCAAGCCTTGGAGGTTCATCACTAACGCTTAATCAAGTTCCACAAGCTTTGTTGTCTATTTAAGCCCCGTAGAATTCGAAGGATCGAGGAAAGCAAATAGACAGAAGGACGATATGTCCCCTATCAGAGTGTTGTCTCAATAGTCATCATCATAAGCACTCCGATGAGAGGAGTACACCTTCATTGTCTGTCAACTTCATCAAGCAAGACTACGTCAACATCTAGCTTGGGGGAGAGCATCCCCTGTGTATCCAGCTAAGTATTTTTACCTATCTATTTACTTATATATTTCTGCTTTGATTTATGAGATAAAAAGATGCATAACCTTTAGAAACCGAACTAAATATTTTCCTATATATATAGGTTTTTCTATATGATCTTTAAGTTTGTTAAATAAATAAAGGAGAGTGTGCAAAGTTTCATCTTGCTAAAATGAACCCCTAGAACAAACTCTCATATAGAAATGATGAATAGTTGCTCTATCGTAATTCCTTTCAAGTACCTAGTTTTCAACCTCGAGTTCTCTCGAGTTTTGGATACAATGGTTTTGATTTAAGATTTGCTCTAAACCTAATCTTGTGGGTAGAGAATGCTTGATTTAAGTCTAGGTAGTTGACGGATATGATATGGGAAGGTTTTGAGCTGTTGTTTATCATGTTCCTAGAGATACTAGAGTTCTGTAGAATTTATCTTTTGAAAATTAACTTACTACATGATGAGTTCCTGTATGACGAGAGTTTAAATTCCTACCACAATCATATACATGCTTGTTAGATTAAGAAACCTTACATTCATATTTACTGCTTGTGAGCATTGAGTGTGGTCAAGCTGTGTAGACCCTTAGGAACTGGTCAGGTGGTTAAAATCAAGATCCACATACACACTCCTCCTATACGTGCTACTTCTACCCTAGAAGTACGCATCCATATCCATCCATATACATCCACCCGTATATTCTGCTTCTATCCTGGAAGTACGAATCCACATATATATCCCATTCAGATCCACCTAGAAAATAGTTCTACTCCTACACTAGGAGTGAACTATCCAAAAATACTCCTACCATCCATGATTATCCCTTGCTAACTAATAAAGCTCCAAATATCCATTATGCTATCTGTTGTTGTTATATCCCTAGAAAGAAGCTTGGGTGCTCTAAAAAAAGAAGAAAGAGAAGAAGAAAAGGAAAAATAAAAGAAAGAGGACACATGTCCCACTCAAAAAAAATTATTGAGCAGCCCAAGTTCTCTCCAAAGTCTTTAAGTTTTCGAGAGAGGTATGAGAAAAATTCTCAAAGGAGCTAAGTATTCACCATCACTATTTCTTTACCCCTATATATACCACTTACTATCTATCCACCACCTACCATATAGCCTATATACATGCATATCTTGATTTGACTGTATGACTCATTTCTCTGGATCCATGGTTTGATTGTGCAAAAAATGTTTGCAAGTATGTATTCGCTGTCTCCCCACCTATGAGCTCCATATAAGCCTATTAGAAGTAGGGTAAGAGAGAGAAGGTAGTGCTACTATGCCTAATACCATAAATACCACATATCTTGAGAGGAGAGAAAAGGCATACACCATAAAATGCCTTGGAGAGGATCCAGAAATACCACAAAGGAGACAATTGAAAGGGTCATACAAAGGAATCTCTAAGTTTTATTTTGAAAATCTTACAAAACTCTGGAACAATAGTTGATCAAAGAGCTTGAGACATGGCGCTTGACTGGACCGTTCTGTCTTTCAACTACTCAAGACCTAAGTGACGGCTATAAGCCCCATGGTGGAAGGTAATATGAGTAAGTTTTTCATCAGAATAATTCATTCTAATCTGGAGGAGAATTCTTGTTTGAACAAATGTGTACCTATAAGGCGCAAAGCATTGTAGCAACTCCTAATCCATCACCGAGTCTATCTTTGCTCAGAAACGAGCAAAAGGTAAGCTTGGGGGAGTTTGTTGATGGTAGATAAGTATCATTTTTAACCGTCAACATAGCATGAAAAATGACCTAAAACATAATTACTATCTAGATATAGGGGTTACACTAACAGACTTCCACAAGTTTTGGTGAATGTCTATTTCTGCAGGGGGTTATCAGGAAACAACCAAAGGAGGTCCACATGTCATATTTACAAAGAGAGAAAAGGGCCACATATATAAAAAGAATAATCTAGAAGACTCAAGAAGCCACCCCTAGGAGGTGGGATCCACTTGTCACTGTGACAGGGGTGGGCGCCCCCACCCCCTGGGCGGCTGCCCCACCTAGGTGGCCAATCAGGGCCAAGCTTGTGGATCGTGCCTCCACCGCCTTTGAGGATCAATAATAATCATTCATCAAGGTCAGTTTGATCCAAGGGTTGTGGTGCTTCCTAGAGGGCTATATAAGCAAGGCCCCTGGCCCTAGGAGAAACCTGAATTCATTAGCAATCTCATTCCAATGTACAGAGCTTTCATCTGAGAGCCATCATCTCAATTAGATCTCTATAGTTTAGCATAGCTACATAAGATTAGAACAAGAAGGAGGCAAGCATCGCTTGGCTTTCGGATCTGTCAAGAGAAATACTTGGTAATTCTCTCCTACTTTTATATTCGTTCTTGTATTATTTATCTAGTTCATCATTTGTATGAATATGACTTTAGTCTATTCTATCATATTGGATATGACTTTGCTCTATTTGATTATGTTCACAATTATATTGTTCTTAGTCCACTTTGATTATATGCTTGGCATAGTTCGATCAGAATTATATTTAAGTATAGGATTGTATAGCGCTTGCTTATTGGTACCATGGGTGAGTGGTCAATATTGTGTAGGCATGGTGCCTATACCGTATTTTCCTGCGATTGCACCCTATATTCTGGACCGTGTGGTAGATTGCGGGAGTGACAGTCCTATTGAGTCATTCGTAGTCCACCTCCCGAGTATAGGGCTGGTAGAACACAACTATTATAGGGAAGTGATTGCTATGTTCTTCATCTTTCTTCATAATATCACTATGCGTAGATATACCCTTTTCTTGCTATGATTACAAAGTGTAATTGCACTAATCATTGTATGCTTTGACCTTATAGTTAGAATAACTTAGGATTTATCCTTATAGTTCATCCTAATCCATGCTAGTGCTATAAGCTTAGAGTAATCTGTTGAGATGTTTATCATTTATTATGTGGATATGTGCTTATCAGTTATTCTTTATCTTTTATATATACTATTATCTTGTGACACTTACCCTGTATGAGAAGATCGATAAAGACATGGTTATATTCTCCATTACCACATGCAGTGATGCTCATTGCTAATTATCTGTAGTATTCCCTTCCCAGTGGTAAAAATATAAATAATGATACCTGGATTACTCCCGGTTAAAATGCTACATCTGTATTATCTGTGCGCTTGTGGATTTCATATTTATTCTAGAGGAGCATTTGCATTTATTAATACCAGCACCTCTAGCGCCATGCTGGGGATGACAACCTAGCTTAGGTGGCGTTAGAGGTGTCAACAGTGACATGATTCAAGGAACACATTTAGGGACCTAGTGTGCTAACATGTGACCCTTATAAAATGCTTTGAAAAATGCAAACACACGTGCACACAAGTTCTACACTTTATGATTAGCAAGTTGGGAGCAAGGGTGAAGCGGTCGTGGACTTAGAAAAAGAAATGGAGGCTCGGGTAATAGACCGGACACAAGTCACTGTGCTGACTTGCGTGTCCGGTCATCCGGCTGAGGGGCCGCGCTGCTGGATGCACGATGGGACACAGGAGCTGTCGCGCGATCAGATGCATAAGGGGTGTGTCTGGTCGATGCTGACATACAGTGACTTCATCATGGCTTGCGCACGTGAAGGAACACTGTGTTGACCAGACGCTGGCCGGCGTCAGGTTGCTTTTGACCGAGGGTGTTCGGTCATGTTTTTGTGTTGGAAAACCTTCTCTGTAATCGATCGGATGCTGTGGGTCTCTGAGTCCGGTCATTAGAAGCAGTGCGTCCAATCGTTGATTGACCCATGCGCTGACTAGCTCATGACAGTTGGAGATCAACATGCGACATTTAAAAACGGACACATGGATGGCCTAGAGTGACCGAACACTGGCTGACCGGACGCTTGGGTGTATCTAACCAGTGAGTCCAGTCACCCCGCGAGCTTCCAATGGCTCTCTGAGTCTTCGGGCTCTATAAATAGAAAGGTACCGATTTAGGGCTCACTCTCTTGGCACTTTGACATACTTAACATCTTTGTAAACCTAAGAAAACACCTCCCACTCATCTCCTTCCTTGATTCATCATCAAAGTGAGATTGGAAGTGATTTCTAGTGCATTTGATTGAGTGATTGCATCTAGTGGCACTTGCGGATCGTTGTGGCTACGGAGTTCTTGTTATTCTTGGTGGTTGCCACTGCCTAGACGGCTTAGAGCAACAGAGGAGTTGTGGCAAGAGTTGGTGATTGTTCTTTGCCACCTCCTGGTGATTGTGAGGGTTCTTGTGCCTTCTCCGATGAAGCGCCAAAGGCAACTCTAGTGGATTACGCTTGTCATTGAGCTACCTCACTTGAGGGTCGGTTCTTGCAGTGTCCAACATGTGGATGAGGTTCGTGGTACACCTCTTAGCCGCCAAACCATCAAGTGTTGGTCGACACAATGGGGACTATCATGCCGACAAGCACGTGAACCTCGGGAGAATGATCGTGTGTCTCCATTGTGATTGATTCATTGGATTTCTCCCAGTGATTGGTATTCATGTTATTGTGATTGGTTCACTCCTTGACATGGTGGTATAAAGTTCATATTCCCCTCATTTATATTTCCTCAAACTAGTTGTAACACGCTCTTTAGTGTAATTAGTTTTGAGAGCTTGTCTTATCCTTGCTAGTGTAGCTTCTCACCTAGTTGAGCTCTTTAGTGTAGCTAGCTTTTGAGAGCTCATAGTGACTTAGCTTTTGATTGTCATAGTGATCATAGCAACTAGAATTGTTGGATAGGTGGCTTGCAACCCTTGTAGAGCTAGAGCAAAATTGCATTACGCCATTTGTCAAACTAATCAATTGCTCTAGTGCTTTGTAGAATTTTTAAATTGGCTATTCACCCCTCCTCTAGCCATATTAGGACCTTTCGAGTGGTATCAGAGCCGTGGTCACCATTTATTGAAGGCTTAACAACCTCGGTGCTCAAATTATGGCTCAAGTTGTGTTCAACCATGTTAGCGGTAAACCACCTTTCTTTGATGGCACTAGTTCCTTTGACTATTGGAAGAGAAAGATGAACATGTACCTTGGATCAATCAATGATAGAGTGTGGGATGTAACCGAGCATGACTTTGTGATTCTTGATCCCACCAACCTCACTGATAATGAGAGAGCAAACAAGCAATGCAATACAATGGCTCTCAACACCATTTACAATGGCATTGATTCAAAGGTGTTTGAGCAAGTCAAGGATCTTGAGAGGGCTAGTGAAGTGTGGACAAGATTGGAGAAAACATATGAGGGCACTACAATGGTAAAGAGTGCCCAGCTATATTTGCTCAAGAACAAGCTATCCAACTTCAAGATGAAGGATGATGAGTCCATTCTGGAGATGTTCTATAGGCTCCAAGTCATTATCAATGATCTCAAGAGCTTGGGTGAGAAAGTAAAAGATGAGGACTTCTCTCATAAGTTCTTGATGTGCTTGCCAAAGAAATTCAAGACATTGAGAACTATTATCTTTAGAGGAGGATTGACTGGTGTATCTCCCAATAAGATACTTGGAGATGTCATCACTGATGCTCAATACAATGATAGTGACAATGAAGATGAAGAGAAGAAAGACAAGAAAGAAAAGAAAGAAAAGAGTGTGGCATTCAAGGCATCCACCTCATCCAAGAGCAAGGGCAAGGCAAAGAAAGAAGCATCAAGTGAAGATGAAGTTGCAAGTGACATTGATGATGAGGCCATGGCTCTTCTAGTGTGCAAGATGGGCAAATTCATGAAGAAGAGAGGCTATGGTGCAACGAAGGGAAGAGATCACATGAAGGATCATGTGAGGCTATGCTTTGAGTGCAAGAGCCTAGATCACATTGCGCCAAATTGTCCCTACAAGAATGACAATGAGGAAGAAGAGAAGAAGAAGAAAGACAAGAAGGAAAAGGAGAAGAAGATGACCTTCAAGAAGAAGAAGGGAAGTGGCTATGTGGTCACTTGGGATAGTGATTGCACCGATGATAGTGATGATAAAGATTCAAGTGATGATGACAAGAGGTCTATCAAGAAGGCACTTGCAAGTATCGCTATCCACAATAAGCCTTATGGCAAAGCCTACTAAGGTAAAATATGATGAAAGTGATGATGAATGTAAAAGTGATGATAGTAGGAGTGATGATGAGGAGGACTACTCCAAGGATGAGCTCATAGAGATATGTGAGCAACTTAGCACCGGCTATGAAAAGAAGAGAAAGGAGTGCAATGCATTGCAAAAGGAGCTCAAAGCCCTTAAGTAATCCTTTGATGAGCTCCAAGCGTCTTATGAGTGTCTAAAGGAAGAACATGAGGAGCTTGGACTTGCTCACACTAAGCTTGAAAAAGCTCACTCCTCTCTACTTGAGCAAGCTAAGGAGATGGAGACCAAGATGGAGCAAGTGATCATGACTTGTGATGTGGGACTAACATGTGATCTTATTGATGAATCTTCTTATAGTCCTATTATTGTTGCTCCCACTAACCCTTCTTGTAGCACTTCCACGTCCACCTCATCTATTAGTAATGGTTTCACTTGTGATGCCTCACTAATGGTTGAGAATGAGACTCTCAAAAAGGAGGTCAATGAGCTCACTTGTGCCTTAGGCAATGCCTATGGTGGAGATGCCTGCTTGCTAAAGTGCTTGGGTAGCCAAAGGCTTTCTCTCAACAAGGAGGGATTAGGCTATAACCCCAAGAAAGGCAAGGCGGCCTTTGCAACTCACAAAGTTAGCTTTGTGAAGGTCAATGGTTGGTTTTGCAATAGATGCAAGCAAATTGGGCATATAGAGCAAAATTGCA
The DNA here is from genome assembly GCA_022457205.1 of Saccharum spontaneum. Lineage (NCBI taxonomy): Eukaryota > Viridiplantae > Streptophyta > Magnoliopsida > Poales > Poaceae > Saccharum > Saccharum spontaneum. The sequence continues at coordinate 8,678,404 of CM039602.1, read as the reverse complement.
AGACTAACAAGAACAAGCAACTTAATGTATCCTCAATTAAATTTGATTCTTGTTATATGCTTGTTAAGGGTGTCAATGGTGTGAAGGTTAAGTTCATTGGTACACCAATTGTGGGCCCAAAGAAGAATGCCATTTAGGTACCAAAGACCTTGGTGACTAACTTTCAAGGACCCAAGCAAGTTTGGGTACCTAAAAAGAATTGATCTTCTTTTGTAGGTCAATTATAAAGCTGGAGGAAGGCATTGGGTGCTTGATAGTGGGTGCACACAGCACATGACCGGTGATTCAAGAATGTTCAATTCAATCAAGTCAAATGATGGTGATGGTGTTCAAAGCATCACATTTGGTGATAATAGCAAAGGCAAGGTCAAGGGACTTGGTAAAATTGCTATATCCAATGATTTGAGCATTTCCAATGTGCTACTAGTAGAGACCTTGAACTTCAACCTTTTGTCGGTAGCTCAACTTTGTGACCTTGGTTTCAAGTGCATCTTTGGTGTTGATGATGTAGAGTTCATAAGTGTAGATGGCTCTAACTTGATCTTCAAAAGCTTTAGATATGAGAATCTATACTTAGTTGATTTTGATGCTAGTGAGGCCAGATTGTCAACATGTTTACTCACTAAATCCAACATGGGTTGGCTATGGCATAGAAAACTTGGTCATGTTGGGATGAAGCAATTGAACAAGTTAGTGAAGCATGATTTATTTAGAGGCTTGAAAGATGTCACTTTTGAGAAAGATAAGATATGTAGTGCATGTCAAGCTGGAAAGCAAGTGGGCAACACTCATCCAAAGAAGAGCACAATGAGCACATCAAAGGCATTTGAGCTATTGCACATAGATTTGTTTGGGCTAACAACATATACAAGCATTGGTGACAACAAGTATGGCTTTGCGATTGTGGATGATTTCACTAGATATACTTGGGTAGCCTTTCTTATTGACAAGAGTGATGTGTTTGCAACATTTAAGACATTCATCAAGACAGTGCAAAATGAGTTTGAAAAAACAATCAAGAAAGTGAGAAGTGACAATGGAAGTGAATTCAAGAATACAAGAATTGATGAGTATGGTATTAGGCATCAATTCTCGGCTAAGTACACACCATAATCCAATGGTCTAGTTGAAAGAAAGAATAGAACTTTGATTGACATGGCAAGATCAATGTTGAGTGAATATAATGTTAGTCATTCCTTTTGGGCCAAAGCTATCAACACGGCTTGCTTCTATAGCAACCACCTCTATTGCCATCAATTCCTAGAGAAGACACCATATGAGATCTTGAATGGTAGAAAGCCCAATATTGCATATTATTGGGTATTTGGTTGCAAATGCTATATTTTGAAGAAAGGCACAAGATTAAGCAAGTTTGAGAAGAAATGTGATGAAGGTTTCTTGCTTGGTTACTCCACTACTAGAAAAGCTTATAGAGTTTGGAATTTAGCTAGTGGTACCCTTGAGGAAGTTTATAATGTGGAATTTGATGAAACCAATGGCTCTCAAGAGGAAGATTAAAATCTAGATGATATGAGGGGCACTCAATTGGCCAATGCAATGAAGAAGATGGATGTTGGTGACATAAGGCCTAGAGAAGTGATTGAAGTTAAAGATGACAAAGATCAAGTGCTCTCTAACTCAAATGTGCAAGCTAGTGATTCTCATGATCAAAATTAAGCTAGTTCATCATCTCAAGTGCAAGATCAACAACAAGTGGCTTGTACATCATCTCAACCAAATGATCAATCAAATGCAAGCAATCAAGTCCAAGTTCTCCAACCGACCAACATTGCAAGAGATCATCCATTAGATACTATAATTGGTGATATCTCAAAAGGTGTACAAACAAGATCAAGATTGGCATCATTTTGTGAACACTTATCATTTGTGTCATCCATTGAACCTAAGAAGATTGATAAAGCTTTGAAGGATGTTGATTGGGTCAATGCTATGCATGAAGAGCTAAACAACTTCAAGAGAAATCAAGTATGGGAGATAGTTGAGAGGCCTAAGTGACATAATGTGATTGGAACCAAATGGATTTTTCGCAACAAGCAAGATCAAGATGGAATAGTTGTAAGGAATAAAGCAAGATTAGTGGCTCAAGGTTACACTCAAGTTGAAGGTCTTGACTTTAGAGAAACATATGCCCCAGTTGCAAGATTGGAAGCAATTAGGATCATGTTAGCCTATGCTTGTGCCCACTACATCAAGCTCTATCAAATGGATGTGAAAAGTGTATTTCTCAATGGGTACATCAATGAGCTTGTGTATGTTAAACAACCTCCCAGTTTTGAAGATGAAAAGAAGCCCAACCAAGTTTATAAGTTGAGAAAGGCTTTGTATGGTTTGAAGCAAGCACCAAGAGCATGGTATGAGAGGTTGAGAGATTTCCTACTCTCTAAAGGGTTCATCATGGGCAATGTTGACACCATTCTCTTCACCAAGAAGATTGGAAAGGATTTGTTTGTGTTGCAAATCTATGTTGATGATATCATATTTGGATCAACCAATCAAGAGTTTTATGAGGAATTTGGAAAGATGATGGCAAATGAGTTTGAGATGTCTATGATTGGAGAGCTTAGTTACTTCCTTGGTCTATAAATCAAGCAGTTGAAGAATGGTACATTTGTGAGTCAAGGCAAGTACATCAAAGACATGCTCAAGAAATTTGGCATGGAGGATGCAAAGGGAATTAGTACACCAATGGGGATAAATGGAAGCTTGGATAGTGATACAAGTGGCAATATGGTGGAATAAAAGATGTATCGGTCTATGATTGGAAGCCTACTCTATGTGACCGCATCAAGGCCGGATGTGATGTTTAGTGTATGCATGTGTGCTAGATTTCAAGCCTCACCAAGAGAAAGTCATTTGAAGGCTACAAAGAGAATATTGAGGTACTTGAAGCATACACAAAATATTGGTTTGTGGTATCCCAAAGGAGCTAAGTTTGAGCTTATTAGATACTCCTATTCGGATTATACGGGATGCTAAGTTGAGAGAAGAAGCACTTCGGGCACATGTCAACTATTAGGAAGGTCACTTGTCTCATGGCCATCCAAGAAGCAAAATAGTGTTGCACTTTCAACTGCTGAAGCCGAATACATTGCTGCCGGTAGTTGTTGTACACAAATACTTTGGATGAAGGCCACCTTAAATGATTTTGGAATCAAGTTCAAACAAGTGTCATTGCTATGTGACAAGGAAAGTGCCATGAAGCTCACCAACAATCTGGTTCAACATGCAAGAACAAAGCACATTGATGTCCGCCATCATTTCATAAGAGATCATCAACAAAAATGGGACATTTCAATTGAGAATATTGGCACTGATGATCAACTTGTCAATATCTTCACCAAGCCACTTGATGAGAAGAGGTTTTGCAAGCTAAGGAATGAGTTGAACACACTTGACTTCTCAAATATGTGTTGATTCACCCCCATTATATGACATGCCTCTCCTTCGAGCAAAGCAAGGTAAAGTTGTTTGACATGTCATTCATCCATTGCTAAGGACTTGTTTAGTGCATCTAGTCATTCCCATCATGTCTTAGGCTCATTCATGAAAATCAAATGAATTTGTAGCTTGTATGGTACCACTATTGCTTCTATGCTTGATATGATCTAGTGGTAGCATATGACATGTTTGTGGGCTTGTGAACCTAGTGTTTGATCTAGAAAATGAGCTATAAGTATTTAACTCAACATGGTGCATGATAACCCTTATTTGGAAGTGTGAAGAAGCTTGCCCTTGGATCAAACCGAGTTAAATATCTTTTGCAATTGATCTAGATTGAACCGAATTGAAAAAATGATCCTCACATATAATGATTTCAAACAACTTTCCTAAAATTTGAGCTCACCTTTTGTGGTCATTAATGACAAAGGGGGAGAGATAATTTCCAAAGATATGACCAAAAGGAAACATGATAAAGAAAGTAAGGGGATCAAGATCAATTATGAAAATTTGAAGCACACAAGTAAGGGGAGCAAGCTCATAAACTTGTATGGTGCATTACATATGTTTGCTTGCATAAGCTTTAGTTTTTCCTCTGATACCTTGCTTATGTGGTGTAAGCTAGTTGTAGGTTTGATTGATGAAATGAAAAACTAGCATGCATAGGTAAAGTAACTAAGACTTTTGCTTTCACAATGGTACTAGAGCCGTGCTTATAATGTTGATCTCACTGGGTTATCTAGTTTTTGTGAATGTCTAGTTACTAGTGGTGCTAAGGATGATGTTTATTGGCAACTCCGATTGGTATTACGCTTCAAAGGTCCATTCTTTAAACCTTAGCATCATTTGGTAGAAATCTACTCCTATCTTTCCTATCTAAGCATATGTGCAAGCTTTCAAATCTAAACTGTTAGCACATATTTTGGGGGAGCAATTGCTACCAATTCGGGTTCATAAAACTTGTCCATATCCTTTACACATGGTAAAATGCTTGGGCAAGCAACATGAATCCAAAAGATCTTTATCATAATATCTTTATAAATGGGTTATCATCAATTACCAAAAAGGGGGAGATTGGAAGCCCTAGTTTGGTTTTGGATAATTGATGAAACCTAGGGACTAATCATTGTGCTAAGTGTGTAGACATGAAATGATAAGTCCCATGCCAAGTGGTGGAGCTAGATGATGGTCATGGTGATGGAGGTGACATAAAGATGATCAAGTGCTTCACATTTGGTAAAGAAGAAAAAGAAAAACAAAAATGGGCTCAAGGCAAAGGTATAAGCAATAGGGCCATTTTTGTTTTGCACTCAAGACACCATAGAGGGTGTGAGTGATTTAGGATCGATAGCTATACTATAAAGAGGGGAAATCTTTGGCTAAACAATTTATCGAGTGCCACTATGTGACATGATTCATGCATCACATTTAGGGACCTAGTGTGCTAACATGTGACCCTTGTAAAATGCTTTAAAAAATGCTAACACACGTGCACACAAGTTCTACACTTTGTGGTTAGCAAGTTGGAAGCAAGGGTGAAGCGGTCGCAGACTTAGAAAAAGAAAAGGAGGCTTGGGTAATTGACCGAACACAGGTCACTGTGCTGACTTGCACGTTTGGTCATCTGGCTGAGGGGCCACGCTGCTGGATGCATGATCGGACGTAGGAGCTGTTGCACGATCGGACACGCAAGGGGTGCGTCCGTCGATGCTGACATACGGTGACTTCATCACTGATGCTGGCCGGCGTCAGGTCGCGTTCGACCGGGTGCGTCTGGTCACGTTTTCATGTTGTAAAAAATTCTCTGTAATTGATCGGACGCTGTGGGTCTCCGAGTTCGGTCGTTAGAAGCAGTGCGTCCGGTCACTGATTGTCCCGTGCGCTGACTAGCTCATGACCGTTGGAGATCGACGCACGACATTTAAATGTGGACATGTGGATGGCCTGGAGCAACCAAACACTGGCCGACCGGACACTTGGGTGCGTCCAGTCAGTGAGTCCAGTCACCCCGCGAGCTCCCAACGGCTCTCTGAGTCTTGGGGCTCTATAAATAGAAAGGTACCAGTTTTGGGCTCACTCTCTTAGCACTTTGACATACTTGATATCTTTGTGAGCCTAAACAAACACCTCCCACTTCTCTTCTTCCTTGATTCATCATCAAAGTGAGATTGGGAGTGATTCCTAGTGCATTTGCTTGAGTGATGGCATCTAGTGGCACTTGGGGATCATTGTGGCTGCAAATTTCTTGTTACTCTTGGTGATTGCCGCCGCCTAGATGGCTTAGAGCAATGGAGGAGTTATGGCAAGAGTTGGTGATTGTTCTTGGTCATCTCCTATTGATTGTGAGGTGTTCTTGTGCCTTCCCCAGCGAAGCGCCAAAGGCAACTCTAGTGGATTATGCTTGTCATTGTGCCACCTCACTTGAGGGTCGGTTCTTGAGGTGTCCAACATGTGGACAAGGTTTGTGGTACACCTCTTAGCTACCAAACCACTAGTGTTGGTCAACACAACGGGGACCAGCGTGCCGGCAAGCACGTGAACCTCGGGAGAAAAATCATGTGTCTCCATTGTGATTGATTCATTGGATTTCTCCCGGTGATTGGTATTCATCTTATTGTGATTGGTTCTCTCCTTGACATGGTGGTATAAAGTTCACATTCCTCTCATTTACATTTCCACAAACTAGTTGTAACAAACTCTTTAGTGTAATTAGTTTTGAGAGCTTGTCTTATCCTTGCTAGTGTAGCTTCTCACCTAGTTGAGATCTTTAGTGTAGCTAGCTTTTGAGAGCTCGTAGTGACTTAGCTTTTGATTGTCATGGTGATCATAGCAACTAGAATTGTTGGATAGGTGGCTTGCAACCCTTGTAGAGCTAGAGCAAAATTGCATTACACCATTTGTCATACAAATCAATTGCTCTAGTGCTTTGTAGAATTTTTAAATAGGCTATTCACCGCCCTCTTGCCATATTAGGACCTTTGAACACTGCCACTAGCGGTGCCAGCCCTTGCTGCTGCTTCTCTGCCGAAGGAAGTTGGTCACTGCCACAAGGGTGGCAGTGCACCGGATAGGGGGTGGCGGTCCACCGGACAGGGGGTGGCGGTGCCACCAGAGTCCGCACCTCATCCCTACTTCACCTCCTTCGCCACCTTTAAAAATGTGCCAACACCACAAGTGTTTCACCATCACATGCAAGTGTGTTAGCATTTTCATAATCATTTTTCAAAGGTTAATCACTTTTCACTAGGCCTTAAATGCATATGCAAGTAATTCAACTCCTAGGGGCACTAGATGATCAAGTTGTCCAATAAGAGCTCCCCTCTTAATAGTATGACCATCTATCCTAAATTCACTCACACCCACTAGGTGTCTTGAGTGCCAAAACAAAATGGCCCTATGGATTTCACATTTGCCTTGAGCACATTTTGTTTTTCTTTTTCTTCTTTTCCAAGTCCAGAGCTTGATCATCACCATAGCCATCCACCATCTTGATCATCCTCATCCATGCTCACCACTTGGAATGTGCTACCCTATCTCATGATCACTTAGAGCAAAGGGTTAGCACCTAAGGTTTCATCAATTCACCAAAACCAAACTAGAGCTTTCATAGGTGAATGCATTTCCTACTCTCCAGTTGAGGGGTAGGCAGCAGGTGGTGACAGCTCTGTCCATCCTTTGTAACCCCCACGTTCAAGTAGGGTGTAGGAGTCTAAATTGTCACATGAGGATGCTGGCAGACCAGTACTCGGTGGCCTCCCGACCTATCTTACACCTAGTTCTAGCTCTAACCATGTAATTTATATGATCTTCAACTGTTCTTTGCATGGCTATATTAGAACATGTCTGCTCCACTTAGGAATATTTTTTATTCTTTATTTTTCTTTTATCCTTGAGGTTGGCCCAGATGTGTGTCCACTATCCTAAAATACTATTTTTACCCCTGTCATGAACTATTGGTTTACTAATGCAAGTAGGTAATCTTATTCATATCCATGCTAGACTCTTTATACCTAGCCCTCCTTTGGGAAAATATAAATAACGATACCCTGAATACTTCTAGGTGAATTGCTACAATGATAGATTCATGTGCTTGTGGATATTCTTTGTATCATTAAGAACTATCGTAGTTGGTGTTTCTTGGCGGCGTCACTAAGGTTTACTCAATCTTAGTGATGGTGTTAAGAAATACCAACATGCATTTCTGGCGCCATTGCCGGGTATGGACATAAAACCTCCACACTTGATGATTGCGCTAAGAAATGCCAACACTGACTGTCGGACTAGACCAGAACGGGACCGTCGTACCATACTTCGCAGGTCTGATGCTCCCAAAGTGTGTTTCCTTGCATGTTTACATGCTAGAAGGCGGTGCAAGGTTGGTGGAGCTTCTAGGTGAAAGCTCTAGTTTGGTTTTGTTGAAATTGATGAAACCCTACTAACCTATGTGCTCTAAGTGATCATGGATAGGTTGGTACATTCAAAGTGGTGAGCAAGTGATGGTGATAATGATGATGGTGATGGCACGGAGATGATCAAGTGCTTAGGCTTGGAAAAGAAGAAAGAGAAAAACAAAAAGCTCAAGGCAAAGGTATAACTCCATAGGAGCTTTTTGGTTTGGTGACCAAGATACTTAGAGAGTGTGATCACATTTAGGATCAATAGCTGTACTATTAAGAGGGGTGAAACTCGTATCGAAATGTGGTTATCAAAGTGCCACTAGATGTTCTAATTCATTGCACATGCATTTAGATCTAGTGGAGTGCTAACACCCTTGAAATTGTTTGTGAAAATATGCTAACACATGTGCACAAGGTGATACACTTGGTGGTTAGCATATTTGAGCAAGGGTGGCAAAGTTGTAGAAGTCGAGGAGGTGTTTTCCCTTGACCGGACGCTGCACTGGACGCTGGTCATGCATTTGGTCAGTAGAAAATACAGTGGCGCAGTAAGGGTTTCGCACTGGACTCAACGAAGGGAAGTGACTGGACTCGGGTTGAACACTATTCAGCGTCTAGTCTCTGTGACGTGGCACATGTGGAGAAGGGCCAAAGAGGATCGGATGCACCAACACGTCCGGTCATGTGTGAATGGGCACGTCCGGTCATGAAAAACCCTCTCTGGTACCTTACTGGACTCGACCGAACTCTGCGTTGATGTGAGTCAGGTCAGTAGAGAAGCGTGTCTGGTCACTGTGTGTCTGGCACAGGTGCAGGAGTGATCGGACGCCAAATTGGTGCATCAGGCCTCGTTGTCCTGCGTCCGATCTTAACTTAACGTTTGGGCGCAAAGATTTGACCGTTGAAATTGAACGAATGAGGTTGAACACGGGGGACACATGGACGGCATCCAGCGACCGGACACTGGATGGCCTGCGTCCGGTCAACTTGACCAGCGTGTCCGGTCGCCCCAAAATCAGCACAGTGAAGGGAGCCAACGGCTCTTTTCATGTGAGGGGCTTATAAATAGCCCTTGGCCAGCTTGGGCTCATACTCTTGGCCATTTGCATTGATAATACACCCTTGTGAGCCTAGCCAACACTCTCTCACTCACTTAGCTTGATCGATTCATCATTTGGTGAGATTGAGAGCATCCAAGTGCATTGCTTTGAGTGATTGCATCTAGAGGCACTTGGTGATTGTGTTTCACTGCAGATTTCGCTTGTTACTCTTGGTGGTTGCCGCCACCTAGATAGCTTGGTGTAGCGAAGATCGTCAAGCGGAGGTTGGTGATTGTCCTAGCTCTGATTGCGGTGATTGAGAGGAGTTCTTGACCTTTCCCAGGCGGAGAGCTAAAAGGTACTCTAGTGGATTGCTCATAGCTTGTGGATCCTCATCTTGTATTGGTTGTATGGCACCCGATTGCAGGTTAGGCGTGTGATGCCTATTAGCGTGTGAACCTCCAAGTGGGTGAATCGCTATAACAGGGACTAGCTTACCGGCAAGCAAGTGAACCTCGGAGAAAAATCATTGTGTCATCTATTGTCTCCGGGAATTCTATTGTGATTGATTGATCATCACTTGCCACGTCGGTATATCTCCACTACCCTACCTTGCATTACTTTCATAGTGTAGCTAAGCTCTTTAGTGTAACTAGTTTTGAGAGCTAGCTTGTGTCGGTCTAGTTTGGTTAGTAAGGCTCTTTAGTTAGTCTTTGAGAGCTCACTAACTTAGTGTAGTGACTTAGCCTTTGTGTGCTTAGAGACTATAGTGTCATACCCGGCCCAATTTGGAATTTGGCCCATAGTGGCCCATGTGAATGTTATGAGATATTATAGAGTTTAGTCCCACCTTGGTTGTTTAGAGTAGGATAGACCAACATATAAGGCTTCTAGAGTCCATCTCACCATCCCTGGGTTAATCCTTTTATGCAAAGCGAGGACGAAAGCGTAAGTGGGATGGTGGTAGGTGTGGTTCATTTAGCGTGCAGAGTGGATCTGAGCCGTTTGGACTCTAGGGCGTTACAAAATGGTATCAGAGCCGACCTTCGCAGCCACGGGCGCGTGCGGGCCAGGGGCTGGACATGGGGTTCATTGCGCGTGTAGGCTCTGCGGAGTGCACGGCATGGCACATGTGCCGGCACTGGGCGCACGGTCGCGTGTGCTAAGAGGGAACGTTCATGGTTATCGTTTGCCTGATTGTGGGTATGTTGGGCCCGACGAGGACGTCGGGTTCTTTGAGGGGGGTGTATGTCATACCCGGCCCAATTTGGAATTTGGCCCATAGTGGCCCATGTGAATGTTATGAGATATTATAGAGAGTTTAGTCCCACCTTGGTTGTTTAGAGTGGGATAGACCAACATATAAGGCTTCTAGAGTCCATCTCACCATCCCTGGGTTAATCCTTTTACGCGAAGCGAGGACGAAAGCGTAAGTGGGATGGTGGTAGGTGTGGCTCATTTAGCGTGCAGAGTGGATCTGAGCCGTTTGGACTCTGGGGCGTTACATATAGCAACTAGAATATGGTAGACGGCTCGCATTTTCAGTAGGCTAGCTGATGAGATACAGGCCCGATCTTCCGAGAGGTAACCGGTAAGTTCGACTTGTGGAGATCTCGACGTTGGCGATCTGGCTTCAAATCAGACACGATTCGAACCCTGCAACCGTTACACCACTGCTCCGTTGGTTATCAACCAAGCACAACTTGATTGACCTCGCCAAGAAGGCTTTTCCTGCAAGCGAATCGAAGAACACAAGCAAGAAGGTAAAAACACGCAATCTGAAATTGCAAATATGAATGATGCGAATATCAATATAGGGTTCAAGAACTCGGTTCCAAAGGACTAATCGACACAGTGGAGGAGATCAAGAACAGGGGCCCTGGATCACTGTAAAAGGATTTGTCACCACAGTTACAATGAACGATTCAGTTTCTCGATGGAAAACTAAACTCTAAACAAAACCCAATTGTCTAGCAGCGGCGGCGGCTATTTTTATAGTCTAAGACTCGACCTAGGGTTGAGGACGGCCAGGGGTTGGGCGCCCACAACTTGGGCTTAAGGCCCGACACGATACATGGCCAAGTTGGCCCAAATAGGTGACGCAGCACTTTGCCGTGGTCACACAGAATGATCCACGGACCTTCTGGAGCTGGGACCATATCCAAAACAATGGCGTCGTTGTCCCCTTTCCAACGCATCCAAGAACGCCCCGTTTCGATGTCATATGAGAGAGTTATGACCGAAACAGTGACGACGTGTCTGCTGAATCCGAGGGTGACGTGGCAGCTGAGTTGGGGACGAATTGCAACTTGGAGAAGACCATAGCGTCGGTGTGTCCAGCGTGGCGATGTCCTCATCATCCTCCCCTTCTTGAATTGGAGTCATCCTCGACTCCATCTTGGCGATGTCCTTATCATCCCCTCCTTCTAGAATTGGAGTCGCCCTCGACTTCATCCCATCATCAGCGAACTCCTGCAAAAGGTTAGTGACAGCAGGCAATGCACCAGACATAATAGGTTGACAAAACATAGTATAACATGGTGCATCAGGATTATCACATAACTCAGCAGTAGCAGAAGTTGTAGCAAGAAAAGTACCTCCTTTTAACTTAATCCCATTATTTCTAGCAATATCAGTTGGAGGTTTATTTTTAATCTCTTTAGCATGTTTAATAATTTCCGTAGGAGACAAAGGCAGCAATGTAATTTTCTTATCCTTATGTACGATAGTGTATGTATTAGTTCTACCATGGTGTATAGCATCATTATCAAATTCCCATGGACGACCTAACAAAATAGAACAAGCTTGCATAGGAACAACATCAAAATCAGCAGTATCATGATAAGAACCTGTGAAAAAGCTAATGCGTGCTGATTTAGTTACCTTAGTCTTACCACTATTATTGAACCATTGAAGTTTATATGGATACGAATGTTGTCGTGTGGTCAAGCCAAACTTCTCAACCAAATCTGAACTCACCAAGTTATTGCAACTTCCGCTATCAATGATAGTGAGAACACGACAACCCTGCACAATGAAATACATGTGGAACAAATTGTTTCGTTGGATCTTCATCTCGTCTTCATGTCCCACACGTGTACTTAACACACGCTGCACAAGAAGGCTAGGGTAATCCACGGCAGCAGCCACAGAGTCAATGATGATAGCCTCCTTGTCTTGATCAACCGTCGGTGGAATCTGCATCAATGTTAGCAGCAAGGGCTAAATCATCTTCAACATCACTAGTACTTACATATCCATCCTCGGTAGCAATGAAAGCACGACGACTGGGGCAATCCTTCATGACATGGCCCATGCCTTTGCATCGGTGGCAAATGATTTTAGCGCTGGACGAGGAGGAGCTAGTAGAAGCACCCGGAGTGGCACCTTTCTTCTGCACATTAGACAATTGACTTACCCCATGTGGTGCAACAGAAAGCTTGGGCATCTCCGGCTCAGCACGCTGCTGAAAATTCCTCCCATTGTTAGACCTGAAAGGCTGGTGTTGTTTGCGGCCCTATACTTCACGTTCTGCCTTAATAGCAAGATGATACAATTGGGAAAAATTACGCCATTCTTTGTAATCAAGTATGTTCTGGATATCATGGTTTAGACCACCAAAAAATCTAGCACTAGCATCATTATCATCTTCATTTATACCACAACGGGCTAAACCAATAAGCAATTCTTGATAGTAAGCTTCTACTCCTTTATCACCTTGTTTTAAAGTTTGTAGTTTCAAACGTAAATCACGTTGGTAATAAGGAGGAACAAAACGAGATTTCATACGTTGCTTTAAAGCATTCCAAGTTTGAGGCACAACAGCAGCATTATTAGCACTGCAAACATCACTCCACCAGAACAAAGCAAAATTAGTAAACTCGCTAGTAGCAAGTCTAACTCTATGCTCAGCAGGAACATTATGAGAATCAAATTTTTGTTGAACAGCAAGCTCCCAATCTAAATAAGCCTCTGGATCAACATTACCAGCAAAAGGAGGAAGGCTAAATTTAACTTTAGCAAAAGGATCATTATTACCATGATTATTACCTCCCATACCGCGATGGTTGAAGTTGAGGCGGCGACGGGCATAACCGTCAGCATTCACATCCGCATCGTCATCACCAAAATCATCTGCATCATCATCAACAGCACGATGAGGTGGAGGACGTTGCTCGAGTTGTTCAATGCGGGTGACCAGATTGTTCACATTGCGCGTCAGCTCGGTCATAAGATTGCGTTGTTCAGTCATGAACGTTGTAAGCTCGCCCTTGGACACGCAATCATTGAAGTCCGTCGGAGATCCTGCCATGGTTAGAAGATAAAAAAAACAACACCAAAGTATTATCCCTATCGACTAAAAGGAACCAAGTGGTGGTGGTGGTGGTGTAAGTGGAATGCAAAATCACAAGCGGCTTACCACTGTCTTGCCTGTATTCTTACCAACGCCAAACAAGAGCAAAACCAACGTGGCGAAGCAATCTGTTGTTGTGCGTGGGTAACAGTTGCAAGATGAACCTGTGCTGACAGAAGAATATGTGGAGCTATGGGTAGGCACACAATATGACAGCAAGGATTAGCAATTAACGAATACAGATTAGCGATTGTTCAATCCGGATCCAAAGTACAAATCACAGCTGCTAGCTAAGACGTGTCGAGACGTAGCGCAACAAGGTGAAAACAAAGGATGATGGAAAGAACGCACAGAACAAGCAAATAACCGGATTTTTCCTTTTTCCTGATTTTTTCCCCGATTTTCCCAAAAGGCACTAGTAGGAATCAAACTTTTTTATTTTTTCACTATTTTTTTTATATTTTTCTCTGAACAAGGATCACAAAAGATGCAACCACAAAAATTGGCACCTACAACTAAGGTGGGATGTGGTCTACAGAAAAACAGCACGTTCTCTAAAAAGCGTGCAAAAGCTTTAACAATTTTTTTTCTTTATTTTCCTGATTTTTTTGGCAATTTTAACGAAACCAAACAGGACAAAGCCCAGTTTGGGTCGGCTCCAAATGGTGTCAAGAAGCTGCTGTAAAAATTTCAGATTTTTCTGATAAACGAGCGAAAAGTTATGCATGTTTTACCGAAGGTATCTCAAGTTATGTTTTCCGGTAGACACAACACGGCAGCGACAATTAGGGCAAAGCGTCCCTAAACTCCAACACCGATCACAAGATCGTCCCTGTGACTCCAACAGCGACAGTAGGTATTTGCCTGATGATGTAAGGAGGGCTGCGATGCAGGCAAAATAAGAGCGGCTTGCAACCTATCTAGGGTTTGCGCGGCGGCGAGAAGTTACACAAGGTGGCTAGCGGGGGCAAGTCGAGTAATGTGGTGGCTTCGACTTGTTGTTTGGGAATGGTGGATGGGATAGCGGCAGAAAACAAAATCACAGCAACGGACGATTGAACTACAACCACAATCACAATCCTAAACCAGCAACAAGACTCGACCACGGACACAAACTCAACAACGCGAATCTGAAACGAAATTGCAAAGGCACAAAAGGTGATAGGACAGCGGAAATTGAAATGTTTTTTTGGGCTTTTTGTGGACTCTAGGTAATGAACAAATATGAATCTAAGGCAAACGAGAATATACCTCGCGGTAAACCTAAAATCTCTGATACCAATTGATGAGATACAGGCCCGATCTTCCGAGAGGTAACCGGTAAGTTCGACTTGTGGAGATCTCGACGTTGGCGATCCGGCTTCAAATCAGACATGATTCGAACCCTGCAACCGTTACACCACTCCTCCGTTGGTTATCAACCAAGCACAACTTGATTGACCTCGCCAAGAAGGCTTTTCCTGCAAGCGAATCGAAGAACACAAGCAAGAAGGTAAAAACACGCAATCTGAAATTGCAAATATGAATGATGCGAATATCAATATAGGGTTCAAGAACTCGGTTCCAAAGGACTAATCGATACAGTGGAGGAGATCAAGAACAGGGGCCCTGGATCACTGTAAAAGGATTTGTCACCACAGTTACAATGAACGATTCAGTTTCTCGATGGAAAACTAAACTCTAAACAAAACCCAATTGTCTAGCAGCGGCGGCGGCTATTTTTATAGTCTAAGACTCGACCTAGGGTTGAGGACGGCCAGGGGTTGGGCGCCCACAACTTGGGCTTAAGGCCCGACACGATACATGGCCAAGTTGGCCCAAATAGGTGACGCAGCACTTTGCCGTGGTCACACAGAATGATCCACGGAGCTTCTGGAGCTGGGACCATATCCAAAACGACGGTGTCGTCGTCCCTTTTCCAACGCATCCAAGAACGCCCCGTTTCGATGTCATATGAGAGAGTTATGACCGAAACAGTGACGACGTGTCTGCTGAATCCGAGGGTGACGTGGCAGCTGAGTTGGGGACGAATTGCAACTTGGAGAAGACCATAGCGTCGGCGATGTCCTCATCACTAGTGCAACATTCGCTTCACCTCATTATTGTCTAACCACTTTGCTTAGTGTTGTTGTTAGGTTATTCACCTCCTCTAGCCACTAGGACCTTTCACTAGGGTGGTCGGCTAGCCTAGGGGGTCGGCCGACCCCCCTATGATAGGTGGGCCCTCCCTCCTTGCTTGTGGGTCCACCTTGAGGTCGGTTCATCTTACATGTGGGCCATTCAATCCATGTGCTCTCATCTTCCACCATTAAGAGAAAGCACGAGGTTTGCTTTGGAGTACTTCACATAGATCATGGCAAGCTTGGGAGATTGATGGGCCCCATGGGGGAGTCAACTGACCCCCCCATGTGGGTTCCACCAACTCATCTTGCTCCAATTAGCTTGAATCTACATAGAAACGCTCATGGACATGTGGAACTTATTATTTGCTAAAATGTTCTCATGATATGCTTATTTCCCTTTATTCCAAGGTTGTTGACGGTGTTTTTTAGTATGTAAAAGTACAGCATTTTCATCGTCAACAGGCACGATGGCCAACAGGCCATGTTGTGCTTGGACCGGGCCTTAGCATGCCAGGCCTCATGCCTCCTGTTAGGTGCAGCTCATTTGGACATCTATACATTTCTCTAGGGTTTGGACCTTAGGGAAGAAACTACAGATTCTAGTAGTGCAAATGACTCTAAGACGCCATGATAAGGATGTAACATGGTGGGGGTGACCATATGGGGGCTTTTGCGAGGTTTAAAAATTTTGTTGCTATTTTTTGGGCTTGAATTACGAATTATGTAAAACTATTTGTAGAGGCAGTTGGGTTTTGGCCCATCTCTAAAAATTGATTTGTAGAGGTTGTTATATACCTGCCTCTAGAAATCATTAATTTCTAAAGACACATTGAATAGACGGATGAACCAGGCGCCTCTAGAAATCATTTTTGATCTTTTTTTAAAAAAAGAAACATAAATTCTGGCGTAGCGCACTGGCCGGCCCTGGCCATTGGCTAGGCTCTTGCTGTAGGTGGCTGGATCGTCGCTGTTTCCATATCAGCTATGTTTTGTTGTGCACGAAATAAATCAATAAAAGTCTTATGAGGACCAAAAGACCGATGACGTCGCGTCCTTTTTCTTTTTCTTTTTTTTTTTTTTTGCAAGCTACTAGTTTTAGGAACTATTATAGGTGGCACTTTTTTGGGGGTACTCAATTGTGTAGCATCCTAAATTAGGACGAAAAAATGGCTCCCACAAAATCAAGATTTACTCTATTTTTTTTGAATACCATGGAGGTGCTCTAAATCATTCACTATTGTTTTGTTGCTACCAAAACATTACTTTGTTCTTGGCACAAATGAAAAATCAAAAAATTACTATAAGATAAGTTAAAAAGTTCCATGACACTGCATGAGATCACTGATAATACAAGACCAATATACTTGCAGAAGCTTTTGTTTTGTCAAAGTATGTCCATCGCTTTTCCTTTAGAAAAAGGGGGTTCAAGCATTCCTTTGTTCGTGGAGCATGGCCCAAGAAGCGGGATGAATAATTCTTAGCTTGCGAATAGACGCAAGGCAGATAAAGCTAAGGCATATAAAGAGGCATTCCCTCAAAAGTCACAAAAAAAAGAGGCATTCGCTCCAAAGGTTGAGAAATGTGATGCTCCTGGTTTGATCTCTATCACGCACACAGTTAGTTGAAGCAAGCTCATTGTGTCAACTAGCTTTCAGATGCTCGCCGGTCGACTAGGAAATGGGTAGTCATGCTGAGGTAATAATAAATTTCTTAATTTGTACTGTACAATATTTTGTTGAAGGGCCGGATGATCATGCATGCATGCAGAAACTTAGTTAATATATGTAATGCAGGGTTCATCATCTGGGACTGGGCATAGCGACGACAGACGATGCACGATACAAGTGAATGCCTACGTGAAGGACGATACCAAGCTGCAAGCAGGAAGCAAGCACAGCGGCTGCACCCCTGTGATGCTCAGCATCACGGGGTCGTCTGGATTAACCGAGCGGCGCAATCCCATAGATGTTGTCCTCGTGCTCCATGTCCACATCCGCTACGCAGCTCCAGCAAACTGGCATGATCTCGTCAACAGGGCAACGGGGCTCCTTGTGGAAAAGCTTGGCGACAAGGACCGGCTTGCTGTCGTCCCTGCTTTGCTCAAGGAGGCACAGATTGTTTTTGGAGATGCTGTTATCGCCCCGATCAAGCCAAGATTGTTGCTCATGTCCCCCGAGAACAAGGCAGCGGCCCGTGAAGCCGTGGAGGCATCGGAGGCCATGAGAACCAACAGCCCCTTGATGAGAGACTTGGAATCAGCCGAATCGGTATGTATATGTATGTCAGTATGTATGTAGTTCAATGTATATATGAACAAACAAATTTTCTTTACTATGTATGTAGTTCAATGTATTATTATTTGCTCTGACTTGAATAAGTGGCTACATATATATAGATCTTGTATGGTCGGAGGTCCGACGAGAAGGAGGAGCGCTCTGGCTACATTATCGTCATCTCCAACAGCAACGAGGACCTGAGCTCCGTGCTTAGCTGGAGATTTCGCTCTGTGCATGCCTTCGGCTTTCACAGTGCTCACAACGCGAGGGCAATGCACGCCATTACCAACAGAGGCGACAGCACCTACGCTGTCTTGGACAAAGTAGAAGAAGGCAATAATGATAATCAGATCGCCCAGGCCTTCACTGCCATCGTCGACAAGATTACCTCTGCCATAGAGCCAATGGAGATCAGGCTCAAGTGCAACGAAGAGGTGCTTCTGTCAGAAATCTATGCCCCTCGTATCTGCAACTTCATCTCCTATGACAAGAAGGTTGGCATCATCTGGGCCCACGCCCGAGGTCATAGCGCGGCAACCAATTTCATCATCCTCTTAGAAATCCCCGATGATTACTATGAATACCACAACCTGCTCGAGGTTCACGCCAAGTTCGGTCACGGTCACCCCCATAATTCGGTCGACGTCAAGGGGCGACCCTTGGTCGCGGTCCGTAAGGGCGTGAATGGATCCATCCAGGTGGCTGCAGAGATTGTGAGGATGCAAGCACTCCGTATCGTCACTGAAATCACGGACGACGAAGACCATCGAAATGACAAGAAGCTCAGTAATAAGCTGCGTGAATGGCACCGTAATCTTCTTCAACTCAATTTTGGAACGGAGGCTGCCCAGGCAGAGGAGGTAAAGGAGCTGGCTCGGGAGATGGAAGAGATGCAGAAAAGGCTGCACACAAACAACCTGTGGCTTGAATACATGCTGTCTTGGCAGTCATACCAATGGTGGCCTCTCCAGCCACTAATCATAAATGGAAAGTATGCCACAATCGTTGATTCTGGTGTTAATAATAACATGGTACGTATCATTCAAAGTCTGAATTTAGGTAATTTTCATGCATTAATAATGACATTGGTAAATTATTTCTTTGCATTGGTAATAACAAAAGCCTAATATATATATGGAAATAATTTGGCATAGTACTTTTTTAGTGACAAAAGCAGGTAATTTGGATGCATAATTTGAGATATACTTTAGGTTATTTTTAATAAAAATGGAGATCAGTAGTTTAAGTGAAAATTTAATTAGGAGCTTACACTTTATAGCATTTTGCATAACTTAAATGTTGGTAGTGTCTCTGCACATAACTAAAATGATTTGCATAACTAAACATGGTCCGCATAGCATAATGACACACATCATGCACATATACATTGACAAATTGAGTAATTGAGATCCATACATAGACATATTCTGGAATATGCTTTTATATATCATGATATATGTTGATAATTGACATGCAGAATTAGTGCTTCCTTCTCTTTGCGAAAAAAATAGTGAAGAAGTATAGTTTAAGAGGTTTAAATACAAGTTTAGACTTTCATTTATATTACTTTTTATATCAGGATATGGGTAATTTAAATGAAGATTAAGGTTACATAGGTTATTTTTATTTTGATTTAGGTTGAAGGTTTTATTGCCTACAGATTTTATAATGGAGGGGTGAGTAATTTCTTAGAGATTTTTTATGATTCGAGATCCTAGTTGTTACATAACCCTAGTTGTTATTATTTTATTTGATGATTAGAAATTTTTGAAATGATAGTTAGATGTTTTCTGATATTTATGATAACTTTTAGAATTTATCATGCGTCTTTTTCTAGCACGCCCTGTTAATTCTTAAAGATGCTATCCCAGCAGGCCACCACCGATCATAATAGCCTTGTGCAGACGAGAATCTTGGCAAAGGTAGATGCTATCCCAGTGCCAATGCAAAAGCCCCAACGAGGCATCCCAGTGTTGGTTCACATCAAGGTGCCGTCAGATCTGGAGGGAAAACAACGCGTCCCCATCGACCTGGTAGCCGTACTCGACGTCAGAAAAGAAGGCAGCGACGACATGAATGAGCAAAAGCTAAAGCTGCTGAACAAGGTCATGGGGTTCCTCATGGAGAAACTTAGTGACAAGGACCGCCTCTCGATTGTATCTGTTCATTCGGCCGACACCGAATCTGCAGCTGCCTTCCAGCGTATGACAATACAAGGCCGGAGCGAGTGCATGAAGGTGCTATCTGCCTTGACCTCGGCCAGTAAGGCCGCTCAGCAGGTAAGCACATGATGCTTTGCTGAGCAGATCTTCGTCTATACACTATACTGCATTGTGAGAATTGACTAACTGAAAAAAATTGAAAAATTCTGGGGCTTATTTGGCTGCACTTCATATGCAGACAAACAAGCCCCTAGTAGATGGATTGAAGTGGGAAAAGAACTAATTTTCCACCTCAATAGCTCCTAATATATAGGATTGAAGGCTAGCTGCTATGTTTCCAAACAAGCCCATAACAGAAAGTGGGGATAATTAATCAATAGAAGGGCTTTGCTATAGTACATCTATTACCTCGTAGGAGGTAAGAGTTCCAACAAATCACAGCCCTTGATTTTTATATAAGTAAAAATATTTATAAGTAACTAAAATGTCTAAAAATGAAAATCGTGATCAACAATTAAAGAAACAAAATCATCCCAGGATCATGCAGCGCCCCTGCCTGTTTTGCGGCCTTGAGGTCGCATGCAGGGTAAGAACAGAATGTCACGTATCACGTATGTCACGTAAGCACTTATGTTTCAAATGATTTTTTTTCTATGCACTATGCGGAAGCTGTATCATAAAAAGGCTAACCACAACGATCCAAAAAAAAGGTTAACCGAAAAAGGATTGAGTACGGATATACATGTATGACTTTGTCTGGGATGTCACTGCATTATAGCAAGTGGCGTGATACATGTAAACGTGTGTGGAAAGAAGGGTTACAAAAAAATGTTTAAAAAGCACCTTACTAGCATGTTACGTCACGTTATCACATATACAGAAACTTTGTTTTGCTGATTACTATTTACATCATGCATGCAAGCAAGATCTAAAATGATATGAAAATTAGATCTGTTTGGAGGATATTTTACCTATTTTGCTAATATGTATACTAGTTCCTTCTATTACCTTCTAGAAGGTAATATATGATAAAAGTCATCTAGATCAACGGCTCACAATTATTTGAAGGTACCATAGCAAAGCCCATTAGTTAATGCATTAAAATAAAAACAAAGCAAAACAATTGCCTGAATTAATTATTATGAACACTTGTATTAGTATCAATAATCAAAATACCATCCGGATTAACATTGATTATATATATTATCCCGACTTCTATTAGGGCCTGTTTGGATGCACCCGACTAAAGTCTAGTTAGCTAAATTTTCAAAGTAAAAACTTTAGCCAGCTAAAAGTTTTCTAGCTAAACTTTAGCTGGGGTCTTTGTATGCTCCAGCTAATAGACTCAGCTAAATTTTAACTGGCTGAAATAGCTAAACCCAACTAAACTTTAGTTGGACTGTTTGGATGCCTAGCAGCTAAATTTAGCCAGTTCAAGTTTAGCTAGTACATCCAAACATGCCCTTAATATTGATGATATTCTCCACACTTCTATTGGTATGCGGTTTGCCCCTTCTGCTCCTCAAAAACATGCATATATGAGCGCAACATTCCCCGTTGACCGTTGCAGGCCTCGCAAAGGAGAGACCAACCCAGCACCAGCAGGAAGGCCATGTGCCTCCCCATGGCCACGGTCAGCTCACTTTGCCTCCCCATGGCCACAGTCAACTCACCTTGGATAGCTGTCTATGGCAGCAGCACACTATCGAAGTCACTAAAGGACGCTGTTAAGGTATGTTTTCAGAGTTCAGACAAATTAAACTATATATATTTATAGCGTGCACCGATGCTTTCCAAAATTGAGCAATGAGTTTTACGTTGGCTCTTGGTAAAACAACCTACCACTGAAAACAAATTAAGAATTTCTATAATCTGCTTGACAAATTATTTTCATCAACATATAACTAGAATAATATAACCATCCTAACAAAGTTTTTTTTTCAACAAAAATGAAGGATTGTAAGAAAGCTTTCTAGCATTCTTGGGAAATAAAACTTTTGTATCAATTTTTGTCCATGCATCATATACATATACCAAGTGTATATAGAAATTAAAAAAAATTAACAGCGGAGCCTCTAGCCCACTCTCTAGAGAATGAACCATTGTAGCCCACTCTCTAGAGAATGAACCGTTGTTGCGCATCTCTAAGAGACGCTCCACAAACAAAACATGTCAGGCTCCAATAGACTTTCTAAACCACTCTGTCTTTTTTCTCCCCAAAACCCACCACTCTCACTATTCACTAGTAGAGTGACTACATCACTCTATAATTTCAATATCTGGTACATAGTTCTTTCATGATTTCTTTCGCATAAGGAAAATTATGATAAGCTATTGGAGAGAGAATGAAACATAGAGAGTCCATTGAAGATACAAGAGACTGATATAAAGAGAATGTTCATGGGATAGCTCTATGAATAGAGATATATACATTGGAGCTAAAAATAGAGATTATAATAACTCAATTTAACTTCCAGTAGGTTTTTTATGCAACTAACCCTACCGTTCCATTAATTCCCTGTTTGGCAGTGTTTCTTTACAAATGCCTTCACCTAAGAACCAACATTTAGGTGGCTTCATATTTCTAGTACAAAAACAGCTTCTCCTCCCTGCAGCTTCTCTTGCAGAGTTGTTACGAGGTAGCGTTTGGTAGAGCTTCACCTAAAAAGCCAGAGAAGCTAGAGTTGAAGCCCCTCGAGAAGCCATGTGCCAAAGAGGGCTTAAATTAATAGACGCACCTCGCTAGAGCTAACTTCTAGCTATAAGCTTTATGTGGCCCAGTCATAGTCTTAGGCTCACCACAATGGTTCCTACTAAGCAAGACAAGTACCACAAAGTCACCTAGTGAGCTCGCCTCTTGCTACTTGTCTCTCCTGGTTATCTTGGCATCATCCATTATGGTGTTTCTATACCAAGAAAGGAGTCCCCTCGTCTTGTGAATACTTGTCACCACCACTTCACACAAGCATAAGGATCGTCAACATTGGAAATGAGCTACACAAGGCTCAAAGAGTTCAGCAGCTTATTGGAATATAGTAGCACTCAGCTCAACACTGACTAAGGCCTATATATAGAGGTACTAGGTCAGTACTAAGTCATATGTCATGCCTTGAATGTGTGCACTAAGCTCTCATGTGGTTGTTAGACCTTGTCATCAGTGTAGCACCACCAGCTTGCCTTCTTTGATCTACGATCACACTAAGTGACTTGGTGGAATGGGTATAAATATACCAAAAGCTAGGTTCATATCGCAATGACCTAATGCTGGACGGCCTTGCCAAGCAACATGAATTAAGCGAGACGAGCACATGGCAACATCATTCACCACAAGGCTCGCGTGGTCACAAAGCGCACTGGGATAACTTCGATGAAGTCTATGCTCCAGTGGCTGATAGGATATAGATAGCTAGAGGGAGTGAATAGCCTATAAAAATTTTCTCTACAAAACACAAGACTAGGTTTATTAGTACAAAAATAATCCCTAATAACCACTACTTTAATTTGCACTAGCTCTAATTTTACTCAAGCAAGCCCCCTACTCAATTCTAGTAGCTTTGAATCCTATTCTAGTGCAACACCACACAAGCTACTAAGAACACTAGATACACAAGAGAGCTACTAAAAAGAGCAACTAAAACTAGTTGCTACTACAACTACAACTAAGCTACTCTAGCTAGCAAGGCAAATAGCTACCACACACAAGTAAAGGAATGTAGAGAACAAGTGTGTAGTGAGCAAAGCATCGAGGGCAAGTGATAGACACAAGATTTATCCCCGAGGTTCGGTTCCTTGCCGGCAACCGTCCTCATTGTGGCAAGTCCCCAAGTGATGATTCTCACGCTAACTAGCGTGACAAGCTAGACCCACAACTTAGGTGCCACAAGAATCAATCATTTGGTCTACTACAACTAGCCACAAACATTCCACTATAGTATCCCTTTGCACTTCGCGAGGTGGGATCAAAACCTCTAACAATATCACCAGTCGACGGCAAAGAACAATCACTAAACTCTTCCTCAATGACCACAACTGCTCCAAGCCGTCTAGGTGGCGACAACCACCAAATGTAACAAGAAATTAGCCTAATCAATGAACTAGTGCCACTAGATGCAAAGCTCCAAAGCAAATGCACTAGACTCTCCCAATCTCACTTTGGATCAAGCACGAGTCAAGAGATGAGAGGGAGGTGTTCTTGGATGATCACAAGTGTGTTGGTTTGCTTAGAATGCCAAGAGTGCTCTCAAAAAGTCGGCCAACAACTATTTAAAGGACCCCTCCAAGAACTAGTTGTTGTGCTGAGCAGGTGCGCTATTTGCGTAGTCATCGGATTAGTCCGGGGATCACCAGACAATGTGTTACGTGTAAATGTTCAGCTAGCGCTTTGTCCGGTGCTCCCAAAACTATGTCACCAGACTAATTCGGTGATGGCGTGCACTATCAGACCAGAAACTAACCATTGAACACTCCAACGGCTCTTGGCTCTCTTAGTAGCTCATGGTCTGGTGACCACCACTGGCAGCACCACCGGACTAATCCGGTGGTCTCTAGAAAGTGACCAGAGAGGATTTTGAGCCACCGGATTAGTCTGGTGCCTAGCACCGCCAGTCCGGTGACCCCCTTTGAAAACTCCCGCAAGCGAACTATGCTACAGCATTATCTGTTTGTCCATAGGCTTGAGCACCATACTAATCCAGTGCTTAACCCTAGCCTTTGTCAGCACCTCTATGCGTAGCACTTCATCTGGTGCCTCTGGTGGGGCACCACCAGACTAATCTGGTGCCCACCAGAGCACCCCAAACAACTCCTTTTCAAACCTTTTTCAAATGTGCTAACTCCTATATGTGTCCAACATATGTGCAAGTGAGTTAGCATTTTTCACAACCACTTTTCAAAGGGTTTTCACTTGCCTCTCACCACGTCACTAGGTCTAATGCTTATGCAATGTATTTTGACACCTAGTGGCACTTAGATAACTGACTAGAATTCAGAGCTCCACTCTTAATAGTACAATTATCTATCCTAAATCCAATCACGCCTCTATTCGTTTTGATCGATAAAACAAAATCCCTATTTATACCTTTGCCTTCACACCATAGGATTTTGATTTTCACTTTCTTTTTTTCCAAGTGAGAGCTTGCTCCAATTGGATTGATCACCTTGCATCCATCTCTAGGCCTTGCTCTCCATCTTGGTGTGGATCTAACCTACCTTAATCATACACTTAGCAAAAGATTAGTCTACTAGTTGTCTCAATTACCAAAACCAAACATAGGTCTTTCAATGGCATGGACTATACATCACATGGACATAAAAAGTGCCTTATCATCGACGGGAGCGAGAAGAAGGTGTTATACTTCCACAAGGCACTATACGGACTTCGTTAAGAACAAAGGCATGGAATGCCAAACTCTACGTATCACTAACATCACTTGGTTTCTAGAGGAGCAGCTCCGAGCATGACATCTACACACGCAGCAAGGGCATGTCATGGCTCATCATCAATGTCTACATCGATGACTTGATAATCCCTGACACCAGCGATGGCAAGATCACGACATTCAGAAAGAAGATGAAAGACTTCTGCATGAGTGATCTCGACCTGCTATTATCCTATCTCAGCATCGAGGGAAACCAAGGGGCGGCCAGGATCACTCTCTGTCAGTCTGCCTATATTGGCAAAGCTGCTAGATCATAGCAGGCTAGGCTCCCGCAACCCATTGTTGACATTGATGGAGCCTCGCCTAAAGTTGTCCAAGACCTCCACTACATCGATGATTGATGCCACAACTTACTGATGCATCATTGGAAGCCTTCGCTACTTGATGCATGCTCAGTCTGACATAGCCTTTGTTGTTTGCTATCTCATCATGTTCATGGAGCAGCCTCATGAGCATCACCTTGACACACATTGGTGTGCCCCCTCGGAAGGATGCCCTCGCACAGGCCAAGCTCCCGGTCAGGTAACTCCGTGGATAGCTCTTGGGCCTTCCACATACGCAAGTTGGTCTCCGAGATGGCCTCTCCCATACCGCTCCCCGTTGTCTTCACTATTGAGTTTCCGGCCGAAATGCCATGGGCCTTGGTGGTGGCCACATTCTTGGGTGCCCTACATGGGGCCACATGGGATTATTCCGGTGGTATGAAAATAGCAGGGTTTCACTTGTTTTCTTCATGTCATTTCTTCTGGCTTTTGTTCCACCTTGTGTCTTGGACTTCTTGCATCATTTGTCGGTCTTCAACATAGCTTCTAATGCCTTGCCAAAGGTGTTGATCATGCTGATCTTCACATTGCCTAAGCCCAAGTCCACCGAGCATCCATTTGAACTTTCCTTGTATACTAGCCTAGGCTATTAGTCCAACTGGTCATGTCATTCATTAAAAACCAAAAACTAATGGCCCATATCGGGTGCCATTTTCCTAGCAATAGCCAATATGCATATATGGAACACAAGTAGCGTTATCTTCAAAGATAACAGTTGGAGAAGTGTCAAGATCTAGGCTACATGACATCTGGATGTGACTGATCATCTGTCTTAGCCAAACACGTTCTCATGTGACCTCGTAAAGTGCAATTATCTCTAAGTGGTTGGTTGACGTAGTAACCAAGGTCTCTTTCATAAAACGCCATGAAATGGATGTACCACTAGAGAGAAACACAAATGCATCCTAGGATTTTGGCATTATGTAGGTCACACATACAATCAATATTCGTACACCCTACCATGATTTGGTCTTGGTTTTCGGGAACCATAACCCAAGGTCTTAGGTACCTGGTATGTACATAAGGTCAATCTTGACGCCAACCCAATGTCTTCTGTTTGGGGCACCACTATACCTTGCCAACAAGTTTACCATGAATGTAATATTAGATCTTGTGTAGTTGGCTAGTACATTAGTAATGCTTGGTAACGAAATTTTCCTTGCTACAAAGAAAAATAGGAGGTGAGGCACTCAATACATCTGCTACAGTGGTCTATTTATGTCTAACTATGCTTTACTATTAGGGATATTGTTCAAGCAATGTCACATTGCACAATCATCTGTCTTACCAAAATGTAATTTGTAAGGCATTCTTAGCTATGAAGGATCCAAAATGAAGAAAATCTTTTTTAACCTTTAGGAGACTTGCAATCTGGCATAGAGATGTGAGTCCCCGCTTCACTCTAAGTCCGTGAAAATGGTTTAGAGCCACGATATATATTTATTGTATAACATTTGTGGCCATATTCCATCTATCGTTAGTATAGCTTGAACAACCATTGTCCTGAGTAAAGCAACATTCTTAATAACCAAATCATGAACACCTAAACCCACTTGTCTCTAGGTTGGCACAAACTATTCTATTTTACCAAACGGTACATTCGTCTCTGGCCATTACTGTCAATAAAATCAAGCTAGAGCGGTAGTAATTCATTTTTTGAGTGCCACTCTAGGTATTGTGAAAAACAACATCTTGTATATATATATATGAGAAAACTACTAAACATCAGATTTATCAAAGTTAGTCACCCACTGGTTAAAAGGTGTTTCCCTTAATTTCCAGCTTCTGAAACATATGTTTGTACCGGATTACTGGTTATATCCCAATAATTAGAGACAAGGTTAGAACTGCTTCAATTTCACTATCAGTACTTATAAAACTTAGTAGTATAAATCAACTCTCATGCTTATAGTATTTATTAGCTTGTAAAGAATGAGACAATGTCCATTCTAGAGGCAAAAGGAGGTAAAGAGAGTGAGAAAAATGCTTCAGTATTAGGTTTGAGCAATCATCTCATCCTATACAAGTTAGTGCATCATAAGTTAATTTTATAAAATTTTGTAGAATGACTCAATTCTCCGTGCTTACTATTTATTAAACAGTGATGATGAACTATTCCATTCTACGGCCAAAAAAATAAAAGAAGAGAGCGAGAAAATGGTATTCTCTGACAAAAAGCATCCATACCCCACACAAAGTCGATGAGACCATGGGTCATGACCTTCGCAATCAAAAAAAAGAACAAGCACAAAGCGCAGAAACAAGAAACGCGTGGTCGCAAAGCATAAAAAAAAACCTGCAATAAGCTGGCGTCTCTGATGCGAAAACTCGCGCGTAAACTTGGGCTGGGTTGGCAGGCTCGGTAAAATCACAAATGACGTGCGAAATAATTAAATAGCTTTGCGACCCTTTCTTCTTCTTCTTCTTCTTCTTCTTCTTCTTTTGCCCCATTTTTTAGTACTTTTTAGAACAAGCACCAGAGCAACTTACTCTCTAATTTGTTTGTCTTTTCTTGTGTGCACGATTATCATACGAGCGCAGCGTTTGGATGATCGGGACAACAAGACGGCCATGGGTTTGATCATGATCATCTCGGACACCGATGACGAACATATTTCTGTCTCACACAGAACGTTGAGCCCCTACTACGCTATCCACGCCTTCAGCTTGTGCAGTGTGGACAACGCCAGGGCTATGTACCGCATCGCCAGCAGGTCAATGGGCATCTATGGCATCTTATTGAGCGACGACCAATCCAGTTCCAATGAGATCGCTGAAGCTTTCCGTGCTTTCATCAGCAACATCACCTCCACCATCGCCGTGAATACGGAGGTCAACATAGTGGTCGACGACTCCTCCGGTGCGACGCTGTCCACCATTGAGTCTGGTCATTTCAAGTCCAGAATCAACCATGACAAAAAATCTGGTGTCATCTATGCTGGTGCCCTGTATCCCGGAGCGGAGAGGAGATTCATTGTCTACGTGGACAAGGTCCGAGAGGACGAGTATGGCCGTATGACCAAGATGCTGGCAGTTACTGCGACCTGCTGGCAGCATGGACACGAAAAGAACAAGTCAGATGAACAAAAAATGGTTATCGTGAGAGGCAAAGATTCCGGGTCCAAGGAGCTGGTGGAGGACATCATCCGCATTGAGGAGGTCAAAATGCTCGGTGCAATAGCTGATCCCAAGACCAAAATAGAGCTTGTTTTGAGGAAGATGCAGGAGCTACATAAGTGCCTCAAGGCGCAGCAGGCTGCCGATTATGCAATGGCAGTTGATGAGGAGAGCCTTGCCAGCCTCGCGAGCGACAAGGTTGGTTCTCGGCTTTCTTACATGCTCTCATGGCTATCGTTTCAAGGGTTATGTGAACAGCCACCCCCGGTACCTGCGCCGACTACGCCACGCAGCGAGACAGACAAAAATTCGCCGCAGCCCCATGGTCGTCCATGAATCTCGCTCTCGGTTTGCTAGCTACATATTGCCCCTCTTTAAGAATTCTTCCATTAGGGTGGCTGAATCACTGGCTTATTATAAGAAACAACTAGTCCGTCCATTGCTGCTCTCGCACGGGCTAGCTACTTCTAACTAATAAAAATTAATTATATTAAACTGTATTTTTTTTGTCCTTGTTCATTTTGTAACACAATAGTCATAGTAGATACTCTTTAGTCTCATCAAATCGTGATGAGTATCAATTAATTGTAATCATGTTTCCTACACAACTATGGACTATCAGTTCAGATCGGATAACAATTTTTTTGAATTCTTTTTTTCAAACGCAACCGAATGATTTCAGAGATGGGGATGTACAGCTAAAAGAATAATGCCAAAAAAATCAGCATTTGTATTGCCTTTTTCTCATCTGTACACCGGCCGGTCAGTGCTATAAAACCTTTCATCAGAACTGATCTACAAATGTACAAATGAATGAAGAAATTAAATATGAACTAAATGGTACAGCTATACTACATTCATCTCTTCTTCAGTAAAATCATCGCAGCAAATGCCACCATTCTGAAGAACAGACCATACATGAACAAAACCAAAATACAGAGCTTGTAGTTGTGGATATCAAATTGACTCTGGAACAACAGGCCGCAGCGAGTTATAAGCCAAACTCCAGGATACCTGCACAAAAAGAAAAAAAAATCCATTAGTTCATGTTCAGTACATTACAACAGGGACATGCATAAAACAAAAACTCTAGCCTGAAAAGAGACAGTGATGAACAAGTACTTACTTCTTGGCATTTCCAATTATGAAGCCCTCCAATGCCCATTTTGAGTAGCACAATCTCTTGAGAAATGTTGGAGTACTCCTTTGAGTGGATAACAGAGTTAGAACAACCGGTATAAGTGCAGAACACTGTGACAAGCATCAGAATGAGGTTAAGTATATATATGTGGGCCGATCATTCAGAAGATGTTGTACGAAAAAATTTAATTGTCATGATGCATACCAGCTGTGCTGAGCCAGGACTGAAGCAGATAGCAAAAGTGTATCCTATCCCCGTCACACAATACACAAGTGCGAGGAGCACAACGTAGTTATCACCAATTGTTGATCTTGGGTTATTGAAGTAGTAGAACATAGATAGGTAAATGATCGGCTTCACAACAGTACTGAAATGATCAATTGTGTCCCTAGCAAGGAAGTATGCCAGAGAGCTCATCCCAGATTCTCTTTCCCTAAAGTACTGCAATCGCTCCAGTGAAAATGACCGCAGTGCTGCAATCTTGCACAGTAGAGCTGCATGGTAGTAGCTTATGTCAGGAATTTTTCATCTAGTTCATTGTGAAAACAGGGTGTGTATATCTGAACTTACAAACTGCAATTATAGTGTATATGTATCCAGGCATCCCGAATGTTTTGTCACTGAGCTTTGCTATCGTCCCTAAGCAGATACCAGCTAGCCCTAGTATAAGGAAATCAACCATGAGCAGCCTAGCTTCACGCAGCCGCTGTTTTGTAACCCTGAATGGTATATATATTCAGTAACAACTAGTTAGTAGCTGTTCAAGATTGTGAGAAGAAGATTGAAATGGTTGCATTGAGCGAGCTTACCTTCCCAAGTAATATTTGTACTGCATAAATATCCCTGGTGTTTTTCTGCTAGATAAGTCCTTTGGTTTTGATAAATGCTGTTCGAGACGGTCACGCTCTTCTGCAAATGCATTTCTGATTGGGAGGCAGTGAGGGGTTGAACCAGATATTGAGGAGCTGGACTTGAATTGTGGGGTTTGTTCACCAATTTCCTTGACATCATCTTGCATGTCACTTGGTACTTCATAGCCATTGTGTAGCATCCAGTGCGCTGGTAGGTGCTTCGCTTTGATGCCAGACTCAGGCTTCACAATGCCCTCAAGAATGTCAATGTAGTGGTCTGGGGGATTTACGCGGTCAGGAACATGGATTCCAAGAGTTGTGAAGTACTCCTCAACCGTCTTTACCGGGCCATTATAAACCATCAACCCTCCTTTTGCAAGGAGTATCAAATCGTCGAACATGTTGTACAATGTGTAGCTCGGTTGATGAACAACAGCACAGACATTGACACCTTCGAGCGCCTCATGCCGAAGAGCTCTGAGGAGAAGTTGTGATGAGGAGCTATCCAGGCCTGATGTTGGTTCATCCAGGATTAGAAGGGATGGTTCCATCACCATCTCAATGCCCACATTGACACGCTTCCTCTGCCCCCCAGAAATCCCACGCTTTTCAACAGTGCCAACCAATGAATTTCTGATTCCCTGAAGATCCAGAGAATCTATTACTCTCTCCACTATGAGCACCTTGTCACGATGCTTCATGCTTGCAGATAGCCTGTTAGGTTTACAATAGAATTGTTAATTTTTGAAAAATGACAGAAACTAGTGGGATAACTGCAAAATTGTATTTAATTTAAAATCATTACCTGCACTTTGCACTGAACCAAAGGTTTTCCTCCACTGTTAAGTTTCCATGAACAATGTCATCTTGTGGCACAAATCCAATGATCTTTTTGTAAGAACGGATATTAACGTTCTTTCCATTAACAAGGACCGAACCCGTCATCTTGTAGCCACTCACCTTCCCAGTAACGGCATTGAGGAACGTGGTCTTGCCAGCCCCTGA
This sequence comes from Saccharum spontaneum, assembly GCA_022457205.1. NCBI lineage: Eukaryota > Viridiplantae > Streptophyta > Magnoliopsida > Poales > Poaceae > Saccharum > Saccharum spontaneum. The sequence goes on along the minus strand of CM039602.1, from coordinate 8,646,718 downwards.
TGGGCCCATGACAGCAGTTACACGTCCTGGCCGGAGTTCACCATTGATAGACCTCAGCAGCTTCTTCTTTCCAAGCTTCAAAGTCAGGTCCCTGAACTCAACCTTGAGCAAAGGCCTAGTTATCTCCTTCTGCTGATCCTTCACCATGGCAATCACCCCAGTAAAGGTTAGATTCTTGTTCTCCTGTTGCTGGAATTTCTCCTTTTCAATCTCGCCATATGCATACTTGAATACTTGTGTATGGGTTGATCTGTGCTTTCCTTTTGGCACAGGCTTTTCCTTTGTGGCAACAACTTCTCCATCATCACTGACATCGACAATAACTGATGGCATTACTTCTGTTATCTCATTTGTGCTCTCAGAAGCAAACACAGCAGAATCTGACATTTCCTGCATCTTGACCTGACCCATCAGTCTATGGCTAGAGTTGTCTGGGTCTGGGTCTACCTGCTGACGAAACGATCTCCTTCTTGAAAATGTACGTGAAAGATGACCCTGCATACCATTCACATGCCTCCTTGCAAACTGTTTTGCCGCCTTCCATCCCTCTTGCGCCTTCAGCTGCTGCCGAGCCAGCTGCATGGCATTCTCCCTTGATCTTGCTTTCCTCCGTTCGCGAAAGCTGAGGAATTTGTCTGAGAAGTTATATATGATAAGAAGCAGCAGGCACAATGCACCCTGCGTAGAATGGCAAAGTTTGAATCACAATGCACCCCTGAGCAGTTGTATATGATAAGAAGCAGCAGGCACAAGCACCGTGCAATGCAGTTGATTAAAACATTGTTTTATAACATAAAAATAGTCATTAAGTTACTGAAATTACAAAACCATGCAAGAGGATTTACCACTATGCAAGCTCCAAGAATTTTGATATTTTCATTCTCTGTGTTTTCATCACAGGAGCCCTTTATTATGCACTCTGCAAATTAATCCTAAATCAGCTCATTGAAAAAAGGTCTGTACGATTGTGTGATCAAAGGTTTGTATGATTGTGTGATCAAAGTCATGTTCACGACGCTTACTCTCTTCAGCGGTGGAACCCAATCTGCAATAGTGCCTGCAGAAGAAACAGAGCAAAAAAGCAACAATGACCAAATCAAACCACTTCACTTCGTTAAGGTTCAAGTAAAAGATAGTCTCTTTAAAAAAAAGTACAAGATAGAGAAAATAGATCAGTACCCACTGCTACAATTATCCTTTTTTGTTGTGCTTGGACAGTGGTAACCAGCTGGGCAGAAAATCTCTTCAGTGCTCTGGATATCAGCCCACATGTCAGCACCTCCACAACTATTAGTCGAGTTTGGAGTTATCTGATACTTGTATCTGATCAAAGTTCAACAATTCAGATACTTGGCATACTGAATTTGTTTATCAAGAAACCTACTGCAAGAGGAATGCATCAGGAAAAATCTTACGGATCGCAAAGACCAGTTGTCTGATTCGCCGTGGCACGTGGACAGTATGAGCCAAGTGGACAAGCTGACGCCAAGAGGAACACAAAGTCAGCACAAGCCAATAAACCGATTTCTCTGAACTAATTAATATATAATAATTAACATTCAACAAAAACGAACAGTGTTTAGAACTTGTCACTGAAATGGAACTCACGGAGCATGCAAGTAAGACCGCGGGGGCAGAAGAATCCCTCGCAGCACGCTTGGCAGTTGCTTGTTCTCAGCGGGATACCGTTGCTACCACGGTTCCTGGGATCTTGAACCGGATTGGTGGCGCAAGCCCATCCTGCATCGCACCCCTTCTCCCAATAAGATATGTTGCAGTTTATGTTTGTCTTGAGGTTGATGTTCTTGTCGCCATCATGGTCGTACAAACTTGAGAAGTAGAATTTGACTTCATCAGGTGTGCAGAGACGCTGAGGCAGGTCGCCTGAATGAAGTAATGAACCATTATATTCATTAGATGCAATGCGAAAATCGGTACTGTGGCCTTGAACCTGATATTTGTTTTCTCAAATTTTACCTATACACTAGGATTGAATATATGTATCAGCGCCTAATTCGATTAACATGACAAGTAAAGAAACATGATAAAAGGCAAGTTCATTTGATACGAGAATGAGTCAAAAGTTCCTAAACGTACAAACGTCATTAGGTATGAATGTACGACCATACGATTAGTTGGAGTTGAGTTTGTCAAACCCAACTGTGTCAGTGTCGTATTCAGCGACTGTACGCAATTTCTTTGTGCAACTGCAAATCAGAAATAAATGGTTGTGATAGGCTAAGGGTCCCACTTGTCACAGATACAATAATGTCGCGATGCAACCTATCCATTTCATGCTATCCAATGCTTAAGGAACGCGCAAGGGAGAACGTTTCAAAGTGACGACGTCCCAGTCAGCCACTTGGCTGCCTGGAAGACATAATAAAGATGATTTCTTTTCAGTTCAGACGTGGACAATTGGACAGCAGGAAATCCAGGGACTAACAACAACATGGGCCTCGTTTAGTTCCCGAATTCGGGGCTGCCCGAAATACTGTAGCATACTGTGCAGCACTGTAGCGTTTTGTTTTTATTTGGTAATAATTGTCTAAACTTTGACTAATTAGTCTCAAAACGTTCGTCTCGCAAAGTACAACCAAACTGTACAATTAGTTTTTGATTTCATCTACATTTAATACTCCATACATACGTCGATATTTTGATGTGATGGGGAATCTTCTTTTTGCATAGTGTCAAATTCTGGAATTGGGAGGAAACTAAACAAGGCCATGGTGTGAAAGCGAAATCCAGGCTCAGAAGTTGATGAAACCTAGGGACTAGGGAGGCAGGCACACCTATCCCCAGCTAATTAATAATTTCTTCACCCAGCACAATAATCTTCACCGAGACGAGGTTCTCGGATTCAAAATCGATCACTCGAAAGCAAACAAGGGAATTAATTAAATCAACTGAAAGCACAACACAGGAGCTCAAATCCTGAAATGTGAATGGACCAGTCAAACAGCACTGAAGGCCTTGAGCTTCTTACCTTGGGTCTCCGTGAGGCAGCGATCCACGAAGCTGAGGTCGGACGTGTAGTTGAACGCCTCGTTCCAATCCTCCTGCCTGATCGAGCACACCAGTACACCACCAATCAGGAAAAAGGAAAAATCTTTACTGTGTACGGACGGGGGACGGCGCCGCCGCCGGGCCGGGCCGGGCAGCAAGAAGCAGTAGCAGTCAAGAAGAAGCGGAGCAGAGCAGCTTACGCGTCGGCGACGCAGAAGCTGAACTTGTCGGAGATGGTGGCGGCGACGTTGTCGGTCAGGTTGTTGAGCTGCCTCTCCACGTCCGGCAGGTCGGCCGGGGGCGGCTGGACCTGCTGCTGGCCGCTGGCGGCGCCTGCGAGGAGGAGGAGCAGCAGCAGCGGGAGGAGGAGGAAGGAGAGGACGACGCCCTGGCCCCGCCGCCGGAGCTGCGGAGCCCTCGCATCCCGCATTCCGGAGGAGCGCCCGCTCGCACCTGCTGGCGCCGTTCCGCGGCGGCAGCACTAGCAAGCGTGACCGGCTCGGGGGAGGAGGAACGAGGAGGATGGAATGGGATGGGATGGCCGGCCGGGTAAGCGGGAGAGACGGCGCGGAAACGTATTGCGAGTTGCGATTGCGAGCGGGGAAACGAGAAAGAGATTGCTTTGCCAATATATACTGCTCTGTTGGTTTGGTACCTCTGTCTGACCAGGCCTGTGCTGTGTGTACATACATGGATGGTACGTACTCCTTCCGTCGCACAAATAAATACACATCTCATTTTTCGAGGAGTCAAATTTTTTAAAGTTTAACTAAAAATATATTAAATAATATCAACATTTGTATCTGCAAATAAGTATATTATGAAAGTATATTTCATGCTCAACCTAATAATACATATTACATATGATAAATATTAGTATATTTTTTATATATTTGGTCAAACTTAAAAAGATTTAACTTCTCATGAAACGAGACGTGCAAATATTTGTGGGACGGAGGGACATACGCAGCGGCAGGAAAATTGGGTATCGTATAGTATAGTATATGATGATTTGGTTGGTGGCCTGGTGGCTGGAGGGGCTTCATGTTCAATTCAACTCGACACATGCACACGGGAGAAAGAGGAAGGAAGGAACAAGGGAGAGAGAAAGAGAAATGATCAGGCGCAGAAAAGGCGCCGTTCGTTGATTCAGTATTTTGGAGGCGCGTGGACTACCTCTGCCACATGGGCCAACATGACTGCTTCCTCCTGCACTGCACGTTTTCTCCCTCTCATATTTTATTTTGGCCATTTGATTTCTACTATGGCTGCGTTCACTTGCCATGCATACCCAAAATATTTCCTCTTCCACCCATCACATCGAATCTTTAGACGTATGCATGAAGCATTAAATGTAGGTAAAAAAATAACTAATTGCATAGTTTGTCTATAAAGTTCGAGACGAATCTTTTGAGTCTAATTAATCCATGATTGGACAAATTTTACCAAATAACAACGAAAAGTGCTACAGTAACTTTTCAACCAGATTTTCTCAACTAAACACAGCCTATACACTAATCTAATAAGCCGGCTAAAAAACATTGTTCAACTGATTTGTTGTGAGAAAAAAATATTGTTCTGGCTAAAAAAACAAGTTGAAAAAGACGGATTATAAGCCGGATGAACAGAGCCTATTTCTACTACTCCCTTCATCCAACAAAAGATGCAATTATGGGGTGCGTGTTAGTCAAACTGACTTAAGTTTGATCAAGTTTTTAGTAAATAGTATTAATATTTATATTTCCAAATAAATTTATTATAAAAATATATTCTATAACTAATCTAATGATACTTATTTTGTATCATAAATATTAGTATTTTTTTATATAAATTTAGTCAAAGTTCAAACTGTTGGACTTCTCGAAAAATGAGAATTGCATATTTTTTTGAATGGAGGGAGTATACACTAATCTAATATTTATCTCTCTGTACTGTCTCTATCTATCTCTTCTATATCTCTATCTAATAATAGTAAAGAAAGCAAGGTTTCTAGTTTCAAAAAATAAAAAAAGAAACCAAGGTTTCTTCCAGCCTGCTTTTTTATTCCCAAAATACCATAATGCCCTCTATGTCTTGTATAGTTGTATAGGACCCATACTCGTACAAGTTAAAATGACTTGCGTCGAGTAATAATATGGAATCCAATTTCAAAATGTACTAGGTGATGCAGCTGATTTGCTTGTCTAGTAATAATATTAGGCTAAGAATATGGTGCCTATTGTTTTTCTTGATTAGTTGTTGGTTAGAATCTCGAGTGTTGCTATGGCTAAAACAAAATTATAGAATAAAATAGAATGTATGCACGCTTGATTACCCCATAATTTTATAGTGATTGCTTGGTAAACATTTTTTAGACCCTACAAGAGTAGAATATATGCCGTCGTCGACTTATAATTGAACTTAGCCTCTTTACTACTACAGTGCAGTTGTGGTTGGCGAAATAGTTAGAGCTGACTAAATCTCCACTAAAAAAGACTTCATATTATTGTAAGGGTCCATTAAGGCAGACCAGTCGCGGGATTTGAGGAGTGTGTGATCTGTCTTCTTCCGCATCGGTGCCCTTGCCACCGCCGCTTCTCCCATCGCCTAAAACCGACCTTGGCGCCTCGGCCATGCCGCCTGCATACCCTTCTCCTCCCCTATGGCCAGCGACTCCTGGTGCCTTACCATGCTGCTTTCTTGACCCCCTCCCTCCTCTAACCACTTGTTGTTCCCCTAGCCACTCGACCCGCGACGCCCCTATACCACCACCCTCTTGCTGTCTGCAGCTCTAGCAGCGACCTCGTCGCACCGCCATGCTACGGCCGCCTTCCCTAGCCACCCCCAGCTCTAGACCTGTCGGTGATTGGGAATCCTAAACTTGGGTCCTATTTCTTTGGCGACAGTGCGTGGAGGGGTCACACGAGCTCAAAGCCTTCTTCTTCTCTGTTGGTGGCACGTTAATGGGTCACATGAGTGCATGTAATTATAAATAATAACAATTGAGTACCTCACATAGAGGGTTCAATAGCTTGACTAGAGGATCAGCAATAGGGAAGGTTTCTTCTCGAGTTGGGCGTTGAAGCCATGGTTTAGCTATAGCCCTGAGGCATCTGAATATTAAGACATTCGCATTTTAATTTTTACTATTTGATGGTTTAGAGCAACTCCACCGAATTGAGAAAAATAATCTCCTTTCTCTAAAAACTCTTATATAGGGGAATGAGGTGAAAACAAAACTGCAATAGCAGGTCTCCTTTCTCAATCCTCTTTCCTTATAATTTTTCTCGATCTCTCAAAATCTCTCCTCAATCCCTCAAATAGAGGGGAGCAAGCTGTCTTTTTTCTTAGTCCCCTTTCCTCCACCTTCTAATCTTCTATCATTGGCATCTTGGCCCCATGCTGGCCACCATCATCGTCGCTCGGGGTGGGCACGCCGCCGCCACACTAGGCAAGCGCACTAGCCACCCCGAGTGTGCGCACGGGCTACGACGCCGCCACACTGGCCGAGCACATTGGCTGCGCCGCCGCCACACTGGGCACTAGCGCATTGGCTGCCCCACCGCCGCTGTGCCAGGTGAGCACCGGGCCTCCATGGCAGCGAGAGGGAGGAGAGAGAAGAGAAGAGGATAGGAAATAAGGTTGACATGTGAATACACGTAATAAAAGGAATGGGGTTCCATCTATCTACTATAGCAGCCCTTATATTTTACAGTTCAGTTTTCTCCTAGCGAGCATCTTGTCCACCACCAGTTTCTAGTTGTCCTAGCAGCAACTCCATGTGTCGATTGTGGGTTCCACCATATATGTCTGATCTCTGCTGCCTGCTGGGCGCAGCTGGCTGTGTCCGTTTTTTGGGAAACCATCCCAAGGTTGATCCAAACACCAGTAACACACGAAAACCTTAATAATATAGTAAACAACTTCATTGCTTATTTGAATCATACAATTCCCTTTAACATTCGGTTCTTCAGTGGAAGCACGGACGTGCCTCTGAACAAAAAAATGAAACAAAAAAAAACATGTGTCGTGTTCCAGTGAGAGGAAAGAACTACAGTGTTCTTTTTTAAAAAAAAAGAGGAAAAAACTACTGATGAATTCAAACACTAAATCAGTATTCAAACTTTTCTACCAAAAAATCAATGCAAGAAGATATTTCGTGGAGTATTGCATCTTCATTTATCTTCTACTGCTATTATTTATTATACTTCCTTTGATGGACGACAAACAAGGAGCATTTCAACTGATATATGATAAATATGCTCTTCATTTAAAATTACAAGACGTTTTGGCTTTTTTTAGATAGACGTATTGGCTTATTGACATATTGTTTTTACTATATATCTAAGCATAGTGTATATCTAATACATAGCAAAAACTGTCTATCTATGAAATCCAGAACATCTTATAATTTAGAATAAATGGAGTACATAATTAACATACATACGCACAGATTTCAGTTTATTTACTACTCCTATTTGACATGGGAGGTGCTAGCGCCTAGACGTCCGGACGGACGTGTGCGTCCGCTGATTTTTCCTGCCCCGCACGCGCACCCCGCCCAGTCGAAGCACCTACATGTCTGGAGGACTCGCCTCGCACTTCTAGCCCGCCATATCCGCCTCGATTCGAGGCCATTCGCCCCACCACGCACTCGCACCCCGCCCCCATTGTGCCCCGACAGCCGGCCCCGAGCGCGCTCTGGCCCCTAACTCGCCACGCCCCATTCCCTAGTGCCTGCGCCGTGCCGCTGTCACTCCCCGCGCCCCTACTCTTCAAACAACATGAAAGATGTGCAATATGAAAATGCAACATACGTATACAACGGATAAAACATCTAGAACATACATTTGCAACATATGAGTGAAACATATACAACATCTAGATAAAACACTTGCAACTTGCAACATGAAAACACTTACTGCAACATAAGACTCAAACAGCTGAAACATTTAGAACATATTATTGCAACATATGTGTGAAACATATGCAACAACCAGATCAGAACGTTTGCAACATAGCCTAAAACAGATGAAACATTTTGAACAAACCTATGAAACACTTCCAACATGCCTCTGAAACACTTGCAACATATGCAACATGTGCAACATCCCCGATTTACTTTTGTAAACATTCATATGAAACAATTACAACATACATCGGAAACGTCTGAAACACTTTTAAACATGCGGTTTCATCAAAACATCTCCTTGCTAAGGTCGCGCATCGCAGTGCCCATGGCATTGACAACGGCCATGACCTTCTGGTGGGGAACGGCGGCGTCGGCAGCACCTCGGCACCCATGGGAGATGGGGCACGGTGCGCAGCAGCGAGGGCGCGGCGCGCAGCGAGCTAGACCGGGCACGGCGGGGGATGGAGCGTGGCGCGGCTATGGAGGGGCGCAACGCGGGATGGAGCACGGTGCTAGATGGGGGAGCCGCGCGGTAGGAAAGATGACAGCAGCGAGCGCACGACGCAGCAGCAAGCGATGGGCGAAAGCGATAGGGAGATATTTAAAGCGACATTTTTTTGAGAAATTTTTGGAGAGAGATAGGAAGACGCAGAGAGTAAGCAGGCCCGTTGGCCGCTCAGCTCCTGAGCATTACCGATTTGACATACTGTTCCATGCTGCAAATTAAATCAACTTCAATATCATTTCAGAAAAATGGAAACAAATCAGCTTCTGGGGTCGCCGGCTACATGGATATTCATCACGGCCGAGGCTGCGTCAATTGGAGACATTCTGATGATCGTATGACAACGTGCATGGTTGATTTGCTCTATATTTCAACACGGGGCCATAAATAAATAATTAAATATATAGCCGAGAAGGGGCGATTTGGCAATTCTTGTCATCTGCAATCAACTAGTAGTACGTAAGTATTTAGTTCATACTTGGAGCTTCGTAGCAATTGTCTGTAAGCTAGTCCTAGCTAGTAATCTGTGTAGCAGGGAGAGCCATGTGGCGCAACTTCTCTAAGTTAATTAACCGCCCTGTTGACCAGCTCAAAGTGTCGTTCAAGCTCTTGTTATTTTTCTAATGTCACCACCACTCAGTTCAAGTGCACATGTGTCTGAAAAGTGAAAACATATAAAGATTTTAGTGCAGCTCAGGCTGTCAAATCGAAACCCCAAAGAAAAAGAAAGATTTGTTGTTACGACATACAATTTATAGAAAATTCTCACCACTTGTTTTCTGACACACTAGTAGACTGCAGCTCAGCACTGGCGGTTCTAGAGCCATTTCTACTAGCGTTTGGTCCCACCGCCGGTGTGAAAGGCTAATACAAATCATTAATACTGCAGGCGGTTAGATAAGATGTGCTAGTGTTAATAACTTTATACTGACGGTTCCTCTAAAACAACTGCCAGTGATAATAGTATTTACACTGGCGGTTGAAGTAAACAATCCGCCAATGTTAAAGCATTTTCAGTGGCGGTTCTTTTAAGTCAGCCGCCAGTGCAACTTTTTAGCACAGGCGATTGACCTAATCTGCCACCTCTGGAATAATTTTTTCAGAGACGATTTATTAGCAAAACCGTAAGTGAATTTGTTTTTAAAAATTCAAAATTTGGCCCCATATATTTTTTCGCCAGTGAATTGTTTTTATTTCTCACCATATATTTCCCACCAGCGAATATTGTATACAAATTGAAACAAATCCAAATAGAAATCACAGAAAATTATATTTGCATGCAAAAAAAAGCAATATTTGTTGCAGCCTACCAAAATCATCACACGCTAATAATGTATACATAAAACAAAGTTTCTTCCAGTCATAGCTAGCTGGTCCCATGACGTACTAGTGATAGTAGGGACAGCTAAGACATATGTACTTTAATAATGAAAAAGAACTTCTAATACAACTAAAAAAATCCCAAGGACTTATTCTATATATCTCAAACCAAGATACAGTTAAATATGTGTTGACGGTGAAAATGCCAAACTTTTCTATACTCAAAATCGCCGTCGGCAGCCTCGAAATAAAGGGAGAAAAGCATATCATGAGCATATTTTATCCAATAACTAGTTCCACAGGTCCATGGAGTATTTCTATGCAGGTGTAAGCTAAATGGAAGAAATAAAGCAAAGTGGGGCCAGGTGGGCCATCCCTCAGGGTCGAGGCGACCATAGGTGGTGTCAGCCAACCCCACACTAGGCCCACCAAGCCCTCCAACTTAGCCATGATCCGTGTGACATGCCTCCAAGTGATTCTCCACCTTTGGATCAAAAGTGTGCTTTCTCTCGACAGCTCATGATCAAGACACACAGATCGATGACTCACCATTGCAAGAACACCAACGTGACAAACACTTCAACACCTCCCACACATCACTAGGACAATGGACCAATCACTACACAAGGCAGAAGGGCCCACAGACCAGTGAGATGGTAGGCTGACCCCGACCCTAGGTCGGCCGACCTACCCAAGGTCTCCAACAAGTGTGCATTCACTCCATGACAAGTGGGCCAGCTCCCCCTCCAAAGGACTTGGCCCCACATGACAAGATGTAGGTTGGCCGACCTACATATTCCCTCCAATTGAGTTGGTACCCGCTCCATGACAAGTGGACCCACCTTCTAGAAGCAAGGGAGGGTGGCCCACCAGTCATAGGGGGTCGGCCGACAACCCCAAACTCCTCCATCGCCTCTTGCATGAGCCCATGCATGAAAGCACAACTTCAAGTGATCACAACCCTCCATTCTATGGTGGTCTCATCCAAGGGCAAAGAGGAGGTGTCACATGGATTGATGACATGGCACAAGGAGTGGCCCTTATTCCTCCTCTCAACTATAAATACCCCCTCACTCGCTCTCATTCAAGACACACCACAAGAGAAAGAAGCTCTCCACTCTCTCTCAAGATGTAGTACTAGTAGTAGTGTTAGTATAGTAAGGAGTTTGTCAATACGGGACCCATAGGGTTCCGTAACAATACATCTATGAGTCGTGGGCCCTGGCCTGGCCCACGAGCAGGGACTAGGAGAGATATAGCGTCTACTACACCAAATCCAAAATAGAATAGGCCAGACTAGTCAGACTCCAATGAAAAGTAACTTATGTATCTAGTTCAGGACACCTTCTTTAGATCCGACTAGGATTGTAACCGCAGCACAGCCTTCTCTACCGATATAAAGAGAGGCTGTGGGCACCCCTGTAACAATGAACGACACAACACAATCAATCCAACATAAAGGCTAACGTCAACTGGGGACATAGGGTTATTACTCGATCATCGATCGAGGGCCTGAACTAGTATAAATCGACTGTCGCTGCGTTCACCGTCGAGTTCTAGCACGCACCGAAGCCTGAACAACTATCCCGGGTACCTCCGTGGCAGGCTATCGGTGGTCAAACACCGATAGCTGGCGCGCCAGGTAGGGGCTTTCAGCACAATCGCAATCAGGAGCTCTACGGATTTCGACAACATGATCTTCCCGATGGGATCAACCTTCATCTTCGGATTGTGGGTTTGCGAGGCGAACAACAAGGGCCACCTCCATGGACATCTCGTCGAAGCTCTGGAAGCCCACGAAGATCTCACTCTTCCAACGGAATTAGCCGAAGATCTCGCCAAAAGATTCTCGGGCCTTTCGATGCCCAAATCGACTCAAGCTTCAACAACCACCAATCTTGACTTGGTGTCCAGGTCGGATTCTCCTCAGGGTCCAATCTGAGTTGTTTTGAAAACAAACCGAGTTCTTTTTCAATATGACTCCGGAACACGACATTAACTCTTCAAGAGATCAATTTGAATCTACTTTAAGTCTTCCAAGAAATTGGGTCATTTCCCAACCGGACTCGATAACGTGGTGAAGAAGTACCAAGACTTACTCCAAGGCATGGCTAGACGGACACAGAAGCTGCATCTTACCGGAGCACAAGAAGGTCTTATGTTAACCGTAACATCTGAAGGTTGCCCGGTTCAGTGGCCGGGTACTTATTCCCTGAACAGCAATATCCAACTAATCGAAGAAGCCAGTCGGGGGATCAAAGAAGGCGCAGGTGAAGACCTACGATATGGCAGACAAACCTCAACAATACAAGAAAGATAGAAAACAAAGGAAGACAACCCAACTAGGATTCACTTACTTGGCCGACTTCTTCTTCAAACTGAAACCTCCAAGCTAGGCTGAAAAGACATCGTCACCATCCCGCGCTAGGAACGGCATCATCGACAACGGAACCACAGGAGAACTCAGGCCCGACGACCGCTTACTGCGAAGGGACAAGGACAAGTCAAAAGAAGCGATCAAGAGCAATATCAAGAAAACAAAAATGCAAATACAACTCACCGACGAGTGTTGAGGGCCGCATCTTCTCCCTCATCTTCCTCACCCTCCAGCAACTCGACCACAGAACCATCTGAGAAAGAAAAAAGTACTCGGTTGAGAACACGAACAAACTACAAAGACGACAAAAATTTCGAAATGCTCACCTAGGAGCATGCTACCTATGACTTGAGTACCTGGATGAGTACTCGGTTGATGAGATTTCTTGATAGAAGACGACCCGGCGGAAGCGTCGTCTACTCGCATCCTCTTGCTGCTACGAGGAGCTCGGGGAATCGGACAAGGGACATACTCAACGTATGGGACGGTTTCTGTGATGGAAGCACTAGGAAGGATGGTGGCGGCTTGAGACTTATTGGTTGAAGACGCTCCAGCAAGGTTCTCCACAGCTTTTGCCCCAGAAGGGAGGTCATCAATAGGGATCAGGTCAATGAAATTTCAACCAAAATCCTGTGGATAAAACAACAATAAGAGAGTAAGGAAAATAAAAGTACTAGCAACAAAGGAAATATAAAGAATAAAGTACTCGCAAAAGAGAAACAACTTACAGCAGGAGGCGGGTTGTCAGCACGGTACTCTGGGACCGGGTGCGGAACGATGCTCACTCCCTTTAGGATCTTCTTGAGGCACTCTAGCACCTCTTCATCAGTTAACTCTAGAGCCAGGACCATACGAGAAGGGTCCTCAGCCCCGAAATATTCAAAGTCATAGTGCTCCCTCGCCTTCAAGGGTTGAATTCACCAGCGTAGATAACTGGCGACGATCCCAAGGCCATTCAGTCACTGCTGCTTCAGAACTGGATCCTATCAAGCAATGGCTGAATCTTCTTGAGCTCCTCGCTCGACAGTAAGTTCTTCTCCCAACGGTCATTGACCAAAGGGCTAGAGTCAGAGTGGAAATGATGAGGACATGACACCAACAGATACGATCATTGATTATAAGGTGCACTCGTTCCTATATTTGCATAGTAATTTTGGGTACAATTCACTTGGTTCCACATGTACATGTCGTTATTTGAATGTAGGTACAAATGTGTCTCAAAGTACAAGTCCATCAAAGTTGAACTTTCGGTTCGTCGGCAGCCCGATAGTGCTTCATTGGGAAGGCCAGAACTCATCCATCCGAAGTGCGATTGAGGTCAATGAGCACTTGATGGAAAGCTTATTTGATAATCTTTCAAATAGATCTGGTCCCACTTTAATATCACATTGGCAAGGCCTCGAAATCATTGAGACATTCCGCCGCTATTTCTGTCGGGTGTTACGGCGTCGTCATGGGCTTGTTATTCACACTTGGGACCCAGACCCAAGTTGGAGCACGCCCCAAGAAGATGGAGAACACCTAAGAGATGCCCAAGGACGTCCTCCTCCTTGGCCACCACCTTAATTGGCCAGCAAGGACATCCAAGCCAAGCCGGAGGCCTAGTCCAATTCGAGTTCGAGTCTGCTTCGGCCTTCTGGACCAGTCTGCAATAAAACGGACGCCCATGATGCATCTGGACTCCTTTTTCGATGATCTATATATGGATGGAAAGATAATTTCATAAGCTAACCAATGGCTTTGGTTTGAGACCCAAATTCCATCAGAGTCAACAGGAATCATCGAAACAAGTTGACGTCCAGAATCTGGCAGGGCGCTGCGTCGCCGTCTTTTGGGCCGTTTGGGCCTTGTAATGTGTCGAGACTCCTTAGTGACATGAGTAGGGGTTCTTGGATGCCCCTTAGGCTTTATAATCAGTAGCCGCCGCCTATGTTAGGGTTTGGGTTTTACTTAGATTATTCTGTTGACAACAGTTTCGCCGCCGCCGTCGGTTTGTGAGACCCCAACTTTGTGAGATTAATCATTCATCTGCAATTTGGTTGCATTCCTTTGTGTTCTTGCGTGTGTTCTCGATTCGTAGGCAAGGACTTAGCCTTCTTGGTGAGGTCGACCGTGCAACGCCGGTCGATAACCAGAGGAGTCGTGGTGCTGCGATTGCGGGGTTCAGAGCCGAGTTGTTCGGAAGCCGGATCGAATTGTGTCGTGATTCCACCAAATCGAGAGTTATCAGAACCTTTCGGAAGATCGGGAACCCTAGTTCACATCAATTGATGTAAACTAGGGATCCCGATCTTCCGAAAGGTTCTGATAACTCTCGATTTGGTGGAGTCACGACACAATTCGATCCGGCTTCCGAACAACTCGGCTCTGAACCCCGCAATCGCAGCACCACGACTCCTCTGGTTATCGACTGGCGTTGCACGGTCGACCTCGCTAAGAAGGCTAAGTCCTTGCCTGCAAATCGAGAACACAAGCAAGAACACAAAGGAATACAACCAAATTGCAGATGAATGATTAATCTCACAAAGTTGGGGTCTCACAAACCGACGACGGCGGCAAAACTGTTATCAACAGAATAATCTAAGCAAAACCCAACCCTAATGTAGGCAGCGACTACTTATTATATAGCCTAATGGACGTCTAAGGACCCCTATTCACGTCCCTGGGGAGTGTCGACACGTTACAAGGCCCAAACGGCCCAAAAGACGGCGACACAGCGCCCTGACAGATTCTGGACGGTGACTTGTTTCGATGATTCCTGTTGATTCCGAATAGCTTTTGACGTGGGACCACTTGGGTTGGCTTCCTTATCAAATACGCTTTCCATCAATATATGGATCATCGAAAACGGAGTCCGGATGCGTCCTGGGCGTCCGTTTTATTACAGACTGGTCCAGAAGGCCGAAGCAGACTCGAACTCGAATTGGACTGGGCCTCCGGCTTGGCTTGGACGTTCTTGCTGGCCTCCTAAGGTGGTGGCCAAGGAGGAGGACGTCTTTGGGCATCTCTTAGATGTTCTCTATCTTCTTGGGGCGTGCTCCAACTTGGTCCTGGGTCCCAAGTGTGAATAATAAGCTCGTGACGACGCTGTAGCACCCGACAGAAATAGCGGCAAAATATCTTGATGATTTGGAGGCCTTGCCAATGTGATATTGAGATGGGACCAGATCTATTTGAAAGCTTATCAAATAAGCTTTCTATCAAGTGCTCATTGACCTCGATCGCACTCCAGATGGATGAGTTATGGCCTTCCCAATGAAGCACTATCGGGCTGCCGACGAATCGAAAGTTCAACTTTGATGGATTTGTACTTTGAGACACATTTGTACCTATATTCAAATAACGACATGTACATGTGAAACCAAGTGAATTGTACCCAAAATTACTATGCAAATATAGGAACGAGTGCACCTTATAATAAATGGTCGTATCTGTTGGTGTCATGTCCTCATCATCCTCCCCTTCTTGACAACAAACCGTCCTCGGTTTGAGCTTAGTTGGAGGACAGATTGTAGGTTGTAGCCAATATTGCTTCTCTTTTTGAAATTTAACCTGTTGCTTTATAACAAAACTTGGGGATCTTGACATGACATGATTATATCTAATGCAACCCTTTGATTGGTCATATTGATGCACAGAAAAAGGAGATTTCAGATTTGAACAAATATAAACTCGGTGTACCATATATTCTCCTTTACAATTATATTTGCCAATAAATTGATATATACATGTAGACAACCATGGTAATTCAGCACATAAAAATTTCTCCTCCAAACTACTCAGAGCACACAGTGTTTCAAACTCAATATATCCCAAAGTATTTAAAGAAGTCAACAATTTTAGTTCATCTTGTTCAGTGGCAATTGGAAGCAATTGTTTATTTTTAGCATAAGTATTTTGTTCCAAAACAAAAGAATCATTCTCATTCACTGGTTGCTGCTCATGAATAATCATATCACTATCACACAACTTTTCTTTATCACAAAGATCAGTAGAACATTCGCCATGTGACAAAGGTAAATCAATAGAAGGTTTTAGTATAGAATTATTAGCATCATTGGTGGGAAAATTCATTACAACAAGAGAACTCTCATCTTCTGTGAGATTAGTATCAATAGCATTACCTTTGCTCTCACTGTCAGCAGAAGTATCATGTGTTGAATTTTTACATGAGACTGGGAGCACCTCATTTTCTGTCATGGCATCCCCGCTCTTTTGTGCATTGTCCTGCAAAAGATTAGGCACAGCAGGAGGAATAATAGGAGATTGGTCTAGTTGATGTTCCTCATCATATGAATTAATTACAAGAGATGGATTAACAAAAGTTTCTCTTATAAGAATTTTCATATCATTCCATGTATGAGGTTTATCTAAAGAACTTAAAGACTCCCACCAAATTAATGCTAAATGTCTCAAAACACTAGATGCATTCTTAATCTTCCTCCGTTCACACATATGACAGTGTGCAAAAATATTATCTATTTTACTTTCCCACTCAATGTACTCATCAGCACCAATACCATCATAAGTAGGTGGAGAAGAAAGAATAGAACGACCTGCAGAAGGAGGTGTAGCAGCAATAGTGCGTGGCTCATGCATCATTGATGTCTCGTATCGATGAGTGTTGTAACCTGTCATTGTAGACACAAAACAGGAACAAACAGTGAAAGTTATCCCTAATAATCTACTAAGTAGGTGGAGTAGTGCCTCTCAAGATCACAGCAAAAGGAGACCCCTTCTCAAGCTCTTACAAGGTTCTTACCAGCAAGGTCAAGGATACCTGGAAGGCGTAGCACTGCGATTACAGGGGTCAAAACTTATATTGTCCAGAAGAAGTATGTGGAGTTAAGGCAAGCAGGCCAAATATGTGAGTGGAACACAATTCAAAAACAGAAAGTAATGCTGAATTATAGTCCCAAATACTTGCTCTCGTTGCTGGTCTAACGTGTTCCAAATACCAGATGTGTGATAACAAAATAGAGAAACAAGTATGATGGATAGCAATGGAAATACGGACAAGGCAAAAGGCACAACAAACAATAGAGCTATCAAGTGTTCCTTATGTGCTACTTTTTGATATCTTCTCTTCTCTTTTGCTATTTTTTTCTTTTATTTTTTTTTGTCCAAATTTTTTTCCTTGCTTTTGCTCTTTTGATATTTTTTTCTCAGCAAGGAGCACACAATAATAAACACCAAAAAAATTGAGCTCAATTGGATAAAAGATGTGGCCTATACAAATTTAGGATTGTGATCTAAAAAGCTGGCCAAAACTTGTGGGCCTCGAAACTCGATGTTCCTGAACGAATTTCACAATTCTAAATTTTGCGAACCCAGCTTTTCTGGGATGAAACAGATCTAAAATTTTTTGGCGTTCTCCGTAGATATAAAATTTGCCCCGTTTCGAGTTCGAATGCAAAAGTTATGACTGTTTTATGAAAACTGCTCGAATCAGGGTTTTATGTGGACACAAGATGCAAACTAATGATCTGACGGGATGATGGCGGATGGAGGGATCAATACAAATTAGAAAAGAACACAAACTAAACCAGCAACAAGCCCTTGATCAGGACACAAACTCAACACGACGGAATCTGAAAAGAATTATGCAAAAGGCTAAACGTGGTTTCTGGGATAGGGGAAAAAGCTAACACTATTTTTTTGGCTTTTCTGTGGACTCTAGGACGACGGCGAAATCAAACTAAACTAGGGTAAAATTGAACCTGACGGTATACCTGAAGCTCTGATTACCAATTGATGTAAACTAGGGATCCCGATCTTCCGAAAGGTTCTGATAACTCTCGATTTGGTGGAGTCACGACACAATTCGATCCGGCTTCCGAACAACTCGGCTCTGAACCCCGCAATCGCAGCACCACGACTCCTCTGGTTATCGACCGGCGTTGCACGGTCGACCTCGCCAAGAAGGCTAAGTCCTTGCCTGCAAATCGAGAACACAAGCAAGAACACAAAGGAATACAACCAAATTGCAGATGAATGATTAATCTCACAAAGTTAGGGTCTCACAAACCGACGACGGCGGCAAAACTGTTATCAACAGAATAATCTAAGCAAAACCCAACCCTAATGTAGGCAGCGACTACTTATTATATAGCCTAATGGACGTCTAAGGACCCCTATTCACGTCCCTGGGGAGTGTCGACACGTTACAAGGCCCAAACGGCCCAAAAGACGGCGACACAGCGCCCTGACAGATTCTGGACGGTGACTTGTTTCGATGATTCCTATTGATTCCGAATAGCTTTTGACGTGGGACCACTTGGGTTGGCTTCCTTATCAAATAAGCTTTCCATCAATATATGGATCATCGAAAACGGAGTCCGGATGCGTCCTGGGCATCCGTTTTATTACAGACTGGTCCAGAAGGCCGAAGCAGACTCGAACTCGAATTGGACTGGGCCTCCGGCTTGGCTTGGACGTTCTTGCTGGCCTCCTAAGGTGGTGGCCAAGGAGGAGGACGTCTTTGAGCATCTCTTAGATGTTCTCTATCTTCTTGGGGCGTGCTCCAACTTGGTCCTGGGTCCCAAGTGTGAATAATAAGCCCGTGACGACGCTGTAGCACCCGACAGAAAAAGCGGCAGAATATCTTGATGATTTGGAGGCCTTGCCAATGTGATATTGAGATGGGACCAGATCTATCTGAAAGCTTATCAAATAAGCTTTCTATCAAGTGCTCATTGACCTCGATCGCACTCCAGATGGATGAGTTATGGCCTTCCCAATGAAGCACTATCGGGCTGCCGACGAACCGAAAGTTTAACTTTGATGGATTTGTACTTTGAGACACATTTGTACCTACATTCAAATAACGACATGTACATGTGAAACCAAGTGAATTGTACCCAAAATTACTATGCAAATGTAGGAACGAGTGCACCTTATAATAAATGGTCGTATCTGTTGGTGTCATGTCCTCATCAGGAAAGAAAGGGCGGGGAGCATGTTTCCGTCGTAAAACCACTCGGGACGCCACTCCTTCACAGAATCAATCAGGTCATAGTCAAAGAAGAGATTCTTCTTACCCTAGTAGAGTTGAATCCCACAGCCACCTAGAGGAGAAATATTATCACAAAGGGGGTGTAGTTTCAGATGAAAGAAATAACGAAACAAGGAGATAGAAGGAGAGATTCCAAGGAAGGCTTCACAGAGATGAACAAACATGGACAAGTGAAGCACACTATTCGGGGTCAAATGATTAAGACAAATCCCAAAATATTGGAGGAAACGATGAAGAAAAGCAGAGGCGGGTAAGCAGAGACCGGCCCGAACAAAAGAGATAAACAGAACAATCTCACCAGGACCAGGAGTAGGAACCCGATGTTGACCGGGGACTTTCCAATCAGCAAAGTCCTTCTCCTAGATCAGACCATCCTTGACCAAATCGCGAAGCTGATCCTCCATGGTAGTCAGAACGGGCCAGAGTTTCTCCGTAGCCCTTATGGCGATGAATTCTTGATTCTCAATAAATGAGAGCGACGCCTCCTCGTCCACCAAGACCTCCTTTGACTTGCTTGCTAACTTATTCTTGCCCATACAATGGCAACGATATAGGGTTAGCAGCAAGAGACCAACGATGGCGGCGAGGACAGTGGTGGAGCTCTGAGGGTTAGGGTTTTTTTGCAAAGGTTGAACGAGTAAAGGGCAAAGACAGGGTAAGAAACCAGAAGAAGAGGAGGGCCCTTAAATAGATTTACAACGGTAAAAACATGGCCCATTAGGTCCGCTTAACGCGACATGGAAACACAACGGTCCATTTTCTGCCATAACTGACACAGCTGAAACGACGGGTAAAACAACTGTTCACAACGGTACAGTGCAATGGGCAGATCCAAGACTTATCTGTTCACACCACACTATCAACAAAGTAATATAGATTGCACAATTCAGAAAGAACTCGGCATCCATAAGATTCACATGATACATTACAGTACGCCTCCAGAGAACCCGGATACTTCAGAAACAACCCAGACCATGCTCAGAAGTAGTCAAACAACGAAGAGACAATACCAACGGAGAAAGAAAGACTTTTTATTACAAATATCATCGAAGGACATAAGGTTATAGATCTTACAAGACCCAACAAACTCAGTACTACGATGAGCAAGGCAGCAACAAAGAGCATAGGCAGAACCTGACTCTTGAAACGACCACATGCTCCTAGCTACAACACGGTAGAAGACAACCAACTCGGATACACTGTTGTCTTCAAAGGAAGGACGCAGTGCATCCAAGATGGATATCAGCAGCACAGCAGGATAACTTGGACCGGGCAAGGATCATAGATATCAGTCTACCCAAGCCCGATGTGATCCTGGATCAGACGTTGATTTGCACCGGACAGTCGTAAGGCAGTGTGGAAAGATCAACTCGAAGCTACTAGATGATGGAACGAATCCCACATTACAAGATTTCTTCCACCTGCCACCACGTACTACCTAGTACAATGCTGTCGCGAGATTAATCTACCTCTAATCTCAATCACAAGACTTCTTCCACTCGCTACAAGACTTATAAGACTCACAACTCACGTTCGGGGGGCTACTCTACTTCACAAACTACCATAATCATGACTACGGGGGTTTCAAGCTATACGGCGAGACACCTGATGAATAGAAGCAACACACCAGGAAGGTATTTATAGGCAAAACAGCGGTGTACATGGACTAGGAGCACCAACAGAACAAGCCTGACAAAAGTATTAGTGAAAAGACAGAAAGCAGTAACAAGAGGACATGCGCATGAAGAAACAGTATTCAAGAACAAGCATATGCGAAAGAATATACCGGCACTATACACCTCATGACCATAGAGAATTCAATTCAACTACCAACCACCACCAACATCAGATATAAATTCGGCTACCAGAGAATACAACAGAAGACCCTCCATCTGAGTTTCTAACAACCGAAAAGAACTCGGATGTATGCTCGGGGGCTGCAGGGTACATATCCTGAGAAGAGACTTTTAGTTTTTTCAACCAGAGTTCAAGACCCTCTAACTTTTTATTTCAAATAAGCAAGAGGCTCGGGGGCTACACTCAGTGAGTGCGATTTTTCTTTGAAAGATCGCACGTCACTTGAAAGACTTCTTCAAAACAAGACCACTTCAAGGCTTCACATCGAAAAAACCTGGAATGAAGAAAGTCTTTGAGTTCAACCATGAAATACGCGGGGGCTTGTCGATACAGGACCCACAGGGTTCCGTAACAATACATCTACGACTCGTGGGCCCTAGCCTTGCCCACGAGCAGGGACTAGGAGAGATGTAGCGTCTACTACACCGAATCCAAAATAAAATAGGCCAGACTAGTTGGACTCCAATGGAAAGTAACTTCTGTATCTAATTCAGGACATCTTCTTTGGATCCGACTAGGATTGTAACCGCACCACAGCCTTCTCTACCGATATAAAGAGGACTGTGGGCAGCCCTGTAACAATGAACGACACAACACAATCAATTCAACGCAAAGGCTAACGCCGACTAGATGTAGAGTTATTACTCGATCATCGATTGAGGGCCTGAACCAGTATAAATCGACTGTCTCTGCATTCACCGTCGAGTTCTAGCATGCACCGAAGCTCATACAACTTTCCCGGGTACCCCCGTGGCAGGCAATCGGTGGTTAAACACCGACAGAGTTAGAGTGAGTCTGGGTTCTCCAACTCTAGTCTTCAAGGAAGTCTGGTATGGTTCTAGTTTTCCTTTCTTTCTTTGTAAGACTTGAGTTATCTTATATAGTTATCTTCTCTACTTGCCTTAGTACTTTATTTTATTGCAGTTATGTTGTAGTGGTTGCTAGCATAGTCATAGTTATATGATAGTAAGATAATAGTAGTATACCTTTGCGCTGGTTCACCACCTTTAACCTGGTGCTCTAATCAGTTCCACCAGACATTGAATTAGAGTAGTGAGATATAGTGTTGACGTGTCGTCTAGACTATACGCTTACCTATGTCTACAGCTTGCTCCACGGTTTGTTTGTGGTAGCTAGTAGGGGTGACAGACCTATCTAGCCTTTGATCCCACCACGTTCGAGCAAGTTCTTAAAACGTAGGTCTTCTTGTGCTAGGCGACTTAGCACCCTTCTCATCCCTTTCTGTTGCTAAGTGGCTTAGTGACCCGAAGCCTAATTGTGTATGAATATTGTTCTTGCTTGATACAGCTTGACTTGCTAAGTTATTAGAACCATGCAAGTACAGATAGATATTTGAAAACCTTCTGCTCACTCGTTGTCCTCCTCGCTCGCTAGACTACTCATTCATCATTGGAACTTCTCCTGTGTGTGTCATCACTCATATCATATATATCACTTACCCCTACTCTAGTTTAGTTGGTATAGTAGTTAATGGATACATGATAGTTAGCTATCACATTCTTTAACCATTGCTTCCCTGAGGATAAACATGATACCCTAGGATACTCCTAGGTGAAATGCTATAATGGTATTCTGTACGCTTGCAGAATATTCTATATGAGCATAAGAAATACCAATAATATGCCATGAACTAAACAAATAGACTTCGAGGAATCAGTTTTATAAAATATAAATTATTACTTATTAGTTAGTTCCAACTCATACTATTTATGATCCATGTGGTGCCTGTTTTATGCATATCTTCTAGTGGCGGAGCCTGGGACAAACTGTAGGAGATCTGGCAAAAAAACATTGGATTACAAAGAAATAGATAAGTGATTTTTGTTTGACATTATTAAAAAAAACTCATAAACATAAAAAAACATTCAACCATCAATTCGGTAAGCATCATTAACCCATAATCTTCATTAAGTTACCCACATACGCCATTATTAAAAAAACATAAAAGTAACCCTAAATTTCTATCTAAATTACTCACACCCATTATTACTAAAAATAACTAAAGTAACCCATGAATCTAAATTAACCGTATCTATCATTATAAGGTCTCAAAATTGGATACAAATAAGAAAGTATTTATATGAGAATTGGTAACTAAAGTCTATCATGATTGGATAGAGATAAGAAAGTATTTATATGAGTATTGGGTAAGAATACAAGCAAACGAGAGAAATTGAAGATAAGCAAATTTAACTAGTCGTGGGCCCTACATAGGGAGCAATGAGATTCAAATCATTAAGAACTTGGTCGAAAGTAAAATCTATACTTATACCTAATAATTAAGAAACAAAATTTTCGTTAAGATTTTTTTTTCACCTATATGTAAGATATAAAACTCCTCCTAAACCAAGATTATATGTAAGATGTAAAACTCCACCTAAACCAAGATTCAATCTCAAATACATCTATTTTAAGAACATTCTAAACTAAGATTTAATCTCAAATACGTCTATTTTAGGAACATGAGTCAAGTACGACCTCTATGTTGACCTGCATCATTATTTTTCTTGGACATTCCAAGCTCTTTCTGTTTTTGTTCAAGTTGGTTTCTTTTTTTCTTTCCTTTTTTTCACGTATAGTTTATCGTTTTTTCTTTCACATTCGGGTTCCCTCTTTTTTGCGTTCGCGTCAAGTAGAAGCGCTCGACGGTGGACATACCGGACGCGCCATCCTTGGGGAAATATTGTTTCTTCTGCTCCGACTCGTAGCGGGGTGCAGCCGCCGCCGGCCGTTCCTCTGCAGCCGCACCCGGCTTGGCGCGCGAGGACTGCCGATCCCTGGCCGCGGGCCGCGGCCAGAGACGCGGCGCTCGGGAGCAGCATCGCGCATGGCACCTGGTGACAAGCCCGGCTGGATCTGAGACAAATACGGAAGCAAAAGCAAGTTGACAGCGTTGACCAATTTGCATTAGGTGTGAACGAACCTTGTTGTCTACGGAGGCGGCGGCGGCCCAGTAGTGGAAGCAGTCGACGATGACCCAGTCAGGCCTCTTGCCCTCGTCGGCGCAGGACGCGCCCAAGAACTCCGCGAAGGGTGCGGCGAGCCCATAGAAGGCCTTGAACAGGAGCTCAAACTTGTCGTGGGGGGACGCTGTTAGTGGACTCGGCGGTCGGCGCCGTCGGGGAGGTCGACGTGCGGCGGGGCGCAGCACCGGGAGGCGGGCGATGTTGCCCGGCGTGGAGACGAAGGACACGCGGTGGCCCCGCAGCGCCAGCCGCTCGGCGAGCTCCAGGTACGGGAGCAGGTGGCCGAACGCCCGAACCCCAGCCACGGGAACGTCACGAAGCGCAGCGGCGCCGGGGACGAGGACACGGCGTTGTCCATGGCGATTAATTGGCCGAGGGCAAGCGGACGTGCAGCCGACAGGAGCTGCCCGCGACGGCGTGGCGTTGGTCTGAATCGATACTGTATTTTGCAGAGATTGATCGATAGAGACGGGAGCAAGGAGCCAATGACGTCGTCGGAGTTAGCATTAACAAAGATGGCATGCTCTGCGCATCATGAAAATGTCTCTGTACTTGGTAACTTGGTAACGGAAGAAAAAAAAACTACAAATACTATATTTTAAATTTGATAAAGACTTAATAGGGCATTGTCATGTTATTGCTAACATTATTAGCTTATATTATGGATGTTATGATTATCACAAAATAAATTAGCTTTTAAATTTTATAGCGATGATAAAACATAAATAGATATATACCATTCACATGTTATATATTTAGTCATTTTACACCATATGCATTCCATAAAGACGATAACCAGTATGCTGACCCAACTATTATACAAGCGACAGCTTCATATTTGGTACTGCTACTACTCCCAGCAAAACATATTATGCGAAGTAATAGAACTGCAGTAACAAAATAGAGCGCATAGAGAGTATTAGCATTATACCCTAGCGTGGCACTTCCGGTACCCGCGGAAAGTGAGCCACCAGTCATGTTGACGTCGCTACCGCCTCCTGCGGAGTTGTCATGGGCGGCGTTATTCCCGGTAGCTGGGGTACTTCTGGTACCGACGGCCATCGCAGCAGTGGTTGGCGAAGGAGAAGCAGTCGCACCGGAAGGTGCTCCCCAAAAACTTGATTTCCCGCCTACCCCGAGCAGAGTACGCTTGACGGGAGAAGTTCCGGAGGCCTGCTACCAGAGTCCTCTGTGCTCGCAGAGGCTCTGGTCGGAGATGCAGCACAGCAGCTCGAGCTCAAACAAAGGTGGCGGCGGCTGGAGAGGAGAGATGGAGACACACTGGTTAACCCTAGTGTACTTACAGGGGCCTTTATATAGTCGCGCCCCAGTCGGCTCCTGTCTAGGGGGGACGAACCTGGACAAAGTGGTTGGGAGTTGGCTGTTGAGCGGCTGGCGGCGGCTAGGGTTTTCCCTTATGGCCGTTGGTTTGCGGCGGCTAGGGTTTCCTCTCGGTTGGGCCTTGGGCCGAGTGGCAAAACCCCGCCTAGCCCGGGCTGGCCACGCCCCGCCCACGCCCACGCCCCCGCCCGTCCCGTCCCGTCCCGTCCCGACGCGCGCGCGCGCGCGGGCGGGCGGGCGGCGCGGCTCGGCTCGGCGGCGACGGCGGCGCGCGCGTGTGGCTTCCCGGTTCTCCTCCTCATCTTGTCTATTGGAGCATCCCAAGGCTCACTATTTAAGTTGATAGCCTTGCTAGTGATTAGTCTATTTGGTACTAATCACTTTTGCACCTAACACTAATCATGTGCCTTTGAGGTTTATTGATTTATTAGAATGGGCCTGGCCCAATTACTCTAACAATCCCCACCAAACGTCAAAGGTACACAGTTAATGCTTTCAGTTTTGAGCTTGTTTGATATACCGGAGTTTCGATGGAGACTGTTAAGTTGAACTTCCATCTAGAAAAGGAGCTTACCCTCATTGCACAACTGATCAATGGACTAAGCCTTGAATTGACAGTTTTGTGTGAAAAGGGGTTCACTCAAATTCTTTACCGATACACGGCTGCCTGGAGCACCTCCTCGGGTGGAGCATATGAGTCAAACTCCGTGCCTTCTCGTGAGTATCTAGAGATCACCCAAATCTCATAGACTGGGACCAGCAGTCTAACTCACATAGGTGTGTTCCTTCTAGGATGTCCTGTAGGCCGACATCCCTGCTCAAATGAGCCACTCGGATCACATTAAGGCGTATGCCATCCTTCCTTACAGCTTGGAAAAGAAATGCATATCTGAAAGATTGGGACCTTAGTTAAGGGTCTTTTCCCTCAGTCTACTCATAGCTTGTTTCACCACTCTAATTCACGGGATCTCCGATCACATAGAGCAGGTTACCACTATAGCAAACTTAAGTGGGTCTCAGTCCCATCTCAACCGATGCATTGTCTATCACATTTCGTGACAGCCCCTTGGTGAATTGATCTGCCAGATTTTTAGACGTGTGGACATAGTCCAGTGCTATCACTCCGGAGTTTCTTAATTTTCTGACAGACTTTAGGCGCCGCTTTACATGCCTTGTGGTCTTCAGGTTATCCTTAGAACTGTTCACTTTTGTTATCACAGTTTGATTATCGCAGTTCATGGAGATGGCGGGTACAGGTTTTTCAACCACCGGCAAATCCATCAGGAGTTCCCGAAGCCATTCGGCCTCAACAGTGGCGGTGTCTAGTGCTGCAAGTTCTGCTTCCATTGTTGACCTTGTAATTATGGTCTGCTTGCAAGACTTCCAGAAAACAGCACCACCCCCAAGGGTAAACGCATACCCACTGGTGGCTTTTAACTCGTCAGCATCAGATATCCAATTTGCATCACTGAAACCCTCCAGTACCTTTGGGTACCCGGTGTAGTGAATGCCATAGCTTGCGGTAGCCTTCAGGTACCGCATTACTCTCTCAAGAGCATGCCAATGATCATCTCCCGGGTTTGATACAAACCGGCTTAACTTGCTCACAGCATATGAGATGTCAGGTCTTGTTGCACTGGCTAGGTACATCAGTGAGCCAATGATTTGGGAGTACCTCAATTGGTCTCTCATGATCCTTTTGTTCTTTCTCAGAATTAGACTTGGATCATAGGGAGTTGACACAGGTTTGCAGTCATTGTAGCCAAAGCGACTTAGTATCTTCTCAACATAGTGGGACTGCAAAAGAGTAACCCCACCATTTTCTCCCTTTAGTAGCTTAATGTTTAAAATCACATCAGCCTCTCCCAAATCTTTCATGTCAAAGTTCTTGGACAGAAAGTCCTTGACTTCCTCAATCACATTGAGGTTCGTGCCAAATATTAGGATATCATCCACATAAAGGCACAGGATCACTCCTTCTCCCCCACCAAAGCGGTAGTAGACACATTTGTCAGCCTCATTGGCAACAAAGCCTGCTGACGTCATGGTCTTATCAAACTTTTCATGCCATTGTTTGGGAGCTTGTTTTAGGCCATACAAAGACTTCAATAGTTTGCACACTTTGCCTTTTTGACCTTCTATTACGAAGCCATCAGGCTGATCCATGTAGATCTCCTCATCTAGCTCTCCATTTAGGAAAGCTGTCTTCACGTCCATCTGATGAACGAGAAGACCATGGGAGGCAGCCAAGGCAAGTAATACTCGAATCGTAGTCAGTCGGGCCACAGGTGAGTATGTGTCAAAGAATTCCTCACCTTCCTTTTGGGTGTAACCCTTGGCCACAAGCCTAGCCTTGTACTTTTCTATTGTACCGTCAGGCCTAAGCTTTTTCCTGAACACCCATTTACATCCTACAGGTTTGCACCCGTATGGACGATCAACCACTTCCCAAGTTCCATTAGACATAATTGAATCCATTTCACTCCGTATCGCTTCTTTCCAATAGTCAGCGTCAGGAGAGGAAAATGCCTCTTTAATGGTTGTTGGAGTGTCGTCCACGAGGTATATGGCAAAGTCATCACCAAAGGATTTTGTAATCCTAGGTCTCTTGCTCTTTCGAGTGACTTCATTATTTTCTTTCTCAGGACTTTCATCAATGGGTTGTTCGTTATACTCCATTGGCACAAAAGTGTTGGGAGCATCAGAAGGTCCCTCACTAGATGTGCTAGGTACATTCCCTCTCATAGGGAATTCATTCTCAAAGAATGTTGCATCTCTGGACTCAAATATTCCACCGACCCTCATGTCGGGGATTCCAGATTCCACAACTAAAAATCTGTAGCCTACGCTATTTATTGCGTATCCGAGGAAGACACAATCTACAGTCTTTGGTCCGAGCTTGCGCTTCTTGTTGATTGGCACATTCACTTTGGCCAAGCAACCCCAAGTGCGCAGGTATGAGAGAGTTAACCTTTTCTTTTCCCATTCCTCGAATGGTGTTTTCTCTTTATTCTTTGTGGGAACTCTATTCAGGACATGACTCGCAGTTAATATAGCCTCACCCCACCATTCCTTGGAAAGTCCCGCAGTGTCTAACATGGCGTTAACCAAGTCAGTAAGTGTGCGGTTCTTTCTTTCGGCAATCCCATTGGATTGGGGGGAGAAAGGAGGCGTCCTCTCATGAATAATTCCATGTTCCTCACAGAATAAATCGAATTCTCTTGAAAAGTATTCACCCCCGCGATCGGACCGCAATCGTTTGATTTTCTTCTCAAGTTGATTTTCAACTTCGGCTTTATAGACTTTAAAGTAGTGCAATGCTTCATCTTTTGTCTTAAGTAAGTACACATAGCAAAATCTAGTACTGTCATCGATGAGTGTCATGAAATATTTCTTGCCGCCTTTGGTTAACACGCCATTCATCTCGCACAAATCAGAATGAATGAGGTCTAGTGGTGCCGTGTTCCTCGCTTCTTTTACAGCCTTATGAGGCTTGCGAGGTTGTTTTGCTTGCACACAAGCATGGCACTTAGAACCTTGGACCCAATCGAATTTAGGAATTAAACTCATTTTAGCTAAGCGCGTCATACATCCAATATTAATATGGCAAAGTCGAGAATGCCAAATATTACAATTATCATCATGTCTCACATGGTTCACGACATTACAAGAATCCATTAAAGAAAAACGGAACAAGCCTCCGCTCTCATATCCCTTACCAACAAATGTTCCATATCTCGATACAACACACTTATTGGACTCAAAGGAGAGTTTGAAACCATCCCTACACATTAGGGACCCGCTGACGAGATTCTTCTTTATGGAAGGGACATGCTGCACGTTCTTCAGCTGCACGGTCTTTCCCGAAGTAAACTTCAGATTGACCGTACCAACACCATGAACAGCCGCATGCGTTCCGTTTCCCATCAGCAGGGAGGCACCTCGTCCTTCCTGGTACAAAGAGAACAGAGAGCGGTCAGCGCATACATGTATATTAGCCCCTGTGTCAACCCACCAATCGGGGGAGTGACAAACTGAAAGAGTTGTTGGTATATAATTACCATACCCAGATCCTCCAGCCTCGCTAACAACTATGTTGGCTATCTTCTTTTGCTGCTTATCCTTGCGGTCCGGGCACTCTTTTGCCCAGTGATCAGTGCTACCGCACACAAAACAGCAGCCACTTTTCTTCTCTTTGTTTGCCTTCTTCTTGAAAGCTTGAGGTTGTGGCCTTACATTGGGATTCTTGTTCTTCTTGTTTTTCCTGTTGCGGAAGGCCTGAGGATCTTTCCTCTGCACCAAATTGGCGCTAGTGCCTCCCTCGGTCAGCACTTTCTTGCCACGTGTGTCCTTTGCCCTCGCATTCTCCTCAACACTGAGAGAAGCAACTAGATCAGTCACACTGAACTCTTGCCTCCTGTGCTTGAGAGAGGTAGCAAAGTCCCTCCAAGTAGGCGGCAGCTTAGCGATGATACCGCCGGCCACAAACTTGTCTGGAAGCGCACACTTGTTGTTCTCAAGCTCCTTGGCTAGCATCTGTATCTCATGAGCTTGTTCTACCACTGAACGGTCATCGACCATCTTGTAGTCATAGAACTGCTCCATGAGATATAGCTCACTGCCAGCGTCAGGAACTCCGAACTTGGCCTGCAGTGCATCCCACATGTCCTTGCCCGTAGGCATGTCCATGTACAGTGGTACCATACCCTCATCTATCACGCTAATGAGCGACAGCTTGAGCAGGTTATCCGCCTCACAGAACTTACTCTCTTCCTCAGGAGAAAGAGGCGGTTCCGTGCGCCTTCCCCTGACAGCATGCTCACAGCGCATAGCGGTAAGCCACAACGTGCAACGGGATCGCCATATCTTATAGTTGGATCCACCATCCTTTAAAGGTGGTGGCCTCATGGATGCAGCAAAGCTAGCAGATAAAAATGACCTATCAAGTTTTTGGATTGTTATATATTTAGTCATTTTACACCATGCATTATTCCATAAAGACGATAACCAGTATGCTGACCCAACTATTATACAAGCGACAGCTTCATATTTGGTACTGCTACTACTCCCAGCAAAACATATTATGCGAAGTAATAGAACTGCAGTAACAAAATAGAGCGCATAGAGAGTATTAGCATTATACCCTAGCGTGGCACTTCCGGTACCCGCGGAAAGTGAGCCACCAGTCATGTTGACGTCGCTACCGCCTCCTGCGGAGTTGTCATGGGCGGTGTTATTCCCGGCAGCTGGGGTACTTCTGGTACCGACGGCCATCGCAGCAGTGGTTGGCGAAGGAGAAGCAGTCGCACCGGAAGGTGCTCCCCAAAAACTTGATTTCCCGCCTACCCCGAGCAGAGTACACTGGTTAACCCTAGTGTACTTACAGGGGCCTTTATATAGTCGCGCCCCAGTCGGCTCCTGTCCAGGGGGGACGAACCTGGACAAAGTGGTTGGGAGTTGGCTGTTGAGCGGCTGGCGGCGGCTAGGGTTTTTCCTTATGGCCGTTGGTTTGCGGCGGCTAGGGTTTCCTCTCGGTTGGGCCTTGGGCGGCTAGGGTTTTCCCTTATGGCCGTTGGTTTGCGGCGGCTAGGGTTTCCTCTCGGTTGGGCCTTGGGCCGAGTGGCAAAACCCCACCTAGCCTCGCCCGGGCCGGCCCCGCCCCGCCCGGCCCGGCCCGTCGCGACGCGCGCGCGCGCGGGCGGCGCGGCTCGGCGGCGGCGCGCGCGTGTGGCTTTCCGGTTCTCCTCCTCATCTTGTCTATTGGAGCATCCCAAGGCTCACTATTTAAGTTGATAGCCTTGCTAGTGATTAGTCTATTTGGTACTAATCACTTTTGCACCTAACACTAATCGTGTGCCTTTGAGGTTTATTGATTTATTAGAATGGGCCTGGCCCAATTACTCTAACATCACACTCGTTTCAACGGACAGGCATATTTGCTAATAGTAATAAAATGCTTAAAGTTCAATACCAGTCTACCTAATCCAAATAGGCACAATGGATAGACAAATGGAACCTATATAAAGCTATGCACACAGTTGTACCGTACCAGTCTACCAGATCGATTGATATGATTATTTTTAGTGTGCCGACGACACACTACATCGGGATCCATATATCCCCCACAAGAAACAATCATGATGTACGTCTTTGTTAGACTAATCCGCATGCATGCGTGCATGTGACAACGGAGCCCAGTCTAGATCTGTCACGTTGAGAAAGCACAAAGCAACATCCCAACACCATTATTATTATTATAAGGAGTGTGACACAACGCAATATTTGACAGTTGACAAAAGGAACCAGTGGAGTGAAGAACCATACTAGACTGCTTCTAAGCAGATAGTTGTAACTAACCCGAATGGTTTTAAAAACAGTTGAGCTCATCGTATTGCATTGTTTGCCTGTGGACATTATATGGAACTGTTTGGGTTACATATAACTTGTGTTAGGGAACTGCATTCTTAATTACCTCTACATGCCACTACAATTTTATTGGCAATATGAAACTGTTTGGGTTACATATAAAGAAGATTTCTCACCGGAATGCTCGTGGGATCAGTTGATTAGTCCAGTCGAATCATAAGTGATCATCAATAATTGCGACAGTGAAGATTGAGGCCACTTAACGATCCACATTGAAGTTTCCGCATTGTGCTTGGTTGTGTGGTCGTTATGTTTTATAGGTTTGGATAGGTAGAGCAAAGTAGAAAGATTCAAGGCACACATTATGCTAAACTAGTTTAATTTTCCTGTGTACACCAAGAAAAGGCTAGCATAATTTTTTAGAGATCTAATTCAGCCCTCGCTCTCTCGAATCCCGGTCCCATGAGGACTCGAGGTTCTTTTCACGATGTCACATATAGGGGTGTGCTGTTCCTACAATTTGACACAAACTAGCACAATAGAATTAAACAAGCTGCTCATATGATTTTGCAATCAAGTGACTTACTGCATGGTGATAAACTTTGCATAAACAAAACTAACAACCTGTTAGAGCATCTCCAAGAGTACCTAATATTTTTATAAAAAACATAGATTTTTGCAACGCTCAAAAAAGTATTGGCAAGAATAAAGAAGGTCATCTCCAAGGGTTTTCAATATTCCACTTCCAAAAAAAATCAAAATTTGATTGGTCCAGGATTTGTGATGTTTTGCATTAGGAATCCTGAATTTTTTTTCTATACCTGTTTAAGCCCTTCTACCAAATCTTTCTCTTTTGCGCTTTTCTCACCCGGACCCTGTCATTCCTCCTTTTCCTTTTCCACTCCCTTCTTCTCAGGCTCGCACAGAGCACGTGCGGACGAGAGCGAGTGACCGATCCCGGCGAGGGGTGGCGCGGACGAGAGCGAGTGACCGATGGCACGTCGGCAGCGAGGGGTGGTGCGAACACATGCCAGGGACCACGCACATCTGTGAGAGCGCTCGGCTTCGCCGGGGAAGGCCCGCGGTGGCTTAGTCGTGTGCGCCAGGGCGGCGGCGGCGTCGGCGTGACAGCGGAGGATTGCTATCTAGCAACCCATACCAGATCGCCTATGACAATCAGGCACGGACTAGCGGCGCGAGCAGCGCAGCGTTGCCGGACATGATGGGGTGACAGTGACCACGAGGCCGAGCGCAGCCAGCAGCGCCTCGAGGAGCGGGAGCATGTACGGGCCGCCGCGAGTAAGGATACACACGAACTGGGTTACGCACATGGGCTGGTTTTTTCCAAGTGCTAAAATATTGGGAGGTGGGTTTAGGAGTTGTTGGAGATGAGTTTTTTCTAATCTTGCCAAAAATCCTAGAAGAGTATTTTAGGTACTCTTACAAATGCTCTTAGTTCTACTAGTGGAACTCTAGATCTACTACCTCTATTTTAAATTATAAGATATTTGTTAGATATATAGTTTTTATTATATACTTAAATATATAATATGTATAGATACATGAGAAAAATGATAAAAAATTAAACGTCTAATTTGGAACAGAGAGAGTACTTGTTACTGTTATCGATGCTGAGCACTGGTTGTTGAATATACGGAGTATTATATATGCCCTCATCAATTTATTTCGGCCGTCACAATCAAGAGATTTAGTACGATCCAACGATCAGAGACGGAGAAGGTCAACAGCATCACTGTCAGTCAACTATTTAACGGACACTGGGTTTTTTTATTTGGAATCAACGACACTGGTGTTGAGGTAATGCCCGGCGGCCGGCGCGTTGGTAGTAGTATCATCTTGGAGTTGGACGTACTTGAGTTCGGCAATTTTGGATGAGGTCAACGCGTGGAATTTTACTTGCACGTTGCACCTGGAGGTTGCCAGGAAACTCCAGCAGCGTCAAACATGACCGTCTCACGGTCCCCTGCTCCTCCTGCTCGTGATGCATACGCAAACCTTGCCATGGCTAAAATAACTAAACGTTGAGTTGAAAACTATTTCGATTTTTTAAAAAACTATTTCTAGTGGAACTATCTCTGAAAATAGGTTTTAACTACATCTGAAAACAATTGTGTCGTAGTGACTTGATTTAGAGTCAAATGAAACTAGTACATCCTCCTCTATCCACTCGATTTAGGCTATCCGCACTCATGGTCCTCTATATTCATCCTCTATATGTCCTAGTCAGCCAGATTCTCTCCTCTATACTCAATTCTCCCGCACCCATCCATCCTCTATATCATCCTCTATCCACTCTATTTATTTTGGGACCCACTTGTCACTTTATCTAAATATATCCATGAGTGATCTAGTTTTGAAGGATTTATTGAGACGAATTTAATGGTGCAATCGAAATTTAATTTGGATTTTTGGTTTGTGAGTTATAGCATTTTTTTCCTTGGTTTAGCTAGTAAGGCCCGCCACTGCGCACTATAGAGTAAACACTGTACTACTCTAAATATAGAGTAAGAGAAAGGATAGAGTATCGTTTTAGAGTATCCAGTGCAGCAGTTTTTACTCTATATTCATACTCTAAAGCTTTAGAGTATCATTTAGAGTATGCCACTGCGGGCAGTCTTAAACCATGGCACAAATCCCAAAGTATAAGCCTCCGTTGACACCGGTACCACGCCTGCCTAGGATAAGCTTTAATTTAGGAGGCATGGTGATGTGCCTACAATAAGTAATTGGTTTAGGAGCATCATATATCACTTCAACACCCATCTTATATCATTATATGTACTCTTAGGCTAGTCTCAGTGGGATTTCATGTCACTATTTCTAATACATCCAGATTTTGGAAACAGTACAGAAGAGTTTCATCCTCATGAAACTCTCTCTACTCTCATAAAACTCTTATTATCTCTCTTCATTAATATGGTGCCACATCAGCATAATTAATGTCCATTAAACTCTGATGAAACTCCGTTGAGACTGGCCTTAGACTGCGAGTTTTTTTTTTTGAGGGGATCTTAGACTGCGTGTTGCTAAGCATCACCCAGCCCCTACTGAAGACACTGGCAAAATCTTTTTCACAGACCAAGGACCCTAGTGAGGAGCAAGCCCATCCACGCCCGCCCGAACAGCCCAAGAGTCTCACTTGCACCCATCTCGTGTTGCTAAAAAAACTCTGCTTTCACTTTCCTGAATATTTGTAACACCCCTGGTGTTATAGTAACTAAAAACCTGCCATGTCATCATTTGCACTGCAAATCATCCATGATTAGGTTAACACTGTTATGCATTAACTAAAATGAGTTTGAATTCTTAGGTTCGATGTGTTTCTCGTTGTGTGGTTCGAAATCCGAAAACCCTAATTTCGTTATCACCGCAAATACTTAGTTTATGCCCTGCGTAAATTGAGGTGTATGACGGTGTTATACACTAGTGCCAAGTGTAGGGTATAAGCTCAAGTCCAACCTATAAAATAAAACTTCAAGTTTGAGTTAGGGTTTGGAATCCAAAGCTTGTTACAAGTTTTCTGATTCGAATTCGAATTCAAATTTGAGGAATTACTAAAAGAATTTCTTAAGTCAAATTGGTCAACCTAGGGAGCCATTTGGTCAACCATGTGAGGCTTGACTCAATGATGTCCTAGGGTGAAGGTGTGATTCCTAAGTAACCAAAGTTAAGAAAGAATCAAGTTTCAATTCAAAACTTTCCGGAAACATTGAAAAACAAAACCCTAGTTTTACCCCTTTTGATATAAATCAAAATCTAAGCAAAATTTGGGAAAAAGTGTAAAACCAAGTTTGTAGATCTTTTCAAGGGCTACAAGTTTGGTGTTTTGAGTTTTCAAAGTTTCAGTGTAAAATTTGAAGTAATTTTGAAAAGATTCAAATCTCAAAATTGTCCCCTTTTCATTTTCCCTACCCAATTTCAAAATGCAAGCATAATTTGAAAATATTTTGAATAGCAAAGTTGTAGGTCTACCCTAGATGTACAACTTTGGTATTTTGAGTTTTTGAAGTTTCAATACAAAATTCAAAGTAATTTTGGTTTTTCAGATTTCCCAAAAATGTCCCTTTTTGAATTCAAATTCAAATTTCAAAAACTAAGCCGAATTGGAAAATGTTCATATTGAGAAAGTTGTAGATCTTTGAAAATTGAACAACTTTTGTTTTTACAGATTTTCAACTTCTATTAAAAATTTGAGAGTAATTTGAATTTTGATTCCAGTGGCAATTCTGTAAATATTTTGAAATCCTCGTCAATCACTGCACGCCACCTCTCCCGACGCCGGCGACCTTCGCCCCGCTTCTAGGCGCGCCCGCGGCGTCCCGCGACCGCCTCGTCACGGTCGTTTTCCTCCGCGTGTCGTCACCGCATCGCCTGGACTCCTCTATAAAGGCCATCGTCGTCGGCTAGACCGATTTCTCTTCCTCCTCCGCTTCTCGCCGCGACCGGCCACCGCCATCCGCCGCCCAAATTCGCCGCTGCTGCTGCGTTACCACCCCCTAGCTCTTGCCTCCAGCTCCGCAGCGCTTGCGCGCAGCTCCTGGAGCACTCAATTGCGTCTCGCCTTCTCCGCATTCGCCAGCGCGTTCTCTTCTTCCTCGCGGCCGGCAGCACCGCCACCGTGACCGCCTCACCGTGGACCGGCCACTCCAGCGCCTCTCCGTCGTCACCGAATCGCCCAACGCAACCTCTGTGAGCCCCTGATCATGATGCTCCTCTTGTTTTAGTCTCTACCGTGCCGTAGTCGCGTTTTGCTCGTCGCGTCGCCGTTCGGGTCGCCGCCGAGACCGCCATGGCCGCGGTAGGGTCTCCTCCGTGCGGTAGCAGTTACAATTCGTGCTTTAGCTGTGTTCGCGTGGTTCGGGTGTTGGTGTTGAGTCGCTGGGCAGGGGTCCGACTCACCGGAGATCGTCGACGGTGAGTTCGCCGTCGGTGGTCATCACTGCGGTGGCGAGTCCGCGCGCGCGGGAGAGAAGGAGAAGAGAGGGAGGCGAGGATGACAGCTGGGTCCCGGGCGTCAGAGAGAGAGGAGCGGGAGCGGGCGCGTGGGCAGGCCGGGCTGCGCGGTTGGGCCAAGCAGGCCGCGCGCGTGCGCAGCGGGCCGGGCCGAGAAGGGGGGAACCGGAGGGTAGAAGCCCGCGATGGAAAATTTCGTTTTTCTTTTTCAAAAATGTAAAATGAATTTCAGTTTTATTATTTATGTTATAATTTATTTATAATTCCAAAAATTGTGAAAATTTTTGAGTAACCCTTTTTCACTGTATACTATTTAATAAAAATAATAAATATCAATTTTAAGTACTGTTTATAGATTATTTAATTAGTCCATTTAATTCTTAAGTGGTTCTTAATTAATTTTTCTAGGCTTATTTATTTATCCAAAAATCATGAAAAATTAAGTTATCATCTAATTAAGGTATAACCTTCTTAAATTAAAAATTTTAGCTTAATTGGATTAAGTTAATTTTTATTCTTAGATTATGCTTTAATTAATTAATTAATTAATTAGGTAATTAGGGCATGATAATTAATGTTGTTTGACTTTATGATTGAGTGTTGACTTTAGGTCATTAACCTTTGATGACCTTTAGCTTTATTAATTGGTTGCTTAAGTTTTCCTAATTACTGTCATTTCATGTGTTTAACAATTCCCGTAATAAGTATTAGAGTAATCGGACCCTAGATTAGGGTTAGGTTAGAAACCTTTGTTGTTCAGTTGTACCGTGAAGGGAAGTTGTACTCCAGTTGTTAACTTTGATAAGCATCCATCGAGCATCATATTTATTATCTCATCATCCTAAAGCATGCATTATCATTACGTATAGTTCCCGTAAAAGAGGAGGGTACCGAAGCTGAACCTGTCCCCGCCGAAGAGTCACCGTCCGTGGAAGTAGGGTTTGACATCTGCGGTACTGAACCCGAGCCTGAGTATCCCGTCGACCAAGGCAAGCCCCGGTTACATCTAAACTTACCTTGTGATTTTAAAAGTTGTTATTTAACTTTTATTACGGCTCTATTGCATTAAGTGCTAGGAGTTGAGTGATAACCTAATTACTGCATTATCATCCTTGATATTCCAATACCATCCTTGTTACTGTTTTGATTTAAAAATGCTTAGTATGCTTAGCATTGCTTAATGAGAAAACTTTAAAACTTTTAAACAAAGTTTGAAGGGTTGTTGGACAATTACTTGATGAATGTTAATGTTGATAATTGGGACCGGTCGGTGGACTTGCATCGGGAAAGGAGTCCCCCTGTAGTGTCTCCGACTGAGTCAGTTAAGGACCGTACCGTTGTCTGAACTGTGTGCGTCGAGACTTTGTAACTGATCACATGCTCCGGTAAGCCTAAGACCTCGGTAATGCCAATATGTGAACGGCCAACCGCGCACTGGGAGTGGAAAGATGGCGAGAGTAGTGTGTACCCTCGTAGCCAAGGGCTGGATTGGAGGTGTACTATACTCTCGGGTGGCGCTGGACCCGGTCATGTGTTGGAGGATCCGAGTGAAGGTTGATATATGTCGGTTAGAGTCCTACATATGTCGTGTGATTGGGAATCCCCAGCTGGGTCTAATCGATTCGAATTGTCGCTGCTCCTCGGTTAAGGAGACTCGATTCTCTGTTCAACATCGTAGATAAGAAATGGAACTTTGGTCGAAGAAACAGAAAGATATCGAATGAATTACATGATCTAGATTAGAATCACTTACATTCTGTCGATAATTAATACTGAAATAAAATCATGATCTTAAGGATTCACCATTAGTCGCTTTTATGCAAAAGAACTTGATTTCCTGCTGGAACCTCACCTTGATTCCCCTAGCCTGCATTCCTGAGTCGTTCCACTAGTTTTGTCGGTTAAGTCTTGTTGAGTACTTTCGTACTCAGGGTTTGTTAAACCCCTGTTGCAGGTGCGTCTCATGAGCAGGTGTGTTTTGGACCCTGTTGCATGACTGTCTTTGCGGCAAGCGACGACGAGTAGAGATGTTTGGCTCTTGGGCAGAGCATCGCGTTTTGGTGTTGTAATAATGTTAATAATGCTACTCCACTACTATGGTTGTAACACTAAACTTAAGTTTTATAAGTTTGGAACATCAAGTTTGTAAACCTATGTTATGTAAGACTTCCGCTCTTGTACTCTGATGTAATTTATTATATAAACTGTTGTAATACTACGATGCCTCTGTAATGTGATCCTGCTCGGAAGATTGTGGATGATTCGGGTTTCCCGAGGACACCCGACAGACTTCTTAAGATCTGTGGTACACTTGTACAGTGGTTAGAAGTCTTTAAGACAATAACAAGTACAGGTGGGCCATGGTAATTAGGAGGTTCTGCCACAGCTGGTATCAGAGCGATCATGGACAGAGCGATTGTAGTATTACATTTCAAAAACTTCAAAACATTTGGTTCAAATAAATGTAACTGACTATTTTGGTCCAAATTGCTTATTATCTATCTTTATTCCTCTGATAGATCTTTAGTCATGTTTAAAAGCTTTTGGTGGAATAGCATATTAAAAGTGCCCTATAAATAAAGTATATGTTTTGTTACCCTTGTGCAGTTAATTCAAAAATCTTTAATAATCGTTCGTATGTTAAGTCATGCATCATGCTTAATGAATCTGTTAATTTACCTTCCCCGTTACTGAGGTTTGGGTTAAGTAGTATCAATCCTATTCATGCTAACCTTCAGATCCTCCCCAGCTATCCTTACCAAATTCTACCTTTTCCCGCTACAGGATGGCCCGTACTAAGTTGACGCCCCGCAAGTCCACCGGACCAAAGGGAGTTCCTCGTCGCCAGCTTGCTCCCAGGGACGAAAGTGCTAGCGGCAGCAGGACTGTCCCTCAGACGGAGATCGAGAGGCTTTCCGCCGAGTTAGCCCAGGCTACACGTGATAGAGCTACGGACGCTATCCAGGTCGGAGAGTTACAGGATCAGTTACGGAGGCTCACTGGGGCTCATCTGAGCTGTGAACGGATGATGGGTCGCTTAGTAACGGAAAGGAATGAGGCATGGCACCGAGAGGATGTTGCTAGGGAACGTGCTGATGAGTTGCAGTTCTATGTCAACGATCTGGAGGGAGATAATCAGGTTCTCCATGAGGAAGTACATCAGTTGTTCTATCAACTGCATCCTCCACCTGGTGCAGCTGAGCTAGACCCTGGTGTTATCCTCGCTGATGGTGGGGAATCTGCAGAGGAATCAGAGGAAGAAGAAGATCCGGAGGAAGTGGAGCCTGTGGACGAGAGTGACGATGAAGGAGGTCACGTTTCAGGAATGGACACTGACCGTGAGGACTGAGTTGGTCAAGTGCAGTGTGTAGTTAGAAGCTTATGTTAGTTGTCAGCCTTAGTTAACCGGGAAGTCCGGCATGTGTTCGGACCTGTGTTATAAATAAATGCATCTGTGTGGTGTGTTTGTAATCGCTTTTGTAAAAGTTCAATAAAAGTTTGTGAATGAAGTTTGGCTTGTTATCAACAGATGGCTCATAATGATGATGGTACGGGGGCTGCTCAGGGTGGGAATGGTGTCCCTAACCCACCACTCGTTCCACCAAATATGGCAGAGGTTATGTTCGCCCTTGTAAATGCTACTACAGAAAATGCTAAGCTACTAAGGGAAGTGATTCAGAATAATCACAATGCACCACCAGGCAATCGGGGTCGCAATAACCACCGGAATGAAACTACTTATGTGGATTTCACTGATACTCGACCCCCAGTGTTTTCCAGAGCCGATGAACCGTTAGAAGCAGATGACTGGCTCCGCACTATGGAGCAAAAGTTTGAACTCATGGAGTGTAGTGAATATCAGAAGCCGGTGTTTGCAGCCCAGCAACTCCGAGGTGCTGCCGGAGCATGGTGGGGAAATCACCTTGCTGCACAGCCAGCTGGTCATCGGGTGACCTGGGCGGAATTCCGTGCGGCTTTCAGAGCTCACTTTATTCCAGAAGGGATTATGATCAGAAAGTTAGAGGAATTTCTTGCACTGAAGCAGGGAGACCAGACAGTAATGCAATATGTGGGCAAGTTCAATCACCTATCACAGTATGCTGCTGATCAAATCAACTCTGATCGCAAGAAGCAAGCTTGTTTTATGAGGGGTCTGAACTCGAAGATTCGTACTATGATGACTGGTTGTCTGAATGTGACGTATCATGAGGCCGTTGATATTGCTCTTTCGTCAGAAGAAGAGTACCGGAAGCATAAAGAGGCTAAGAAGAAGAAGGTGTCGTATGGATCATCTGGTGGCAATCAAAAGCGCCAGAAGATAATTTACCATCCCCAAAATCATTTCCGTTCTCCTTTTCGTCCACCACAATTCCAAGCCCGGCAACAGACATTTGTCCGTCCTGTTGCAGCTCTATCCTATCCACGTCAGCCGAGTGCTCCTGGCATTCGTCCCCCACTTCAGCAGGGTAACAATATCAATAATTATCCCTGTTATAACTGCGGAAAGACCGGGCATTTCTCGAGGGAGTGTCCGTACCCGAGGCAGTATAATCAGAATTACCAGAAAGCTGCTGTGCCCCAACAACAGAACCAGAATCAGCAAAGGGGCAATAACCAGAATGCTCAGAAAGGCAAGGCCGAGAAGAAAACTGGACGAGTCTTTTATACACAAGCCGAGGCAATACCTGAAGGAGAGCCCGTCATGATGGGTATGTTTCCTGTTGCAAATCATCCTGCAGTTATGCTTTTTGATTCAGGCGCATCACATACATTCATCAATCGTACATTTGTTATGAAACATGCAATTCCAATTGGGGAAACAAAAGAGAACTTCTTTATACAGTCGCCCGGGGGTCGTCTGTGTACTAAAGAAATGGTACATCAGGTACCTATAGTATTGGGTGGGCATACTTTTCCCACGTCCATGATAATTTTGAAGGATCAGGATATAGATGTGATCATAGGCATGAACTGGATGTATCAGCGCGGAGCTGTAATAGATACTCTGAATAGAACCATAAGGCTGAACTTACTTGATAATAGTTCTCAACTTCTTATCCAACTTCAAACACCAAAAAGGGCAGTCGAAAGAGTCTGTGCAACGTCTGTGAAAGAGATCAGTGATATACCTGTGGTTTGTGAGTTTCCGGATGTTTTCCCAGATGATCTACCTGGATTACCTCCTGACAGAGATGTGGAATTTGTAATTGAGTTGAAACCCGGTACTGCCCCAATATCTAGAAGAGCATACAGAATGCCACCGAAAGAGTTAGCAGAGCTCAAGATACAATTACAAGAGTTGCGTGATAAAGGTTTTATTCAACCTAGTTCGTCGCCATGGGGATGTCCAGCGATATTTGTGAAAAAGAAGGACAAAACCCTGAGGTTGTGTGTTGATTATCGTCCGTTGAATGAAGTGACTATCAAGAATAAGTATCCCCTTCCTCGTATTGATCTACTTTTTGATCAACTTGCTGGAGCCAAAGTCTTTTCTAAGATCGATCTTCGGTCTGGCTACCACCAAATAAAAATTCGTCCTGAGGACATTCCAAAGACTGCTTTCACTACTAGATATGGCCTTTATGAATATCTAGTCATGTCCTTTGGTCTTACCAATGCCCCCGCTCATTTCATGTATCTCATGAATTCAGTTTTCATGCCAGAGCTTGACAAGTTTGTTGTTGTCTTCATTGATGATATTTTAGTTTACTCCAAAAACAAGAAAGAACATGCGGAACATTTACGCATCGTTCTCAGTCGCCTGAGGGAACATCAGTTGTATGCTAAGTTCAGCAAATGCGAGTTTTGGCTTAAGGAGGTGCCATTTCTTGGACATGTTTTGTCGGCAGAAGGTGTTGCGGTTGACCCTGGTAAAGTAAGGGATATATTAGATTGGAAGCCCCCAAGTACTGTTCATCAGGTTCGCAGTTTCTTGGGAATGGCGGGCTATTACCGTCGATTCATTCCTGATTTCTCGAAGGTATCGAAGCCCATCACTGAGTTGTTAAAGATTCAGGTCAAATTTGTTTGGTCATCAGAATGTGAGAAGGCTTTCCAAACATTGAAGAGGTTGTTAACCACTGCTCCAGTGTTAGCTCAACCAAATATTGAAAAGTCGTTTGACGTCTACTGTGATGCTTGTGGCACTGGTATTGGATGTGTGCTGATGCAAGAAGGTCGAGTGATTGCTTATGCTTCTCGCCAACTCAAACAACATGAAGAGCACTATCCAACCCATGATTTAGAGTTAGCGGCTGTGGTTCATGCTTTGAAGATATGGCGGCATTATTTATTGGGTAATTTATGTCACATCTATACAGATCACAAAAGTTTGAAATACATCTTCACTCAGTCTGATTTGAATATGCGTCAACGAAGATGGTTAGAATTGATAAAGGACTATGACTTAGAAGTGCATTACCATCCGGGTAAGGCAAATGTGGTTGCCGATGCCCTCAGTCGAAAGATTCATTGCAACTGTTTGACAGTGAAACCACTGGATCTATCTTTGTGTCATGAAATTGAAAAGTTGGGTATTGAAATAGTTCAACATGGTAGTGTTGCCAATATTACGGTGGAAACAACTATAAGAGATAAGGTTATTTCTGCTCAGAAGGAAAATAGGGGTATAGTTCACATAAAGGAAAAAGTCAGAAAGGGAAAAGGCTTATGTTTTAGAATTGATGAGGCAGAGGTCCTCTGGTTCAAAGATCGTTTGGTTGTACCTAAGGT
Source organism: Saccharum spontaneum (assembly GCA_022457205.1). Classification (NCBI taxonomy): domain Eukaryota; kingdom Viridiplantae; phylum Streptophyta; class Magnoliopsida; order Poales; family Poaceae; genus Saccharum; species Saccharum spontaneum. The sequence goes on along the minus strand of CM039602.1, from coordinate 8,603,344 downwards.
TCCGGAGTTACGTCAATTAATTCTGGATGAAGCACATTTGACTAGATTCTCTATCCATCCTGGAAGTAATAAAATGTATCATGATCTGAAACAAAGATTCTGGTGGACCAAGATGAAGATTGAGATTGCTAGATACATAGCCAAGTGTGACACATGCCAGAGAGTGAAAGCTGTACATCTGAAGTCAGCCGGGGTATTGCAGCCGTTACCCATTCCATCTTGGAAGTGGGAAGATATCAATATGGATTTCATAGTGGGTCTGCCCAAAACAGCAAAAGGGTTTGATTCTATCTGGGTTATTGTGGACCGCCTCACTAAGTCTACGCATTTCATTCCAGTTCAAACTACATATCCAACTATCCGATATGCTAAGATATATTTTGACCGAATTGTCAGTCTGCATGGTATACCTAAAACAATTGTATCTGATAGAGGTACACAATTTGTTAGCAATTTCTGGAGGCACTTACATGAATCACTGGGTACTAAACTTCTGCATAGTACCGCTTATCATCCTCAAACAGATGGTCAGGCTGAAAGGGTCAATCAAGTTCTAGAAGATATGTTGAGATCTTGTGTGCTCAATTACTCAGATTCTTGGGATGACTGTTTACCTTTGGTAGAATTCTCCTACAATAACAGTTATCAAGAAAGTATCAAAATGGCACCGTTTGAAGCACTGTATGGACGCCGCTGCAGAACTCCACTGAATTGGTCAGAATCAGGAGAGAGGTGGTTCTTCGGGGTTGATTTAGTAAAAGAAACTGAAGAAAAAGTCAGACGTATACAGAATAATATAAAGATAGCACAGTCTCGTCAAAAGAGTTATGCAGATAAAAGACGACGAGCACTGGTGTTCGACAACGGAGATTATGTATACTTAAAGGTATCACCCATGAAAGGAGTTACTCGGTTTGGGGTTAAAGGCAAATTGGCACCCAGATATATTGGACCGTTTCAAATTCTGGAACGATTTGGTAAAGTGGCTTACCGTTTAAGGTTACCTGAACAACTCTCTGCAGTACACAATGTGTTCCATGTGTCACAGCTAAAGAAGTGTCTACAAGTGCCTGACCAAGTGGTTGATTTTGAGGGGGTCGAGCTTGAACCAGATCTAACATATTCAGAGCATCCTGTCAAAGTTTTGGATCGGAAAGATCGTGTCACCAGGAATAGAACAATCAAGTGGTATAAGATTCAATGGAATCAGCATTCAGAGGAGGAAGCAACCTGGGAATCTGAAGATTATTTGCTGGAAAACTTTCCCGACTTCTTTGCTTCCATCTAAGTTACAATTTCCTCTTTAGATTGTAACTCCTTCTTTTTAAACCTTGGGATGTAAAATACCTACCTGTTTTATGAACAAAATCTTGAATGTGTTTGTATGACACGTTTCCTTTTCCATTACCTAACCCAAGGCTTTAAATCTCGGGACGAGATTTCTTTAAGGGGGAAGGGCTGTAACACCCCTGGTGTTATAGTAACTAAAAAAACCTGCCATGTCATCATTTGCACTGCAAATCATCCATGATTAGGTTAACACTGTTATGCATTAACTAAAATGAGTTTGAATTCTTAGGTTCGATGTGTTTCTCGTTGTGTGGTTCGAAATCCGAAAACCCTAATTTCATTATCACCGCAAATACTTAGTTTATGCCCTGCGTAAATTGAGGTGTATGACGGTGTTATACACTAGTGCCAAGTGTAGGGTATAAGCTCAAGTCCAACCTATAAAATAAAACTTCAAGTTTGAGTTAGGGTTTGGAATCCAAAGCTTGTTACAAGTTTTCCGATTCGAATTCGAATTCAAATTTGAGGAATTACTAAAAGAATTTCTTAAGTCAAATTGGTCAACCTAGGGAGCCATTTGGTCAACCATGTGAGGCTTGACTCAATGATGTCCTAGGGTGAAGGTGTGATTCCTAAGTAACCAAAGTTAAGAAAGAATCAAGTTTCAATTCAAAACTTTTCCGAAAACATTGAAAAACAAAACCCTAGTTTTACCCCTTTTGATATAAATCAAAATCTAAGCAAAATTTGGGAAAAAGTGTAAAACCAAGTTTGTAGATCTTTTCAAGGGCTACAAGTTTGGTGTTTTGAGTTTTCAAAGTTTCAGTGTAAAATTTGAAGTAATTTTGAAAAGATTCAAATCTCAAAATTGTCCCCTTTTCATTTTCCCTACCCAATTTCAAAATGCAAGCATAATTTGAAAATATTTTGAATAGCAAAGTTGTAGGTCTACCCTAGATGTACAACTTTGGTATTTTGAGTTTTTGAAGTTTCAATACAAAATTCAAAGTAATTTTGGTTTTTCAGATTTCCCAAAAATGTCCCTTTTTGAATTCAAATTTAAATTTCAAAAACTAAGCCGAATTGGAAAATGTTCATATTGAGAAAGTTGTAGATCTTTGAAAATTGAACAACTTTTGTTTTTACAGATTTTCAACTTCTATTGAAAATTTGAGAGTAATTTGAATTTTGAGTCCAGTGGCAATTCTGTAAATATTTTGAAATCCTCGTCAATCACCGCACGCCACCTCTCCCGACGCCGGCGACCTTCGCTCCGCTTCCAGGCGCGCCCGCGGCGTCCCGCGACCGCCTCGTCACGGCCGTTTTCCTCCGCGTGTCGTCACCGCATCGCCTGGACTCCTCTATAAAAGCCACCGTCGTCGGCTAGCCCGATTTCTCTTCCTCCTCCGCTCATCGCCGCGACCGGCCACCGCCATCCGCCGCCCGAATTCGCCGCTGCTGCTGCGTCACCGCCCCCTAGCTCTCGCCTCCAGCTCCGCAGCGCTTGCGCGCAGCTCCTGGAGCACTCAATTGCGTCTCGCCTTCTCCGCATTCGCCAGCGCGTGCTCTTCTTCCTCGCGGCCGGCAGCACCGCCACCGCGACCGCCTCACCGTGGACCGGCCACTCCAGCGCCTCTCCGTCGTCACCGAATCGCCCAACGCAACCTCTGTGAGCCCCTGATCATGATGCTCCTCTTGTTTTAGTCTCTACCGTGCCGTAGTCGCGTTTTGCTCGTCGCGTCGCCGTTCGGGTCGCCGCCGAGACCGCCATGGCCGCGGTAGGGTCTCCTCCGTGCGGTAGCAGTTCCAATTCGTGCTTTAGTTGTGTTCGCGTGGTTCGGGTGTTGGTGTTGAGTCGCTGGGCAGGGGTCCGGCTCACCGGAAATCGTCGACGGTGGGTTCGCCGTCGGTGGTCACCACCGTGGTGTGTCCGCGCGCGCGGGAGAGAAGAAGAAGAGAGGGAGGTGAGGATGACAGGTGGGGTCGAGGCGTCAGAGAGAGAGGGAGACGCGGGGGCGTGAGTGGGCCGGGCTGCGCGATTGGGCCGAGCAGGCCGCGCGCGTGTGCAGCGGGCCGGGCCGAGCAGGGGGAAAACCGGAGGGTAGAGGCCCGCGATGGAAATTTTTGTTTTTCCTTTTTCAAAAATGAAAAATGAATTTCAGTTTTATTATTTATGTTATAATTTATTTATAATTCCAAAAATTGTGAAAATTTTTGAGTAACCCTTTTTCACTGTATACTATTTAGTAAAAAATAAATAATATCAATTTTAAGCACTGTTTATAGATTATTTAATTAGTCCATTTAATTCTTAAGTGGTTCTTAATTAATTTTTCTAGGCTTATTTATTTATCCAAATATCATGAAAAATTATTTTATCATCTAATTATGATATAACCTTCTTAAATTAAAAATTTTAGCTTAATTGGGTTAAGTTAATTTTTATTCTTAGATTATGCTTTAATTAATTAATTAATTAATTAATTAGGTAATTAGGGCATGATAATTAATGTTGTTTGGCTTTATGATTGAGTGTTGACTTTAGGTCATTAACCTTTGATGACCTTTAGCATTGTTAATTGGTTGCTTAAGCTTTCCTAATTACTGTCATTTCATGTGTTTAACAATTTCCGTATTAAGTATTTAGAGTAATCGGACCCTAGATTAGGGTTAGGTTAGAAACCTTTGTTGTTCAGTTGTACCGTGAAGGGAAGTTGTACTCCAGTTGTTAACTATGATAAGCATCCATCGAGCATCATATTTATTATATCATCATCCTAAAGCATACATTATCATTACGTATAGTTCCCGTAAAAGAGGAGGGTACCGAAGCCGAACCTGTCCCCGCCGAAGAGTCACCGTCCGTGGAAGTAGGGTTTGACATCTGCGGTACTGAACCCGAGCCTGAGTATCCCGTCGACCAAGGCAAGCCCCGGTTACATCTAAACTTACCTTGTGATTTTAAAAGTTGTTATTTAACTTTTATTACGGCTCTATTGCATTAAGTGCTAGGAGTTGAGTGATAACCTAATTACTGCATTATCATCCTTGATATTCCAATACCATCCTTGTTACTGTTTTGATTTAAAAATGCTTAGTATGCTTAGCATTGCTTAATGAGAAAACTTTAAAACTTTTAAACAAAGTTTGAAGGGTTGTTGGACAATTACTTGATGAATGTTAATGTTGGTAATTGGGACCGGTCGGTGGACTTGCATCGGGAAAGGAGTCCCCCTGTAGTGTCTCCGACTGAGTCAGTTAAGGACCGTACCGTTGTCTGAACTGTGTGCGTCGAGACTTTGTAACTGATCACATGCTCCGGTAAGCCTAAGACCTCGGTAATGCCAATATGTGAACGGCCAACCGCGCACTGGGAGTGGAAAGATGGCGAGAGTAGTGTGTACCCTCGTAGCCAAGGGCTGGATTGGAGGTGTACTATACTCTCGGGTGGCGCTGGACCCGGTCATGTTTTGGAGGATCCGAGTGAAGGTTGATATATGTCGGTTAGAGTCCTACATATGTCGTGTGATTGGGAATCCCCAGCTGGGTCTAATCGATTCGAATTGTCGCTGCTCCTCGGTTAAGGAGACTCGATTCTCTGTTCAACATCGTAGATAAGAAATGGAACTTTGGTCGAAGAAACAGAAAGATATTGAATGAATTACATGATCTAGATTAGAACCACTTACATTCTGTCGATAATTAATACTGAAATAAAATCATGATCTTAAGGATTCACCATTAGTCGCTTTTATGCAAAAGAACTTGATTTCCTGCTGGAACCTCACCTTGATTCCCCTAGCCTGCATTCCTGAGTCGTTCCACTAGTTTTGTCGGTTAAGTCTTGTTGAGTACTTTCGTACTCAGGGTTTGTTAAACCCATGTTGCAGGTGCGTCGCATGAGCAGGTGTGTTTTGGACCCTGTTGCATGACTGTCTTTGCGGCAAGCGACGACGAGTAGAGATGTTTGGCTCTTGGGCAGAGCATCGCGTTTTGGTGTTGTAATAATGTTAATAATGCTACTCCACTACTATGGTTGTAACACTAAACTTAAGTTTTATAAGTTTGGAACATCAAGTTTGTAAACCTATGTTATGTAAGACTTCCGCTCTTGTACTCTGATGTAATTTATTATATAAACTGTTGTAATACTATGATGTCTCTGTAATGTGATCCTGCTCGGAAGATTGTGGATGATTCGGGTTTCCCGAGGACACCCGACAGACTTCTTAAGATCTGTGGTACACTTGTACAGTGGTTAGAAGTCTTTAAGACAATAACAAGTACAGGTGGGCCATGGTAATTAGGAGGTTCTGCCACAGCTGGTATCAGAGCGATCATGGACAGAGCGAATGTAGTATTACATTTCAAAAACTTCAAAACATTTGGTTCAAATAAATGTAACTGACTATTTTGGTCCAAATTGCTTATTATCTATCTTTATTCCTCTAATAGATCTTTAGTCATGTTTAAAAGCTTTTGGTGGAATAGCATATTAAAAGTGCCCTATAAATAAAGTTTATGTTTTGTTACCCTTGTGCAGTTAATTCAAAAATCTTTAATAATCGTTCGTATGTTAAGTCATGCATCATGCTTAATGAATCTGTTAATTTACCTTCCCCGTTACTGAGGTTTGGGTTAAGTAGTATCAATCCTATTCATGCTAACCTTCAGATCCTCCCCAGCTATCCTTACCAAATTCTACCTTTTCCCGCTACAGGATGGCCCGTACTAAGTTGACGCCCCGCAAGTCCACCGGACCAAAGGGAGTTCCTCGTCGCCAGCTTGCTCCCAGGGACGAAAGTGCTAGCGGCAGCAGGACTGTCCCTCAGACGGAGATCGAGAGGCTTTCCGCCGAGTTAGCCCAGGCTACACGTGATAGAGCTACGGACGCTATCCAGGTCGGAGAGTTACAGGATCAGTTACGGAGGCTCACTGGGGCTCATCTGAGCTGTGAACGGATGATGGGTCGCTTAGTAACGGAAAGGAATGAGGCATGGCACCGAGAGGATGTTGCTAGGGAACGTGCTGATGAGTTGCAGTTCTATGTCAACGATCTGGAGGGAGATAATCAGGTTCTCCATGAGGAAGTACATCAGTTGTTCTATCAACTGCATCCTCCACCTGGTGCAGCTGAGCTAGACCCTGGTGTTATCCTCGCTGATGGTGGGGAATCTGCAGAGGAATCAGAGGAAGAAGAAGATCCGGAGGAAGTGGAGCCTGTGGACGAGAGTGACGATGAAGGAGGTCACGTTTCAGGAATGGACACTGACCGTGAGGACTGAGTTGGTCAAGTGCAGTGTGTAGTTAGAAGCTTATGTTAGTTGTCAGCCTTAGTTAACCGGGAAGTCCGGCATGTGTTCGGACCTGTGTTATAAATAAATGCATCTGTGTGGTGTGTTTGTAATCGCTTTTGTAAAAGTTCAATAAAAGTTTGTGAATGAAGTTTGGCTTGTTATCAACAGATGGCTCATAATGATGATGGTACGGGGGCTGCTCAGGGTGGGAATGGTGTCCCTAACCCACCACTCGTTCCACCAAATATGGCAGAGGTTATGTTCGCCCTTGTAAATGCTACTACAGAAAATGCTAAGCTACTAAGGGAAGTGATTCAGAATAATCACAATGCACCACCAGGCAATCGGGGTCGCAATAACCACCGGAATGAAACTACTTATGTGGATTTCACTGATACTCGACCCCCAGTGTTTTCCAGAGCCGATGAACCGTTAGAAGCAGATGACTGGCTCCGCACTATGGAGCAAAAGTTTGAACTCATGGAGTGTAGTGAATATCAGAAGCCGGTGTTTGCAGCCCAGCAACTCCGAGGTGCTGCCGGAGCATGGTGGGGAAATCACCTTGCTGCACAGCCAGCTGGTCATCGGGTGACCTGGGCGGAATTCCGTGCGGCTTTCAGAGCTCACTTTATTCCAGAAGGGATTATGATCAGAAAGTTAGAGGAATTTCTTGCACTGAAGCAGGGAGACCAGACAGTAATGCAATATGTGGGCAAGTTCAATCACCTATCACAGTATGCTGCTGATCAAATCAACTCTGATCGCAAGAAGCAAGCTTGTTTTATGAGGGGTCTGAACTCGAAGATTCGTACTATGATGACTGGTTGTCTGAATGTGACGTATCATGAGGCCGTTGATATTGCTCTTTCGTCAGAAGAAGAGTACCGGAAGCATAAAGAGGCTAAGAAGAAGAAGGTGTCGTATGGATCATCTGGTGGCAATCAAAAGCGCCAGAAGATAATTTACCATCCCCAAAATCATTTCCGTTCTCCTTTTCGTCCACCACAATTCCAAGCCCGGCAACAGACATTTGTCCGTCCTGTTGCAGCTCTATCCTATCCACGTCAGCCGAGTGCTCCTGGCATTCGTCCCCCACTTCAGCAGGGTAACAATATCAATAATTATCCCTGTTATAACTGCGGAAAGACCGGGCATTTCTCGAGGGAGTGTCCGTACCCGAGGCAGTATAATCAGAATTACCAGAAAGCTGCTGTGCCCCAACAACAGAACCAGAATCAGCAAAGGGGCAATAACCAGAATGCTCAGAAAGGCAAGGCCGAGAAGAAAACTGGACGAGTCTTTTATACACAAGCCGAGGCAATACCTGAAGGAGAGCCCGTCATGATGGGTATGTTTCCTGTTGCAAATCATCCTGCAGTTATGCTTTTTGATTCAGGCGCATCACATACATTCATCAATCGTACATTTGTTATGAAACATGCAATTCCAATTGGGGAAACAAAAGAGAACTTCTTTATACAGTCGCCCGGGGGTCGTCTGTGTACTAAAGAAATGGTACATCAGGTACCTATAGTATTGGGTGGGCATACTTTTCCCACGTCCATGATAATTTTGAAGGATCAGGATATAGATGTGATCATAGGCATGAACTGGATGTATCAGCGCGGAGCTGTAATAGATACTCTGAATAGAACCATAAGGCTGAACTTACTTGATAATAGTTCTCAACTTCTTATCCAACTTCAAACACCAAAAAGGGCAGTCGAAAGAGTCTGTGCAACGTCTGTGAAAGAGATCAGTGATATACCTGTGGTTTGTGAGTTTCCGGATGTTTTCCCAGATGATCTACCTGGATTACCTCCTGACAGAGATGTGGAATTTGTAATTGAGTTGAAACCCGGTACTGCCCCAATATCTAGAAGAGCATACAGAATGCCACCGAAAGAGTTAGCAGAGCTCAAGATACAATTACAAGAGTTGCGTGATAAAGGTTTTATTCAACCTAGTTCGTCGCCATGGGGATGTCCAGCGATATTTGTGAAAAAGAAGGACAAAACCCTGAGGTTGTGTGTTGATTATCGTCCGTTGAATGAAGTGACTATCAAGAATAAGTATCCCCTTCCTCGTATTGATCTACTTTTTGATCAACTTGCTGGAGCCAAAGTCTTTTCTAAGATCGATCTTCGGTCTGGCTACCACCAAATAAAAATTCGTCCTGAGGACATTCCAAAGACTGCTTTCACTACTAGATATGGCCTTTATGAATATCTAGTCATGTCCTTTGGTCTTACCAATGCCCCCGCTCATTTCATGTATCTCATGAATTCAGTTTTCATGCCAGAGCTTGACAAGTTTGTTGTTGTCTTCATTGATGATATTTTAGTTTACTCCAAAAACAAGAAAGAACATGCGGAACATTTACGCATCGTTCTCAGTCGCCTGAGGGAACATCAGTTGTATGCTAAGTTCAGCAAATGCGAGTTTTGGCTTAAGGAGGTGCCATTTCTTGGACATGTTTTGTCGGCAGAAGGTGTTGCGGTTGACCCTGGTAAAGTAAGGGATATATTAGATTGGAAGCCCCCAAGTACTGTTCATCAGGTTCGCAGTTTCTTGGGAATGGCGGGCTATTACCGTCGATTCATTCCTGATTTCTCGAAGGTATCGAAGCCCATCACTGAGTTGTTAAAGATTCAGGTCAAATTTGTTTGGTCATCAGAATGTGAGAAGGCTTTCCAAACATTGAAGAGGTTGTTAACCACTGCTCCAGTGTTAGCTCAACCAAATATTGAAAAGTCGTTTGACGTCTACTGTGATGCTTGTGGCACTGGTATTGGATGTGTGCTGATGCAAGAAGGTCGAGTGATTGCTTATGCTTCTCGCCAACTCAAACAACATGAAGAGCACTATCCAACCCATGATTTAGAGTTAGCGGCTGTGGTTCATGCTTTGAAGATATGGCGGCATTATTTATTGGGTAATTTATGTCACATCTATACAGATCACAAAAGTTTGAAATACATCTTCACTCAGTCTGATTTGAATATGCGTCAACGAAGATGGTTAGAATTGATAAAGGACTATGACTTAGAAGTGCATTACCATCCGGGTAAGGCAAATGTGGTTGCCGATGCCCTCAGTCGAAAGATTCATTGCAACTGTTTGACAGTGAAACCACTGGATCTATCTTTGTGTCATGAAATTGAAAAGTTGGGTATTGAAATAGTTCAACATGGTAGTGTTGCCAATATTACGGTGGAAACAACTATAAGAGATAAGGTTATTTCTGCTCAGAAGGAAAATAGGGGTATAGTTCACATAAAGGAAAAAGTCAGAAAGGGAAAAGGCTTATGTTTTAGAATTGATGAGGCAGAGGTCCTCTGGTTCAAAGATCGTTTGGTTGTACCTAAGGTTCCGGAGTTACGTCAATTAATTCTGGATGAAGCACATTTGACTAGATTCTCTATCCATCCTGGAAGTAATAAAATGTATCATGATCTGAAACAAAGATTCTGGTGGACCAAGATGAAGATTGAGATTGCCAGATACATAGCCAAGTGTGACACATGCCAGAGAGTGAAAGCTGTACATCTGAAGTCAGCCGGGGTATTGCAGCCGTTACCCATTCCATCTTGGAAGTGGGAAGATATCAATATGGATTTCATAGTGGGTCTGCCCAAAACAGCAAAAGGGTTTGATTCTATCTGGGTTATTGTGGACCGCCTCACTAAGTCTACGCATTTCATTCCAGTTCAAACTACATATCCAACTATCCGATATGCTAAGATATATTTTGACCGAATTGTCAGTCTGCATGGTATACCTAAAACAATTGTATCTGATAGAGGTACACAATTTGTTAGCAATTTCTGGAGGCACTTACATGAATCACTGGGTACTAAACTTCTGCATAGTACCGCTTATCATCCTCAAACAGATGGTCAGGCTGAAAGGGTCAATCAAGTTCTAGAAGATATGTTGAGATCTTGTGTGCTCAATTACTCAGATTCTTGGGATGACTGTTTACCTTTGGTAGAATTCTCCTACAATAACAGTTATCAAGAAAGTATCAAAATGGCACCGTTTGAAGCACTGTATGGACGCCGCTGCAGAACTCCACTGAATTGGTCAGAATCAGGAGAGAGGTGGTTCTTCGGGGTTGATTTAGTAAAAGAAACTGAAGAAAAAGTCAGACGTATACAGAATAATATAAAGATAGCACAGTCTCGTCAAAAGAGTTATGCAGATAAAAGACGACGAGCACTGGTGTTCGACAACGGAGATTATGTATACTTAAAGGTATCACCCATGAAAGGAGTTACTCGGTTTGGGGTTAAAGGCAAATTGGCACCCAGATATATTGGACCGTTTCAAATTCTGGAACGATTTGGTAAAGTGGCTTACCGTTTAAGGTTACCTGAACAACTCTCTGCAGTACACAATGTGTTCCATGTGTCACAGCTAAAGAAGTGTCTACAAGTGCCTGACCAAGTGGTTGATTTTGAGGGGGTCGAGCTTGAACCAGATCTAACATATTCAGAGCATCCTGTCAAAGTTTTGGATCGGAAAGATCGTGTCACCAGGAATAGAACAATCAAGTGGTATAAGATTCAATGGAATCAGCATTCAGAGGAGGAAGCAACCTGGGAATCTGAAGATTATTTGCTGGAAAACTTTCCCGACTTCTTTGCTTCCATCTAAGTTACAATTTCCTCTTTAGATTGTAACTCCTTCTTTTTAAACCTTGGGATGTAAAATACCTACCTGTTTTATGAACAAAATCTTGAATGTGTTTGTATGACACGTTTCCTTTTCCATTACCTAACCCAAGGCTTTAAATCTCGGGACGAGATTTCTTTAAGGGGGAAGGGCTGTAACACCCCTGGTGTTATAGTAACTAAAAAAACCTGCCATGTCATCATTTGCACTGCAAATCATCCATGATTAGGTTAACACTGTTATGCATTAACTAAAATGAGTTTGAATTCTTAGGTTCGATGTGTTTCTCGTTGTGTGGTTCGAAATCCGAAAACCCTAATTTCATTATCACCGCAAATACTTAGTTTATGCCCTGCGTAAATTGAGGTGTATGACGGTGTTATACACTAGTGCCAAGTGTAGGGTATAAGCTCAAGTCCAACCTATAAAATAAAACTTCAAGTTTGAGTTAGGGTTTGGAATCCAAAGCTTGTTACAAGTTTTCCGATTCGAATTCGAATTCAAATTTGAGGAATTACTAAAAGAATTTCTTAAGTCAAATTGGTCAACCTAGGGAGCCATTTGGTCAACCATGTGAGGCTTGACTCAATGATGTCCTAGGGTGAAGGTGTGATTCCTAAGTAACCAAAGTTAAGAAAGAATCAAGTTTCAATTCAAAACTTTTCCGAAAACATTGAAAAACAAAACCCTAGTTTTACCCCTTTTGATATAAATCAAAATCTAAGCAAAATTTGGGAAAAAGTGTAAAACCAAGTTTGTAGATCTTTTCAAGGGCTACAAGTTTGGTGTTTTGAGTTTTCAAAGTTTCAGTGTAAAATTTGAAGTAATTTTGAAAAGATTCAAATCTCAAAATTGTCCCCTTTTCATTTTCCCTACCCAATTTCAAAATGCAAGCATAATTTGAAAATATTTTGAATAGCAAAGTTGTAGGTCTACCCTAGATGTACAACTTTGGTATTTTGAGTTTTTGAAGTTTCAATACAAAATTCAAAGTAATTTTGGTTTTTCAGATTTCCCAAAAATGTCCCTTTTTGAATTCAAATTTAAATTTCAAAAACTAAGCCGAATTGGAAAATGTTCATATTGAGAAAGTTGTAGATCTTTGAAAATTGAACAACTTTTGTTTTTACAGATTTTCAACTTCTATTGAAAATTTGAGAGTAATTTGAATTTTGAGTCCAGTGGCAATTCTGTAAATATTTTGAAATCCTCGTCAATCACCGCACGCCACCTCTCCCGACGCCGGCGACCTTCGCTCCGCTTCCAGGCGCGCCCGCGGCGTCCCGCGACCGCCTCGTCACGGCCGTTTTCCTCCGCGTGTCGTCACCGCATCGCCTGGACTCCTCTATAAAAGCCACCGTCGTCGGCTAGCCCGATTTCTCTTCCTCCTCCGCTCATCGCCGCGACCGGCCACCGCCATCCGCCGCCCGAATTCGCCGCTGCTGCTGCGTCACCGCCCCCTAGCTCTCGCCTCCAGCTCCGCAGCGCTTGCGCGCAGCTCCTGGAGCACTCAATTGCGTCTCGCCTTCTCCGCATTCGCCAGCGCGTGCTCTTCTTCCTCGCGGCCGGCAGCACCGCCACCGCGACCGCCTCACCGTGGACCGGCCACTCCAGCGCCTCTCCGTCGTCACCGAATCGCCCAACGCAACCTCTGTGAGCCCCTGATCATGATGCTCCTCTTGTTTTAGTCTCTACCGTGCCGTAGTCGCGTTTTGCTCGTCGCGTCGCCGTTCGGGTCGCCGCCGAGACCGCCATGGCCGCGGTAGGGTCTCCTCCGTGCGGTAGCAGTTCCAATTCGTGCTTTAGTTGTGTTCGCGTGGTTCGGGTGTTGGTGTTGAGTCGCTGGGCAGGGGTCCGGCTCACCGGAAATCGTCGACGGTGGGTTCGCCGTCGGTGGTCACCACCGTGGTGTGTCCGCGCGCGCGGGAGAGAAGAAGAAGAGAGGGAGGTGAGGATGACAGGTGGGGTCGAGGCGTCAGAGAGAGAGGGAGACGCGGGGGCGTGAGTGGGCCGGGCTGCGCGATTGGGCCGAGCAGGCCGCGCGCGTGTGCAGCGGGCCGGGCCGAGCAGGGGGAAAACCGGAGGGTAGAGGCCCGCGATGGAAATTTTTGTTTTTCCTTTTTCAAAAATGAAAAATGAATTTCAGTTTTATTATTTATGTTATAATTTATTTATAATTCCAAAAATTGTGAAAATTTTTGAGTAACCCTTTTTCACTGTATACTATTTAGTAAAAAATAAATAATATCAATTTTAAGCACTGTTTATAGATTATTTAATTAGTCCATTTAATTCTTAAGTGGTTCTTAATTAATTTTTCTAGGCTTATTTATTTATCCAAATATCATGAAAAATTATTTTATCATCTAATTATGATATAACCTTCTTAAATTAAAAATTTTAGCTTAATTGGGTTAAGTTAATTTTTATTCTTAGATTATGCTTTAATTAATTAATTAATTAATTAATTAGGTAATTAGGGCATGATAATTAATGTTGTTTGGCTTTATGATTGAGTGTTGACTTTAGGTCATTAACCTTTGATGACCTTTAGCATTGTTAATTGGTTGCTTAAGCTTTCCTAATTACTGTCATTTCATGTGTTTAACAATTTCCGTATTAAGTATTTAGAGTAATCGGACCCTAGATTAGGGTTAGGTTAGAAACCTTTGTTGTTCAGTTGTACCGTGAAGGGAAGTTGTACTCCAGTTGTTAACTATGATAAGCATCCATCGAGCATCATATTTATTATATCATCATCCTAAAGCATACATTATCATTACGTATAGTTCCCGTAAAAGAGGAGGGTACCGAAGCCGAACCTGTCCCCGCCGAAGAGTCACCGTCCGTGGAAGTAGGGTTTGACATCTGCGGTACTGAACCCGAGCCTGAGTATCCCGTCGACCAAGGCAAGCCCCGGTTACATCTAAACTTACCTTGTGATTTTAAAAGTTGTTATTTAACTTTTATTACGGCTCTATTGCATTAAGTGCTAGGAGTTGAGTGATAACCTAATTACTGCATTATCATCCTTGATATTCCAATACCATCCTTGTTACTGTTTTGATTTAAAAATGCTTAGTATGCTTAGCATTGCTTAATGAGAAAACTTTAAAACTTTTAAACAAAGTTTGAAGGGTTGTTGGACAATTACTTGATGAATGTTAATGTTGGTAATTGGGACCGGTCGGTGGACTTGCATCGGGAAAGGAGTCCCCCTGTAGTGTCTCCGACTGAGTCAGTTAAGGACCGTACCGTTGTCTGAACTGTGTGCGTCGAGACTTTGTAACTGATCACATGCTCCGGTAAGCCTAAGACCTCGGTAATGCCAATATGTGAACGGCCAACCGCGCACTGGGAGTGGAAAGATGGCGAGAGTAGTGTGTACCCTCGTAGCCAAGGGCTGGATTGGAGGTGTACTATACTCTCGGGTGGCGCTGGACCCGGTCATGTTTTGGAGGATCCGAGTGAAGGTTGATATATGTCGGTTAGAGTCCTACATATGTCGTGTGATTGGGAATCCCCAGCTGGGTCTAATCGATTCGAATTGTCGCTGCTCCTCGGTTAAGGAGACTCGATTCTCTGTTCAACATCGTAGATAAGAAATGGAACTTTGGTCGAAGAAACAGAAAGATATTGAATGAATTACATGATCTAGATTAGAACCACTTACATTCTGTCGATAATTAATACTGAAATAAAATCATGATCTTAAGGATTCACCATTAGTCGCTTTTATGCAAAAGAACTTGATTTCCTGCTGGAACCTCACCTTGATTCCCCTAGCCTGCATTCCTGAGTCGTTCCACTAGTTTTGTCGGTTAAGTCTTGTTGAGTACTTTCGTACTCAGGGTTTGTTAAACCCATGTTGCAGGTGCGTCGCATGAGCAGGTGTGTTTTGGACCCTGTTGCATGACTGTCTTTGCGGCAAGCGACGACGAGTAGAGATGTTTGGCTCTTGGGCAGAGCATCGCGTTTTGGTGTTGTAATAATGTTAATAATGCTACTCCACTACTATGGTTGTAACACTAAACTTAAGTTTTATAAGTTTGGAACATCAAGTTTGTAAACCTATGTTATGTAAGACTTCCGCTCTTGTACTCTGATGTAATTTATTATATAAACTGTTGTAATACTATGATGTCTCTGTAATGTGATCCTGCTCGGAAGATTGTGGATGATTCGGGTTTCCCGAGGACACCCGACAGACTTCTTAAGATCTGTGGTACACTTGTACAGTGGTTAGAAGTCTTTAAGACAATAACAAGTACAAGTGGGCCATGGTAATTAGGAGGTTCTGCCACATATTGCTACTTTCATTGAAAGCTTCTTACACTCTTTGTCCTTGGCAATAGCTATGTCTCTAGTTTGATGCATCAAGTCATATAGTTGTTCTTTAGTTGGTTCATCATCATCATTTTCATTATCATTATCATTATCACTATCATGAGCATATTCCATTTCACTTTCATCATCACTCTCATCATATAATACCTTAGCTTCTTTAGCCATGAAGCATGAAGAGGATGAATCAAATAGTGATGGCTTCTTGTTGATAGCAATGGAAGCAAAAGCCTTGTTGGATGATTCTTCTTCTTCTTCTTCATTATCTTCACTTTCCCAAGTGATCACATAGGCACCGTTTTTGCCTTTCTTGAATGTCATCTTGGCCTCTCTCTTCTTCTTCTCAAACTTGTCCTTTTTGTTCTTCTTCTTATCATAAGGACATTCCGCTTGAAGGTGCTCGGTGCTATCACAATTGAAGCACTTTCTTTGTTGCTCATTTCTTTTGAAGTTGTCATCTCTCTTCTTAAAGCCTCTTCTCTTGATGAACATGTGACCCATCTTCTTGACTACAAGAGCAAGTGCCTCATTATCAATTTCAAATTCCCCATCTTCATTGTTGTCTTCTTCTTCTTCAATGATGGTAGCTTTGCCCTTGGACGAGGTGGCTTTGAATGCCACGGTCTTCTTCTTCTTCTCATCTTCCACCTTCTCCTTGTCATCAACATCTTGATCATATTTGTCATAGGTCAATACTTCACCAAGCAAATCATTAGGCTTCATTGCTTCAAGCCCATCTCTTTGCAACATCATGATCAACATCTTGAATCTTCTAGGTAAGCTCAATAAGAACTTGTGACAAAAATCTTGATCTTGAGTCTTGTGCCCTAAGCTCTTGAGATCATTGACTATCACTTGCAATCTATGAAACATTTCAATGATTGTTTCATCATCCTTTTTCTTGAAGTTCTCAAACTCACTCTTGAGCCCATATAGCTTGGCACTCTTCACAACCTTAGTGCCCTCATATGTTTCACTCAACCTTGTCCACACTTCATTTGCCAAATCTAAATCCTTGATGCCCTCAAATACTTTTGTGTCAATACCATTGTAAAGTGTATTGAGAGCCATTCTATTGCATGTTCTATTTGCTCTATCTTCATCGGTGAGATGATCGGGATCAATGATAGCAAAATCATTCTCGGTGACTTGTAAAACTCTCTCATGAATAGAACCAAGGTACATTGTCATTTTTCTCTTCCAATGAGCAAAAGAACTAACACCATCAAAGAACGGTGGCTTGCCCCCAACATGATTGAACACAATTTGAGCCATTTTTCACACCGAAGGATGTTAAGCCTTGATTAAAACGGTGACCACGGCTCTGATACCACTTGTAAGGTCCTAGATGGCTAGAGGGGGGGTGAATAGCCTATTAAAAATTCTACAAGTACCACTAAGCAAACTTGTTAGAATAACAAACGGCGTAAAGCGAGTTTTGCTTAGCCAAAGGTTGTGATGCAAGCCTCCTATCCACAAGTCTAGTAGATTAAGATCTCTAGTTCACACAAGAGCTATGTCACTAAGGTTACACTAGAGAACAAGCTAGCACTACTAGCAAAGCTACTACTAGAGCTACACAAGATAAACTAGTGAATGTAAATGCAAGAGAGAGGATTGTGATTATTATACCAACGGTGAAGTGAAGATGTTGCCAATCACCAAGATGATATACAAACAATCAATATTGACAACAACCCAAGATGAAGACCAATCACCGGGAGACAAGAGACACAATATTTGTTCACCCGGTGTTCACTTGTGCACCGACAAGCTACGTCACCGGTTGTGTCGACCAACACCTAGATGGTTCCCTGGTGTGACCCTCAAGTCACTTGCCCCTCAAGGCACGCCCCGCGAGGCACCGCAAGACACCACTCTCAAGTGAGGTAACTCAATGACACGCGGATTCCACTAGAGTTGCTTTTGGCGTCCCGCCGAGGAAAGCACAAGAACCTCTCACAAACAACCGGAGGTGGCCAAGAACAATCACCTTCTCTTGCCAACGCCTCCAACAATCTCCAAGCCGGCTAGGAGCGGTACTCTCCAAGAGTAACAAGAAATCCACCGGCTAAACCACCCACAAGTGCCACTAAATGCCCTCAAGCTATGCAATGCACTTTGGGATCACTCAATCTCACTTTTGATTTGCAATCAAGCAAGGGAGATGAGTGGGAGGAGTAGTTCTAGCTCAAAGGATGCACAAGAGTGTTAGAAATGCCAAGAGACCTCCCTAAGGGCCGGCCAACAAGTATTTATAAGCATCCCAAACAAATAGAGCCGTTACAACTCCACTCACGATTTTCGCGGGACCACCGGACGCGCCGGTCGTAACTGACCGGACGCGCACAACCGCGTCCGGTGTCCCTGCGACGTCCACGTGTCCACTGATTTCAAAATCGTCCGTTAGATCCTCCAACGGTCACTGCGCGCCAACGGTCAAATGAGCGACCGGACGCGCTGTTGCGAACCACCGGACGCGCCGGTGCGCACAGTACCCGCGCGCGCGAAGACAAGACCGGACGCGCTCCTCGCAACCACCGGACGCCACAGTACCCGCGTCCGGTGCGAGTCCAGTAAGCTCCCTGGACGACCGGACGCGTCCGATGGTGTGTGACCGGACGCGGACCGCGTCCGACGTCCTCGGTTCCCTCAGGGCGCATGACCGGACGCGCCGGTCCCGTGGGTCACCGGACGCGCCGGTGGCAAACCCTAGCTCGCGCGCCTGACCCCGACGCTGTACTGACCGGACGCGCCGGTCGAAACTGACCGCGTCCGGTGCAGCGTCCGGTGCAGCGTCCGGTCACCTCTGTGACCGCGTTCGCCTCCGTTTCTTTTCCGACTTCCGGCGCAATGGAAAATAGGCATTTCATTTCCCCGAAATCGCCTGAATCCCGCGCTCTCACGCTCGGCGGG
Organism: Saccharum spontaneum; assembly: GCA_022457205.1. Classification (NCBI taxonomy): domain Eukaryota; kingdom Viridiplantae; phylum Streptophyta; class Magnoliopsida; order Poales; family Poaceae; genus Saccharum; species Saccharum spontaneum. The sequence continues at coordinate 8,584,820 of CM039602.1, read as the reverse complement.
AGGGAGAGAGGAACCCAAACCCCTCTCTTCCCGCAGACCACAGCGCGACCAACGCCACCTTTGCAAATGTGCCAACACCATCAAGTGTACATCTCCATGTGCTTGTGTGTTAGCTTTTTCTCAATCATTTTCAAAGGTTTTCCAGTTAGCTCACTAGGCCCTACATGCAATGCACTTCATGAAATCACCTAGTGGCACCCGTGCGTCGAATAACCGATAAGACTTCCCCTCTTAATAGTTCGGCTATCGATCCTAAACCACTCACACCCTCTATGGTGTCTTGAGTGTAAGACAAAATGGCCCTATGGTTATACCTTTGCCTTGAGCCCATTTTGTTTCTCCAAATGATATGTTCCACTTCATATCATCACATGACCGTCTCGATCCATCGACCTTGATTTCACTTGCTCTTTACCGTTGTATTGGTCCGTCGGCGCCAAGTCTTGCTCAAGCTTCACCATCGCATGGTCCTTCGCTTCAAAGCCTTGACTTGCCCTTTACCTTCACAACCGGTCCATCAAGCCAAGCCTCATCTTGGTCTTCACCATCTTGGTCACATGAGTCAATGTCATGTCTCATATTCAACGACCACCTTTATCTAAATCATCCACTTAGATACAAAGGTTAGTCATAGGTTTCATCAATTTGCCAAAACCAAACTAGGGACTTTCAGCGGCCCAGTGGGCACAGCGCGGGCGGAGGGGGGTGCTTGGGCACCCTCCGCCGGTCAACCAACCGGGTATGGTTCTCTTCTCCCCTGCCTCAACCCCTGTTTTCGTCGTTTGATGCTTCTTCTCATGGTGCCGATTCTCATACATTGCATTCTGGTTCTGTTCCTAAAATGGACTTCCCCAAATTTGATGGCGAGAACCCGCGGCGGTGGAAGGAGCGGTGCGAGCTTTACTTTGACATCTATGGCGTGTCTGCTGCCATGAAGCCTCGATTTGCTGCCTTGAACTTCGTTGGGATGGCTGCAACTTGGTTACAGACAGTTCAATTGCGCAGTCGTATTCAGACATGGGAAGCCCTTCAAGAAGCTGTCTGTGCTCATTTTGATAAGGATCAATATCCCTTGCATTTGAAGCAATTGGAAAATCTAAAGCAGACAGGGTCAACTTGCTCACAGTATTCTCCTGTACAATCCATCGTATGATGATGTCTACTTCGTGACTCGATTCTTGAGTGGCCTCAAGGATGAGATTCGCTCCCCACTTACTCTGCACCGTCCTCCAAATTTGGAGACAGCAGTGTCACTGGCCTTGTTATAGGAAGCTAAGTTAGAAGCAACCAGGAATAAGGGCCAAGTTAGAACAGATAACAGAGAGTTCAGGAAATTTGGTCCTAAGAACAACAATCTGACTGGCCCAGGCAAACCAGTCTTGAAAACTAAGGAACAGCGAAGGGAGAAGACCTCAATGGATTCATCATGGGCAAGTCTCAAGGCTCAGAGGAAACCAAATGGCCTTTGCATCACATGTGGTGAAAAGTGGATAGGCAGAAACCATAAATGCCCTAATCAAGTTTCTCTGCATGTTATTCAGGAGTTACTGGATGTATTTCAGCTATCACCTCTAGATGAGGTGGAGGTGGAGGATTCTAAACCTGAGAATGTGGAGGAAGCAGTGATGGCTCTATCTGATGTCCAGCCTTTAAAGAATAACTCTGTCATCTCCTAAAAGTCAGACTGTCAAATTCAGGGGATTTATAGGAAAGCAGGAGATTCTCAAATTACTGGATTCAGGCAGTATTGGGACCTTTGTCAGTGAGCAACTTGTTCAAACATGTGGGTTACAAGTGAAGCAGTGTCAGCCTATGACCTTTTCTACAGCTGATGGCTCTCCAATGCAATCATCTACCATGGTCCCTCAACTTACCTGGTTTCTGCAAGGCCACACATTCAATTATGATGCAAGGGTGTTGCCACTAAATGTTATGATGTTATTCTTGGAGCTGACTAGTTAGAAGACCATAGCCCTACCTGGATCCACTGGAAATAAAAGCTGATGAAGTTTCCTCATAAGGGCAAGAACATTCAGTTACAAGGCGTACAGTCAGCTGTTAAAACATGCAAATCCATTGCCCCTAAGAAACTCAAAGGACTCCTGAGAAGGAAGGGTCTGATCCAATGTGTTCAAGTGTTGACTGCACCTGAAGAGCCCAAAGCTACAACTGGATCTTCCACTATGTTCCCTGATGAGAGTTTACCACATGATGTTAAGCAAGTGGTTGAACTATACAGTCACTTATTTCAAGAACCCACACAGCTGCCTCCTGCTAGAACTCAGGATCACCATATTCCATTGACCCCTGGAGCCAGCCCAGTCAATGTGAGACCTTACAGGTACTCCCCTCGGCACAAAATTGAAATTGAGCAGTAGATTAAGGAGATGCTCAAGACTGGGGTCATCACTCATAGTTCTAGTCCATTTAGTTCACCAGTTTTACTAGTGAAGAAAAAAGATGGATCATGACGATTTTGTGTAGACTATAGACATCTTAATGCTATAACAGTCAAGGATAAGCACCCCTTACCTGTGGTGGATGAATTGATGGATGAACTTGATGGTGCTAAGTGGTTCATCAAACTGGATTTGAAGTCTGGCTATCATCAGATAAGATTGGCTTGTGAAGATGAGTTCAAAACTACATTCAAAACACATCAGGGCCTGTATGAGTTCAAGGTAATGCCATTCAGCTTAACCAATGCCCCAACCACTTTTCAAAGCATCATGAACATGATGTTGGAGAAATATTTGAGGAAGTTTGTCCTTGTTTTTATGGATGACATATTGATTTATAGCAACTCTTTAGAAGAGCATATTCAGCACTTGAAGTTGGTATTCCAAACCTTGTTTGAAAATAAGTTCTTCATCAAGGCTTCTAAGTGTGAAATTGCAAAACCACAATTAGAGTATCTTGGGCATCTGATCTCTGGAGCTGGAGTGGCTACTGAGCCATCCAAAGTAGTTGCTGTGTCATCATGGCCTACCCCTAAAATAGTTAAGCAGTTAAGGGGCTTTCTTGGGTTGACTGGCTACTATAGGCGTTTCATCAGGCAATATGGTATGATAAGCAGACCTTTGACTTAGTTGTTGAAGAACACTCAGTTCATTTGGACTACAGTGGAATAGTAGGCTTTTGTGACTCTGAAACAAGCTTTGATTCAAGCACCAGTATTATCCCTTCATGATTTATGCCAGTGATTTGGGCATGGGGGCAGTCTTGATGCAGGAGGGTCATCCCATTTCCTTCTTGAACAAATCTTTCAGTGATAGGAACAAAGGGCTATCTACATATGAAAAAGAACGCATGGCTGTGCTCCTTGCTATTGATAAGTGGAGATGCTATTTACAGCATCAGGAATTCATTTTGAAAACTGATCACAGGAGCTTGTTGTTTCTAACTGAGCAAAGAGCTACCACTAAGTTGCAACATAAGGCAATGCTAAAGCTGATGGATTTAAATTTCAAGAGTCAGTATAAACAAGGCCACACCAACAAAACTATTGATGCCCTGTCTAGAATCAGTGATCCTGATCAACAAGTTACAGCAATTTTTGAGTCAGCCTAACTGATTACAGATTTTACAAGATGGATACTTACAAGATCCAGCAGCTCAAGAGAAGTTTAGCTCAGCTCAACATTCAATCTTCACCACTAAATGACTATTCCTTAGTCAATGGAGTCATTAGATACAAGGATAGAATCTAGATCGGTGCCAATCAGCTGGCTCAAAGACACATTCTTCAGGCTTTACATGACAGTGCTATTGGAGGGCACTCAGGTGTCACTGCAACTTATCAGAGAGTGAAATCCATATTTGCTTGGCCACAAATGAAAGTTTCTGTGCACGCATATGTGTAGGCGTGCCAAGTCTGTCAGCAAGCAAAACCAGAGCACATCAAACTGCCTAGTCTTCTGCAACCATTACCAGTTCCAACTCAAGCATGGCAATCAGTGAGTATGGACTTCATTGAGGGCTTACCAAAGTCCAATTCATATGATGTGCTATTAGTGGTGATTGACAGGTTCACAAAATATGCACATTTCATACCATTATCACATCCCTATTCAGCATTGCAAGTTGCACAAGCATATATGAACCATGTATACAGGCTCCATGGCCTTCCTCAATCTATCATATCGGACAGAGACAGGGTGTTCACAACACAAGAATTATTCAAGTTATCAGATACTCAGCTACAGATGTCTTCAGGTTATCACCCCAATCGGATGGCCAAACGGAGCGCCTTAATCAATGTGTGGAAACATATTTGAGGTGCACAGTTCACTCTTGTCCAAAACTCTGGAGTAAGTGGATTGCATTGGCTGAGTATTGGTATAACAACATTTTAGTCTGCTATTGGGAGAACACCATTTGAGGTGCTATATGGCCAGCAGACGAGGCATTTGGGTATTGTGAACCCTCAGGAAACTACTATGCCTGATCTTGAGCATTGGCTAACAGAACGCAAGATGCTAACCACTTTGATCCAGCAACAACTTGCTCGAGCTCAGCAGAGAATGAAGCATCAGGCTGATTAAAATCATTTTGAGAGGCAATTTGCTGAGGGAGACATGGTTTTCTTGAAACTTCAACCCTATGTGCAATCATCCATAGCACCTCGGGGTAACAATAAGCTACTCTTTCACTATTATGGTCCTTACAAAGTCTTACAGAGGGTGGGAGCGGTCGCATATAAGCTGGAACTACCTCCACAAGCCAAGATCCATCCGGTGATTCATGTGTCTCAGCTAAAGAAACAGGTTCCATCTCAGGCTGCGGTACATGAAGACATTGAGGCGATCCCCACTGACCCAGAAGAACAACTGCTTTCAGTCGGCATGCTAGACAAGAAGTTTGTTGGAAGGGCGGGGTCGACTACTCATCGCGCTCAAGTTCAGTGGACCAATCTCAGTTCCAAGCTCGCCACCTGGGAAGATGAACAAGATCTCAGGCGGCGATTTCCAAAAGCACCAGCTTGGGGTCAAGTTGCATCCAAAGGGGGTGGCAATGTCACGAGATCACGTGATGATGGCTCTGCTAAGTCAAGTGGCTGATGGCCGTTAGAGTAGCGCGCACGTTTCCTTCTTCATTTGGACCTGAGAGTCCCAAGCTTGGGTTGTATGGCCGTGTAAACGTCAAGGCCCAACTTGTTGCGCTGTGCTCGGTGTATAAGAGCCAGCCGAACCGCTGAGAACGGTTAAGAAATAACAGAAACCTAATTCGTTCCCCAAATTGCTTTTCCCCAATCTTGCTCTGTGCTTGCTTCTTCTTCACCCTCCATGCTCTTCCCTGTCTAAATTCCCCATTCCAGTTATCCAATTCGAGAAATTGGATCAGTATCGTCACAGACAGTTGGTCACGCAGGAAGGCTGCAGCCGCCATGAACCTATCACTTTTTTGTAATAGAAAGAATTCCAAAACAATTAAAGAAGCACACATGCAAGCATCGACGCATGCTCTTAAGTCTCAATGCCAAACAAAAAAAGGCCTGGTCAAGCAACGGCCGGGTGTTTACTTATCATGAATGCAGTTGTTTAAACCATAGCTGGCTTTGGATTCATGCGTCTAGGTTAAACCCTAAAAAAATCGTTTCGTACTTAGGCCTTATTTCGATACCCATGAATTGTAAAAGCTGGCTTTTCAAAGCTAGATTGTTAAAAGCTGGATTATAGAATATGAATTGGTTGGTTGTTTGGATCCATAGCTTGTAAAAGGTTGAGGTAAGCTGCTTCGTAGTGCAAAATTACCATAATGCCCTTATTCCTTGTTTTTAACATAGTAGAAAGAGAAATAGTGAGGGGCAGAATTGTCTTTTGATGCCTAGAAGCTGAAAAAAGCTATAGGTTGGATGAGCTTCCTAGATTTTCTGGAATCTAGGGTGCTCCAGATTATAGAACTGAGTAAAAGCTAGGGCTTTTTGGAAACCCTGGTAGATTCTAGAAGCCAGCTTCTGTAATCCAGTAGAATCCGAACAGGCCCTTAGGAACTATGAAGAGTATCACCGTCCTTAGCCCCACGTCATCCTTTTTTCTTCTTCCTAACAAACCAGAACATGTCAAATGTGCAATGATTTGTTGCCCATCATGCCTAAATTGCTAATCGGCTCTTGAACAAATCTGATATCACTCCCCAGGGTTTACTTGACGACCCGTTTCCGCAATTGAAATTTTCTTGTCAGGCGTCTACCGATGGAATTGCATGATGCATGTTGGTGGGCTCTTTGAAATGGATCACGATCGCGAGCTGCCCATCATACTCCATAAAACGTCGGTCGTACGGTAGCACACGATGCGACGTTGGGAGTTGGAAGCCATTGATCGAGACTGCTGTTTTCTTGTTTGCCTCTGGTCAGACTCAGAGCTAGCCACTTGGCAGTTAGCCCGAGTAATAGCACCTTCTCTGTCGTATGATGCTGTTCTACAGGCTACAGCTGATGGTACACTGCGGTGTGTTCAAACTTGAAAGCAAAAGGCAAGTGTGGTGTGTGGCGCGGTCGTCAGTGCTCATGTCATGATCGATCACCAGCTCAGATTACACTCGGATTATCTCCTCCTGATCCCGGTCGACAGTTACACGACCCCAACACGCAGGCGCGGACACGGAATCTCTCGAGCGAAGCTGCCACTGAATTGAACAGTTATTCCGCGCTTGTTGGGCGAATTTTCGCAAGGAACCAAAGTATGCGGAAAGCCCGAAACTAACACTCGACGGCCTTTGTTGTCCAAAAAAAAAAAACACTCGACGTCCTCAACAGTGCTTCCTCGAAACTTCCCGTCGTTGAAACTCGATGGATGAGATCGAGAGACACGTCGGACCGCGCTCGTCCCGCTTCATCGATGCATGCACCGTGTAGCTCATGGATGTCTTGTTCAACGGAAGCTGGGTTTTGCCGTGCCGTGCTATATATAACACCGCACCCAACGTGGAATGGCTTCTCGATCGGATGACGCATATACAACCAAAGCGATGCGCGTCTCCATGGCCTCCTCTCGCTCCAAAGCATGCCATCGCCTTCAGTTACGATGGGTGCACGATGACGAGCTTATTACGAGTCTACGACTACGAGATAGGATCATAGGATGAAGTTCACAACCATCAGGTGCAAAGCCCCTGGAGGGAGTTTGGCCGGATTGGTGATCGCGTCGATCGGCACGTCTGCTCACTTCATGGTCATTGGAACTCATGGCCTAGCCTGCAGTCAGCAGTGGTGATCATGGAACAAAGTCGCTTGCACATGACAGGATGCACGTTTGGCACATGCCTAGGTAATGAAACTGCTCCTTCGTTCGTTTTATATATAACCATGTTTTCTTAGTTTACATTATTCGATCGGAGGAACGACTCAAACAGATTTAAGACCTTGCTTGGATGTACTCGTATATATCGATCTTAAGTCTTCGATTCATGTGCGTTGGAATGGATTAGGGTAGAACTGAGTTTAATGTTCACCACAATCCACTCCAACAGGGGAGAATTGTGTTTAGTGAGGACACGCTGACTCTGTTTGACCAATAAGTGGGGTCAGTATTTCGGTGGTCATTCAGAGCTGGGTTAACCTGTATTTTCCTGCATTTTCTTTTTCCTTGTCTAATATTGGCAAAGCTCTTACCGCCTTTTTGAAAAAATCCACTTCATTATTCGTGGATTGAGATAGATACGTGTGCACCAAACAAGTCCTAAGCGTGAAATATTTCATGTCTTCAAATAGGGAAAGTCAATTAATCACGAAATATTTCACGTCATCTTTTCAGAAAACAAAGAAAATTTTGAATATTCCCTTCGATTACAAATAAAATAGGGTTTTAACGTTGTCTTAAGTCAATTGTATTCTAGATTATAGGACTATTAAAACATGTTTTATTTCTTGAGTTTGAATGTTTGGGAGTGGGTATGGATAGAATTGTCTTGAAAGTTGGTTTCATAAAGTATACATTCGCCAAAAACAGTGTGGTCACAACCGCAAACAAATGTGTAATAGCATGGCCGATAACAGTGCGGTAGAGTGACAGGTAGCGGATCTTAGACCAATAGCTCACTAGCACCAATGATGGTTCCATTGTTTGTTTTGTAAAGCTAGAAGCGCGAATGGATGTTGGTGCAAAGATGAGACCGACCAACAGCTGTTTGACCGCAGTGGCTCTAATAGACACGAGCATCATTATCATAAAATGTCAACTATGGATCCGCAGGAGAAGGTACAAAATGATTCAAAATTTAAATTTATAAGAGAGCTAAGTAATTAAACAATTTGTGAGATGCTCGAACACTGGTTTTATAGAGGAATGGAGCATAAGAGAAAGTTGAAGGCTACCTCAGAATTAGAGTGAGAAAAAAATAGAAACAGGAGACGGAGATGACAATAGTTTACGTTGAGAAATTGGTCGACAATACTTATATGAAGTTTATGCCAATTGATGCAATAGATGCATGGACAGAGAACACTAAAATAAAAATAAATAAACAGAACTGTTGTAAAATTGTTTTCAAGTAAACTAAACCTAATATGTTTTGGACATGTGTATTCCCGTTGTGATTAATGAAAATAGAGTCAACCTTGGGTTTTTTTAGCGAATACGCACGAGTGTGCGTATTTTTGTATTAAGAAGATAGAAGTTCAAACAAATACAAGAGCGGCCGTTCCCGGCCCGACCGACACCACGACGGGGCTACATTTTGAATATGACAACCTTGGGATCCACTGGGATCAACCAAACTACCCGCGCAACCCTTTACAAGTTGGGAACAGCTCGTCGAGGGCCTCAACTTCTGCAGTCGAAAGGTCGGCCTCGAAGTAGGATTCGTAGGAACGCTGGGCCGCAGAGGAAGGCGACGCCAAAGGTTCCAAGAACCCCATCTTCTTCATAAGCAGTACCTCACCGCGCTTGGACACTGGGATGTGGTCCATATGCTGAGTGACAATCCGCCTGCTCCGAAGAGGCAAGGTCCGCTTGGGAGGCATCTTATGCTTGGGAGGGGAGCTGATGAGGGGTGGCTGCCTCACCACTCGGACCTCGTCGATAAACTTGGTCAGCCGCCGTGCGGCCTCCTCCGGGGAAGGCGAGTCCTCCTCAGCCGGTGCCACAGCGGCCGCCGGCGTGCCGCGCACGGGAGACGACTGAGGCGACCCGAGGTCCGCCGTGCATTGAGGGGCCATTGACGACGGGTCCCACAACGAGGCTGGACCCTCCGGAGACAGGCTATCTGGGGCCTGTGCGACCGCTGGTCGGGAGACAAGCTGGGCAGCAAGCTCATCCAGCATCGGGTCGACCGAGGTGAGCGGGGCGGAGGGAGCTGTGCGCTCACAGAGCGCTTCCGCCAAAGGGTCCGACTCGAGGAAGCAGCGCTCGGTAGTCGAACCAGTGGCATCGTCGGTGGGGTCGGCAGGCGCGTCCACGGCGGTGTCCGCCGCAGGCATACCACCGCGGTGCCGGCGTGGCCTCCGGCGACGGCGGGTGCCGAGGGCACCCCCACGACCCCTTCGTGATCCCATCGGCCTTCGGTGTACTGCCGAGGGGAGAGAGCTGGGAGGGCAGTCGGTGGCCGGCATGAGTGTGGCGAGGTCGACCCCCGCTGTTCGTCGTCTTCTTGGACCGACAATAGTCCCTAGCAAGGTGGCCGAGACCGCGGCAGCGCAGACAACGCCGAGGTAACCGGCAAGTCGTCACGCGGTGCGAGAAGGAGAGGCAGTTGAAACATCTACCATGGACTGTGCGGGAATCTTCTGAACTTGCGCGCGCGGGCCAGAGCCGTGGCGAGACTCAACCGAGGCAGATGTAGGCCCCCCTCCTGTTGGGGTAGAATCTCACACCATCCGTCGATGTCGGGGGCAGAGACCCGCCTTCGCGCACCTAGACATTGGCGGGCAGGAGCTCGACCATCGACCGCTCGGGCTGGCAAGCCGTGCACAAGTTGAGGGCGCAGCCGACCGCGCCTCCTCCGTCGCCGTGTAGGCCTCTGCCCAGCGTCCGCACCGCCGCGCCCCAGAACAGGTACAGTCTGGGCGCGCACAGGGGACATGGAGATCGACCTCGCCTGGCAAAGAGTGACCTCCAGATAGAAGGGACGGTCGCCGTCGGACTCATCGCTGTCATCGTCTGCCCATCGGCGGTGCTTCGAGCGGACTCCCAAGGATGGGTAGAATGGGTCCGCAGACGGAGAGAGCGTGGAGCCCAGTGATGTCGGCTGCGTTGACAAGGAGGGGGGCACGGCGTCGCTGTCGCAGCCGCCCCCGCGTCCTCGTTGTTGTCCTCATCCGCATCCTCGCCATCGACGACGTGTTCGACGATGACCGGCGAGCCGTCCTCCAATGCACCCACCGAGGCAGCTGAGGAAGGCACAGCGCTCAGCGGCGGCGGCGTCATTGGCGAGACTGCAATGCAGCGCGGCGGCCCCGAAGCAGTGGCGCCCGGCGTCACCGTCGGCGTGGCCGGGGCGGCACGAAGCACCGGCGGCGGCGTGAAGAGGCCAGCCCCGGCCCCCGCGCACCCCGAAGTGCCCGCGACCAGAAGCTTCCGGAGCGCGCCGGCACAGCCACCCAATGTGGCCCGGGAGGGAGATCCTGGCGGTGGGGGGGAGGTCCCAGCCGCCGGAACCAAGGCCGCCACCTCCACAGGGCCGCTGGCGGCGTGCACCGGTGCTGCAGGCGGAGGGGGGGCCCGTGGGTGACGCGCAAGCCGGGGCGGCGCTCGCCGGGAGAGAGGAGGTAGAGGAGGTGGCGGATCTGGAGGAGGAAGGCGAGGGGGAGGCGATGGAGCCGCCCGGCGCTGCCGGTGGCGCATCCGCCATGGAGGACGGCAGCGGTGGCGGCGGGGCGCTAGCGTCCGCACCCAACCAGGGAGGGGAGGGAGTGGCCGAGGGTGGGGCGGAGCTAGGGAGGGGAGAGAGGCAGGCGGGCGCCGGCGCCGGTGCGGCAACCGGCGCCGCCGGCGGCGGCGGCGGGGAGGGGTCCAGAGGCGTCGGGCTCTCCAAAGTTAATTCTAAGCACATGACCAACCTTGGTTAGAAAAGTAAATAAATCTAAATATTAGAAATTCTATAACTGAAAAAAGACCGTGGCATTACCACGGACAATATATTAGTCTCTACATCTCTACAACTATAAAAATTATGGATGAGAATCGTCCACCGCCAGTTTCACCTCGCCTCGCTCGCTCGCGCTACCCGGCGCTCCCCCACACCTTTCCCTCAAAATGCCATTACCCGTGAACCCACCCAATCGCTTCTCCATAGAATGCCACCTGCCAAATCACGCTAACGATTCTCTCCTCCGAAAATCACAAAAAAAAATACCGGCTCATAACCTGCCAGCTTCAGCGACGCCGCCAGACGCGCCGCCGGACGCGCCGCCACCTCCATGACGTCGCTGCTTCGCGTACGAGAACCCGTCGGACGCCACGACGCCTGCCCGACCTGCACCGCCGTCGCTGCTTCGCGCAAACGCCGCCGCACACCAGCAGCTCGCTGGCGACGAGCGCCCAGAAGGTGTGCCACCACGTCACTTAAGATCTGATCTAATTACAGGTGACCGCGGAAGGCTGTGCGTAGCTGCGCTGCCTGATCTGGCAATCATGATGGCCGCAGGAGGCTGTCCGTAGCCCCTATTTGGCTTATCCCTCCTGATCCAGGTGAGTCCCATTAGCTGCATCTCCGGTACCAATGAATCGATATGTGTGTATATACAATCCAATCGATATCCCTGCATCCTCCGCTTCCAAGCTCTGGATCCTCCTCACATTACTCTTGGTGGGAACTGGAAACAACTTTGTCGGTAGTGCAACAATGAATCGCTTGATCTTGTGAAGGCTTGGGATGGGGAACGGATACATACGCCTGGAGTGCGTCTCGGACAAACCTTGAGCTTAAATACTCGTGTAGATTCCTCCTGATCATGAATGCTACAATAATTAATGCCTTTGATGGATGAGAAGTACGAATAGCTTTGTTGATCGTGGTGTCGTGGTGGATCCATCCATGGTAGACCTGCAGCGATGTCTGTTGAGTTGGCTGGACGTCTTGACGCTAGGATTCTTTTGGTGGGGAAGTACAGGCAGCAACTACTATGCTCTTTGATTTTGTTAGACGTTCTGCTCTGGTGAAGATGCTAACAGATTCAATTTTTGGTAAGATGATTTATATAGAAGAAAAAATATAACATGAAATGTGCTAGAGTAGTCTGTGTTTTATTTAACTTGCGTGTACAGCAATTGCTGTTTATGACTGCTTGAGGGTACAGAAAGTGCTTTTTAAAGGTGAAACTCCTGAACTTTGCTTCCTGGTTTCCTCTTGGTTTGTTCTGAATTTGAGAAGGACAAGGCCAGCCATGGGTAGGGCTATGGCGCCACGCAGATTGCAGTGGCAGGTCACAAAGTTCTACTAATTTTCATTCATAATATCTTGTGGTTATATACCTAACAGTGTTGACCTCGGTACCATCTTTTGGGAGGAAGGGAACAGTCATCATAACACTCTTAGCATAAGCTCAAGTAAGGAAAAGCTGAAATCTCACGCAAGGTTGATTCTTGTTCCACGTACGAATCACCAATGTCCTAACCCATTTGTGAGCAAATGATGAAGAGTTTGATTCTTGGTTGGCAATTATCGTAAGAATTTCAGAATATTGTTTTTGTTTCCGTTGCAACACACGGGCATGAGCCTAGTAACTGAAAAAAGACCAGCTGTCCGCCTTGCTAGTTTCGTTGTATTTTATGGCCTGCATGGTCAGCCACCCGTCCTCCCCTGTTTCCGCACGGCTAGCGTCCCGGCGTCCCCTTTTTTCTGTAGCACAAGGAGAACAATTCGTCCAAGCACGCTAGGATATAAGGATAACACAAGAGCCCTCGTTCATTACGCGTTCCTTCCCCACGAAGGCGCTGCTTTTCACTTGGGGTTGTTGTGATATGATCAGATATTCAGATTGTATCCTGCCGCTCCGTTCCAAAGCAACCCATCCATGGGCCCGACGGATCGTGGAAATGTGACATGGAGTGGCCAATCGGCAGTTTTGCTTGAAGTGCTTCCCTTCCGTTTATTCAACCACCTCCTTTTGTTCTGCTATTCTCCCTTTGGCTATGTCGTCATTTCTTATCCACACGACCACACAGCTGAAATTCCAAAGTCACTGCTACTACACTGACCAAATATCCATCTTTTTTCGCGAAAGCGCACAATGCGTGTATTTCATTAGGAGGGAAGCAAGTCACATGTGTGCATCCAGTCCTTCAACACGACCACTAGAGAGAAAGAGTGGCCGAGGCTCTG